>JABBEO010000001.1:906961-1653631 GCA_012851205.1 Torulaspora pretoriensis
ATTTGGTACTGCTAAAGAAGCCAGAGATGATGTCGCTTGGAGAGACTTCACGCCACCCTCTTTTGGAGAGACCGATGAGATTGTTATGACGCCCTCAGCTGAAGGTGAGGGAACAAGCAGAAAGACCGCACACTTGATCAAAAAACTGAGCAGCGTGAGACCTAAGTCATCTATAAAACTTTCAAGTTTGGAGTTTGTTGGAGCTCCCGGTCAGTTATCTGAGGAAGAAGTCATCAAGCTGATCGATGTTTTCTTTCTTACGATGTACCCGTTCTTTCCCCATGTCCCGCTTCAACTACAAGACCCCAAAGAACTAGCTCGCTACCCACTATTACTCTGTTCAATAGTGACGGTTTCTGCACGTTATCATACTTTCTGTGAAATTGGTTTGAAGGACAACGAGAATGGTAGCCGCAACTTAGAGGTCCACGAACAACTTTGGGTGTATTGCCAGCGATTGATCTCACAAACCATTTGGGCAGAGGCTAGCACAAGATCGATAGGCACTGTTTTTGCATTTCTGCTTTTTACTGAGTGGAACCCCAGAGCGATCCACTGGAAATGGGCAGACTACGCAAACAGCGGTTCGACAGAGCCGCTGACGTCTAAAAGTTCAGAGAGGCTTACTGGTATGGCTGCCATCAGAAGAAGCGACCGGATGGCCTGGATGCTGACAGGCAATGCGGTGAGACTGGCTCAAGATATGGGATTCAACGAAATCAGCAGTAAAGTCTTCGTTGCAACGCACATCGCTGAGACGCATACAGCAACGAACGTTGGACAGAGATCCACATTAGCAGAATCCCTGAACGAAATAAATCTCGATCACTCAAAAGCGGCACCACATAGAAGCAAGAAATGCAGTAACAACCAATTCTACCTGGAGAAGATACTAGAGAATGACGAAACCAAAGACAGGTGGAGCAAATTCCTCCATAATATCCAAGGCCAACATAATGTGTCGAATCCCGAGAAAGGACCCCTCAGTGATCTTGAACAAGAGTTTCTGAACGACGAATACGTTCTGTACTACACTTCTGAGGGTGACACCAGGCATAGAAGCTCGTCGGCATCTCCCCCATCCCCGTTAAAGTTTTCTATGATCCAATGTGCCAAGATTGAGCTACTACGGCTGATCTCCGTTGGTTTCGAAGCGATCTACTGCGACAGGGACAAACAACACCTGCTGATAAACGACCCCTCACGCAACCTCACGCTCCTGCACATTCTCTCGCCGCTAATAGAGAGCTGGTACAAGAACTACCGCGAACTGCTGACACCCGCGAAAGGCGAGCCCTGCAGTGTAAGCCACTCGCACGACAAGCGGCTGATGCACGAACTCGTCAAGAATGTCGAGGGCGAGAGTCTTATCTGCGAGTACAACTTTTGCCAGCTATACATCTACTCGTCCGCACTCCAGGTGGACGTCAGAGAGGGCCAACTAAAGCTGCACGAGATAACTCGCAGTGCGAAATATGTCGAGCTCGCCTACAACGCCGCCAAGGAGCTGCTTAACTCCGCCCAAAGGCTTCAAAAGCTCAACATGCTCCGCTACATGCCCGTCCGCTGGGTCACCCGAATAGTGAAGTCTGTTGCGTTCATCGTCAAGTGCTACCTGACTCTGATGGGGGACGCAGTCGTCAACAGCCCGCTCGCAAACACCATTCTCAAGCTGACCGTGATCCCATCCGAGGACATTCTGCACACGATCCGCACCGCGGCAATCATCCTGAAAGAGTCCTCACCCGACGAACTCCACCTCTGCACGCGCTACTCCACGATCCTGATGTCCCTCTGCTCTGAAACGGAAAACCACTCCATCCCGTCCCCCACACCAGCAACAGCCGTCCGTACCAGGCCTGACGATCAGCGCAACGACCTCACCATCCCCCTGCAACCCTGGGAGACCACCATCCCGCTTCCGAGTGACGTGGTCGACTGGTTCTCCACGAGCGACGAAATCGGCCTAGAATTTGTCGAACCCTGGGCAGAAATGATCGAACAGCGCTATTTACAAGGCTCGGACCAGAAGGGGCCCCAGATACGCCAAGAAGATCCGGAAAACTCGACGGAATCTCCCACAAACGAGTCCCACGAGTCTACAAACGACCCTCAGTTCGCCAATGGCTGAAACTACTACACTCCAGGACTCTACAAAGCTACAACTCTACAATTGGCTGGACTAAAAGGCCCAATTAGCCCTCTTCTGCCCATACTCTGAGGGATTTCCAGCTTTCCGGCTAAATTTTTCAAACCCAGCTCATCGCGATTTTTTCACCTTGCATTGACAAAGAACAATGAATGCACATAGTAGGAAGTAGCCAAACAGAGGTCAAAATCACTCGCTAATGTGAAGGTGTAGGCGAAGTGGGTAAGTTGTGCATGGGGTTGATGATGCAGGTTCTTTGAAATGGTTAAAATTTGCGCCATATCGGATAGCAGCCCTGCGTTCCGAAGCCATCGCTGAAAACGGCTTTTTCCAGCAGGTTGCATCCGACAGTGTGGTTTGGAGGATTGGAAGTATTCTAGCTACTGGTGTTCCATATGTTTTTATCAAGATGAGCTGGGACCCCAATTAATATAGGTGCGTGGTTTGGAAGAGACATTGTGCGGTTTTCGAGGCGTTTAGGATACAGAGTCTCGCGCAATGCAGAAATCCATCAAGGTTGGGGACTACTTTGATAATGACGATAACGGGCTGTGGTCGTGGTACCTGGCACATATACGGAGCGGGGATTTCGAGGAGTTTAGCAGGAACCAGCTGAAGGTCACACTGCTCCGGAGGTTTCTGAATAGCCATTTCGACGGCAAGGGCAGCCACTACGGGCAGAACACCAAGATTTTGTTTGTGTCGATTCCGGACAAAGTGCACCAGGATCTGCTCCTGCTGGAGAATTTTCTGCGGGACTACTTCCACCTGGAGCATCTGGAGCACATCGAGATCACAAAACTGACTCAGTCGCGGGTCTACAACCACGAAAACCACTACATTCTGATTGATAAGCTGAACAATTTCGACGACCCTGTGTTTCTTCAGTTTGCAAGCACGGGCTGGCAGCAGCAGCTGTCGAACCAGCAGAGCAACAGGCTGTCAGACAAACAGGCCGGAAGCATACCGAGTAGCGGCTCAAATCGTGAGTTAGCGCAGAAGAAATGTAGCACGGTCACAGAAAGTAGTCGAGCTGGCTCCTTCTCGTCAGCCAGTGGGCCCCCCCACGTAAACAGCGACACTCCCATGCCACAGACCATCGAGGTCAAGTCCATTCAATCAGAGAGCACTGCTGGTCAAGTCAGTCAACTGACAAACAATCTGGATGAACGAGACGACGAAAATGAGTCCATTGTTTTGAACTTTTCACACTCAATGCTGCGAAAACAGCTTGGCGACAAGAGTTCTGAGGCGCAGAAGTCGAGGGAACAAAATTACAAGTCAGATATCAACCAAACTATTACGACTTTGCAGAAGGACAGCACCAACTTTGGAACGGACGATATTTACAGTCCGGCTGTTTCCGAGAATGTCTCGATAAATAGCTACGACGAGGAGGATACGCAGGATGGGAGCGACAGTTTTACCGCCAGAGAGAGTTATTCAGGCCAGCCACTGACTTTGACAACCACGCAATACAAGGACGACACACAAGATAGTTCGGCAGACTCCCAGGAGGAGAATTTATCCGAACTATCCAGTGTCAGCAGATCTATGAATAGTTTGGGCTCTCAGACCTCTCTTGGGGAGGAGAACGATTTTGAGGACGACAGTGCTTCATCCGATTATTCGGTGGTATCTATTCTACCTTCCATCTCCATCAAAGATGCTCGTGGACATTTTCGGCTGGTTATGCAGTCATCTCTTCTACAGGACCCGGAAACCAAGGAAATTTATACAGCTATTAGACAGTCCAACAACCAACCAACGATAGCCGGTATCGACGATGACTGGCTACTTTACGATTCACAGTTTTCGATGAACAATCTTCAAATGCTAACTTTGCAGGAGTTATTAGACATGAATCGGTCTTTCCCAAAGATTATTTTCTACAGCATGATTGTTGTCTCAGATGAACAGGAGGAACTTCTGCGATGCAGTAATGTTGATGCACAAGAGGGAGACACAGATAACTCTTTAGGTATACTGAGGAACGATTCTTACGCATCCGTGTCTCGAGAGCCTCAACAGTTCTATGCCAACTTGGATGACGATGACGCCTCATTATCTGAGCAGTCAGGCCCCATGATGTATGCGCCTACGAGAATGCGAACAAACTCTACTGCACACAGATCTATCCGAACTGTAAACAGTATTGGTGACTGGGCATTCGTTAGGAAGAGCGACTCAAGAGAGGGAAGCAATCGTCGGGGTTCAGGAAATTGTGGCGAGGTGTCTGACGTCCATTTCGACCCTGACAATCAAAATCTTCAAGTTTTGCGTCCTGAGAGGACACATTCCAGAAATGGCTTATCGAAGGTCAGCACCATGGCATCATTAAATCCTGTGGAAAGATCCAAGAGTACTCCACTGCCTGTCATACTGAAGACGTTTAGTAACTTGGAAGGTGAGACGAAGCAATGGAAGGACAAGATTACGACATTCAGACGGAAGAAGAATCACAAACAATATGACAAGGGTTGTATAATAATGTAATTTAAGGCCGAACGAGGACCGTTCTAATAGAATTTGATATCATTAAAATCGAGAGATTCACATTAAAAAAAGTATCTTACTCATTCATCATTACATAGTTACTGTAGGATAACATACATGTCGATCGTTCACTTCTTGTGCTCGTTCTTCAGACCACTGGCATAATAGCACGGTGCGTATATGACTTGAGTGATGAATTTACCCTCATACCTTGTTGTACAACCGACGCTTATCATCTCATCCCTGATGCTACTTGTCAACAGATGGTTCAAATTCACATGTGGGATAATATGATTCAAACCACTTGAATTTGTACCTAAAGAGTTGTGCTTCTGGAAAACATTAAATATCTTGTTCAGGTAAGATGAGTTCAAATACACTGGCAAATCAGGCACAGTGTACTTATCCAAAAATAACTGCTCAGCCGTCTCTGCATCGAGTAGACCGCCTTGCTGTAAATTGGCAAATAGATTATCCTGATTGCAGTCCACAACGTTGTCAAGAAAAGTAGCTTGGTCATATGGTGGAGGATTCATCGGAGGCGGTGGATTTGTGAATTGGTTTTCATCGTTTTGACCCAAGACGTTTCCCGCTTTGAAAAGTTCTGGGATCTCATTCGAGTATTGATATTTCTTTGGCTGCAATGCAGTGACTAGGTCTATACTACTGAGAGTTTGATGCGCCATCGGTGATTTTCTGACCGTTGAATTGCTTCTGCTTACACCAGTATAATCCGAATACGGTGTGCCAGATCTCTCATTCTTGTTTGAATATGAAGAGGTATGGCGCGCAGCTAAAGGAGGTCTTCCGGGTACGGGCTGCGCAAGTGACATCTTCCCAGTAGATTCATCACTGATTTTACCCTCAAAAGTGCTTGAGTTGCAAGGCTCGTCGCAAACATCGTTGCCAGTGTAGTCGATCTCATTTCTGAACGGTTCAACTGTTTGGTAACCTGGAACAACTTCAAACCAGTTGACGATATTACCAACCGAGTCGGTTGCCGAGGGCAAGAAGTTAGAGTGTCTTATCTCACCATTAATCACAAACTGAAACTTATAGACGCCTGGTGGCAAGGACAAGTTTGGGACGTAGAAATTATTCTCTTTTTCATCAAACTTCATAGAGAACGAACCGTGAAATCCGGTATCAGAAGGGTCAAAATTCAGTGCGGACGCGATGTCAGCGCTGATTATGTGAATCTTGCACCTTGACGGGTTCTTAATTGGGTCTCTCCATTTAAGGATCACATCCACCTTTTCAGGCTCTCCATTGGACAGTATGGAGCTCGAACTTGGTGATATTGAGGAAGAGTTCCGCATAGTGGGCGATACGTTTTCCATCTCTCTATGCTCGACAGAACCTTTCTCGAACGAGTCAATCCTGCTGAAGCCATTATTGCGGGGTGAGTGAGCTACATCATTCAGGCGGTGGCCATTCTGCGCTGTAGACTGGAAAGTGGGTAAATCACCGTCGTAGCTCTCAGATTTTATTTTCTTGGCATCTGGCACGCTGCCATTCTCTAAGCTATCGTAAGACACTGAACTGCTGTCAACTTTCAAACTCGAAACATGACTTGCGTTAGGGGCCTTAGACTTATTACTCTTTGTGGGCCTTTTCCGTTTCATGTCCCTTCTCAACACATTTTGCAGGAGAGACTGGTTTAAGACGACGTCTTCACTCTGCAGGTAGCCGTCATCACTAATATCGTCAAAGTCTGAAGTGTCTGCGTCTGCGTCAGTGTCCTTGGCCTTGCCAGCACTCTGACTTCCTGATTTGAGATTCAATGCAGAGTATATATCCAGCGAGCTCGAACTGGGTACGTCTGCTGACGCCGACCTCGAGCTAGTGGAGTGCAGTTCGCCGTCATCGAGCAGAGTTTTCTTCAAAGCTACAACGCTGAGACGAGAAGAGCGCCCTGGAGGCTCCTGCTGCTGGATCAAATCGTTTTGTAGCTTGTTTTTCAGGTCCGCTGCTGGGACAGCAGCCTGCTTTGTAGGCTGCACCGTGGGGGTCGAATGCCCTGGTGTAAGGAACGAGGGCACCTGCGCACCCTCATTCGAGCTCTTGATCGATAGCCCAGCCATGTTGTCCCTGATATTGTCAGTCGATCCTGTGTTTCCGGGGGGTTCCTCCACTGTACTACTTAACGTGTAGTCGGACTTGAATAGCGATGGAGATGGCGCATGAGAGTGACGGCTTCTCTTGGCACTCGACGAGTGAGGTCCCACATGTCTGGTGTTCCTACTGGGAAATAGCTGTGAAGTAATACTCTGCTGCCGACCGGAGTTCATTTCATTCCCCAATTGAGCTCTTTTGAACGGATGGTTTGCATCTAGCACACCGTGCGCTTGATGTTGGTGGTCCTGGACAGAAGGAGAGTTTCCCATAGCTGAAATGGCGTGCTTAAGCCCTGAATGTGGTCAGTTTATTGATCATCTACGTGTATGTGGGTCTTTAGCCACCCCTTCAGGGTACTGTTTCATGCCGGGTGACACATAAGGACTTGCTGGCTCGCCATTAATGAGTAACAGTTGAACAAACATCGTCGATCTTAAGGTCTAGAATAATGATCGGTATCTAGTTATATCTTTACGTATCCATGTGCTTATTGAGAGCACGCTGGACGTCTTCAGCTTGAACAACAACTCCCTTTTCTGAGCATTTGGCCTTTGTCATCAGCTCGCCGCACAGCCCGTCGATATCAATGTCCGAGTACTTTGGATGTGAGGTGATGCGATCCCATACTTCCGAGCACCTGAGAAGCTTGCCGTCACGCGAAGGTACCACGTCGTCTTCTTCTGGATTTGCGGCGAGGCTACATCGCGTGTCCTTTTCTGTGTCTTCTGACTTATCTGTCTTGACTTTAGTAGGAATAGCAGCAGCAGGTGCGGCCGGAAGGGCCGGTTCCTCGTTTATCAGATTGTCGTCGACAAAATTATTGGTGGGCTCCACCTCGTCGAGCAGCTCTGCGAAAAGGCTATTTTCGTCCCGATGCGATCGGAAGAAAAGCTGCTGGTCGTCATCTTCTGTGGGGAAAGCCATTGCGGGATCGATAAAAGGCACGTCGGACTGCGCAGGTGATACTTGGGCAGGCGATGCTTGAGCAGGCGATACTTTTGAGGGCATCTTTAGAGTGCCGAAATTGTTCTTGCCGAAAGCTGGAGACGAGCCTGTCTCCCACGAGTTGGTGAGCGCCTGCGGCGTAGCACTCGGAATCGGACACTCCTTGGTGCCGCATACCTGGCTCATCTTGGAACAGAACTGTGATACCTGCTCGTCGAACTGATCGTCGAAGTTGAACTGGTTTGAAAAAAGTAGGTCGTCGCTGAGCTCAGGTTTGACAGAAAACTGTGGTAGTTTTTGCGCGTCGTCGCTATAGAAGACGTTGTCCATCCAGCCTGTGGTGGACGTTGAGGTAGAAGTCGACTGAGAAGTAGCCGATCTGCGCTTGTTGGTGGGAGACCCTGCCGAGTTCACAGACGCCGAAGACGAAGAGAGCATGGAAGAGCCGGGAGAAGGAAACTGCTGTGCCTCTGCCTCCTTCCGGTCTTTCCAGGGAAAGGCGAACGTGAAGTCCATCTTCTTCTGTATACTCTGTTCGATCTCCTTTTCAGTTGGAGGGTCCGCACGCTCGTGCTTGGCTAAATAATCAAGAACCTGTAAATCCGCAGCCTGTGGAGGACGGTACCGTTTCAACTCGTTTACCAAGGTTAACAACTGCGAACGGAGAAACTCGGACTCCACCACGTTCTCCCTGTTAGCCTGCTCCAAGCTGCGCACTTTGTCCTCAAGCTCCTTCATCTTTCTCTCCTTACGCTCCCGGAAAGCTCTCTGAGCAGCACGGTTCTGAGCAGTACGCTTACTCTTAGCTTCGTCATCTAGCGGCTTGCGGCCTGGTTTGCTTCCCTTGGTGGCAGGAGCCATGGGCGAACCACCACGTTCCAGTGGTCTCTTAGCGGTCGACGTACTCATTAGTCGGTCTCTCTAGCCTCTTTGTTGGGTGTTATTGTAGTCGGCACCCGCGGTGGCGAAGACCGGCTTATCCTTATAATGGGCCTTTGTAAGATGACTTACAGCTAGAACCGCGAAACGGCCTTGGCGCGGGAATAAGAAACTTTAGGGGCTACCCTGCACACAAACATTACCCGGTCTAACACCGCAACCGTTTCCACACATTATCACGTGAGGTGATGCTCCTCGCCCAATAAACGAGGCCCATGAAGACCGGCTCGCCTCCCACCTTCTCACCCACCACACAACATTCCCGTGCTCCACCTCCGTTACTCTGTGTTGTAGCCCATGTCTTTCGCGTCTGTCCGATATACTTAATATGAAAAGACAAGAAAGAGGGAAGCCGCCGAAAAGTAACCGCCCACATATGCAGTTACCCGCCGAATAAGAAGATGGCTCACGTGCATTACACGTGAGACGTTTACCCTTCATAGTGTACGCAGCTTCAGAGGGCTTCAGAGGGCTTCAAAGGGCTTTACCGAAAGAAATCTTCAGCTTCACCGTCTGGTGCTTTTGCTTCGAGCACGAGCATCCTGAGAATACTCTTAACAGTCGCTGCACTTCTGAACGTATCAGTTTCTTGTAACGTGTGTTGGGTATGTGCGGCGCTACCAGTTTGAGAGTGTTGCTTGGGGTGCTACTTCACATCATACAGGAGGGCTTGGTCCCTGCCGGCTTATCATGTCTCTTGCAGCAGAACTGATAGCATGGTGGTCGGGCCCGTGAAAGTTTAAAGTGGCCCATAGTCTCACGCCTCGTTTATTTCGGCTCGTTTATACAAGCGTCGTTTAGCTTCGAGTTCGAAATTTCAACCTCGAACCAGCAGCGCGAACTAATAAAAATGCAGCGGTAGATTCAATGTGAACCAATGGTCGTCGTCTCTCAGATTCGAGCACAAGCAGCACTAAAATGTCCGAGACAACTGAATTAAGACAAAGACAAGCCCAATTCACCAAGGAACTACACGGTGAAGACATTGGCTCTAAGAGTGGGTTTTCCGCCTTCATATCGAAGAATCGTTCTGCTCAAAAAGAGGCTGTGGCCAAGTATCTAAAGCATTGGGACGGTAAAACCGACAAGGATGCCGAGGAGAGACGTCTAGAGGACTACAACGAGTCCACACACTCCTACTACAACGTCGTGACCGACTTCTACGAGTACGGATGGGGTTCCTCCTTCCATTTCAGTCGTTTCTACAAGGGCGAGAACTTTTTCGCCTCAATAGCCAGACATGAGCACTACCTGGCCTACCAGGCTGGAATCCAGAAGGGCGATTTAGTTCTCGATGTCGGTTGTGGTGTTGGTGGCCCCGCACGTGAGATCGCTAGGTTCACTGGCTGTAACGTCATCGGTCTCAACAACAACGACTACCAGCTTGCCAAGGCCAAGTGGTACGCCAAGAAGTACCACTTGCAGGATCAATTGGATTTTGTCAAGGGCGACTTCATGCATATGGACTTTGAGCCAAACACCTTCGACAAAGTCTACGCTATCGAGGCCACCTGTCACGCCCCAAGCCTAGAAGGTGTCTATGGCGAAATTTACAAAGTCCTGAAGCCAGGTGGCACTTTCGCAGTCTACGAGTGGGTCATGACCGACAAGTACGACGAAAGCAACCCAGCCCACAGAAAGATCGCCTACGAAATCGAGCTCGGTGACGGTATTCCCAAGATGTTCACTGCAGACGTCGCTAGGGCCGCCCTGAAGAACGTCGGCTTTGAGGTTAGTGTTGCGCACGACCTTGCCGACTCTGACGACGAGGTTCCATGGTATTACCCATTGACCGGAGAATGGAAGTACGTGCAGACTTTGAGTGACGTTGGCACCTTTTTCAGAACTTCCTACTTGGGTAGAAAATTCACCACTGCTTTTGTCACTCTTCTGGAAAAAGTCGGTGCTGCACCAGAAGGGTCATCCAAGGTCACCAACGCACTAGAAGAGGCTGCTGTTGGTCTCGTTGCAGGTGGTAGAGAGAAACTGTTCACTCCAATGATGCTTTTCGTTGCTAAGAAGCCTCTGGATGCAAAGGAATAATTGTTCAAGCCTCAACCTCGTTCTACGTATATTTCTATGTATATTCAATGCCATTTGCCAGTTTTTTCCATTTTCCATTAAATTACAAGGATCCTTCCAATCTTTCACATGCAGCTGCAAATTGCCAAAGGTGACAGCCCATTTATCGATTATGGGCAAATACTTAAACAGGTGTCCATGTGTCTATTCCCATGTGCTCCCAATTAATGCCAAGCTTCAGAAGCTTTTATCTCATATTTAAATCGATCAAAGTCTTGGCATTTTTCAGCAATACTTGACAGATATCACCAAAGGTTATCAAAATGCATAAGTATGATGACACTAAGTATGACAACAAGCATATTGATCAGCCGGTGCTGAGGGACATCCCACTCTCGTTGGGAGAACTCAAGCACAGGGTTGTGACGCAGCCTTATAAAGAGATCATTTTGCTGAACCGCCCTGAAAAGAGCGATGTGGTCGAGGAAGACTCGGAGTTGGTTCCTGCTGATGAGCGTACTGGCATGGGCAAGTACTGGGCTATTGTCACCACGGGTGCTGGCCTTTTCTCCGATGGGTACATCAATAACTCTATTAGTACCGTTTCGTTATGTCTGTCTATGATTTACGGTGACCAGTACACTAACTCGCGTGCAATCCAGAACGTTTCTTCGATTGCGTTCGCCGGTACGGTGGTTGGACAGTTGAGTTTTGGTTACATTGCCGATTACTATTCGCGTAAAGCCGCTATGCTGATTGGGACTACTATGTTGATCTTGCTGTCGATCCTGTGCGCAGGTGCCTGGGGTGTGGGAACCTCTGGCACTCAAGCAGGGGGGTTATTTGCAGCTATTACTGCCTATAGGTTCTTTCTTGGTATTGCTATTGGTAGTGAGTACAGCAGTAGTTCACCAGCAGCCGCTGAGGCGTCAAACCTACTGCCAGCGGGCAAGAGAAACAGATATTTCTGCCTATTCACCAATTTCATGATCGACTTTGGTTATGTGGTTAGCTCTTTCGTGCCGATGGTCCTGTTATGGATCTGCACACCAAAGCACTTAACCCCAGTCTGGAGAATCACCATTGGTTTGGGCGCTCTCCCACCTATCTCTTTGTTTTACTTCAGATTGAAGTATAGAGAAAGTGCAGCATTCAGGAAGACTAAATTTAGAACCGTAATGCCTTACTGGAGGATCATCAAGTTTTACTGGTTCAGATTGGCTGTTGTGTCCATTATTTGGTTTTTGTATGATTTTTCCGCTTATGCCTTTGGTACCTATTCCTCGATCATCATCAACATTGTCTTGGGTGATGATACCTCTCTTTACAAATCGTTTGGCTGGAACGTTGTGTTCAACCTGTTCTACATCCCTGGTGCTTTTGCAGGAGCCTTCTTTGCAGACTGGTTTGGCCCTCGTAACACCTTGTTTGTTGGGTTAATTCTGCAAGCCGCCCTAGGTTTCATTATGGCAGGTTGCTTGGAACATCTACGTCAACACATTGCAGGGTTCGTTGTTGTCTACGGTATCTTCATGACTCTGGGCGAGTTTTCTGCAGGAGACAACATCGGTGTTTTGGCTTCCAAGGTCTTTGGCGTTCCAGTGAGGGGCACTCTATATGGGATTGCCGCTGCTGTTGGTAAGGTTGGCGCTTTTGTCGGCAGTTATGTCTTTCCTGATATTATCAAAAATGCTGGCGGTTACAAAACCACTTCTGGTTTACAAGCGCCATACTGGGTGGCCTCCTCTTTGTGCATCTTTTCTGCACTGTTGGGTTACTTCTTCTTGCCCGATGTTGACCAGGAGGCTAGTATGAAGGAGGACGTCAAGTTCTTAGAATATTTGAAAAGTACTGGTTACGACATTTCGCAGCTAGGTTACGCAGAGGAGTCAAAGGTTAAACTAGAATCTTCAGAGTCCTCGGCATCGAGTGCTGTGAAGATGCACGAGAAGGATGAAACCATTGAACTGCACTGACCTAATCCGAAGTTTCCTAATTTTAAACATTTAATAGATTAATAACTGTACATATTGATTGCTTTACAGCTAAAATACTTCTTGAGATGTTGATTAATCTATCAGATCTCCTTTCATTGATTTTGATAAAAGGGGACACTGTGGTGCAAGTATATTCAAGCTGTTTTGAACACCAAGAACGCTAGAGGACCAATGTAATAGTACATAAAATGGCCCTTCTCATGTGTAACATAACTTCCGAAATTCTTTCCCACAATTACGTGCCACGTCTTTCCATACTTAACATCCAACTCTTTCTTAATATATGCTGCAATATCACGCTCTAACTGGCACTTTTCTAGGGCTTCTGAGCTAATGGAAAATAAATCCTCCTTTATGTCATCAGACTATCAGGATGAAGTTAGTATGTCCACGAATTGGCCACTGTAGTGTATCAAGATGTATTTTAACGTACAATGTCTGATGCCTTTAAAACAGCTAGGGAGATAGTAGAAACAGTTAGTCAGAAGAACGGAAACATGGTTTCGATCAACGGAAATTTCAGTAACATACGACCACCACTTAACTGGCTCATAATGGTATTTTCAACCTTTCTCAGCGGTAGAAAGGATAAGGCTTTGGAAAGGGAAGATCTTGAACAATTCGCGATGCGCCTGTAGAAAGAGTTGTTGAGACAAGAACGAATCAGGAGGCAGAAAAGGGCTAGGCGCTCAAGTACGTACTATGAATATGTTTAATGAGTCTGATGAGGAAGATAACAATCCTTTTAGTGGCACCAATCACCTTTACGCTTCTGGAATAGCATCTATGGCAGAGGGGGAGGACGATTTCATCCCTAAAGGTACAATAGTAGAAGAACAGGAGGAAAACGCTAGTAACAAAAGTGCACTAGCTGAGGAAGGAAGTTCAAATGATGACGAGTATGAAAACGGCCATTTGGAAACCATTGGGGGGACCACGACTGGTGTTGCTGGTTACTTTGAGCCTTATGTGTCGTTATCGATGTCGATGGCTAACACATCTGCCCTGGAAAGTGACGGTACAACTATACAAATACCGGAGGCTGGCCATTATAAAGATCCATGGGGTAAGCATGCTATTGGTTACGTGATCAAGTATCAAGGCAAGGAGATAATCAGACGATACTCTGAGTTTGACACCCTACGCCAGGCGCTCGTGAGGCTTCTTCCGACTATAGTCATCCCACCTATTCCATCAAAACATCCTTTGATCAAGTATTTCTTGCGTCCGCTATCTGCTGAAACAGACTCCAGGATTATAGAAAAGAGAAAAAGGATGCTTGCGTCGTTCTTGAATAATTGTTATGCGGTGCAAGAGATCAAGAGTCATGTTGTCTTCAATAAGTTTTTGGACCCTGAGTATTCGTGGAAGGACGTACTAAACTCGCCTCCAATCGTGATTTTGCCCATCAATAATCTTTTGGCGCCGCCACTTAACCCTACAAAGCCGAGTCCCTTGCATTCGATACTGCCAGCCCAAACCTCACTCACAAGATTAGATCCGATGGCACACAATGGGAGTTCTACCGAACTGGAGAGCAAGTTTGCTCACATCGAGGGCCGTCTGCGGAAGTACAAGCACTCGCTTCAACCTTTGCAGAAGATTTTGAGACAGCACAGGCTACACTTCCACTCCTTATCTTCGCTTTATGCTGAATTGGGTGCCTACTACAACGCCTTCAGCTTACAGGACAACGTTCTTGCATCGGAATCATATGCAGCCCAGATAAAGTCTCTGTCGGACGGGATTGAAAAGGTCGGGCACGGGTTTGACGTCAACTACGTCAGCTCCGAGATTTTGGTCGATAAGCTGTTGACAGTGCTTGAAGAGCCGTCTGGGGAAATGTTGCAATTTTTGGAGGAGGCCAAAAGAGTCTTGCATTTCAGAAAACTGAAGCAGCTGCAATTCCAAATTATAGAAACAACTATAGCAAAGCGTGAAGCCAGAATCAAGAGCCTGAAAGAAACGCAACATCAGATGAAAAGATTAGAAGAGGCTTTGCAACAGAACGCACTCGAATCGCCAACGATCGCCGAGGCAGTGAAACGACTGGAAACCACCAAATCTGCCGAGGAAGGCTCAGAGATCCCAAGCAAAGAACCAGACCAGCAATTTTCCACGCTCACCCAGTCTTCGCAATCTACTTTCCTCAGACAAGCTAAGAAGAGCAGAAACAGGAGGAGAGGTCGTAATGGCGATCTAGAACCGCATCTATTGACAGAAGAAGAGCGCCGGGCAGAAGTACAAAGGCTGTACACTGAGGTCGAGAAACTCACAGACTGCTTTAAGCTAATCAAGAAAGATATGGAAGAGGTTAACCAGTCCTCACTACACAGCCTATCTGCCTTAATAGACTATATTGACCAGAAATGGATGGTAATTCTCAAGGCTTTCACTAAATCTGTGGTCAGCTGGCTGACCGAATGCCTAAAAGCATGGAAAAACGCCAAAAAAGTGGTCAGCAGTATTGAGACTGAACGCTCCCAGTAGCCTAAGGGCACCCGAGCTTGATAAGCACCTATAACCTGGGTATCGGTCGTCTACTCTATGGATGGACTTCATTACTGTTAAGTTCCTTTGTCCGGTTACCGGGTCCTTCGGACAAATTATTGTCGCTTTGATTTACCAACACCGAACATATTAATTTGCCACCTCCCTTCAAAGACAACCTATAGACCATCGAGCAAGTCAAAGAGGACTGCTTCTGACTACTTAATAATCATGCCTACTTCTCATGAGATTGATACCGTGCTAACGACCCTGCGAATGGAAGCAGATCCCGAACTTGCACCTCTGTTTTTGGAGTTTGAGCAGCTGTACGAACAAAAGCTATGGCACCAACTGACGCAACGTTTGACTGTATTCTTCGAAGACCCTAGATCCTCTCCAATTAGATTGAGAATATATTCCAATTTCGTTACCAAGTTTTATGACAGGATCAACCAACTAAGTGTTGTTGGTTTTCTACTACAATCCCTTAAACACCATGATGACCTGGATGAATCACTGAAGTTTTTGACAGACTTGAAGGACTCTTTCAAGCAAATTGATGAAAAAAAGCAGAGAAATGACGGTTTGAAGGACCATGAAAACGGCTATTTACTGATAGAGATTGAAATAGCCAGAATCTACCTTGCTAAGAATGAATTGATCAAAAGTAGAGATATGTTGGATGAGTTAGAGAAGACTTTAGACGCTCGTGATGCTGTTCCCTTGAAAGTTACGAATGCATTTTACTCGGTCAATGCAGAGTATTACAGACTGAAGGGAGATTTCAACTCTTTTTACTATACCAGTCTACTATACCTTTCTACCATTCCCCCACACGAGAAGCAACCTGAGGAGAATGCAGACGAATACAAAGATCTAGCATACAATTTGAGTATCGCTGCACTATTAGGCGACAAGATTTACAATTTTGGAGAGTTACTGCACCATCCGATAATGAAAAGTATCACAAACGACCCTCATTATAACTGGCTTTTCGAACTGTTGAATGCACTAACTGTGGGAGATTTTGACAACTTCGAACGTTTGGTTGACATACAGATACCAAAAGTGCCTATACTACATGAGAACGAATGCTTCTTGAAGCAAAAAATCTGTTTGATGACCCTTGTTGAAACAGTTTTTGTAAAAAACATCAGGACTCTGTCGTTTGACGACATCGCCACCGCTACACACATGCCTAAGGACAACATTGAGCATTTGGTCATGAGAGCCATAAGTTTGAACTTGATTAAGGGTTCCATTGACCAAGTCAACGAATTGGTGTCTGTTACCTGGGTTCAGCCACGTATCATCAATAATGAGCAAATTGTCAGAATGAAGGACAAGCTGGTCGAGTGGGGCGAGGAGGTCTCAGTTCTAGGCGAGAAGATCGAGGCTCATGGTAAATCTATATGGGTTTAAATTCGAAAGCTTGTGTTCCATCAGTGGAAGACGACGTTTCTTAATAAATAGTTTGCCAATTTTGCATTCCTGTAAACCTCTTCATGCAAGCCCATTTGACTGAGGTGTAAAGTGAATGGTATCATATATCTCTGTAAGAGCGATGTCATGTAATTGGTTTGACGAAGAGTCAAAAGCTCATCTCCATACGAGTGAAGAATATGTATACTAGAGACTGTGGACGGGATTCGGTCGACCGATTGATCGAATTCTTCGAAATCACTGGAGTAATCTTTAAAAGCCTTAGATACAAAGTAGTCGTAGCTTGGATATTCGTTCAGGAGCTCCTTCAAAGAATAAATACCATCTACAAGAAAAAGTCCCACAAGCTTTGACCTGACGAGCTCGAGCTTCCCGGGATACTGAAGCGTGCTTCTGTCAAGCACTGCCACTTGCCATGCCAAAGTAGCTCCAACGGAGTGACCCACAAGTTGTATGGAATCTAGCCCAAGCTCTTGGACTAAATCGTAAAGATTGTCAACCACGTCCTCAAGATGAACCGGGTGTTGAACTCCAGGTGACAACCGGTAATCAACACTGGCCAACGAGTAACCAAGCTTTCCCTTGCAGTTGCAGACCATAAGGTCACCCAACTCTCGGAAGTCATCAGAAGTATTGCGCTCATCTATCCAGGCACCCCCGTGAATGAAAATCAGAGCACTGGAGGCCCCATTGGCCTTGTAAAACACCACTCTTTTCCTTGCGCTGTTCATGCCCTCTTGTACAAATGCATGCGATTGTTATACAGGTGGTTCGAATTATGTACTGAATTACTCAAGCGGGGGTTTCGGTCACTTTTGGTTTAGACCATTCAACACGTAAGATCAAGTTCATGAAACCTCTACCGTCTAGGAAATGTAGAGCCTGCTCAGCGATCTCTTCGCTAGCAAATGTGACGAATGCAAGACCTCTCGACCTTCCAGTTTCTCTGTTTCTGACAACGACGACTTTTGGAATAGGAGCAAATGGGAACAACAGCTCTTCTCTCAGAGTGTTTTCGTCTGCATTCTCGTTTAGCTGTGTTATCTTCAAAGTTGCCATATCATCACGCTCTCTAGCGTCCCTGTATGCATCTGACGAAGGGTCCTTGGCACCAGCACGACGAGAGGGAGGCACATACCTGGAACCACCCTCGACAGCGGCAGCCACACTGGCAGATGGCTTCTCCTCTGCAACTTCTGCGGAAGCTGCAACGCTTCCAGGGTCTTCCAATGCCGCGATATCGTTTAATATACTCTTGAAAGGACAGTTCATGGTGTAATGCGCGTTACCACACAATCTACAGCTGATCACATTGTCGGAAGTAATCTTGGCCTTCTGGGTCTCTTCCTGTTCCAATTGTCTCCAGTTCCTGCTCAATCTGAGTTGCACTTCTTCACCGAGCTGGGTGGTCGAGTGATTAGGACCTGGGGGAGCGTTTTTCTCCTCCCCATACTTCTTCCATTGTCTTCTCTCAGCCACCGATTTGTGCACCTTTTCTGTCACCTTAATCTCTTTCACCTTCTGAGTAACTTTGTATTTCTGTCCGTTCTCAATTCTGTACGTAATAACGGTTTTGGAACCGTCTGAATTCTCAATAACCTCCGGCTGAAGAGTATCGCTCATTTCCAATCAATTACAGCTCTTCAGGACCTTCCCAGCTACCTTGTCTACAATCCTCTTCTCTATAGTATCGCTCTTAGACCTAAGAGATGAGGTCTAACATAGTGGAAAATTTTTCAACACGTATGAAGGCATTCCAAGCGAATAAAGGCCTTCAAGAGAGGTGAAATAATCAAGAACTTGGACAAGTAGTGTTAGTTGGAGGTTGTTGTCGAGCTATTGGACGCTGGGAATAGTCGCAATGGCAAAGGCCAAGTCAAAAAGTACTATAATCAAGCTTATATCATCGGCTGCTACCGGGTACAGCCGTCATATTCCTATCAACAGAGGAGCACCTTTAGTCAAACAGGTGAGATACGATCCGATAGCACAGCGTCATGTTCTGTTCACTGAGGCCAAGAAACGTAAGATTGCTGAGAGAAAGCCTCTGGATTTTCTTCGAACCTCCAAATGAGGTCTTTATTCTTGTAAATAGTGCAGCCCGGCAGCTGTTAATGACTAGACATATAGGTATGTACAAATGAAGTGAGTTTTAACCGGTGTTAATGAGAAATTACATACAGATACAGATAGAATATCAGTGGGAGCCCCAGCTGCTCCCACTTCCGTTGTTGGTCTGATCGTTCCAGGAAGATCTGTTCCCGGTTTCCTGGGTGCCGCCCCATGTGGAACCGTGTCCCTGGGCGTTGTTGCCCCAGGAGGAGGCTCCGCCGTTATTCTTGTTACCGCCCCAGGTGGAAGTTCCACCGTAGGCGGATTTGTCTCCACGACCTCCCCATGCGGAGGACGCGCCATTGGAGTCGCCGCCAGAGGCCCAGGTCGAGGCTCCGCCCCAGCTGGACTTGTTGCCCCAGGCGCTGTTACCACCCCAGGTGGAGGTCGCACCAGTGCCCTGGCCGTTCCACGCGGACGCTCCGCCCCATGCGGACGCGCCTCCGGCGGGCTGACCGCCCCAGGCAGAGGCTCCTCCCCAGGTCGATGTACTGCCCCAGGTGGAGGCCCCTCCTCCACCGCCGCTGGAACCATGGGAGTTTACTGCGGGTGTCTTGCCACCGTCGAAAGAACTCCAGCCAGGCGTCATGCCACCAGCAAGTGGCTGGTTGGTAACGCCTCCAGTGGCCATGTGTCTAGGAGCACTGACGTAGCTGGGACCAATTCTTGCCTGTGGGAGCTTGCCGCGTCTGTTGACTAATTCGTCGTACGTCACACCTTCACCACCTTCGCGGTTGTAGTATGTGAGTCTATGCTTATCGATAGTAATGTGCTTGTTCTTGGAATGCAGTTCCACGGTCGCGTTTTCTCCGTTGACGTCCTTGACTATACCCAGCTGACCTTTGTACCCCGCTGAACGTATCCTGACAGTCTTTCCCAATGCCAGGTCACGGCCCATGCGCACCTGCTGTTGAGGCTGCTGTAGCCTTGCCTGGGATGGAGGCCCCATCTTGGAGATAACGTCTGGATTTATCTTGCTCAAATCCAGTTTGCTGCTTAGCATGTTGTCCTTCGACGCAATTGCCTCAACATTCATGGGATTTACTAGGAAAACACCAGCGTTTTCTAGGATTTTTTTGGACATCACAAATATTTGTTGGGATTGAATGTAAAGCACTTGACCTTCTCTACGAGCACCGACCTTTTCTACCACGGTATCGCCAATCTTGATTTCGTTACCGCTGGCGTCCACGGCAGCGACACGAGCGCGGGCAGTGTTGATCTTACTCAAGATGGAACCCTTAGTGATCGTAGAAACCTTACCGGAATCGTCAATTACTTTAAAAATATCGTGACCTGCTTGAATAATACATGCGGCGTTCTTTGCACTGAGCTCGACAATGTCGTGTAGTGCAAATTGACTGGAAGTGGGTGTAGAGTCGATAGACTTTGTTAAATTATTGGCGGTGATGGTCACTTCCTCTCTGGTTTGATTGGACATGAAGGTGACTTGCCCTTGCTTTACTGTAAGCACCAGACCTGCGTCTCCTTGATGTTCACCACTCACAACGGTAACATGGTCACCAGGTTCGAAAACTTTCCTCAAACTGGAGATCAGGAATTCTAGAGGCTTAGTGGGGAACTCTGGAACCTTTACTGTTGCAACGTCGGTGGCCGTCTTGATGACAATACCTTTAGAACCACGTTGCTCACCATTCAGCACTTCCACACGGTCACCGGGCTGGAAAGTAACACGGGCTGCTTGGGCCTTTTTGATAGTTTGCGATATGGATGTCAAGTCGACCGCACCTTCTTTAGAACCAAAGCGCGCCAACTCCTCGACGGTCGGCTGTATGTTTTTCGTCTCCACATGCTGTATTCTGAACGATTTGTACAAATAACCGTCCACGTAGTCGTCATTTCTGTAGGTGAAGTGGTGATCGTCTCTCTTGTACAAGTTGGCCTGATCTAACCTTAGTGCCATGGTTGGGTTGAAAAGCTGTGCTGGAGGCCTGTGAGCGAATGTGGGTCTCCGAGACTTGCGCTGACTGGTGACAGGATCAACATCGTCAAACTTACCGTAATCGAGACGTGGAACAATTTTCAGCATAACTTCCAGGTTGTTTTCACTGATCTGATCTACAACAGCTAAGTCACCCTTATAGATACCTCTCTTGATACGCACATAACTGCCTTCTTCCAGAGCCACATCGTCTGATTTGTTGGGTTTTAGCAACAAAGGCAACTCCTGAACTGGAATTAGTAGCTTCTGGGAAACGTACACGTCGGGCACACCGTTACAGAACTTTTCAATCACCGATTGTTTAGGTGCTTCAATATATATTCTGCCTGTGTAATTGTCTCTCTGGAAGATAGACAAGATTTTCAGCTTCTTGTTACCCATAGCTCTGTCCAAATTGAATTTCTTCTTCAGCAGCTTGCGAACCAGCTCCTTCTCCTTACCGGGCCTACAACGAACACCCCAAACAGTAGCTGTGTCGACACTAGGTAGTAAAAATCTTTGAGGAACATAACCGTCCTGGGCTGCTGCACGGTACTGCTTTGAACTGCTTCTACCATAACGCTCTCTCAGTTCTTTTGCTAGTCGCTGCGCGTCCTCCTCAGAGGATTTGTTTAGATCCTGATCCAGCTGCCTATGCAGCCTATCTTCCCTGTGTGCCTCTGAGCTCTCATCCTCGTCGTCACCCCTGGTAATGAAACCCTCACGCACCAACTCTGATTCTTCCTCATCTTCGTCTTCTTCTTCATCATCACTGACTTCAGCTTCAATATCTAAAAACCTGTTTCTTTCTTGACGACGTTTCTTGGAAGGGCCGCCCTCGTCATCCTCGTCATCCTCGTCCTCGTCATCCTCATCGTCCTGTTCGTCCTCATCTGCGTCTTCTTCCTCACGGGGCCTTTTGTTGTCATTATTACCTTCTGTTTCCCCAGCCTGCGCATTCTCTAATGGCTTTGAGCCCTCTGTTGTGGCACCACTGTCCTGTGTACCTTCCGACTGGAGACTTTCTATAGATTTTACAGCGTGTACCGGGGAACTATCTTCTTGAGAAACTTTTGTTTGACCTTCCTCAACTGGGTTTGAGCTCTCTACTGAAGCGCCACCCTCCTCTGGCTGAACTTTTGTTACACTCTGTTCTTCATGACCGTTTGAGTTCTCTTCAACGTCTGAGGGCCGCTTTTCTTCTACAGCAGGTTGTACACCTGCTGGCCTATCGTCCTGCTGACTATCAGGCATTCTAGAATGCTCTCCCATCTGTTATGAGTAGCTCTAACTGGCCCTGTTGCTAGTGGTCGTCCGTGTTTAAAGGTCCTTTGGAAAAGTTTTCCCAGCCGGGTAAAAACAAGCGTTATCATAGTATCTAAAGCCTTGAACAGAGCGATGAGCTGTGATGGAGGGCAGAGTTACTGGTGGGCAACTTGATCTGATGGGCTCACGGTGATGGTCGAGAGTATCAAAGAATGGAATTGAACTATAAGAAAGTTGAAGCGTTTTTAAAAGCCCCAGTTCCGCAGGATATAGAGGATGAAATACTTGGAGTGTATGCAACGTACAGTTTGGAACACGATATGACGTGTAATGAACTTACAGGGTATTTTGAGGATCTACAACTGCCGCGGGAGCTTTATAAAATGGTTCCAAAGGATGATTTGACTGTCGAAGGCACAAATGTTGTGGATTTCGAGCGGTTGATGCGTTGCACTTACCACCTGCTGGTGTTTATGGATAACGAGCAGGTAATTGACGAAATGTGGGAGCTGCTAGTAAATGCCTGTGGCAGAGATAAGAGTTTCCCAAAGGTAAAGTTGAGAGATCACATCTTGAGCATAAAGGATTTGCAGAAAGTGTCCAATTACGTGGGGATGGACCAAGCAAGCGGAATCGTGGAAATGATCAGCTGCGCTACCAGCGGGAGAAGGGTGTTTATGACCTATCTGGATTTTGCGTATGTAATGGGTAAATTGGGATATTTAAGATTTTGAACTTACCGACTTAAATGATGTGCTTGGCTTTGAAATAGTTCTTCAAGTAGTTGATTTGCCATGCACCTAGGCCGACGAGGACCAATATGACCAGGATCGAGAAATTTCTAACTCTTCTGTTGGTGGACTCGTTGGTATCTCTCAACCTCTCCTCTCTGTTCTTCAAGTAGTTCAACTCATCGACAATTTCATCAGCCAATTCTTCGATTCTACGCAACTCGACCTCTACCGCACTCAGCTTCTCGCTGGCACTGATCTTGTTCCAGTCACGGGCCTGCGAACCACTCTCAATATCCAGCTCGACGGATCTGCTCATAGATCTACCTGAGTAGCTAGCAATATTTTCCAAACAGACATCAAATGAGGTAGAGGAGGGTGCGGTGAATGCGATCCTGGCCTCGTCCACCAAGTCTTTCTTCCTACGGTACTCATTTCCCAAGGAATCGCGTACGTAGAGGTTCAAACTCTGGCCATCACCCGCAGATCCACTAGTCTTGATATCTATAACCACTAATTGACCCTCACTCACGAAATCACGAACACAGATCGGCTCCGGTTTTGTAGTGGCTGGGACGTCAAAGTGCAACGCATAAACTCTGCTCAATAGCCCGAAAACGGCCAAGAAAAAACTCCAATAAGACAGTTGCATCTTGACTAGCACTCCACTGTTTAGAAACCACAAAGAGCGTACGATTGGCCTTTTTTAGGTTCTTGAAAGCTGTTTGAAGCTCTATTTGAACAGTTTTTAATGTGAACGTTAACGCGTGTCACCTTGAAAAATTCCTAGCGAAAAATAATAGGCTCTATCAAGAGTTAGAATAATAAAAGGATGGTATTTAGTATACATATTTACAGCTTGTACTTGTCCCTGATACCTAATCGAGTTCCAAAGTCTTAATTTTCCATTCTGGTGAATTGGTTTTACCGTCGATAACAGGTCCGATTACCGCATTGGCACCAGGCTGATGGAGTAGATACTTCTCCGTGACCTTGTGAATGTCGGACAATGATACGTCTAAGAGTTGTTCTCTTCTCCTTTGCCTCATCTCATCCGTAACTCCCGAGTAAAAGTGGGTGACACCCTCGCTTTTCCTGCTTATTGGTGCATCCACTTGCTGGAAAATCGTCATTTTGGCTTCGTCGAGCTCAGACTTCCCCCATTTGGCGCTGTTCAAAACGTAGGAGGCACTGTTGGCAAAAGTCTTAAGAGATTGCAGAGGGTGAGGGTCTCTGTAGGAGAAGAAGTTGAAGAGACCGTCGAGTGCACTGTAGCCCGCCCCACCACCGTAGGCACCGCCTTTCTCTCTCACTTCGCGGTGCAGGTATTTAAAGGTCAGGATATTAGCCAGCACTTGCAGTGGAGCGCCGTCTTGGTGGGCGTATGGAACTCCAGGTAGTGACTTGCCCGCGTAGTGCACTTGGAATGGAAAGTTTATCAGGGTATTAGAAGTTCCTTCTCCAGACAATGGCAACAATGGGTAAGCCGAAACGTCAAATCCGTTGTGCGTAGCAGACCGAGGAAGATCGTTAACAAATTGGGATATTTGAGACTTTACTTCGTCGGCAAACGGTTCTGAGTCTGTGGTTATGAAGAACTGTAGATCCTGAGAGCCAATTATACGTTCTTTCAACTCAATCAATTTGTCAACCAAATTGGTCTGGAAAGCCTCCTCGTCATCCAACGAGTTTGCCAACTTGGTGATCAGCTGTAGCTGCTGGACACCATGCAGGCTCTCCCCGATAGCCTTGCTCTTGCTATAGTGGGCGGCAGCATAATCACGCGCGAAGGTGTGGCCTGAATCGGCTACAGCGGAGGTGTTGGAGGAAGCAAGCGATCTGATCAATATCTTAAGCTTGTCACTGTGTTTACGGAAATCGGTTTCCACTAACAGTTTCTTCCAGATACTGAAGATGTGTTCTGTCTTTGAATTGAGAGACCACCCATCAAACCTAAAGTACAATTGAGGCTTCAAATCAAGCGGATCAGAAGAAACATCAATATGCGTCGAGATTCCTCCAGTATGTAGCTTCATGGCGTCCTCTATCTCACTATAGTCTTGTGACGAGGTACCTAAGCTTGTCAATGAATCAGCAAACAATGGGAGGTATGGGTACAGCTCCAGCGGAATAGCGTTGTTGAGCTTTCTTTTCCCCCTGATGTAGGTGATCCCATTGGTATCAGTAATCCGACTCATCACGTTGGTCTTTTGGCCTTCGACTTTGTAGTTAGTGCCCGACCGGGGTATATCGCCAATCTCGAGGCCTGGCAAACATGATAAATCTTCAACGGCGTTCTGTTTATCTTGTAGCATCAAACCACGTTTGTAAATAACGCTCTTGTCGTCGTCATTGAGCTGACCAATCTTCCTAGCCAGGCGAGTTTTCTCCTCTTCTTCTAAAACGGCGGAAAAGTCTTCAGAACCCTGCATTGAATACTTAAAACATGGCTTGCCGACAATGTATTTTTTGATTAGATCCTTGAAAAGGTTGTCTCCCTTCTGTTCCAGGTCCTCGCGGAATCTTTGTAGCGTTTCGTCAAATAGCAGGCTTTCAAAAGGGTCTACTTTGTTCGTCCAGCCAGGCAAAACAGAATACAGGAGCTGTAGCCCGAAATCCGACTTATGGTCCTTCTTGCTCAATTCTAGCTGTTGGATGATACCCTCAATCTTTTGGCGGTCAAAAGGTTTGGCTAATACTTCTTTGAAAATCTCATCAACAGTTTCTCTGAACTTCGCCAAATCAGAAACGCCTTGGAGACCGATGGTCAGTAGGTTGACAGAGGTAGCAGAGTCGACACCCGAGTTCACCGAAAAATCCAGACCAATGCCCGATTCTACTAACTTCTGGTAAACAATAGACGAATGTCCATCCATCAGTATGCTACCGAGAACCTTTAGTAGGAAACTTTCGTAAGTGTCTTGCGGCGAACCGCATACCCATGTGATCGAAGACTTTAGCTGTTTCTCGGGAGGTAACATCGGATCAACCTGGCCCTTGGCATTCACTTCTACATCATGGCGCAGCTCGATAGGCAGCAGGGGTTTTCTAGACGATTTTCTCTTCCCATAGCCAGTAAATTCCTTGCTCAGGGTTTTCAAAGTGTCGTCCAGAGGCAGATCTCCATAGGTAAACGTCTTTGCGTTCGAAGGGTGGTAGTTAGACTGGTGGAAGTCAACAAGCTCGTTGTAGTGAAGATCGGTGATGTACTGCGGATCACCACCCGAGTTGTTTAATGACGGGTAAATCGACTCCTGGAACTTGATCCAAAAGTAGTAGTTCGCATTAGACACCTGGCCCTTCATCTCGTTGTACACAACGCCCTTAAACACGATATCGCTCTTCGGGTCTTCCACGTTCTGATGTTCCAGTCGCCAGCCCTCCTGGTAAAAGTCATCTGGTTTCAATAGTGGATTCAGGGTCGAACTGAGGTACACGCTTCTCAGATTCGCGAAATCGGTCTTATTTGTTGTCGAGAAGGGGAAGAAAGTGTAGTCCGGTCCGGTCATCGCATTCATAAAATTCGCCAGAGACCTGTTCAACATCTTGAAGAAGGGATCGCGCACAGGGTACTTGTACGAGCCACACAGCGTTGTATGTTCCAAAATGTGTGGTACACCAGTCCGATCTGGCGGGTTCGTTTTGAACCCTATACTAAACACGTTATTCCTGTCGTCCCGGTCGATGTGTAGATGTTCCGCGCCAGTATGCTCGTGTAGCAGATGCACAGCTGTCATCTTGAGCTCAGGAACAGGCAAAACCCGCTCCACTGCGTATCCATGTATTGTTCCCCCGACGGGATACTTGCGCAGCACCTGTCTCTGCGCATAAGTTCCAGCAAACCTCCGAAATCGTAGCATAGTCCAAACCAGTCTCTATGAGCTCAATGGGACCTTCCAGAGACTATCCTGACAGCATTCAAGGGCTCTTGTAGAGCTAGAAAGTTGATGGATCTTTAGTTGAAGCCTTTACCATCACAGCTAACGACGGCCCTTAGCATTTTTTCACCAGGGTGGCAAATATTAAGCTTTTACAGTCTTCTAGACACATTCATTGAGAGTTCATCTGAGTATAAGAGGTCAGTGAGCATTTTGGAGATGTCTGAATCATATGAACAACAACCTCCAACTGAGGAATACCCAGAAGCCCCAGCCCCAGCTCCTTCTGGCGATGTGGAAGCCCAGCAACAGCCACCTGCCGGTGAAGAGGAGCAACAGGTTCCTGCTGCCCACGAGGAACACGTAGAGGAACAAGCTCCTCCTCCTCCCTCCCATGAGGCTGACGAGTACGAATCACAGGGCCATCAGCAACATGTTGATCACATGGTGGACGACTATCACCACCATCATCCAGGCCCACAGCCATACTATCCTCCTCCTCCTCAGCCTGAAGGAGAACTGTCGACTACTAGACTTTTTGTGAGACCTTTCCCGTTCGATGTGCAGGAGTCTGAGTTGAACGAGATTTTCACTCCATTTGGACCTATGAAGGAAGTCAAGATTCTGAACGGATTTGCGTTCGTTGAGTTCGAAGAGGCAGATTCTGCAGCCAGAGCCATTGAGGAAGTTAACGGAAAGACTTTCGCTAACCAGCCTTTGGAAGTCATGTTCTCCAAATTGCCACCAAAGAGATACCGTATCGTGCTGAGAAATCTGCCCGAGGGCTGCTCGTGGCAAGAATTGAAGGACCTGGCTCGTGAAAACAACCTAGAGACCACCTTTTCTAGTGTCAACACCAGAGATTTCGACGGGACCGGTGCTTTGGAGTTCCCAACCGACGAAGTGCTAGTGGATGCACTGGAGAAACTGAATAACATCGAGTTCAGAGGCTCTGTAATCAGCGTAGAGAGAGATGACAACCCCCCACCAATCAGAAGATCTAACAGAGGCGGTTTCAGAGGCCGTGGCGGCTTCAGAGGCGGTTTCAGAGGCGGCTTTGGCGGTGGTTTCAGAGGTGGCTTTGGCGGTCCAAGAGGCGGCTTTGGAGGCCCAAGAGGCGGCTTCAGCGGCCCTAGAGGCGGATTCGGCGGTCCAAGAGGCGGCTTCAGCGGTCCAAGAGGCGGATTTGGTGGCCCTAGAGGCGGATTCGGCGGTCCAAGAGGCGGCTACGGTGCTCCAAGAGGTGACTATGGTGCTCCAAGAGGCTCCTACGGTGGTCCAAGGGGCGGATATGGTGCTCCAAGAGGTGGATATGGCGCCCCAAGGGGTGATTATGGTGCTCCAAGAGGTGACTATGGCGCCCCAAGAGACTCCTACAGAACCAGAGACGCTCCTCCACGCGAAAGATCTCCAACTAGACAATGAATCTAGTACTGGTTTATTTTTCCCGGTATTGTTCTGTTGAGAGAACCTCTTCCATGATCATGGGATGTATCAATATCAAATGAAGATTAAAACTTAAAGAACCAAAAAATGTCAATTTTATTTTATAGTGGATTTTATTTTTACTTATTTCCCCCATCCTAGTGTGATGTATTCAGATCCTCTCGAATCATAAATAAACAGTCCAAACTTGGGAACGAAGCCAGCCTTATAGGGAAGCTGATTAGGACTACTTTATGGGCCTAGAGTTTGGGTTATCTCAAACCCTGGCGATACCGTTTACGTTAAATGATCGCTGTCATCAAACGTCCGCGTTGAGAACAATCCATTTTCTTGCATTGATAGACCTTTCCACAATTTCAGACTATGGCTCCTCATTCTGTACATACAAGTCATGGTCGTGAAGTGGTTACTTTTATGTATCATTATCTTTAAGCATACGTAACGCATTATGCGGTAAACAATATTCTGCATCTTAGAAAATTGTTCGAAGAGGCTATGAGATTGAATTAAGTTAGACGACAACCGAGTATGAATAACCTCAACATGCAACAGCGAACTACTTACTGATTTGTCTTCTCCTACTTAACTTCCTCATCGTCCTCACCTTCCTCATCGTCCTCATCTTCATCATCTTCCTCGTTGTCGTCCACTACTTCCTCTACCAGTAGGTTACCTTTTGGCCATAGTTGAGTCACTTCCTTCAAAGTCAGTTGCTTATCAGCGGATATCTTTTCTCTCGGAAATGGTGAGACCAACTCGAAGTCAAACTCTAAACTTGATGAAATATCGCCTTTCCATTTTTCGAGTTCTAGATCGATAACTTCAGTTAGATCAGCAGAACCAAACTCATCCTGTAGTACAGCACCATCTTTAAAGCACAAAACCGAATCATCTTGCTGTAGGTTATGCAGCTTATTTCCCAGACTCGCTATCCAGTCCTCCGTATTGTTGCTAACGTTACCAAGGTATAAATGACATCCGATATTGACATAGAGCGAATACAACTTGGTGCTAGCGGGGAATTTTTTGATAAGACGCAACCCTCCAGATGTCCTGAACTGGAGAGTGGCTATATCTTCGTCATTCGAGCACGTCGTGTCATCCTTAATGGCAGCAGCGCATAAACGAAGCCATTTTAGATGCTTAAGAGTCAGCTTCAACTTTTTATCCCTTTGCTGTTGTGCTATGTTGCTCTGCTTTAGTAGTTTTTCTTTCTCCTTCATCTTACGCTCTTCCTCTTTCAACCTGTCTTGTCTCAAAGAATTCTGGTAGGCATCATCTTGCAATTTCTTTATCTCTCTGGCCATACGCACCTCAGCTTGTTCAGTTCTACTTACAACAAGCTCTGGATGGAACTTTTCGATCGTCAACTTTAATGAATTCTCGAACTTCTTAACGGAGCCGATCCTTAGCTTGGACAAAACAGACGGTCTTGTCACACCGTTCAATGATCCTTTCGAATTAAGGACATTTCCAACCAATAGACATTCTGGTGTGTATTTGATTCGAAGATCTTCTGATACCAGCCATGTCTCTAGCTCGTGAACGGATCCCATGTAAACGATTAGCTCGTCCTTATATCTTTCCAACGTTGAAAGGACTGAAGGATTTGCCAGCACGTTAGATAAGAACCTCTTCGAGTTGACATCAGACTGCTCTTCCTGAGAGATATCCCCAACAAATATCAGCAAAAGATACTTGAACTCATCCTGGCATAGTTTTAGAGCTTCGTTGAAAGATAGATCACTTACAAGCTCTTTCAGCCTTTCCAAATTCGACTCATCAATTAAAGATGGTAATAATTCATCGACGGGTGCCGGCTTCTCTGCTGGTTTACTAGGTACTTTGCGGACCTTTGATCGTTCGTCAAGATGCGATTCAAAACCAAAAGTAACCAGTCCCCACAGGAGAGAAAGGATCCCTACCCCCAGTTTCATAAGTAGTTTAGGTATGAACATTAATATGATGAAAAGCGGACTGTTTTGCGAGTTCATTTGCCAGACGTCACCATGATTCTTGTTCAATCCCACAACTGAGAAGACATCTCGGTAATTAGACGGTAGTGGTCTCACAACTCGTAATGACGGTATTAGATGAGCATCAGTTGCAACAAACGGAGATAGCTCGAAAGTTGGAGTGACGGCCGCCGGGCTCGGCGTCGGAGGGCGTTCTGGAATTGCAGGTGCCTCTGTAGCGATGACCGAGTTCTTCCAGTCTCCATCAAAATAGAAGCTCAAAGCCCTTTCCAAGTGCCATCCGTAATTTTGTAACAATCGTATGATTAAGGGCAGGTCCTCCTGTGGAAAGTTCGTAATCACGCGAAATTCGTCCAACTTCTCCTGTTCTTCATGCGATAGATGGAATTGCTGCCCGTTGCATTCAATTATTGGCATCTTAACGTCTACTCATAGGCTAATCCTGATACTTGCGGTTGATCTACAAGGTCTGTGTGTTGTCATCTAGTGGTAACGTTACAATTAAACGACATGCCAAGCCCTAAACTAAGATCACATGATTCGCTATGTAAGGTCTATAAAAGCTAGTTTGTGTCAGCGAGACTCTACTTCTTCACCACAACGTACCAGTTATCCTTCTCGTAGCCGCAAGACACCACTCTGCCTCCTGCGCTTTCGCAGTCTTCTTCCAGCTCTCCTTCTCGATATAGATGGTAGAATCTGTACTTGGTCTGTAGCTGCTCTTCTTCCTGCTGGCGATTCTTGGCTTCCTCTTGCTCCTGAAGTCTTTTCGATTCCATCTCTTTTCTCCAGTTAGCAATGTACGCCGATCTCTCTTTTGGTGGAACGCCTGTTAGGTCTGGTTTCTCTGTGATTTGTCTGCCAGGCTGCGCCTTCCTAGTCTTATTTTGCAGTACCCAAGGTACCAATACGTCCTGCTCCATTCCCTCGTGATACCCACGACGGGAATCGCCTTGCTCGAGCGCCCAGCAGTAGATGAGCGCCTCCCCGCCGTCCTTCAACTTGCTCAAGATATGGGCAATTGCTGCGATTCTTCTTTCCCGCGTGCTCCAGTGGTGTACAACTGCTATAGAGATTGCAAAGTCGAACGTACCATCCCTGTGCGGCAGCTGCATTCCATCAGCGATCAGCACGTTATGATGGGAATCTATCTGATGCGCACATTGTATCAGTCCCGACGAGCGGTCTGACCCAAGTATGAAGATATTAGGATTCACATCCAAATACTTCCCATTTCCACACCCTACGTCTATTCCAACGCTCCCGACCGCCTGTTCTTGCAAAAACTTGGTCACTATTGGCCAGGGCTTGTATCTCGTTTCCGAAAAATGGCCTGCTATCTCATTGTAAACCTTGTGAACATACTCCTCCTCCTTCAACTCAGCCATTCCCAACAAATCCGACTGATGATCTGACTCACTTTGAGTATTGCATTTTTTTCACATTGAACTGCTCATCGCTTTATTTTTCATAGCCTGATAGAATTTATTGAAACAGTTCTTACAGTACACATCAACCAAAACACCAACTGAGAGACATAGATCGTCTTGAAGTGGCTCTCTTGGGGTAGAAAGCCTGATTTAACTCATCTTGCAAGCTTCTGAAGGCTAACTGACACCTTGAACGCCAAGTAACGGGGCTTTGACCCTCGTTCAAAAGGACAATAGGCAAGCTCATACCTCTCGATTTAATAATTATCAGTAATTAGGCGTCCCAAGTAAAGAAGTTCTTGAATTTAATTCACATACCAGTAACTATTCACCTCTAGATTTTTTTCCAGGGCAGTTTACGGTATCGTGGGTACTTATTGGCAGGTAATTTGCCCAAACGAAGGCTGAAGTGGTGGCTCCCTGATTTCAGATCACGTATGTTAGACGGTAATCTTCGTAAATACGTTGGACTCTGCTTTTTGGCATGCTACTTTCTACTGGGGGTGCCTCTTTGGTACAAACTGACTAATATATACCGGGCCCCTCTGCCAGTAGAGTATATCAGGTCTCTGCATGAAAACAAGTTCAATGACGTGCACATGGTAATACCGATATACATCAGATCAGACACATATCGATTTCCAGACATTCATGATGCTGTGCAGACGCAGGTGAATCATCTAATGAATTCAAAAAAGCAGGACGTTTCATGGTCTTTGCAGATATTGCCATATGAGAGTTTGAACGAAACACAGTCGAAGAATGACAATAATGAGTACCATGTGGTCTCACTTGTATTGGATGATTTCGTTGGATATTCTGTAGCCTACGATGCTAAAGAGACAACAGTGTTCTTTGACGACGAATCTGTGGTAAATAACGACGTTCCATTTTATGTGGCGCAATCTCTGGTAGAGCATACGTTTGCACTCGAGTGGAACCAGCTGGGATCTGGGCTGTTATCCAAAAGCGACAGCATGGTCGTCACTTATAACCCCAATATGCATTTGAGTATATCACTGTTGAGCGGAGACGGATTCCCGGTGGCTTGGGAAATAGAGTCTACTCTTCAGCGTTATTTTACACCATTCAGGAAGTTTCTAGCTCCATTGGTGAATTTCACCGTCGATACAAGCATTGTCTACTATGATGATCTAAATCTACACATGCTCCAAGATCACGAGTCAGTCACCTCCCAGGAACTGTCTCATACAGTCGATTTATCCGAGTTATCTTCAATGAACTACTTCTCAGACTCTGGTGCCCTAAACCTGGCTATCGTCTTTCCAAGTAATGTTACTACTCCGTCCGGCCTCGCATTCATAAATGGTAGTTCAGCTTCTCCCACGGCTTTTAATGATTGGAAGAGTTTCATGGTACCGCAGTGGGGTATAATTGTTATCAACAAATATCCACTCCCTGCAAATGCTTTGTTAAAGGAGTCGTACTTGACCCCCATCATGTACCAATTTGCAACCGATATATTCCAACTTCTGGGGCTCGTAAAAGGATCTCAAGATTTATCTTCGCCCTATGTCACCATAGACTCCTTCAAGCGCTTAACAACTTTGAGAAATATCAACAAGGCGGAAGAAACTCTGTGGTCACTTGTCAAGCTGACACAGTCATTCCAACAAATGTCCGTTCCCCAGGATGTCCTAAAAAACGTAACCAAGGCGCTCAATTTGAGACTTCAAATTATAGATTTGTTAAACAATCCCCACAAAGGTGGCGATATTGCATGGAATGAGGCACTGGCGCTAAGCAATAAACTTGTCGAGGCTTCAGAGAAGGCTTTCTTCCACGGAGAAATGGTCCAACAGAACTTTTTCCCACAAGAGCACAGGATAGCAGTTTACTTGCCCTTACTGGGACCTACGTCGGTTGTCATCTTTCTAGGCTTTATCAAACTGATAAAGGAGAAGCCGGTTGAGGACAAAGATGAGGTGACCAAGGAGGCTGAAGAAAAACAGGTTAAGGGAGATGGCCTTGATGACTAGAAAACATACTACTCTTCCAGGCTCCATGATACATATTATATCTCTTCTACACTAAATACTCATATTTGATGTACTTCGCGCATTGAAAAATAGCTAGATTAGAGTTCAAAGTACAATGAGATGACAATAACAAACTGGTCAAATACGATCAAGGACTCTATAATCCATCAATACCACTATGTCCGAGAATGAGGGCCCTTTGGATTTGATTCCGACTGTAAACTATCCACCTTTGCTTACAAGTGCTAACTACTTCTCCACAAAGCAAATGATCGATCAAGTGGTAAGTGAAGATCAGGAATACGTATCGTGGAAACTAAAGAGCATGAGGACTGGCGGTACAATGAACTCCTACATGCAGGATATCCTCAGCGGTATACAGGAAGATAAAGATAATGGGTTCCAGAGCATAGGTGAAGGAGTCCGCCCGGCTGACGGGGACGAGATCAACCATGTACCAAATAATATTCGTTTTCCTCGAGAGTTTTACGAAGAAGCCTTGCAAGAAGTTCCTCGTCCCCGTGAATTGAGCCAGGACGATCAATTTAAGCTACTAGTGACCAATCTAGATGAGCAACAAACAAATAGATTCGAAGTGTTTCATCGTACATCTTTGAACAAAACACAGGTGAAGAAAATTGCTGGAATGGTTATAAATCAAAGTGTAACTGAAAATGTACGAGTGTTTTTGCAAGCTATTGGCAAACTTTACGCAGGAGAAATAATAGAGTTGGCTTTGGATGTAAGGCAGAAATGGTTGAATGGGAAGATGATGATAGAGTTTGATCGCCGTAAATCTGTGGCTAAGAAATTGAAAAAGTACCTCAAGAAGCTAACAAAACTCGTCGAAGGTAAGCAAACCGACCATGAGGACAGCGTGGATGAAACTGAAAGTGACGAGTACTTTGATGATGAAGAGGACCATATGATTCAAGTTGAGCAAGGTAACAAGCTACTGAAGAGTGAGATAAACTCGTCCGAAATTAGACTTGGGTTGATCAACCAGTACAATAAGCTGGTAAAGGAGTTTAATACTATTGACGTGAGCGTGGAAAAAAATGCAAATAGTCCGATCCTACCGGAGCACATACGAGAAGCGTGGCGATTATACCAACTAGAATCGGATACATTGCCTTCCGCTCAGTGGCGTACTCAAGGAGAGGGGAATGGCTGGATGTTTAGGTAGGCCTGCTTTAGCTTACCACGATGCATTCAGTAGTACATAATGTTTTTGCATTACTTTCAGTTCTTCGATTTCGTCAAGAAACTGAAGGGACCTCAGCCTTTTGTTCTCATCAATCGAGATGCGGTTCGACAGGATTTCCCACATATCGACGGCAGAAGAACTTGGAGACGGGAACCTGGAGGCATATTTTTCCTTGGAGTTGTATATCATCAAAGTAGGCATTTCCAAATTCCTCGACTCTTTCAGGTTTGCTTGCATGACAAGTCCAAATCGATCTTGGGGTTCTGAGCCTCCGATCGGATCATATGCAATCCATGTACCAGATTTGTAAAACTTCATTATACTTTCTATCAGATTTTGAGATTCCTCCTGCCTCATGTAGCAAAGAAGACACTCCGTTATGATCACCGTGGGGCAGTCCTTCGAGGTCAGAGATTCCAACTTGTTCATGGTATCATCGAGACAGTTCAAGTCGCTCGAAAGAAGCTTATACCTTTTAGCCGAGACCTCTCCAGTTGCAACATCACGTCTCAATTGAAGGACATCCTTCAAACCTTCGCTGTTCCACAAAACTCGGCTCTTTATGTCAATACTGGTATCATAGTCCACATCAATATAGGTCAGGTTGGGAAAATTCTGCAGCAGGGGTATCATTCGCAGATCAGAACCGCAACCCAAATTGATTACCTGGGCTTTGTTATCTTTCCCAATGCTGTTCAAACAGTCATTGAGAGCAATATCGATCGCAACAGTCCTTAAATAAGTCCCATAGTTCATCACCGGAAATGAGGTCTTTACCACTCGGTTGACCTTTGAGTAAATTCGCATGCTAACACCCTTCAACGCCCTTAAGAACTCCATGTGCATCTCCTTGTACTTATCGTAATGGCACCGCTCCACCTGTAACGTGGGTGAGGGCAAGTAGCCTTTGGCTATAGCGGATATTCGACATGATAGAGCATCATAATCCGTCTGCTGGACGACGTTTTCCATCTTGATCGAACTGGGTTTGTTATTGATAGTTTCAAACAAAACGCATCGACTACTGAAATATACTACGTAAATTGACAAAACAGAGTTCAGCACTAATGCTACACATACCTTGTACTTCTAGATCAAGACTACGAGGGAAATCCAAGAATACTTATCAGTTCGCGATTTATGTAAGACCGTTCTCTCCTATTGTACCTTAAAGTACCTCTCAAACAACTCTCGAAACACGTAAGATCTGCGCTCACGCACTTATCCTTCCTGATGCACACACGAAACGTTTGCAGCTAAAAAATGGTGTCAGGTTTCATCTTTTTGAATCAGATCCTTTAAATGCTAGGATGTATTTATGTCATCTAGACCGAAGACCCACCGTATAGACCAATTTCAAACGTCACACTCTGTAATACACATCTTATATCAATTTGAGCAGCCGATTAAGCTCAAACTAGCGTCCAACCCATTCAATTGACGCTGGCACCGTAATCTTCACTTTTCGATAATGGGCGAGTTGAAAGAAGACCCCCCTTTGCCATGCAACGAAGGACAAATTTGATTTGTGTTTTCTCTGTTTAAGACCTTGTGCAAACAGAACAACAAATAAAGGCTGTCCTTGAGCTTTCAAGTATTAGTTTACTCGCTTGTAAGTTGCACAGACATTGAAATTTCATTGTTACTACTCGATCCCTGAGTTGATAGCTTTGAAATAAGCCTTCTCGACAGGAGAAAGACAGAGAGAAGACAAAGTCGTCTCTTGTAAGAGAATTGTACGTAACTAAGATTCGAAGCAAATCTTTATGGGTAATTCAGGTTCTAAATCGAGCAGAAAGAGCTCATCCGGAAAGTCCAATGGAAAGTCTAATGGGGAATCATCAACTTCAATAACACATCCGTTTACCAGGACGGACACTTCTCAATCCGCGAAATCTACTAAGTCGTCTAGATCATTACGATCCAGGCAATCAGAAAAGTTTGGGAGTGGGAATGGAATCGGAAGTGAGAATGTAGCTCGCGAGCATTCCGGTACCCCACCGAGTCGAAAGGATAATGGCTCGAGGCATCATCGATCTCACGAGCCCCACCAGGAAATGTTAGATAATGATAATAGCAACCACCTACAACCTATGACACCAAATTCAGAGAGAAGGCTTTCTTCTTCCAAGAGGTCAAGTTTCAATACCGTCGATCTTCCACCTTCGATGATCCAAATGGAACCCAAATCCCCCATTCTGAAGAATAGTAGATTTACAGGGACAAGTATCTCGAACTATAATGAGAGTGCATTGACGGACGATGACGATGAAGAAAAGACAAATGAAAACGTCAGAACTAACAGCTCTGCGAGCGGGAAGAACCAACTGGACGTTTTAAGGCATTCGTCGCGTCCCTCGAGCGTAAGAAGCAGTTCTTCCTCAAAACCTCGCAGGCGGTCTGAGGGAGAAGCCGCTGCATCACCAAGTCAGCATTTGATGAGTCGATCGAATTCTCACGCCTCATCCATACACAGTAGGAAATCTTCGGGATCTGCAGGGACCACCGCATATAGTACACCTTTAAACTCTCCCGGAGTATACGGAGGAAGCCACAGTGGCAATGACGAGCATGACGATGACTACTTTGGACCCGCATCCTCGATCTCTTCTCAAAAGGACCCTTCTGGCACTAGCCTCGGCCATGAGGAATCGATCAATGGCGTGGTTAATGGACCACACAGCCATCGTATAGATACGAAGAGTCTATCTCGACGTGACTCTGCCAACGAATACCCATCAGGGCTACCAATGGATCCCGAGCTACAGGATGGCTTGATGGATGATAAGTCATCCAGTAATGAAAACACAAGGCAATCAATCAGTAAGAAAAAGAGAGCTATGAAACCAATTGACATAGATGAAACAATACAAAAATTACTTGATGCAGGTTACGCAGGTAAGAGGACCAAGAACGTATGTCTAAAAAACTCCGAGATTGCTCGAATTTGTCATATGGCTCGTGAGATATTTCTGTCCCAGCCGTCACTATTGGAATTGTCTCCACCAGTCAAAATTGTGGGTGACGTCCATGGACAATACGCAGACCTTCTAAGGCTATTCACAAAGTGTGGTTTTCCACCTTCAGCTAATTTTCTTTTCCTAGGTGATTATGTTGATCGTGGCAAACAATCACTAGAGACAATACTTCTTCTGCTATGCTATAAGATCAAATATCCAGAGAATTTCTTTCTATTAAGAGGTAACCACGAATGCGCCAATGTCACAAGAGTTTACGGTTTTTACGATGAGTGTAAGCGTCGTTGTAATATCAAGACCTGGAAAATCTTTGTCGATACGTTTAATACTCTGCCGTTGGCAGCTATTGTAGCTGGTAAGATTTTCTGCGTGCACGGTGGACTGTCGCCAGTTCTAAACTCTATGGACGAGATCAGACACGTTAGTAGACCTACCGATGTACCAGACTTTGGTCTTATTAACGATCTCTTATGGTCTGATCCGACAGATTCTCCGAATGAATGGGAAGATAATGAAAGAGGTGTGAGTTACTGTTACAACAAAGTAGCCATTAACAAATTCCTAAACAAATTCGGTTTTGACTTGGTTTGCAGAGCACACATGGTTGTGGAAGATGGCTATGAATTTTTTAATGATCGAAGTTTGGTTACGGTTTTTTCTGCCCCCAACTATTGCGGCGAGTTCGATAATTGGGGCGCTGTCATGAGTGTTAGCGAAGGACTACTTTGCTCGTTCGAGCTCCTAGATCCGTTAGATGGAGCGGCTCTGAAGCAGGTTATGAAGAAAGGGAGACAAGAAAGAAAGTTGGCAAACCAGCAGCAGATGCAAGCTCCGTTATAATGTAATTATCATCACTATCTGGCACCATTCAGGCAGACGATATCCGATGTAGACAACTAACATACGTAGTCATCTGTATATAAAACTGCAGTCTACTTACATCATATAGCTCTACAAAGACAAGAGCCATAATATTCATTTTTTTTTTCTTTAATTGTTCTTCAGTATTGAAATGATATTCTACTGAAATGAGTAACCAAGTCGCAGTAAGAACGGGCTACTATGGAGAAAGACTACCATAAAGAGTACGAATGGTTCTCGTACTACATATTTGTAACATCAATCCTTTCTTTCATCATCATATGGTCAATATTGCCTGAAGGCAATGGAGGGAACTCGTGGAATTTTGAAGCTTTCAAAACAATCTTAGAGATACTTCCGCAAAGAAACTGGGCCATTTATGGCCAATGCCTTATTCTCATGGGGATGCTTTACACCTACTTTGGAATACTGATGTACAACGAGGACGTTCTGACACCGCCCTTGGATGATCTACGTACCATTACCGATGCAAAGGGAGAGATGATTATATGTGAAAATGACAGAAAGATGCTAGAGCAGTACGCTTTTAAAGAATCTAGTGGCATTATCGACCTTCCAATAATGGATGTGTGCGAGATACTCTATTCCACTATTTAGTAATCTCTGAGAAACTAAGGCTCAGGAAAACATTCAGGCGGTGATAAAGGTACATGACTATGCTATTTATGACACACTAGTTGCATTAACCGAAATGCATGCTACAAAAACTATCAAACCAGGATTCCGTTATTATGCAGGAGTGAACCTGCCACGATGATTATTGTGGCCGCGATGATTATTGAAATTTCCTCTGTAATTATGTTTGTGGTTTGGGGAATCGTTGCCAGATTCGTGCAAAAACCCACTTGCAGGTTTGAACAAAGAATAGCGCTTCTCTTCCTGAAAATTCCCACCAGAATGTTGATTTTTCGAATCTTGTGAGCTGTTTTGTTTATTAGACTTCCGAAAGTTTTCGTTCTCATTGTAGTCACGGTTCTGGTGGCGGAAGCCACCGCGTCCACCTCTTCCGCCTCTTCCACCTCGAGATCCACGGTAGTTGCCGCTATTATGGCCCCTTCCGTAGCCACCACCACGCCCGCCTCTAGCCGAGCGATCGTAAGACTGGTGCCCAGGACTTTCTCCATCTACACTGTAGGGTTCCGACACATTTAGACCTTCACCATCACGATCTGCTTCTTCATTATTCTCCGTAAGCGCTGTGGCTGCCGAAGTATTCACGGCCTCTGTGACCAGAGTGGCCCTGTTTAGATTAGGTGATGGAGTTGCATTACTGCTGGAGCCCGCACTCTTTTTGCCGTCCTCAGCAGACTTTTTAACAACCTCTAGATAACTTAAAGGCTTCTTTTTTTCTTGTTCTTCGGGTGTTTTCTTCAGTAATGTTACCTTCCCTGGTTGCAAAACGGGTCCTTGATCACCACCGGAAAGCCTTCTCAAAGTTTTCGTATCTTCTATATGTAACTTTCCCACTTTATCTTCAATTTCCAGGATCTTTGACTGAGTATCAACCGGTTTTGCGGACCCAAAGGGGTTCGACTTGCGCTTCGGCGTCAAATATGGTCTGCCGGCATTATCTCTGGGATCTGTCAATAGCTCACCTTTGAGCCTATACTCTTTGAAATCATCAAACTCTGCGGGCTCCAGTTTGATATTATGGATCGTCGATAGGGGTGTCGTCCAATACTTGAGCACTTTGTCCATGTCGCGCCCCGAGTAGAGCTCTACAAACCCGACTTTTCCCGTCCTCTTGAAATTCTGATCAAACACATTGCCCTCTTTCAGAGTAGCGATGGAGGGGTTCTTGTTGAGCTCCCAAAATAACTTAAATTTAACGAACTTGGTATACTTTTCATGGAACAGTTCGTGAATATCTGCGTCTGAGAATCTAGGAGGCAGCTGTGAAAACTTGACGATATAAGGGGGACCCTTGTTTGCAAACGACGGATGCTCGCTTCCATGGAACGCATGTTGCTGGAATCCTCCAAAGGCATGATGAGGGTCGTTTTCATGTCTCTGTGTCTTGCTTTTCAGCAAATCAAGGCTTGTCGTATTGCTAATGGCATCCAAATTAATATCGTCCTCATTCCAAACTGATTCTCCCAGGCTATCATCTCCCAGGAATTCTTCTAGGGACATTTTCTTGACTTCGGCATTGTTGTTGTTACCTACCGCTTGTTAGTATGAATACAACGTTAAATAAAAAACCAGAAGACAACTAAACATACTCATAGTATGACACTTCGAAGCACTAACTAAATACAGCACTCGTATAATTCTAAAGTCGCTTGATGGACTCTTGGTTTACTGGTAGTTCTATTATTCAATAGCCTATCGAGGTGGTTTCTCGCAGCTTAACATGCCCTAACATAGGGCTCTACGTTAGGGCTTAAATCATGTGTGGCGCTACCATATTCTCTACCGTGGGCAGAACAATGGGCCAGAAAGTGTTGTTGCGTTACAAAGTGCTCAAGAGGACACGACTCAGCTGACTGCATCTATTAGTCCTGCTCATCCGTAAGACACAGAGTAAACCAGCCCCTGCCACCGTCCCGAGGTGAGAGCTCGGGGAGCACGCTGATCGCTCGCTTACGAACCACTCCCACGGCATACAACAAGAAGCATCTGCTCTGAGTATTTTAAGCAAGGAATGTGTCTCGAGGCACGCCATGGTGGCTGCCAGCCCCGTTCAGCCCGCCTTGCGAGCTCCATAAGGCTAGCTAAGCGATGATCTTAATCGTTTAGCCCTCACGTGAAGAGCAGGTCTCGATAGCCTGAAAAATTTCAAGAGCCACAGTTTTTTTGCAGGTCTGCTGGACAGAGTCAAAAGGGACTATAATTAATAACACTCTCCATCTCATCGAACTAGTTCATCAGTCCGGGAGTTTTGGTTTCATATAAGTGAGTATTCTAGTTTTGATCGTTTGGTCTCGAAGATCGAGGGAAAGAGATAGGATATTTTTACAATGATAAGTCATTTTGGTAAAAGATGGACGCTCGGGCTGATAATGCTGGGCCTGGTGATTGTTTTATGGGTTCTTTCATCGTTCATGATCAATCTGATATTCGAGGATGGCTCTTATAGAAAACCTTTTTTCATCACTTATATCAATACGGCAGCTTTCACTTTTTATCTGTTGCCAACAACGAAGGCTATTGTGAAAAACTACTGGAGAACAGGACAATTCAACATACACGACCAATTGAAGCTCCAGGAAGAGGGCGCAAGTCTAGAAGACGTTCATAGTCCTTTGATGCCCAAGAGCGACTCGGGTGAGGATGTCGAGAGACTTTCGCTGCATGAGACCATCAAGCTGAGTGCGGAATTCTGCATTCTGTGGTTTTCGGCTAATTTTGTGACCAATGCGTCGCTTTCGTACACTTCGGTGGCTTCTCAGACGATCTTGTCGTCGACTTCTTCGTTTTTCACGCTGTTCGTTGGAGCTTTGTGCCGCGTGGAAAAGATTAGCAAGGTCAAGGTTATCGGATCGATGGTGTCTTTCTTTGGGATTTTACTAGTGACTAGATCGGACTCGAAACTCACTCACCTGAAGCCTCTTCCCGGTTCCACTCAGGCAGTAGAGGAAAAAAATGATGCTGTGAAAATTCTAATAGGTAACGTACTGGCGCTTTTGGGGGCTTTATTGTACGGTATCTATAGTACGCTGTTGAAGCGGAAGGTAAAGGACGAATCACGGGTAAACATGAAGATTTTCTTTGGTTTCGTTGGGTTGTTTACTCTCGTCTTCCTGTGGCCATCTATGTTTATACTGCACTACCTGGGCTGGGAAACTTTTGAGCTGCCTTCCACGAAACGCGTTCTTAGTATCGTGGTCGCAAACTGTTTGATAACGTTTGTGTCTGATTTCTGTTGGGCTAACGCTATGCTTTTAACGAGCCCTCTAACTGTGACCGTGGGTTTAAGTGTCACTATACCGTTTGCAATGTTTGGCGACTTCATCTTGAAGCGCAAGCCTATGACAGTGTTATACATGCTAGGAGCTATCCTGATACTGGGATCGTTTTTCATCATTAATAAGAGTTCAGAAGAAGAAAATCTCGAAAACCTGATAGAAGATACAGACCGAGATATCAATGATAGAATAATCGCTTAATTTTTTTGCATTCTTTCTCTACACAGCATTTAATGAATATCGAGTATTAGTTAGTTAATAATTTCACAGATCGCTCATATCCATCACAATGTATATGGATACTGTGGGTTTTTGATCTTGAAACAAGAAAGGAAGTACGAGAACGCAAAATACACAAGAGATGAGATGGCTACTATTGCCACGTTTTTGCCCCGGGTCTCTTTCCCCATATTTGTGATGAATATCAAGGTAATAACCGCGGCTCCCATAGCAATGTACATCATTGATACGGTGAAGATTTCTATTCCAAACTGCCAACTCATTCCGCCGCTGAAGTACATTATATTTCCCTTGGGGTCCCGTGCGATGAACGGAATCGCATTCATTTGAGTGAATTTGTAGCCAGTAATGCTGGGCAACAGGATTCCAAGGGAAAAGAGTCCAGAAAAGAACTTGCCTCTGTTTGAAATCTTGGGTAAGACTTTACGCTTGAAAACAGAGAATATCACCACACATATAATGAAGTAGATGGCAAACTCTTTGTACTCAAAATCTTCTTTGATTCCAATGTAAACTTTCAAGATCTTGGCGAGAAAGTCCCCAAAGTGTAGTGGCGTCTTTATGCTATTGGAGTTCAGCTCGTATTGGTAAAAAGCTGACGAAGCCCATTTGAATTGATCTCCCAGTTTTGGTGGTGGAAACACTAGAACGTGTGGGATGGTAGTCAGTCCCATTTCCTTAACGAGTCTTCGATTCTCACTAACATCTGCCTTAAAGAACAAAACCTTGGAATCCTGTATTTGCTGATGTGTGACTAGGGACACTTTTCGGTAAATAGGTTCGAACTTGTTGCACATGTCACAAACAAGGCCCTCTTTATTACTCTTTGACGTAGTAATAAATAGTACATTGTAGTGATCATAAACACCATTGCTCAACTGATCGTAATTATCGTCAGTGACCCTTATCACACCGTTGGAGTCTTCTAGAGGAAGGATTGACTGGGCATCGTCAAGCAGCGCGTTGGTTAACCTTAGATAACCCACAAAGAGCCATAACCACACTGGCCTAACAAACTGCAACATGAATACTCAATTCTACCAAAGAGAGTCTATGGATTGCTTCTTCTGATCTTTTTATAAGCAATTCGTTTATTTGGTTGTTTTCGAGGTTAAACTAAACTAAAGATCGCTCCTACTCTCTGAACTTGATTGATTAACAACATTAAATCACAATAAGTGGGACTGGCAAAGAGGGCCACGATATGAGCACCCTGCTACAACTGCTGGCGAATTATTACAGGAATGTTTTAGAAAGCGAACGAATATACCGGGAGAATGTTCAGCTTTATGCTTCCCCTTCACAGGACTCAGCTTCGACGGGTTCTGATACATCCTCGAGAGTGGTTCAAGAAATGTTCCTCCTGCAACGCCAAGTGAGTCTTTTGACTGCAGAGATTCAATCGTTGAGTAGAGAGAATGACAGGTTAAAGAGTTTACAGGCGACTCATAAAGCTCTAATGGAGTCGAAGCTGAATAACTCAAAAAAGCTTATTGATAAACTGAAAAAAGAGCAGCTGGATAATCAGAAGATCCCTAACAAGCAGTCACGGTCGACTCCGCCTCCCCCAGACCAATCCAGGAAAACTAAGGCTTCATTCCATCTGTTGTCCCCACTAAATGCAAGAAAACTCAATGGTGCTAAGTTTGATAATACTCACAACACGAACCCCAAAACTGCAGGGCTACGTCAAGTACTGAATGGAGATCATCGAACTCTTTTCGATGGAGATCACACTCTGGAAAACCTAAGCGCGGACCGTACCGATGACATTCTTTTCATGAATTCTATAAAGCATAAAGATAAACTGGCGAAAGTGGTTCTGCCAACTGGGGCACTCTCGGATGACGAAGATCACCATGGCAATAAAGACAGCAAACTCCCGAAGCTTCCTGTCGCCAGCAGTAAAAGCGTTACCAAAAAACGAAAACTAGCTCGTAAACGTATACAGACGGTCAACTCAGACAATGAGGGCGAGAGTTGACCGAATTTCTGGATTAATGGAGCATCTGTACTTACCTTAAATTAATTGACTACTATGCATTGTGAAATATTACCTGCATATTTGCAACTTCATAGTTTTGACTTTAGGCCATTCAGCCTGTATTTGACGTCTTTCAACTGCTTCGTCTCCGGCTCCCATTCCTCAAATTCAGAAAACAGCTGTGTTACCTCGTCCGGTGCTAGATGAGCATTAGTTTCATATAGAAGACCCCTCATGCACCAGGGCAGATGATAAGGGTTGGAGCTAAGTTGTTCCAGTTTGAAAGGCTTGAATTCGACCGGAACGTCTGGTTCGAGATCCGTTGTCTCTAGCGCAAATCTGATGCCTAACTCATAAACCTGCGCCTCATTGTACACTGTTGAGTGTCCGCCCCCGGTCAGAGTACCAGCTAGGGATGCACTAATTTCTTTTATTATGCCGTGATCGTCGTAACCCAAATCTAGAAGCGTGCCAGCAATGTTGAGAAGCCGAGTAATAAACGCCGGCGTTCTGGAGCCTCTGTCAATGAACGTCGCTCTAAACATGTTAGGATGATTTGCGAACAAACATGTGGACGAATATAATGGTACGAGCTGGTCGTTGATAGAGCCCACAAAAGTAATTTTAACACCACTTCCAATTATAATTCGGATACTTCGCAAGAGCTGCTTCGACAAATTCGATTCAAACTTCTGGAATTGAAATAGTTCTCGCAAAGACTCTCTCTCGATAGTTTGGTACGCGCGGACAAACAGTGTTTGATCTGCACCATAAAATGGCCCATTATTTATTCCAGCCATAGCCAGAATAGATATTACCTTCTTGTTAACTGAAAAAGGTACATCCTCAGCGTTGAAAAATTTGGTATTCTCCAAATTGATGATTCCTGTATCAATTAGTCGAGCAAGAAGTAGGATAGTAACAGGACAGCCCTGAGAATGAGCAACGAAGTAGATGAAATCAGCTTGATTGATTTCTTTAGCCCAGTTTGTCATTACCTTAAAGAAAAAATTAACACGGTCCATCACTTCCCCTTCTCTTTCCAGAGCTATCTTGCTTATTTCTATAGGTTTATTGTGCCTCTCAAAATACTCCAACACCACTTGTTGTGCTTCTGAGACAAATTTCATTGACGTTCCAGTAGGCTCTCCAATGAAAGGTCTGATCATTTTAGTCGGAAAGAATCCATGAACCCCAACAATAAGCACTTTTATAGGTTTCCGACCTCCGTTTGACAGGTTTTGCAGAGTTTTCTCTGGACCTCTCTGATAAAGACACTTAGGCCGAGCTTTTGCTTCTGACAGTATATTCCAGTGGCGAGCAATACTATTAAACGTAGCGCCAAGTGAAGTCCAAGCTGTTCGATGGGGCAATATATCGAAGCTGGGGACAACAATATTAGGATTTTGCTCTGTAATAATTTGAGAGCCAGTCTCCCCCGCAATTTCTGAGTCTTTCTTACTTCTCATCAAAACAGCGTCAGAGCTTGAATGGGGTATTATCTTGTTCGACATCAAATTTGCATTCGCCGGTGCAGAAACAACATGCTCCTCGTTAGTACACTCTACAACTTCCTCATTAGCATTGTTCTTTTTCACCCAGAAAAACCACTTGCTCCTGGGCTCGCTATCACCACTTCTTCCATTCGAGTTATTTGTGTGTCCTTTATCTTCTTGTACATCTGTCGCTGAGGCCGCTTGAACCTCTGTGGAGTTATCTTGCTTCGGAACGGGGCTCGGGCTCTTTTTCAAATGCAAATCCACTGGGCTACCGGCCTGCTTGTCCTCTTGGCCCTTTGTTTTTGAGCTCCCGGTGTGTGTTGCATTTCTTGTGTCGTCAGAGTCCCTACTCCATACTGACCACGTTCGAGAGGGTTTCTTACCAATAGTGCCCCCCTCTTTCAAGGAGGTCAAGTTTGTCTCAGATTTAACGTCTCCTTTTAGCGATTTTGTACTTGCTCGTGATGATGAAGGGTTAGAAACCATTACTATCCCAATCACCAGTTATTCACCCGGAAGAGGCTCTACCTAAGCTGTCGATACGTTTCTGTATGCTTATCCGCAGTGTCTTTGCTCCTGGAAGAGTCACAGGTAAGGAATGGGGGCGATTTCTCGAGGTCTTCTCAGTAAGCCTCGTTCCCTTTTGGACCTTAAGAGGTTACGCGAAATAACCTTCGAGATTCCCTGCCAGATCATCTCTGAAATGCTAAGAGTAAAACAGCTGGCTATGACGGTAGAACCAAAGAGGAAGCAAACTAGTATAGAAGATTTCTTCAACAGAAGTTCCAAAAAGCTCAAAATCAGTGATGAATCCCCCGAAGTCCAGGCTGAATCTGACGCGTCATTCAAGGTCGATCAAGGTGTTGAAGTAGTGAAGGTAGCTGCTGCTGAGCAAGATAAAGCAGTAAGTGCTGAGAATGTCAAAGAGGATTTTAAACAGTCGCTGAGTGGGTACCTACGAACGTTACTTGCAATGGAGATCGATACCATTGAAACGTCCTGGTTTGTGCATTTAAAGAATGAGTTCAAGAAACCCTACTTCGTCAAACTAAAACAATTCGTCACGAAGGAACAGCAGGAACATACAGTGTTTCCTCCCGCCCAAGATGTGTACTCTTGGAGTAGGCTTACACCCTTTGACAAGGTTAAGGTGGTGATCATCGGACAAGATCCGTATCACAATTTTAACCAGGCACATGGCATGGCCTTCAGTGTGAAAGCCCCGACCCCAGCTCCCCCATCCTTGAAGAACATCTACAAGGAGCTCAAGCAGAACTACTCAGACTTTCAAATTGATAACTCGAAAGGTGATCTGACACCGTGGGCATTACAAGGCGTGCTACTGCTAAATACAGCTTTGACAGTCCGAGCTCACAACGCTAATTCTCATTCCAAAAAGGGATGGGAGGTATTCACCAAAACGGTAGTGCAAGCACTAATCGAAGACGCTGAAAAGGATGATAGAAGTCTGGTTTTCCTTCTATGGGGAAATAACGCCAGCAAGTTAGTGGAAACGCTACTCAGTGCATCGCCGCGCTCGCACAAGAAGAACATGTTGGTATTCAAATCCGTGCATCCTTCACCATTGAGTGCCAATCGAGGTTTCTTCGGTAACAATCATTTCAGACAGATAAACGACTGGCTCCATAAGAGAGGCGAGAAGATGATCGATTGGAGCGTCGTGCCAGGCTCTGAACTGAGCGAAGTAACAAAGGCCAACAGGGATCTAGTGAGCACGTAATGCAAAGCCTCAGAGGATAGATTAGCGACTTTTGTAGACCTCGAAGAGTATCTTCTTTAGCTCGTCAGGCATGACGAGTAATGTTGAAAGGCGCTTCTTAGAACTAAGTTCTAGAGACTCTTGTTCCTCTAACGACCTGATATTCTTGCATTGGCCTAAAGATAACTCAGTGGCTACTGTGAGATATATATGAGTGTTCCTCAGGAAGAATCTCTGGCGAAAGGGCCCTCTGCTGTACTTTCTGCGCCAGAAAGCATTACGATGAATGGTTCTACTAATGGAGTGGCTAATTTTACTGACAGGAGTGGTAATGGCACTAGCACACAAGTTCATAAGCGTGCTAATGGAGGTCGGAAAAGCTCAAATCGTGCTTTGCAAGGTTTGCTCGAAGAGGCTTGCAAATTCCATTCACAACATGAGTACACATTGCCAACAGGGTTTCTCAGAAGTAGAAGCCACACTAGAAGGTCATCAGAAGAGCCTGATGACCATGAAGTAGAGACCAGAAGCTCAAAAAAGTCTAAAAAGAGATCGAATGATCTGAAGACTAAGAGTAAGAGCTCCTCTCCAAGTCTAGGGAATAAAGGTAGAAACTCTCGCAGTAAGCTCAAGAGTCCGAATAGTGATCACTCCGAGCAAGGAGTGCTATTACGTGATACCAATTACGATGGGCTCGGCAATAACAGCAAGCGACACGTCTCTGAGAATCAAGTAGTGACTTTTGTCAAACAAGATCAAGAATTGTTCAACCTTCCCTACGACATATTTGATATAGAGAATCTGAAGCATAAAGAAGACTTTGATTGCAACCCAGTACCATCCGCAACTTTGACCGCTAGACGGCATCAGGACGATGCAAACGTTCTTACTGTGTCATTGAAATCAGTATTGTTTCCTAATTACTCCGAGCAATACCACATCGATTTCTCAAAAGATAGCCGCATTTATAACCCTATGAGTGAGATCGGTAAGCTAATTGAGTATTCAACCATGATTTATTTGCCCAAGCCTTACTCTGACAAGGTTAAAAAGACAATTGTTCCTCGCTTGAACAGTGCATTTGATACTTCAAACAACGAACAATTTGCCAAAGTTGTCAATGACTACAATGACATAATTTCAGAGGTTCCGCGAAATCTAGTGATTGGGCATTTAGCACAACTGCAGAACGTTCCTCGTTCTTTCTTCCACGATTTCCTGCATATAGTCTACACAAGAAGCATACACCCCAATTCGAAGAAACTCAAGGAATACGAGGCATTTAGCAATTACGTTTACGGTGAATTGCTACCATCATTTTTATCAGAAGTTTATTCGCAGTGTGGTATGAACTCCTCGTCAGTATTCATGGACCTAGGGTCTGGTGTTGGTAACTGCGTAGTCCAGGCTTCGCTAGAATACGGTTGCAGGATTAGCTTTGGATGCGAAATTATGCCCAATGCGAGCAGTCTTACTGAATTACAATATGAGGAGCTCGTAAAACGATGTAAATTACACGGGTTGAAGTTGAGCCCCGTAGAGTTCTCTCTGAGGAAGAGCTTTGTGGACAACGCCAGGGTGGATGAACTGGTACCTCAATGTGATATAATACTAGTCAACAACTTTCTTTTTGACAGCGATATGAGTCGAAAGGTTGAAAATATACTGAGAAATGCAAAGACAGGTTGTAAGATTATAACTTTGAAGAACTTGCGACCTTTTGGCTACACAATAAATTTCGACAACGTCGACAGCATACTGAACAAACTGCAGGTCCAAAAGTTTGAGCTGAGGGAGAACAGTGTCTCTTGGACTCACCGGGGCGGTGAGTACTACATTTCCACCGTTTTACCGGACGTGGACGAATCGCTGTTTGATCCTAGTATGCGAAAACGAAACACCAAGAGGCCTGTCCACTACTCTCGCTGATAACCAAAATATAGATGATGAGTTAAAAACTATGCATACATAAATTAGGCCGCTTGCTTTAGTGCTTCTTCTTGACCGCTCAACAAAGTGAAACAAGGAGCATTCAACTTCTCGGCACCTTTCAAGAAGTCCAACTCCATGACAAAGCAGAATTCCAAGACGTTAGCACCGACTTGCTTGATCAAATCACCGGCTGCTGCAGCAGATCCACCAGTGGCGATAATATCGTCAACGATCACGACGTTAGAGTTAGCTGGAATGGCTTCCTTCTGCATTTCACAAACATCGCTACCGTACTCCTTTTCAAAGGCAGCACTAACGAGCTCACCTGGCAGTTTACCAGCTTTTCTCACTGGCACGAATCCGATGCCCAAGGCAAGCGCCAAAGCTGGGCCAAACAAGAAGCCTCTGGATTCCAAACCCACAATGTAATCAATCTTCCCGGTCGAAAACTTCTCCTCTAGATGAATTTTAAAAGCATCAACAAGTTTTTGGAAGAGCTTTGGGCATCTAAAGATTGGCAGAAAGTCTTCAAATAGGACACCTTCTTTGGGGAAATTAGGGTATTGATGTAGAGCTGCTTTTAGTTCCTGGGCATAGGCTTGAACGGACATTATGGGCTTCGATCGGATGTGCCACCTTCTCGAATAAGTTTCAATTGTGATTGTTTTTTATCGATGAGTACAAGCGAAAAATTTTAGATAGCTCATCGCTGAAAGATACCGATCTGATAAATTCAAGAATCTCTTGAGAATCCCCATGAAGCCTTCCAAATTATTCAATGGCATCTGGAATTGCCGATCATCTACATAGCAGCATCAAGTCGGAGAGACGGCCCCTTTATTACGTTGATCTGAATGATGATAATTTGTTTACCTTTGAGGTTTTAAACTCGATGTGTTTACTGGAAAACTACGATCACCTTCTGTTCACATTGGAGTGTCAAGCAGTTAGCAGTGGGAAGTTCGTCGTTCCTCCGTATGACGTCCTTTTAGTCCTAATGACACTGGTGACAGTTTCCGACCACTACAAAGAGCCCATTATAAGGTCCAACGATCCATACAACACCTCCAGAGGTAAACTGAGCAGTAGAGCCCTCAAGATTCTACAGTTTTACGTTCAAATTCTGCAGAAAAACGATCAGGATGGGATCAAACGTAGTGATATAGAACTGTTAAGATGCCAATTTTTCCTCATTGTCGATTCCCTCTCGACCAACGCCAGATGGGCTCGTCTTCACAGAAGGAAACGTAGGAAAACTGCGAATGGTGTCATATACAACTTTGAAGTGGCAGAAGAGGATACTGCGGAATCAGCGAGTGTCGTTATTAACCCATACCCTTACATCAGTTGCCTGGAGCAGAAGAAGCGCATCTTAGGCAATGATTTACTGAACGTTAAGCTGAAGCAACCTGGTTCCTTCATTAATATGATACTCTGGACATTGTCAAACTCATCGCAGGAAGATGAAGCGCTTTACGTTGACTGTCATGAGATATGGATGCCTCTCTTGGAACTGATTGTTGATCTGTTCGTTCTACGTCATGATTTCTTCATCAAGAACGAATTAACTGTAGCTCGGGAAAGTAAGGATGATGAATACGTGGTCCAAATACTGTCCGAAAGTCCGTTGGCGAATTTCCTGCATTTGATAGACTCCTCGCAATCTGGAATTTCATTCTGCCAATGCATATTTCTTTCATGCGACTACAAGTATGATGATCTAGACACCAACATTGAAATTCATCCTGTGTACTATGGCGAGAACACATTCAGCAAAACGTTTGTTCCGAGAATGTACTTCAGCGAGATATACAGAATGAAGAGATCCATGTCATTGCGACGGAAAATAATAGGAGTTTACTGTAAATTACTCACAGAAGTCCCAGCAGGGCATCGGCTGGTTAAGCCAAAGCCCAATGCAGATGAGTTGATAGAAGGTTTATCTGAATCGCTAGCTAAATTTCGGAATATTAAGGAATTTGAAGCTTTTTTCTTGACTGGGGATCTTTCAAGTTCATCATATTTTGTGCCGTTGCTCTCGGAGGACACGCTCTCTCGTTTATTCTCGAACTTTATGATGAGTTTTGAGGATTCGAGGAAGAAAACTGTGTCACTTACGCTAGTGGAGAATTTAGACAACATAGAAAAGTTCCTGCGTGAGTGTACATCATTTTTCGACCGGGGGTTTTTCGCATTTTCCGAGGGGCCTTCATCCGATGAAGATCTCAATAACATCAGAAAGGCTGACATTTGCATACTGGCGCTATTCCAGCACATTAAATATCTGGAAGGAGCGAATGTCATAACTGAGAATCCTTATTATGCGAGGTTCATCAAGGCAGTCAGTCAAAGCGACAGCAGAAGGAAAGCGTTTTCACCAGGTAATTTGTCAACACCAAGTCCATCGCAGTTGCAGCCGCTCCTGTCAAAATTGCTGAAGTCGTGAATCATATTAACATCTATTCGATCATTTTAACCCTTGTATGTACGAAAACCTGCATCATTTTCTTCACAGCTAAAACATGCCATGGTATGTGAGCGCTTTCGCCGTTTGAAACTCCGAACCAAGAGCTTAATGCTCCAAGGTTCCTAAATTCTTGTAAAATGGCCTCTAGAAGTTTAGTACTGTCGGAGTGAGGACAGTTGAGGAGGTTGACTTCGAATTTTTCAATCATCGAGTTGCCAGCAGATTGATGAAATTTCATCAGGGCCCCACTTTTTATTGCACATCTATGCTGAGAATTCGTTAAAGGAAAGCAGTTTTCAAAGATAATGCCGTGGACATCTTGCGCAACATCTCTCACCTCGTAGTCATCCAGCCTCTTGCTACTGACTTCTTCGGCCAGCTTCGGATCTCTGTAAAGAGGCTTAAAAGTTGGGTACATGCTATCCTCGTCGAAGAACGATATTTTTGTATCATCATCAACACAAACCACAGCCAGGTGGATCGCCTTGCCAGATAAACGTCTCCAATTCATAAGTTCATCATCCGGTAGTACGCCGTTCAACCTAGTAAGAATTAAACAGATCTTTCCAAACTTTTTCGCAGATAGATGCAGCGCTAAGCCCCATATTTCGTTACAGGCCTCATCAAAGCTGGATTTTGAGGTTCCAACATACCACTGTTTTATCAAACTCTCGTTACCACTACTGTCAGAAAATGCAGCAAAGACCCATTCCTTATCCACGCTTCTAGCATAGGCTAGGTGAATATAGGCATCATAGTTAATGGCCGCTGATCCCGCGTTTTGCTGAAGTGTCCTGAATGACACCTTTTCTGGAAATTTGTGGGCTATGGAAGTGAACTTGACAGTTTTGGGAGGCAGTATATTATAGATTGCAACGCACAAGTTGTTGTATTCTTCCACTGATGTCAAAGGACTTCTTATGAAATCCAGTAGGACAACTTTTAGATATATCTGAGCATTAGGGATCTTAGAAGTAACCTCATTACGAATAATTTCGAATCTTGATGTCATAAACACCAATTCTTCCAACTTGTGAGACTTTACAGGCAACATTATCATCACTGGAACATCTTTCCCAGCATTCTTATTCGTCGAACAATATGTTACAATTTGGGCAGCAAGCAACAAAAGCCTGCTCTTGTCTAAATCTGGTAACTGCATCAACCCTTGCTCGTTGTCATTCGTCAACTTTAAGAGTTCGCAGAAGCCAAACTCATAGCCAATATAAGTTTGGCAAAGAGTGGAGACAAATGATAAACAATCTTCGGCAAAAGAAGTCGTCAACATTAGAAATCTGAAGTTTTTTATTCCCTTTGCAGGCTTGACGTTCAGAAACTTACTAAAAACTTGAGCGTCGGCGCTTATATCCATCATGCTGTGATGTTTCTTGACATATATCGATGGCTCTTTAATAGCAGAGAAGCTGGATATCAGCTCATTGCCATGTACCCTTGTAAAGCAATTGAATATACTGCGAATAGTTTCCGATATCAGACCCGAATCGCAGCTTTTCAAGCCAGAATTGAGTATTTGTGGTATGTCAAACCCGTTGAACATGTTATAGTCAAACACAACTTGCTCAGCTAATATTGATAGAATATGTCTATTGTTTTTGGCAACTGTCACCGTAGGATTAAAACAAGAGAAAACGCTGGGCATCGAGGAAAGAGGCATGTGTCTGAGCAAAAATGGTAGGCTGCTGGATGATCCTGGTAATAATTTTCCATTTGCTGGCGTGACCTCATGAACAGTGTTGTCACTTTCAGGAAGGTTCGAAGTATCGCCGCTGACTGCCAAAGCTCCTTTACTTCCGAGAGAGAGTTGATCATTTACATTTTGAGCTGGCCCAGAGCCGGTATCTGGAGTAATCAAAGGCTCATTTTGGGCCATTTCCTGAGCACTCATTTTCCATATAGCGTTCGTCGTATCTCGGATCAACTCACTGCCGCCTAACAAATTGGAGGGCATGAGATCGATTTTATTAAGACCTGGTGGAACCGAATCCAGTGGAGCTTGTAAGCCCGAGTAAATGTTATACTGCGTTTCTCTGGTATTGCTCTCTGATGTAATTGGCTCGGGCTTGAGATTTAATTCATCAAAGTCCACTGAAGATTCGCTTTCGTCCTCGGAACTTGAGATGTCAACTGTGGACACGTCAAATTTTAACGACTCCTCCTGTTGAGAGGGGCTAAAGGAGAACTTTCCGCCGTTCTTGTACTTGTTATCGACATTATTCTCAATTATTGGATTGAAATTGAGCGGCGCAAAAACACTCTTTCTCCTGTCTCTTGGAGTTTCAACTGGAAGCGGAGCACCTGGATCCATATAAAGTGGACTGTTTGATAACGTCATTTCTTCCATCGGTATGTCCAGATACTTCCTCTTCATAGATGAACGTTTGGATGGCAGGGCTTTCAACTCAGCCTCGCTCTCGAGGAAAAATGGAGCACTTTTCGAAGTGCTGCTTCGACTACCCTCTTCATCATCTGACATTCCAAACATGTCCTCAGTAATTTCGTCAGTGCCGTTTTTGTCTGGAGTGAAGTTTCTGACATTATCGACGTTAGCCGACGACTGGCTGCTTTCCCCAAATAGATCTTCGTCATCATCTTCTTCCTCTCCAAAAAGCTCCTTGTCTACAGCTGACTCACTAAGACCTCTATCCCCAATTATCCCGCTTATCGATTGGGTTGAAGAGGTAGTTTTGGGGACTTGTTCTCTTTCTTGAAGGCAGCGCTTTAAATTTAATGCAATATCTGACTTCACCGGGCTTAGCTCTAGACTGTTAATGGGTGCTCGCCTATCGCTAAATTCATTTTCATTAATTGAAGGTGTTGTTAAACCAGCTACTCCGGTGAAAGCTTCGCTGGAGGCGGGGAGCGTTTTTTCGAATGTAGAGTACGCTGGGGACGAAACACGAGGGCTTGCCTTGAGTGCCAAGCCTTCGGTAGCGCTCTGGGAGCTCCATGTTGGGTTTTTGTAATAATGCTGAAATTGCTCTGTGTAGCCGCCACCTGAGCTCAATGGATTAGTGCCGAGAGAGTTTCCCATGGCACCGCCCGTGCTATTGGGTGTCCGGTATGCCGATGTCTGTCTCAACTGGATGAAATCGTCAATAACATCAAAAGCTTCGTGTAAATTATGGCATGAGAGGTCTTCGATTTGCGCCTCGCTGGCGTCTAACGAGGCTTGAGCGAAGCAGAGATTCAGAGGCCAAATTATTGACCTTGTATCTGATGGGGGATCCATGTATGCAGCTATATTTGGGGTATATCCATTGAGATGGTTTAAATTAGGAATGAGCTTTACCCATTGAACTTCTTTTTCAGGTAACTCGATACCATGGGAAATGAATAGAGTTTTCAACAGAATTTCATCGTTCTTGGGGGGTTTGACGAGACATTGCTGTTTGTCATTTGAATATAAGTATGTTCTGATGCCTGAAGGAGCAAGGTAGAGTGCGTGACGTCGCAGGAACAACTCATCTATATCCTCTATTGTGAGTGGCAGTAGCTGGAGGTTCTTTGTTGAAATCGTTATCGCCAAGTTTCCATTCTCAAACAAATGCGGCTCTAATTGGAGTATATGACTTTTTTGATTGCCTTCCAGCCAAATACATGCATTGCCAAATGGTATTAGTCTATTGTGCGCTTTGAGCGTCAGGTTGATATAAAGCATCCTCCGAAGTGCCTTGAGGAAAAGCGCATACTGCGGTGGCAAGTTGGGTTTCGAATATTGCGCTGTAAATTGCCCACTCTTATCCAATGTGATAACATCCTCTCCTGCAGAATTAAGTTTTGGAGGGGCCGGGAGCGGATCATCATTAATACTGAAGCACCACAGCTCCCTTGAAAGTAGAGCAACCAGGTTTCTCGGATTCTGCTTGCGCAGATAAAGCTCCATCTGAACAGACCACTGGTCATCTTGTTTCTTCGGTACGTATTGATGGTAATTGACCTTCTCAATACTTTCGATCTTGTAGAAGCTTGACAGAAGATCTTCCAGCCTATATATCGTAGCTTCGTTCGACATGGGTTACAGATGGGCTGGGAAGGTGAATTGGCTAAAGGATCAGCGCAGAAGGCGGTTCTTGTGTGTTACAGTCTAGCGAGATGTCCGAGGTATCTTCGCCTTTTTCAGAGAGGTCACTTACACTTATCAAGCAGATCGATAAAAATGAGCCGTATCACCTCCAATTGGCGGCTTTTTGAGTCCATTGAGCCTACTAGAACGATTAATCATACTACAATTGTATAGAATTCTAAGGGCTGCACAAGACAAGCTACTTACTCTAAATAACTTTGAGGATCAGACTCAAGCCTTAATCAAATCAGCGACAACATTGTCCAAGGAGGATGGCTTGGTCAAAGAGGAGTACCTCTGTTGGACAACGCCCTTTTTGTCGACCAAAAACTTCTCAAAGTTCCACTTGATTCCTCTAAAACCAAGCAAGCCTGCCTTTTGCGACTTCAAATACTCGTAGACAGGGTCGGCGTTTCCACCGTTTACATCCACTTTCTTCAATACGGGGAAGGTGACTCCATAGTTCAATTGACAGAACTGACCAATTTCTTCGTCGCTGCCGGGCTCCTGGCTGCCGAATTGATTGCAAGGAAATCCGAGGATGACAAGACCCTGGTCTTTGTACTTTTTGTAAAGGGCCTCCAACTCCTCGTACTGTGGAGTGAAACCACACTTGGATGCAACATTCACGATTAGAACCACTTTGCCCTCTAACTGGGAAAATGGAAAGGGCTCTCCCTTTTTATCCTTGGGACTTAACTTGTAGAACTCAGACATCTTGTTATGATCTTCTATTTGACCCAATTTGAGCTTGTGACTGAAAGATGGCCTCTTATAATTGGTTACTTTAGGTTGTTACAGCCATTTTTTTCGACTAGTTATTACATAAGCCGATGGTTGGCTAGACTGTCCTAGCTCGGCCTGACCTCAAGATCTTCATCTTACTCTGTGAGGTTATAAGGATAGTCCATAGACTTTTAAATCGATACCTCGAGAAACGTTGAACCCTCTGATTAGATACGAGTTGAGAATTACTCGAAGCAGGTTGTCTAAATGATACCTGGCTGATCAGAAAGATGATTTTTGCATCAAACAGTGACTGATCGGTCTAAATCTTTCCCTCATTAAGATGCGACCAACTTGATACAGTCTTGACATTTTTGTATCTTCTTGAGTCATATCTTGGATTTTTAGTCAATCTCGTTGGCCCCAACAAAAAGGTCTTGCTCATCCACAAGAATCATATCTGCAACCATAGACAATCAAGATTTAAATCTCATTTGTATGGATACAGCTGGCTTCAGATTGGTAGATAGTGAACTAGTATGAAACCTTGGGAAAAGACCAAGAGTGATGACGGTGTCTTACTGTTCGACGATACACAAACCGTGGGAATAGGCGATGTTTACCGATACAGGGTCACTGTTGATAAACCTCGGTTAGAAGAACAGGGCATTTCCACAGATGTACTGTTTCTGAGAGTCAAGAATAAGGAGAGCCCTTTATTACGCCCAGTTTACTTGACCGGTCCGTACGCTTGTTATGTGGATGTTAGACCGCATAATTACGATGAGAACAAAAAATTTGAATCCGACGAGACTATCCAGTTCACTAGCGATTTGAGGCCTGATGAGCATTTCAAAGCGAAACTGCGTTTGAATGAGAACTCCAGAAGGGATGACGGGCTATACTCGTGGACTATTGATGTCTTGTCGCAGATCAGTGTCACCACGCTTCCAAAAGTTGAATTTAGAATCAGGATAGGTACCACAAAGGCAGCTACCAAGCACGTTGTTGATGTGAGTGTAGTTAAAGGCCTTGAGGTCGACGTCAAAGACACTGATACATTGTGGAATCTTCCTCCAAAGTATCCGAACAAACCAGTGCACTTGGTGATATTGACACACGGAATCTTTGCCAACATCGGTTGTGATATGCTATATATCAAGGACAAAATCGAGGAGAAAACATTCCCTATGGACGAGAGCATTAATCCGAATGTTGTTGTGAGGGGCTGCATGGACAACATGGGGAAATCTGCGAAGGGTATCAGATACCTGGGGAGTAGAGTCGGCAAGTTCGTCATCAGCACGATCGACCTGCTGGACAAAATTTACAAGGTTGACAAGTTATCCTTCATTGGTCATTCACTGGGAGGCCCTACCCAGGCTATGGCACTTCACTACATTGCCGTCAAGAGGCCTGATATTTTCGACCCTCAGACTGGGGTAAAGCCGATAAATTTTATCGCGCTTGCTAGTCCATTTCTTGGAGTTGTCGGAGACTTTCCTCGGTATGTGTCACTAGCTCTGGACGTTGGAGCTCTGGGCGTCACTGGCCGGGATCTGACTTTGAGACACACCCCAGTATTTTCTCGAGACGGGCTGGGTGGTTCTAGAGGTCCAAAAAGGCTTCATAAGTTGATTCTGGAGGCATTACCACAACCCCCAGCACTTGCTATTTTTGAAAGATTGGTGCACAGAACATTATACGCCAACGTTCTGCATGATGGGATTGTACCGCTGAGAACAGCCGCCCTTTTGTATTTAGATTGGAAAAGTTTAGCCAAGGTCCACGAAATTAGAAAAAGGAAGTCAGAGGCCTTGAAAGAAAGTGATTCTATATTCAAACGGATCCCAAGGCCACCGTTTTCGCGCGTATCATCGTCTTCATCCCAGTCCTCCGGCAGGGCAGATACTGAAGTAAGCGGTAGCTATCCCAATGGTTTCATTTCTGCTCAAGATCTTACAGATGGTAGAGAGAGCTCGCCTGCAACCGATCAAACTAAGGTGATGAGTATGAGCTCGATTGGCGCCGAAGATGAGGCAACCCCGACAGATAGAGAACCTGTCGACGGACTTGTTAAAGAGGATGGAAATCAAGATTCAGTTGATTCAACCGAAGGCGAACATAGAAACAATAACAAAGAATCTATCGGTGAGATTCCAGTTGAGAGTATGGACAAAAAGGCCGCTTTACAGTGGTTGATGCCTCAAGGCCTTTCAAAAGCGAACAAGCACGCGAAATATTTCCGAACGCAGACAATGGAAATGGGCTCAGGCTCTGCCGAAGTAGTGGGGAGACACAACGAGGAAAAGAAGTTCGTGCCACCTCCCAACGCATCTACCGTTATCTCTGCAATCTCAGTGATTACGGCTCCTGTACCAACCCAAGAGTATATAAAGGACCCCAGCGTCCGCACAGACGCCATTGTTCATGATAAGATCTACCATCCAGAAGAGCTTCCACCTCCCCATTACACTAACAGGCCGTTCCTCAAGAAGGTGATTTATCCCAACGAGTCAAGCAATAGACACCAGGAGAGGATAGCCAGATTATGGCAAGAAACTATGACATGGAGAAAAGTGTTAGTAGATTTAAAGCCCGACTCACACAACAACATATCGGTGAGAAGAAGATTTACTAATTTATTTGGGAACGTCGCCATTACGGATTTAGTGGAAACTCACTTCGGCGAGGAAGCTTGTCAAAAATATGCTGCCCTTTGAAGCAACTTTTGCTCAATGGCTTGCTCTTTACCACACTTATAATGAAATTTAATGCTTAATAGATCTAAAGATGTCAGTAACTTTCAGGCAACTGTCAGGCAACTGAGCCATTGTATTATCTCAGTGTAACTAGAATAGTAAAAAATTAAGCCCTGTAGGGGGCTCGAACCCCTAACCTTGTGATTAAGAGTCACACGCGCTACCGATTGCGCCAACAAGGCTCTTATTCGTTGAGTTATGAAAAAAAAACTCCAAACTGATTGAATTAGTAAGATCATACCGAAAAATTTGAGTGCACTGTAGATGGGTCCTTGTAGATTAATGATTTGGTGTGATTAATGAGTTTCTATCTCGAGTATGACTGATATGAACTAGTGGATAAAATTTAAGAATCTCCTTTGAACCAATATTTTTGTCGTGGAGAAAGGCTATTGTATGGTGGTTTGTTTGTTATATGATCCGTAATATCTTTTTTTGGTTTACTACTTGCACTTCATCGTTCATCTGCTCTACGGCTAAATTTAATCATACCGTAAACTAGACTGATGTTTAAGGATGAACGAAAAATTTCCCAGGCACCTGTATTATCAACGGCAGTTCCAATGTAATAGTTGGATCATGGATTAGCAATTTACAATCCTGCTTTATATGAAATTTGCTTTATACAACGGACAAAAGATCTGGATAGCTCAATGTCAGTCTTCTGGTGATCAACACCGCTCTAAGACGCTTTATGCATTCTGCTTCATACTCAAACTCCTACACAGGTTGCCTGAGAGGTGTAGTTTATGTTAATACTGCAGGAGCTCTTCCTTCCATTCCCAAGGACTATTAATCAGGATACTCGTTTCCTCTCCCTTAAATCTGTTAGGAAAAGCGTTTGTTCTTCAGTAAATGATGAAATGAACTAGGACTTTAGTTTTTAGCCCTATAGGTCAAATGAGCTGGACTTGAGCAGTTGAGGATCACTTGAGTATCATCGCGATAGCGCCGCGCTACTGAAAAGACACAAATTCCTTTTTGATTTATTCATTTATACCAATGAGACGCCTAAATAACCCATAAGTTGACTGGAATCATTCCTTTGCCGCCAATACTTAGTAGAAGAAGGACGAGGAGGTTTTTATATGTTAGCTCTCACAGGGCTCATTATGTTATCCAAATGCTTGGCAAGATATCGAGAAAAAATTACCTCGTTCAGTCCATATTCTTCTTCAGATTTAGGTTTCAGTCATCTATCAGGGAAGTAATTAATCAAAAGGCTTATTTGGTTGCTGGGATGCAAAGTAGTGACAGGCTCTGCAAACGGTTATGTTACAAGTTTCTCGTCAGCCTCAAGTGAGAAAACTATACACTTAGCAAGTCAGTATCAAACTCTGTTTTCAGCAGTTAAAAGCAGGAAACGGAACCTCTGTTCTCTTCTGTGCATGTGAACCTTTGCTTTACGAGGGTACGTTTAAAGAATGGAGATCATCCTAAATGGGACCTGCTGAAATTGCATTATGTTGGAAACCAAAGCCTAATTACGTTCGATTTTGTGACACTTCCGAGTTTCCCGTACCGAGAGAAACATATTATGGAGAAACCAATTCAGATCGAAGTGAATCCATAGCGATCCACCATACTTAGGAAAAGATGTTTCTCTTCTTCGGCGAGTGAGGATAAAAAGGCGTTAGATCCATCGAAAATCAGGTACTTTTAAGTCTCAATTCTAAGATTGGTAGCCAACCCACTCTATGAAATCTGCCACAATCATGTCTCAGGATTCATCTTATCAGAATACTGAGTCATTTTACAGTGATAGGGAAGGAGCTGTGCAAGAAACATATTTGAACTCCGCGCCATCAACTCCATCGGTCAAAGTCGCCGCCAATCAGCCTCAGTATGCTTCAAATGGTGGGGCCCACGCCGGAAAATTACCACAAAAGCCATCCAAGGAGTACATTACGGTCATTCTCATGTGTCTGATGATTGCGTTTGGTGGATTTGTATTTGGTTGGGATACCGGAACCATCTCCGGCTTTGTCAATCAGACAGACTTTATTGTCAGATTTGGCCAGTTCGATGTTTCTAGGAACATTACCTCTTTGTCAGATGTAAGAACCGGTTTGATAGTATCCATATTCAACGTTGGTTGCGCTCTCGGCGGCTTGATACTAGGCCGCCTAGGTGATGTGTATGGCCGTCGAATAGGCCTAATGATTGTCGTAATGGTCTATGTCGTAGGTATCATAATCCAAATTTCTTCAAGTCACCTGTGGTATCAGTACTTCATTGGGAGGATTGTTTCCGGCCTTGGTGTGGGAGGTATTGCTGTTCTTTCTCCAGCTTTAATCTCTGAGATTTCACCCAAGCAGCTGAGAGGTACTTGTGTCTCCTTCTACCAATTGATGATTACACTGGGAATATTCTTGGGTTATTGTACCAATTATGGTACCAAGAAATATACCAATTCCATCCAATGGAGGGTTCCCTTGGGTCTGTGCTTTGCCTGTGCAATATTCATGATTGTGGGCATGTTGTTAGTGCCTGAATCACCAAGATATTTGGTTGAAAAAGAGAGAATTGACGATGCCAAAATTTCCTTGGCTCGATCCAACAAGCTCCCTGTTGATAGCCCAGCTGTTGCTTACGAATTAGAACTCATTGAAGCTGGAGTTGAAGCCGAAAGATCGGCTGGTAATGCGAGCTGGAGAGAGTTGTTTTCCCCCGAGGGCAAGATTTTACAACGTGTAATAATGGGGGTTATGATCCAATCTTTGCAGCAATTGACTGGTAATAACTACTTTTTTTACTATGGCACCACGATTTTCAATGCGGTCGGACTGGAAGATTCTTTCCAAACCTCGATAATTCTCGGCCTTGTGAACTTTCTATCGACCTTTGTGAGCCTCTGGGTAGTAGACAGGTTTGGCCGTCGTAAATGTCTACTATGCGGTTCCGCATCGATGGCATTATGTTTTGTTGTCTTTGCGACAGTCGGCGTCACAAGATTGTGGCCCAATGGCAAAGATCAGCCATCTTCGAAAGGTGCTGGAAACACTATGATTGTCTTTACCTGCCTTTTCATTTTCTGTTTTGCAACAACCTGGGCCCCAGTTGCCTATGTTATAGTAGCTGAAAGCTACCCGTTAAGAGTCAAAAATCGAGCCATGGCCATTGCTGTTGGCTCAAACTGGATGTGGGGATTTGTCATTGCATTTTTCACCCCTTTCATAACCAGTTCCATTAACTTTTATTATGGGTATGTGTTTATGGGCTGTCTTGTCTTTTCCTTCGTTTACGTCTTCTTTTGGGTTTGCGAGACTAAAGGCTTGGCTCTCGAGGAGGTAAATGAGATGTACGAAGAGGGTATACCTCCGTGGAAGTCAGCTGGTTGGACTCCGCTCAGGATGAGGAATAATTATGACAGCCAAGGTGACTTGAAAGCTCAAGCAATTCATATTGACAGCGCATTATTAGGCAAGAACCTTGCGTCGTTTGAATCTTTTCAGGTCTAAAAGTTAGTTCTGACATTGTTAACAGAATTATATAGTTATTCAAATATCACTTACGATTCAAAATAACAATTTCAAGTCTTAAGCTGGCTCAATGATAGATCTCTTTTTGTTTTGTTTTTGGTCGAGGATAAGGGCGCTTATTAAAACGAATCACCTTAGGAGAGCTTTGACAATTACTTGGACACACCTATAAGAAAATTCGCTAATATGACTCTAATTAAGTCTGAACCAACTAATGATTTAGATCTAACGCTCACGAGTGGTTACACTGGAGTTGCAACCAGTTCGAAAGAGTCAGTAAATAAGGTGGTCGAGACAAACTCCGATAGCCGCCAAGCCTTAGGTACTAAGAAGATTAATGTGGGGACGGGAAAGAAGGATACTAATAAAGAACTCAAGAAACATCCTTTTGAGGAGTTTTTCCTGAGTCCTGGAAGGGTAGGAGTTGGCAGTTTAGAATCAATCGAGAAAAAGAGCCGCCCATCAGTAGAAAAGCCACTGATCAAGAAAGAACCACAAGCTTCAGGGAGTCTATTCCATGATACCGAGGCAGGTGGCAAGAGGCAACATAGTCCTGTTGAAAAACCAAACATCGATACTAAAAAGCAGAAGCAGAATCCAGAGGAAGCGTCCAAGAAAGAAATATCAGGTAACAATAGTTTGAATCATGAACTGGGAAGTAAGCAGCTGTTGGAAAACCCGGGCACTTATATCCCCATGAAAAAGCTGTTGTATGATTCCAATAACGATTATAGTGAGAGTTCTGGGGAGCGTCTTTTCCAAGACTTAGAACAGGAATCGGAGAGGAAATACTGCTGCGAAGCGAGCAAGTGGCCGCTGGCAGAGTGGATCGACCAAGGGCAAACGTTACTGCAAGAGCACACCAAGCTGGTTGGACAGCTGGTGCAACAAAGGGTTGAGTTGAGTCAGAAGTTTCAGGCCATTACAACCATCATCAACGAGCGTGCTGAGGCCCTCAAAAACCAAGGTGAGATTGTGGAGGAAAAGATGACCAAGATTGAAAACTTGGGTAAAGAAATCCTCGATATAATCTAACTCCGCCTCCGTTTGCTAATGATAAGGATAAATCGATGATTATTTCGTTGGTTGATGTTATTTATTTAACTGTACACAAAAAAGGAGCTAGGTGTGAAACAGAGCATCTAGATTCTTCTTCTGAAACGTCTTTCTCTTTGAGCAGAAACGCTGGTGACAGATAATGGCAATTTCAAACCCAAAGACTTGACCAAGTCGGCGGTTTGGTTGTCAACGTTCAAGACACCCTTGGAGTGTTCCAAGTCCAAAGCAGAGACTTCTGGAACGTATTGGTCCTTTCTCTCTCTCTCTTCTTCTTGCAACTTGAAAGAGATACCTCTGACTGGACCCTTTTGAATTCTCTTCATCAAATGGGTAGTGTAACCAGCGATCTTGTTTCTCAATCTCTTGGATTGGATGGTAGCAATCTCATCACACAATCTCTTGTTGACTTGGAAGTCCAAAGTCAACTTTGGATAGTAACGCTCAATCAAAGCCTTGGAAGCACGCTTGACGGTCTTAGTTCTAACTCTACCCTGTTAACAAATTCCATGCGATAAATCGCAATGAACACACTTGTTAGTAAAAAAGTTCCTTGTGTCTCAACACACAGCCGATTTACACGTTCAAAGACCAGATAACCAACTCATCCTTCATGGTTCTTCCAAATAATCGTCATTCCTCACTTTCTTTCACTGGCTCTCTCCTCTGACTAATCGGCTGCCTCATGTATATCATTAACGTACCATTTTGTATTGCTATTCTCGAGGTTCTTGAACTGTCTAAACACTATATGCGCCAATCTTTAACTTGTAACCCATATCACAAACCAATTCTGCGACAACTGTCCTTAGGTCGACCATCCTGCGAGACCGTCAGGTCCAGAGCTGGACCTAATTCCACCACGCAGAAGCCTTTCCGACCGAGCCTGGCTTGACGCGACGTCCCTGCCTAGCCCTCAACCGCTCCTTCCAGGATCACCCAGTCCGAGCTTAGTTCTCCCACTCTGTCCGCCAATGGGAAAACTAAGGGCTCGCCCTCGCACAGACCGACGCAAAAAAAGAGACGCAACTTTTGAAAATTTCAGAACTGAAAAATTTCAGAATGTCTGGATGTATGAGGATAACAGTCACTTGAAAATTTAGGTCTCCTGCCACGAAGATGATTCAATCTAAGGTGAATAATATCAATAATAATGGGTTATAGTGGAGATAGATGGTATTGATAGGTCCAGAAGGTAATTGGGTTGGCCATTTATCCGTTGGCTACTATTGAAAAATGTCAAAATTCCATTGTGATGTCTGCTTTTCGGATTGTAACAATAGAGTAAGAATACGGTGCGCTGAATGTCCTGAATACGACTTGTGTGTACCTTGTTTCTCCCAGGGATCCTATAACGGCAACCATTTACCGTCCCATGACTACCGAATTATAGAGACAAATTGGTACCCCATACTTTCTGAAGATTGGGGGGCCGATGAAGAGCTGGCACTGATAAAGGGAAGTCAAAGTCTGGGGTTGGGTAATTGGCAGGATGTGGCGGATCACGTAGGCAGCAGAGATAAGGAAGAAGTTGCGGATCATTATTCCAGATATTACATTTACAGCGAATATTACCCCATACCGGATATAACAAAGGATCTAAAGGTCGATCGCGAAGAGTTCATGGAGAAGAGGAGGAAAAGGATCGAGAGGTTTAGGGAAAAACCATTGGAACCATCAAGGAAACCAGTAGCATCTGTCCCCAGCTGCCATGAAGTCCAAGGGTTCATGCCCGGAAGACTGGAGTTTGAAACGGAGTTCGAGAACGAGGCCGAAGGTCCAGTTAAGGATATGGTATTTGAACCGGACGACCAGCCGCTGGATATCGAACTCAAATTGACCATTTTGGACATTTATAATTCGCGACTAACTACAAGGGCTGAGAAAAAAAGACTGTTGTTCGAGAACGGCCTTATGGAGTATAGGCGCCTGCAAAGCATCGACAAAAAGAGGACTAAAGAAGCAAAGGATCTGTTCAACGCAATTAAGCCTATGGCAAGTCTAATGACGGCGCAAGATTTTGACGAGTTTAGTCGAGATATACTGGAAGAACTCCGTTGTCGGACAAGGATACGTCAACTGCAGGAATGGAGAAGCAATGGGATCACCACGATGGAAGCAGGTCTGAAATACGAGCGCGATAAGCAATTGCGGATATCCACCCTAGAGAGATTTGGATCTTCTGGTCATGTTGCGACTAACGGAAACGCCGTGAATGGGCGGCATCGTGCCACCACTGCTCATAGGAACAACGCGGACTACTCACAGAATTACAGTGAAGGATCTGGTAGGAAGAGGAACATGACGATGAGCGAGATTCAGCATAGTAACGACTTTGGTCTACTGTCGCCCGATGAACAACAATTATGCATACAACTCAAGATATTACCGAAACCTTATTTAGCCATAAAGGAATTGTTGTTTCGGGAACTTCTGCGAAACGGCGGTGCTCTTGGTAGGAAGAACTGCCAAGATTTGCTCAATATTGAACCTACAAAAGCGAACAAGATCTACGAATTTTTTGAATCACAGCATTGGGTCTAGGTACAAGTACATCATCTGCATCTCTATAATTTCCTTATAATTAATTGTAGAGTCTCATACCTAGGGTCGCTCTCTTTGTCGAGTTTATCCAAGTAGGTCTCCTGCAAATATTGGGAGTAACGTCTATGCAGTTCTTTGCTGGTCTCTTCATTGAACTTGTTTTTGTAGGCAAAGTATTTCTTGACCGAAAGCTGGAGTTGCCCAATATCAAGCGATGTCACAGGCATAAACCTGATGTTCAGGGTTGTATCCATGAATATGATATCAACGTAGAGTTGTGGTAGTTCTTGTTGCAAAGATATGGAGTAATGGTCCTGTCTCCAAAACTCCAGTACGTGATTGATCAGGTAATCCCTACGCAGATCTTCAAATTGGTCAAATAGCGTGATATACTCAGCGGATTTCTCGTAAAGATATTTGACTGTCTCCAATAACAACTCTTTATTCATTTGAGCGTCCGTGATACCATAGTAACCCCTGTGTTTCTTTTGATAAGATTCGCCCAAAGTGTCCATGCACAGGTCGAATATAGCGAGAGCAATATCACCACGCAGAGCAGGATTTGTCTCATCATTGCCCAGCATATTCATGTCAGCCTCCGGAAATTCATTCAGTTTATCCTTCATTGCATCACCAGTGGACGGTGCTGCAATGGCGTCTTCACCCGATAGTGCCCTTTTGTCATTCTGTTCTTTTAACATGTCAAGCTCCTGCTCCCTTTCGTTGATAAGCCCCATAACTTTTCTTCTATTGATCAACTTGGTGATGAAGTTCAATTCGAATTTAACGTACTCGTACCACAGTTTTGGGGAATCGGGATTAAACCGCAGACCGTTCTGGAATACCACTCTGCAGCTCTTAAAGTTGGCATGGACCTCGTATTCGTATTTGGCACAACTGATCCACACTTCCACGTTGTTGGGGTGTAATCGCAAGAGTTCATTGTAAACGTTATGGATCCTCTTGTATGACGTGCTGTTACCTCTAGTTTTCAAAAAATTCAAATGCATGGCCCAGAACTTTATATCTGATGGGAATTTATTACATCCTCTCTGGTATATGAAAGCAATTCTTTGCTGGATCGACCAATCCGAAATACTGTTCGTCTTGTTGGTTTCCAATATTCTCTTTACACGCTTCGCACGCAGTTTTGCAACACTTGTCTCGTAACTGATATACTTCATGTAATCGCGAATCGAAGAACCCCTGGAGTTTAAGCGGTGCTCAAAATCTGTCCTCTTCTTCATTATTGTAGAAACCTCATTCTTTGTAAATAGACCCTTATCGACCAGATCGTCAACCTCTGGAATACATTGCTCCAAATAGTATCTGGCTTTCGAGGACATGATAACTCAATCGGCCTATAATCGATATCTTGCACAGTATCAGAGACCGTCAAATGCGCGATGAGATGAGCATCATTATAACTTATTTCTTCAAATTTTTCAAATTCATAGTTACCCGCCCGATGAACTTTTTGAAGCTTATTATTCAAAGGCCCCAGCACTAACAGATCACAATGCCTAGACGACAATATCACAACATTCGTCGCTTGTATCGTCGACCTGCATAATGCTAAGTAACGCCAGGCTGTGGAAAGTACGTATCGGCTGCTTTAAACACGGCAAAAAAGGCCCCATTCCCCATATACTAACCTGTGTGCAGTTCGCACGAGCATCCCGTTACCAATCGACCAGAGCGGCTGAGAATATCCTTCCTAATGCTGCCTCCCCACCTCGTTATACTCTAACGACCGTGCGCGCTTTCCCTTCGCTGGAACCACTGACTTTCGCTCCAGTGCCAACCTCTGTGTTGGCAGTTCCTCTCAGGAGAGACATCCTATGGAAGGCAGTCGTCTACGAGAATGACAACAAACGTGTCGGATCGTCTAACCCACCCGGCAGAAGCGAAAACGGATACTCCAGACGCAAACTGCTGCCCCAAAAGGGCTCTGGTAGAGCAAGAGCCGGTGACGCCAACTCCCCCACCAGACATAACGGTGCCCGTGCGCTGGCGAGAACCGCTCCAAACGACTATTCCACCGTGCTTCCAAACAAAGTGTACTCGCAGGCCATGCTGAATGCTCTAAGTCACCAGTACAGAAGCGGCAACCTCTTCATAATTGGCGGGGCCAACGCGCTATCTAAAACCAGCGATTTGGATCTGAACGAGCTAGAATTAGTACCCAATGATCCTAATGGCGCTACAGGAGATATTTTATTCGAGAGATTCATGAAGGAACACAACTTAAAGGGCAAGAAACTCTTGTTCATCGTCAGCCAACCCAGAGAGGCTCTACTGCAGAATACCGATCGTTTCAAGGACACTGTGGACGTTGTTCAACAAGAGCTAGTTGACGTCAACGATCTACTCAAGGCCAAGAGGATATTCATAGAGCTTGAAGCACTCGAGTACCTTACAGTTACTCATGCCATCTAGTCCATCTCCACCTATATACAGACGAGTAATCATGTAAATAACCAGCTCAAATTAGCGGGACTGTTTTGAACCATCCGTACATCTTGAGAATTTAAAACATCTGTACATCTTATGAAACTTTTTTTATTCCCAGATGTTGTGCGTGTCTCGGCCGCGCGGTCGCGCCAACCGTGGTAGGCTCGATCTCCTAGGCAGGGCGCAACCGTAGCGTCCGCCTAGCGTTCCTGCCCATTACGCTTACACTCGGGCCCGCCCAACTGAGCTCCTTCCAGCAGCGTGCTACCTTCTACCAGGAGCGAGCCTAGTGGCGCACCGTGGTAGCTCCGACATGGTGGTTGTAGTGTACAGTCTCCCATAGTATGGTGAATTTTGCAGAAGTTGACGAAAGACCAATGATCATAAGGTCTGTTATTGTAGTTCATATCGAATAGAAACGTATAGCGAAGACCGGTAAAGATGTCTCTAGTTGTTCAAGAACAAGGTTCCTTCCAGCACATTTTGCGGTATGTTTACAGACTCTACAGATCAAAGAAGCAGAGAGCCATCCCAGGTGCGATGTATTATCCCTGATACAATTTCCAAAGAAGACTATACTATAGAGAATGACGGCGGATGGCTCAATAGACGAGATTGAAATTTATGTCACAGAATACTAACAAAAGTACAGTTTGTTGAACACCAACGTTGATGGTAACATCAAGGTCGTTTACGCCTTGACCACCATTAAGGGTGTTGGTCGTCGTTACGCCAACTTGGTCTGCAAAAAGGCCGATGTCGATTTGCACAAGAGAGCTGGTGAATTGACCCAGGAAGAATTGGAAAGAATTGTCCAAATCATGCAAAACCCAACCCAATACAAGATCCCAGCTTGGTTCCTAAACCGTCAAAGAGACGTTAACGATGGTAAGGACTACCACACTTTGGCCAACGGTGTCGAATCCAAATTGAGAGACGACTTGGAGAGATTGAAGAAGATCAGAGCTCACCGTGGTATCAGACACTTCTGGGGTTTGCGTGTTAGAGGTCAACACACCAAGACCACCGGTAGAAGAAGAGCTTAAGAAATCTACGAATCGTTATTATATTTGTACACGTATTTTCTATAGCCATTTCGATAGCCTTTGTAAAACAACTAGTGTGAATCATTTCCTATTGCATCGAGTTGTCTGGAAGAAGAGAAGCTTTATGAGTGGGTAATTATTACAAATTTGTATATGCTGATGGTGTTAGATGCTAGGTTAATGGACCAAGGTATTTCTATCTAGTTCCTTGAGTGGAGCTCTTCTAGTCGGAGAGCTGGATGCACTGGATATCAGGCTGGCGGTGTTAGCCGCCGAGCGGGGCTTCTTGCTACAGGGGCTGCCAGCACCGTCTCCGTTGATGAGCTTGTTGACCCTGCTGTTGGGGGAGGTCTTGACAGGCGTCAGGACTTTCTTGTCAGAGGTAAGATGGAACGTTAGCGCTTGGCCTCTCTTGCCCGTTCTTGGGGGAGTTGTTTCGCCGCTGGCAAGCTCTGGTGTGGCGACGGTCAGACGTGTTTTAGCACTTTCTGGGGTCTCAGAGGCCTGTGCTTCGGGTTCAACCTCGAGTTGTGCAACGCAAGCAGCTTTTTGGGTAGCACTGTGCTGTCTCTTGCACGCCTGCCGCTTGTTCTGGAACCAGATTTGGACCGCTTTCTCAGACATGTTGCAGCGTTCAGCCAGCTCCTGTCTCTTCCGCTTGTCTGGGGCCGGGCATACATTGAATTCGGCCTGGAGGATGTTGAGTTCCTGTGTCGAAGTTCTCCTCCTCTTACGGCGGGCTAGTGGAGCGTTGTCGATCTTTGGTTCCTTGGTGGGAAAGGTCTCCTGCGAGTGGGTGATAAAGGCAAATGCTCGTTTCTTATCGTTGGCAGATGGTGTGATCACGGCTCTGGCGGCAGACAGCGGTGTCAGCATGTCGTTCTTCTTAGACGACTGGTTAGTGCTCTTTTTCCTGACGACCGGCGTCGAGGGAGTCGTTGGAGCAGAGGGCTCGCCCTCTGTGAATGACTGGGTCCTCATCCGAGGACCCCCAGCCGGCGTGCCCGACGTGGTGCCTATTATTGGTGCGCTAGCCGAATGTCTCAGCGCACTATCCACAGACCTGGGGCGCCCGATCCCGCTGAACCCCAACGGGGGGAGCCTGATCACACCGTGGTCGTCATTACAGAACCGTGACTTCATACTATCCAACAGAGGTGAACAGGGCTCCAAGTCGCGCTTGTCGTTGTTCAGCAATACGGCTAGGGATGGTAGAAGAGGTTTACCGGAAGACATCATATTCGAAACGCAGCAGAGCTATACCGATTCAAGACCTTACGAAGACTCTCCCAACTCCGCTACATCCCCCATTCTACGGTTGTATTATATACAATACACAAACATGATCCGCCCCAAAACACCATCCAAATAGATCAACAATCTGGTATCCTATTCCAGCAGTCCAATTGTCGAGGTCGCGTTTCTGCCAGCACACACAGAATATTCAAAACACTCTATTCCATCGCGCAGCCCGATCTCAGTCCATTGGTCGTGTCCTTTGGCCTCTATGGCGATCAGACCTTGCCCGAACGGGTTAAGAGATTGTCGTCGCTGCACGAAACTACAAAAAGATCGCTCTTAGGAACCTCGCGTTCATTCCTAATTGAGACATCATCTTGGCAGGGCTATTTCCATTAGGATGTCGCGTTCCTGGCAGTGGAGAGCGTTCGAGAGACGTTCGAGAGCCCAGTTACGTCTTACATTCTCCAGGTGACAGTTCCATTACTGGCAACCCGGTGATAATATGTCATGCACGTGACCGGGCAGTCACATGCGTTGGGCAGAGTTCGATGGGCAGGAGGGCCGGGTTCTCGAAGCATGGGCGAGCTGGGCACCCTGTGGGCTGTTTGGACCCGGAAGCAGCGACTGGAGAGTGCTTTTGTGGGACTGGGAGCCGGTGGAGTGGGTTTCTGGAAGGCTGAGGTGGGTAAACCTGAAAGTTTTGGAATTTAGAGCTTTGATAGCGAGGCCTGTGTGGAACTAGTAAGGTCGGGGGTTTTTCAATGATAACCTTGGCGAAAAAGCGTGAGGGCCAGCCTCCGAGGCAGAGGGCCCCGGGATGGCGTGTGGTGTGTTTCGTTTGCTCGTTTGCTGTCGCGGTATGGCTGGTAACTCGAGGGTGTGCGAGCTTGGGTCTTGGGCCGGGAGAAGTGGCACATTTTAAGGCGGAAAGGTCAGATTTGGGAAGGTTAACCGAGCAAGATGTGGAAGCGTTTGAGAGGCTGGGCCTGACCCCCAGGGAGCCTGTTACTATTCGGAATGTGGAGACTGGGCAGGAGAGGAAGGTGCATGGGAGGTTTTTGCATATTACCGACATGCATCCGGACTCGTACTACAAGGAGGGTTCTTCGATCGAGAACGGGTGCCACAGTGGCAAGCCGTCGGGCAAGAAAGACTATGCATCGAGATTTGGGGACGCTCTTATGGGTTGTGACCCGCCTGAGGATCTGGTGGACTTCACACTCGACTGGATAAAGCGGAATCTGAAAGACAAGATCGACTTTGTGGTCTGGACTGGCGACAATGTTCGTCACGATAACGACCGTCGGAACCCGAGAACCGAGATGCAGATTCTGGACATGAACGACCAGGTCTCGCGTAAGATGCACAGGGTCTTTTCTGACCCGAACAGCGACAATCCAAGAGACTTCGACGTCACATTGATTCCAAGCATAGGCAACAACGACGTTTTTCCCCATAACATGTTTGCTCTAGGACCGACTTTGCAGACAAGGGAGTATTACAGAATTTGGAGCCATATGATCCCACAGGAGCAACAGAGAACTTTCGATAGAGGTGCATGTTTCGTTACCGAGGTCATTCCCGGTAAATTGGCTGTCCTATCTATAAACACGCTCTATCTTTACAAGGCAAATCCATTGGTTGACAATTGTGACTCGAAGAAGCAGCCTGGCTACCAACTTTTGACTTGGCTGGGCTCGGTTCTCGAGGAGATGAGACAAAGGGGCGTAAAAGTATGGCTTTCCGGCCATGTGCCGCCCATTGAAAAGAACTATGCTGATAGCTGCTACGACAAGTTCACCCTATGGACCCACGAATACAGAGATATCATCATCGGTGGGCTGTATGGCCACATGAACATGGACCACTTCATACCAGTAGACGGGGAAGCGTCGCGCAAGGCACTCGAAGCTGCTGCCGCTGCCGGCGTCTCTGAAGATGGTGACTATGACGACGATGAGATCATGAGCCATGCGATGGCCGCCAGCGAAGCACATCTGATGGGCGCTAAGCCCGAAAATAAAGAGTCATACATGAATCGTGTCAGAGACAGTGTTTACAAGAAGATCGATCAGCAGCTGGAACAAGTGAAGACGATCCCGGACGATGATTCCAGCTACTCCATTGATAAGAAGCGGAAGAAACCCAAGACACTCGACGAGATCTGTGAAAGCTACTCCATCGTAACCATATCAGGCTCCGTGATACCGACTTTCAATCCCAGCATCCGGATTTGGGAGTATAACATCACAGACCTTGAAACTGACAACTCCACGTGGCAGAGGCATTCGTGGGATGCATTTTACCAGAAATTAGACGAAATCATGAATAGCGATTACGAGGAGGAAGACGACGAAATAGAGGCAGAAGCTAAGAAGAGCGGGAAGAATCGTAAAAAGAAGGGGAGCAAGGCCGACAAGACTATACCGAGGAAGAAGCCAGAAAGTTTACCTCTTGGCCCAGCATACACTCCCCAGCTTTTCTCGCCGACGAAATTTGTACAATATTATGCGGATTTGAAAGAGATCAACAAAGAATATTATAAACTCATCAAGTCTGGTAAGAAGCCGGAAGAGGCTGCCCAGAGTGCATTCAAATTCCAGCTCGAATACACTTCGGATGACGACCCGTATCCAATGAAATCACTGACTGTCAAGGATTATATATCACTAGCGTCAAAGCTAGCCAATGATGAGAAGGTTTGGAAGAAATTCCTGAAACGAAGCTTCATGTCGACAGGTTACACAGACGATAAGTAGACCTGCACGCATATATAATCTTATTCACATACAGTAATTCATGATCTATGTTAAAAGAGAAGTTATATAGCTATAGCTAGGCCGTGGCCATCTATTTGTTGGCAGTAGAGAAGTATTCCTTGGATTCCTCAACGCCTGGCTTGATGGTGGCGGCACCTGGGGTCCAGTTACATGGCAAAACGGTACCGTTCTTGTCGGTCCATTGGAAACCTTCGACCAATCTCAAAGCTTCCTCGACGTTTCTACCGACTGGAAGGTCGTTGATGGTAATGTGTCTAACGACACCCTTTGGATCGATGATGAACAAACCTCTTAGAGCAATACCGGCCTCTTCGATCAAGACACCGTAGTCTCTGGACAAACTGTGGTTGGTGTCAGCGACCAATGGGATATCGACCTTACCTAGACCACCATCCTTTCTCTCGACGTTAGTCCAGGCCAACAAGGAGTATTCGGAGTCGGTGGAAGCGAATAAGACCTGGGCACCGATGTCTGCAAATCTCTTAGCAGCGTCAGAGAAAGCAACAATTTCAGTTGGGCACACAAAGGTGAAAGCCAATGGGATGAAAGCCAAGACGACGTACTTACCCTTGTATTTGTCAAGGGAAACTTCGTCGAAAACACCGTCAATGACAGCAGTCTTGTTGAAAGTTGGAGCTTGCTTTTGAACTTGAGCGACCATTGTAATATATACCAATTGAGTTGTCTGATCCACTGTGAAAGCCACAATTGAACAGTTACGATCTGTTGAAATAGGACCCCTTTTATAGTTTTCCAACGATCAACCCTTTCTTACCCGGAAGGCTATACGATTTGTAATAAATGGTCTAAAGTCTCGAACTTTGATCAACTTAGAGGGCATTGATAAACTATGGCTGTTCGAGGCTTCTTGTAGCGGGTAATCCTGAGTCAGAGTCCTGAGTCAGAGCCCTGATGGCCAATGCTTATATACTATGTAGTTACTAATCTTCACCTAGGTGGGTCTAGATGCCTCTGGGCTCCGGATGCGTTGGCAGGCAACTCTTGGATGAGCTCGGGCTCGACGGGTGGAAGCTCGTCGGCCAATTGGTCATGCTGGCCTGCGCGTGTGGCTCTCTGCTGTAGAATGAGATCTACTTGGGTTTTCACCGGCGGTAGTAGAATCAAAAAGAAGAGTAGGATGTTCTTGATCACGGCCGTTGGGAGGGAATCGTGCTGTGGGTCGGGGATGATGCGCTCTGTGATCTTTGTAGTCAAGTGTAGCGCTCTCACCCTTTCGTATTGGTTCTTGACAGAACGGACGACCTGTCTGTGCCAGGGCAGTTCGTCGGCGGGGCGGTTTCTTTCAAGGTCCTTACGGGCAATGAGAAGTAGTTCGTTGAGAGATTCGCGGTAGGGCGAGGAAATGGTGTGTCTGGTGGTCGAGTCGTACAAATCCAAACAGCTGGTGATAAAATTGTCCATAGGTTGCTTGAGCAGGTCCTGGTCGTGGATTCTCTGGAAAAGAACGTTAAGAGTCTCGGTGCTGTCTCCATCGAGGCCGCTGGTGTCGTAGGCCTGGTAGAGGCTCGTCCTTGATTCGCGCAGGTTGGATGCCATGAAAATATCGTTAACTTTTGGGGAGTTTTTGCAATCCTGGTAAAAGTGCGGTGTTAGCGAGCCAGCACTGATGTAATTCTTGATCTTCACGTATGTCTCCTCGTTGATGACGTTCACGTTAAGGTATGCGGACCACATGTCCCAAATCTCGCGGGTGCTCCATATGCCCCGTAAAACGTATATTACTGAGATCAGCACGATATACTTCTTTTCGACTAGTGGTGTCAATCTCGACAGAAAGAAGAGCGGGATAATCGAGTAGTTTCCGAGGAGATAGATTGTCCGGAAGACAAGCAACACGACAGGGAAGGAATTCCTTATGTAGGAAACGGGATTCCAGCCACGCCCTTGCTGTGTCATTACGTCGTTGTTGGAGTCCACGTAGTTCACGTTCACCTCTTGCATGGCGAAACTGTTCTTGACGATGGTCGCTTGTAGCTTAGATTCCAATCTGGATATTGCGCTGTGGGACAACTTCACAAACCCGTTCTCAATAATGCAGTCTAGTGAGGAGATGGAAATGGTTTGGCCTCCTACTAGCAACTGGATCTTGTAGGGATCCAGGTCATTCATAGGAACAAGAATCTGTTCGTCTCCCAGTATGCACTTCGCAAAGCGCTCATCTGTGACTTCTATAGGTGTTCCGGATTCAGTGACGTATCTGTACTTACGATTGCCAGTGGCAGGAATCGGAGTGGGATTGGCGCTTAGATGCACTGATTGAGTTTGCGACCGCACCGACAAGGAAGGTTGCATGGAATGAGCAACAGGTTCTGCTGCCTCTCGTTCGCTGTCTGGTGAAGTCTCACTCTGACTGAAAAGTTCAGTCCAAAACCCTGGGCCGGGCTCGTTAAATTCCTGGTTGATATGGACGTGGATTTTGGCCCTGCCCGGCTCATTGATGTAGCTCATCATCTTTGCAGGGTTGCCAGCAAAATCAGTAGCGTGAACTAGTTGGCCTTTATAGATCAACTTGATGTCACTGGTCATCAGACGCAAGGCATGTGCATAGACCGAGCAAATAAACTCCTTTACCTGTTCAACAGTAGTGTCAGGAGTGACTTTCATCTCATTGATCGATAAAGTCGCATCAGAAACAAACTCCAATACTATAGAATCCTCGCCATCACTGCTCTCAACGTTATGCTTGATCTTGAACATTATAGTAAAATGTCCCGATCTATCGGGAACAAAGTCGTAGCCCAAAAGCTCGGACAGTGTCAAATCGTCCTGATATTCAGAGTTACTCTCATCATTTAAATTCACGGGACTCTGTTTGCCTTTGATTATGAACCCGGCCAGGTCAGAGACCGTATGATTTTCCTTCAGTCCACACAGATTCTTACTATTTTTGTTCTCGTATTCGCAGATCCCTTTGAGCACCAATTTCTTGAGCCTAGCCACTGTAGTCCCCATAGGAATGTTGGGCTCATATGTTCGCATGACTTTATCAACAGAAAGAGCGTTAACGTCGATTTCCAGGTTAGCACTGGAGAATTCAGTCTCTCTTTCGTAGTCCAGGTTCTCAGCACTTCCAGAAAACAAGTTCCTCTTTTCGAATCGTAATCTAATGAACCCCTGGCCATGCATAGGCTCCACGTCCTGCAAGAAGATGTTCAAAGAAAGCTCTTGAGACTTGTAATAAAAAGTGTACGCACCCGGTCCCCCCAGCTGCTCCGCACCACCATTTCCAGATGCTTCCAGCTCGGCAGCTAGCTGTGAATGCACGTATTGTAATAATCTCCTCACCGTAGTCTTTGGGTGAGCATTTACTAGTAAGTTCGTCCGAATCAGCCCAAAATCAGAGGACCAAATGGTAAATCGTAAAGGCGCCAGCGCTAGACACTCCATCATCGTTCAAACAAATCCCAACGGATCCGGCCTGGTAGTCCCTGTATACCTAGCTGTTCCTATAAGCTATCTTATAAGGTGATCCATACAAACTACCCGTTGCAAATGATGGTGAGACTATATACAAGTGATTAACTGTACTTCGAGCGATTAAACGGGCCTGATAATGGGCCCAATGGTTCTGTAGATCTCAAATTACTCTAGAGAGTTTTTTCGTGTGCCGGATTAATCGGTTTTGCCCCTGATCTGGAATTCAAGCTCTTTCAGTTCTTTCTGTAGCCTGGCGATCGCCTCCTGGTTGTCCTGGTCCTTCATACGAGCCAATTCTGCTCTCTTCTTCCTGAACTGGGTCTCCTGGTCCTTACGTTCGAGTTCCTGAATCCACAGCAGCTCTCTGGCCTTCGCCTTTTCGCGCATTTGCTCTTCCTTAGTCTTCTGTTGCTGTACTGTAGTCCCATAGAGATATGAACCGGCTATCAGGGCGACCAAGGTAGCGGCTTGTAGCCCCACACGCCATCTGAAGTAAACCTGGGCTTTCAGCTTGTTTCCCGACCTGACGTTCTTTGCTGCTAGGATAACGGCACCGGTGGTCAAAAGCGTACCCAGTGGAACTAGGGGCTGTTGTTTACAGTGGAATACAATCTTTTCCATGAAAGGCATCTCCTCAACGTCATCGTCAGCCCCATCGAAGCTGGAAGGCAAGCGCGACATAATGTTGTTTGCTTGTATGTAGTGGTGTGCTGTTATCGGTTCAGCTCGCGTTTTCCATAGGTCTTATATAATGAGCAAAATTTACTCTTCTTCGGCTATAAACTGTTTCAGCTCGTTGTACGCCCTGTCCAAGTCGTCATTGACCAGAATACGGTCGTGTGCGCCGGTTTCAGCGTACTCGATTTCAGCCTTGGCTGCTGCAAGTCTCTTGGCGATGGACTCTTCGGTCTCGGTACCTCTGCCTCTGAGTCTCTTCTCCAGGTCTTCGACAGATGGTGGGGCCACGAACAGGAAACGAGCGTCCAAGTCCGTCTTGTACTTGACCGATTTGACACCCTGCATATCGATGTCCAGGATACAGGTTCTGCCAGACTCTGTGACTTTCTTAACGGATGCGACAGTGGTTCCATAGTAGTTACCGGAAAACTGGGCCCATTCGATGAATTTGTCCTCGGAAATCATCTTCTTAAACTCCTCAACAGCTACAAAGTTGTAGTCTTTGCCGTCGACCTCACCTGGCCTTGGCGAACGAGTGGTCGAAGAAACGCTAAAACCGAACTTGGTGGGGAACTCGGCGAACAGTTTCTTCAGCAAAGTGGACTTACCAGTACCACTAGGGCCGGATAGAACGATGGGACGTGGCATTGGGGTGTTTAAGACGGGTTTCTGTGACTCGATTTGTTGATCAAAGTTGAACGAATTTTTCACCTGTGCACAGGGCATCGCGAAATTAGATTGGATCTCAACAGGAAGAGCTGTAAAGAAGCAGGCCAGGAGAGGCCATCAAGCTGTTAAATGACCTTGGTGTAAATAGTTGAAGGTGCTGCGGGGCACTCTGACCTTTTTCCATTAGCTTGAACTTGTTTCTTACGAAGATATGGTAGCTTACAGCCCCTCCAGGTTAGCCACAACAAATCTGATGGTATCTGCGTAAACCCAACATGCTGAGAACGCTGGTAGCAGTCAATTGGCCTCCCAAGAGCTCTCTTGACCGCTACTCGATACTATCTTCAAGTGCCGTGAGTCGCTCCGGACGGAGTTATTTATCAATCCATTAACATGAAAGGGGCCTTACCAACCAACAAGCTAAACTAGTACTAGTGCCTATCTGAGCAGCTTCCTTTCAGAGCTTAAGTCATGTTGCTGCGATTACTGCTGACTCTTTCATTCAGGGTGGTCTGGTGCCTGGGATTAAAGGATGATGATGACGAACTGCTGCCGATGCCCAGTGCACCAGTGGATGGTGATCCTATAACCGGGGACCCAACCGGGGATGTGAACCCTGTCACAGAGGAGATGTTTTCGTCATGGGCCCTGTTTATTTTACTTTTCCTGTTGATTTCTGCACTATGGTCAAGCTATTATCTATCACAAAGACGCATAACGGCTGTACATGAGACTGTGTTATCGATCTTCTATGGGATGGTTGTGGGACTCGTGATCAGACTCTCCCCGGGGCATTATATTCAGGATACTGTGACTTTCAACTCCTCATACTTTTTCAATGTTCTGTTACCGCCCATTATCCTGAATTCGGGCTACGAGCTGAATCAGGTTAATTTCTTCAACAACATGTTTTCAATCTTGACGTTTGCCATCGCCGGTACGTTTATTTCTGCAGTGGTAATGGGGATCATCATATTCATTTGGACTGCATTAGGGCTGGAGGGAATAAATATCTCATTTGTCGATGCACTTTCTGTCGGAGCAACGCTGTCAGCTACCGATCCTGTCACAATTCTGTCAATCTTCAACGCTTACAAGGTCGATCCGAAGTTGTACACCATCATTTTCGGCGAATCATTGTTGAACGATGCCATTTCCATTGTGATGTTCGAAACATGCCAGAAATTCCATGGTTCTCCAGCCAAATTCTCCTCTCTATTCGAAGGTATAGGCCTTTTTTTGATGACCTTTATGGTCTCTTTGCTGATTGGTTTGTTTATTGGGATCCTTGTGGCATTAATACTAAAGCATACTCATATTAGGAGGTATCCACAGATTGAGAGTTGTATCATTCTCTTGATTGCTTACGAATCTTACTTCTTCTCCAACGGTTGTCACATGTCTGGCATTGTATCTCTACTGTTCTGTGGCATAACTTTAAAGCATTATGCCTACTACAACATGTCGAGAAGAACTCAGATCACCGTCAAGTTTATTTTCCAATTGTTGGCAAGACTCTCTGAGAACTTTATCTTCATATACCTCGGACTAGAACTGTTCACTGAAGTGGAGTTGGTCTACAAGCCCGTATTGATTATTATAACAGCGCTATCTATCTGTGTTGCACGTTGGTGTTCCGTGTTTCCATTGTCAAGATTCATCAATTGGCTTTACAAAATGAGGACTGTGAGATCTATGGGTCGCGTCTCATCTACCAGCATGTCTGTGCCCGATGAGATGCCCTACAATTACCAGGTGATGACTTTCTGGGCAGGCCTAAGAGGCGCTGTGGGGGTTGCTCTAGCCATGGGTATCCAAGGTGAGTTTAAGTTCACCTTGTTGGCTACCGTTCTCGTTGTTGTGGTGCTCACGGTGATCATTTTTGGTGGCACAACGGCAGGCATGTTAGAAGTGCTCAACATCAAGACCGGTTGTATCGACGAAAATGACAACAGCGACGATGAATTTGATATCGAGGCTCCAAGGCCCTCAGCTCTCGCAGCGGGGGGTTACAGGACTACGTTAGGGCACTATACAGATGATAATTTTCCAGTCGATACTCCCCCTCCTCTTGATATTCCCGCTGACGAGGATCATCTCTCTCCCGACTTCCCACCTGTTGCGAATACGTCGAGTCCGACAAATCCAGCAGCATCACGGGTATCTCTCGAAACTCAACGTCTAAAAGACACCTTTGGAAATATATTCTTTAACTCTGACTCTCAATGGTTTCAAAACTTTGACGAACAAGTGCTCAAACCTGTCTTTTTAGACAGTAACCCTCAGCCTGGCCAAGATAGTACAGGAGGCTCATCAGCACCATTCGAAACTGATAGAAAGTGAATTTTCATTAAATAATCCGGCTTTTGGCCCCCATCCTAACAGGCTTGTATATAAGCAGTAATTTACACAAAATTATAAATTCAATGATCAGCAAGTCATTCACTGCATTGATCAAGAACCCATTTACTTAGTTTCACGACGTCCTCATCTAGGTACAGGTCATTCAGCAGAACATTGTATTTTAAGACAATTTCAAGGAAAGCACTGACAGACAGATCATACAGTATGGATATAACATCGAGCGTTTTGTTTTCAATTTTGTTTCTGTTTAATTCTGGATGCCAGTCGGCGAACCTACCTAGGGCACCAACTGATCTTTCCAAGCATTTCAGCACTTCTCCAACAGAAGATACAACGCCCCCTTTTGGATCTTCTTCAATGGCGTTAATAAGCAGCCCCATTAGGGCCACGATACATTCAGCATGGCAGACAGGTTGGGGAACCAGTTTCTCTGCCTGTCTTTTCTTTGAAATACACCAAGCTTCGATAATAGATACTTGTGGCAGATGGTCTTGAGATGATATAGCCGAAGGGAAGAAAAAGAGGTTGATTTGGCGCTTTATTGTGCGTAGTAATGCACTTGTTACTTTGAGAAGCGCTGTCTCTTGTGTGATGATTGGCTCGTCGAACGCATGAGGGGGGCTTATGAAGTTGACGGAGTTATAGGACGAGACTTTTCGACCACCTTTTGCCGCATTTCTCTTCAGCAATACATCATCGTCCTTCAGCGTGATTCTATGTGAAGGACCGTCTTGTGGTAGAGGTGGCGAGCCAGGAAATCTAGGCTGCGAGAACCCGGTTGAGTTCACTGCTACCTTATTTCCAAAAAGCTTATCATCAATGTTGTCATATGGCGACTTTTCATAAATTGAGCTCTCTGGTATTTTCATGCTGTTTTCTAGAGACTTCAGGTAGTTCGTTACATTTTGATTAGTTTCCTGCATGGTAGATAAACACGCACTCAAAATCACCGGCCATATGTGGGTATTTCTGTAGCGTGTGTGATATATTGGGAGTCTTAGAGACGCGTCTGAAGATGTAGCTCTGTAGGATAGTTCCTGGAATGCCGTAAACTTTGTAAAGGGCTTTTTGGAGTTCAAACCAGTAACCAAAGTCTCGACTGGAGTTGAAGATAGAGACGAAATTGGTTTACCCTTATGAAGACAGCCAATGGACATGTGGGCGTTGAATGCAATATTGATGAACTCTAGGTTAATGAAGATGCAAAAGGACAGCAACAGGAGCTGAATATGGCCCACAATTCCAACCCACCAGAATGAATAGAAGAGGGCAAAGATAAATGGGGATACAAGTCCAAGAGAAACTGCCATAATCGCGCACTTGATGATCATTTTGCTAATTTTGCTGTTGATGTACTGCTGAGGCGCTTGGAAATGAGTTTCGAAGCTGAATGAGAGTCTGTCTAGATCAAAGAAACAATGCTGTAAGGTGTAGAGTGTAGGAATTAGTACCCAAACGGACAGTAGTAAGCACCGGTTGAATGAGTAGGAAGAAGCTGCTGCCCCTAACCTAAACAAATCGCTGTATGCCAAGGAAATCAAAAAACTGCACAGCAAATGAACCAGTTCGTACACAATCGCCCTCATACAGACGAACTGGCCCAGTGCCACTTCCAGCAGATTAGAATAGCCTCGATATTGGACGTGTAGGTAGTTTTTTCGAGTAACAACAATGGCTAAGGATGCCACATAGAGAAGGAAAAACCGAAGTGGGACCATCAATGCGCGCTCTAAATTTGACGAATATCGATTGCAAGCGGCTGTGACTAGTACTGCTTGCAAAACTGTAACGATAAGCGACATTCGAGTTGCTAAATGGTTGAATCTCGTCTTACAGATATCACCGAAGATTGTGTGGTAACTGTAACGCGAACTCAGAGGTATCGGAGCATCTAGCATTATATGAGACTTGAATCTATCAGTTGGCCTAGCCAGATCGCCTTCAAAGCCTTTATGTTAATGATTAAGGTATCTTATTTGTTAGTGTTTTTTCGTCGATTTTTCAATTTTCGGTAAGGCGCCAAATTATCGATTGTAGGTAAAGTTTGAAGTATTTGCCACATAACAAGCTACTTAGTACCCATGATAGCAGGGTTTGCTTAGCTTTTAGAGGCTCTGGTAGTCTCTTTTACAGTTGAATTGTATACTGTCGAAGTATGGAGGAGAGGAAGCCACTTTTGGTGAAGACAAATGAGGATATTCAGACTAAACTGGATAAGAAGCTGGGACCCGAGTACATATCGAAGAGAATAGGGTTTGGAAGCAGTCGTGTGGCTTATATTGAGGGCTGGAGAGCGATTAATCTTGCTAACCAGATCTTTGGGTACAATGGATGGTCTACAGAGGTTAAGAGCGTGATTGTGGATTTCCTGGACGAGAGACAGGGCAAGTATAGCATAGGTTGCACAGCAATAGTACGCGTGTCGCTGGAGAATGGCACTTTCAGAGAAGATATTGGCTATGGGACCGTGGAAAACGAACGTCGGAAAGCAGCGGCCTTCGAAAGGGCAAAGAAGTCGGCTGTCACGGACGCTCTGAAGCGATCTTTGAGGGGGTTTGGGAATGCACTGGGGAACTGTCTATACGACAAGGACTTTTTGTCGAAAATTGATAAAGTTAAGTTCGATCCACCTGATTTCGATGAGGGGAGCTTGTTTCGGCCATCTGACGAAATAAGTGAGAGCTCCAGGTCGAACACTGTGGATCAGTCGGAATTCAATGGCACGAACAAACGCAGGCGCTTGACGAAAACGGGCCCAAGTCCCCTCAATGCCGCGTCAGATTCGAACAATCAAAGACAACAGTCCCTACAGCGGCCTGTCGAACAAAGGAGACAACAGCCTACAAGCCACGTTGAAGCCCATTCTGATAGACCTTCCGAAGCAGCACCTGAGCAGGATGAACTTCTGGATGACTCTCTAATGTTCAGCGATGACTTCCAAGACGACGATCTGATAAACATGGGCAAGCAGGAGGAGTCGGCTCCAGTACCGCACTCAGCAGAGGATTCGAACAACGAGAGCGTGACGTTCGTCACTGCAAAAGCAGCTCCCGCGGTTCAAAGCAAGAGGCCCGTTACTCAGGAAAATATGTTCGACCCCAAGTATCAGGCGCAGTCGATCAAGCACACGGTAGACCAAACAACATCAAAGCATATCCCGGCCAGTCTACTCAAAGAAAAGGGTATCGACTCTGCAAGAGAATCAACATACGAGAAATTTGCTGCTAAAGGCAAACAGATAGGAACAGATGCGGCCGTGTCGCAACAAAACGGTGTTGACTTGAATTCACAGTCAGCCCAAATCAATGCTCCACGATACGCCCCTCCGAACACCGTAGTACATCCTAATTCCGGCTCTGCACTGCCCCATCCTCCAAACCCATCTAGAAGAGAAGTTGGCAAGCCCAAACTCAATCCGCCAAATTTACGAAAAGCGAATCCCTAAAGTCTCTGGGACTGCACCGTATATGCATGAGGAGCTTCTGCAGACTCAGGGAAAGCTGCAAAGAGGTCAGCAGTAGATCTACTACGTACGCTAGCGGTATTACCACTATATAGCATTTGCAAATATTACCCGGCTAAAGCGCTTGAACTCTGTTTCTGATCCATTGATGAGAAGGGGAACTTTGAACGCCATCCATCAAAGGTATGTGTTTACTGGAATAAAGGACCTCGTCACTAGCCATTTAGACTTCTGACTGACTGAACCTGGTCCTTTTGAGGTTTTCGTTTTCTTCTAAAGTTATCGTATTGCTATTAACATAATTATGGTTAAGTTGAGCAGATATGAAAAGGTTCAAAAAGAGCAAAACGCTGAGACCTTCAAGCCCCTGTTGGACGAACTAACACAGTGTAGCGAGGAAGAATTTGTGAAGAAACTTATAACTATTCAAGAATGGGACAGATCTAGAGATGATCTTTTCGTTTGGACCCCCGTTCTCAACAGAATGGATGAAATGATGTCCAAAGTGGTTGATAAATACTCTTACGCATCTTCTGATTTGAAGAAAAACCCTGTCAAATTGATTGAAATGTCCAAAGAAGACGAATCTTTGTGTGTTCATCTTATGGAGTTCACCGCCCGTCTACTGTGTAATACGGAGAACAGGTTTATCTACTCTTCGATGGATGTTATGAATAATTTGTTGAATTGTCCCAATTTGAGGGTAAAACTTGGTGCGGTTAAGGTCCTGGCCATAATGGGAGAGAGGTACATCATAGCGCGTGAGAGGATAGACTCAGAGAATATCTTAGGAGACACTTTTCTCAAAAAGAAGGCACTAAAGTTGGCCCTATGTCTGCCCTCTTCTACAATGGATGATGATGGGGAACATTTCTCGCTCGTGGATTTATACTTCGACAAGAAGAAGTACCCCACAAAGTTTTCGAAGTTAAAATACACATACTACGCGTCTTCCATGGCTCCAACTAAAAGAACGCAACTCACGGGCACTAAAGACTCCAATAACCAACCGTCATCGATGAAAAAGTTTTCTTTATCGCAAGAAGATTTGCAAAGTCATTCCTTACAGCAGTTGTTCGATAAGGGCATGGAAGTTGTCCCAGCAGAAGACTGGTTTGATTTTTCCCTAAAGGTGACGATCGCCAAGGCGTTCAGCGACGATTGCTTTGAAAACAAAGAATTGAGAAGCCTCATTATAAGGGCGAAATTTAACGCTGTTGCTCTGGTCAACACCATCTTCATACCGCCTCAGGTTAGTTCCAAATTATTCGAGCTAGACCCTTATGCATTCAACAGTCTAACGGAATTCATATCTCTTTCTGAAACCAAGATACCTAAAGAACTGAGGATAGATAGTTTATTTGCTTTGGAGTGCGTTTCGCTGAAACACGTATGGTGCTCTGACATTGTGAGAAACTTGGGAGGAAATATGTCTCACGGATTACTTTTCCAGATACTCCGCTACATTGGCAAAATTCTGCGAGAAAACTCCCCAGAAGTTGATGAGGAGTACAACGTTCGTTTCTTCTACCTCATTTCAAATCTAGCTGACGTGAAAGGTTTACATGAAAGTCTTTTGGCTGCAGGGCTGATACCAAGCTTGTTAGATGTCATATCCACGAAGCACTCTAATTTTAGGCGGACGATGGCATCTGCAACACATCTTCTAGAGGCAGTAATTAACGATGGCGACTCTACGGCGGAATTCATAAATAATAATGGATTCACAATACTCATCAACTCCATCACTGAAGAGGTTGATTTCGCTCTAGAGAATCCTGATTATGGCAATCCACCAAAGTATTCTGTGGTTTACTATTCTGTCTCATTCAGGCAACTAGCTTACATTAGAAGTCTATTGAAGCTCGTTTTAAAACTATTAAAAACAGATTCTGGAGATCGAGTTAGGAATCTCATTGATTCTCCCATTCTCGTTTCGCTGAGAAAAATCTTGGAGAACAGACCCATCTTTGGTTACACACTGGTAACCTACGTACTAGACGTCATACAAAAGGTCATTAATAGTGAGCCCACGATTTATCCGATTTTGGTGGAGGCAGGATTAATACCTTATATTATAGACAATTTCTCGAACTTCTTGGGGCCTTATTCCGAGCTACTCGCCCTTCTTCCTGATGTTATCTCGGCTTTGTGTTTAAACACAGAGGGGTTAAATAAGGTCAAGGAGAAGAACATGATTCCATTGTTATTTGAAGCAGTTACGGGACCAAAATTTGCGAGAGTTCTGTCGTGGAAGGAGGAAGCCACAGACTTGGGTGCTTCTATGGACGAGCTCGCAAGGCATTACCCAGAGTTGAAGTCACATATTTTTGATTCATTTGCTAGCGTGGTCAAGAGCTTACCAGAAAAAATTAACTTTGATCAGCCATATCTATACTTATCTCCTAATGGTAGCAAACCTTTTTATGAAGGTAAGGATGACTCGTTCGAGGAGAATGAGCAAAACGCTGTCGAACTCGCATTCTGGGATGTTCAGAAGTCTGCTCCCATTGTCGACTGTTTTGCCGACATTTTTTATGGAATGACCCTGGAAAACTCTACGTTGGAGGGTCTTCCAGAGAAGATAAATTTTCAGGATTTGTTATCCATCATTGCCATGAAAAGACCACCGTTTGATTATACCACATCTCAGGCTTTACTAAATTTCACTGATGTTCTTCAGCTATTTGATGAGCAACATAAAGACTTTGCACTTCCTACAATGATGAAAGCACTAGAAGAGCAGTTATTGTCAATTGAAGACTTTTTACGATCTGACAACCATTGCAGTTTTATCTTGGAGGAGTTCGCTCAGGGAGAGAATGATGCAATTGAGTCATTGTTGGCTGATCTTCATCGTTTGGCAACGATTCTATACATAATGACGGACGTGTATGTCAACATTACGTCTCTTTCCTCCACTCGTATCATGCAAATTCTGGAGTACTTCCGTGAATCTGGTTTATTTATGATCAAGGATCTGAGATTGCTATTTCAGAAGTGTGCTTTGGAAGAGATGTATTTGACGAGTCAGATGCCCGATGAAGCGATTACCCATACACAGCCCTCTTCTATTGGAAATGTCCCACCTGTCCAAATTCATGTACTCAAACCCATACGAAGAGAGATGAAAGACAACTTTACTTCCACTAAACTCAAAAATTCATTCGAAATTAGGGCTGTGCTTAATAAGCTTCAATCTTGTACAGCTATGCTCCTGAGATGTTTCCTACGACTGAGCCATGCAAAGAATATAGATCTTGAGAGCTACGAAAGATCCCTGGAAGTCCACATTTTTGATGAAATTACTACTCAGGTGATCAGTATGATGCACGCTGTTCCCCTCGAAGGTAATCTATCCTATTTTTTGGTCATTTTCAACCTGAACAATCACATCTTTACCTTCCCAAAAACCTCAGTTACAGGTACAGGCATCCTTCAGACTGTTCCCGCTTATCTGTTTTACCAGGGAGGAGGTTACAGATTCTATTTTGATGCTGTTAAGGAACTCTTCAAGAAAATGTCGAGCTTTCCTGACTTGGCGGCCATCGAAGAAGTTGATTATATAAAAGGTTCAGAAGAAGTTTTGACTTTAAGCTGTCTTTTGAACATGCTCACCTTTTTCAACAAATCGATGCAATTTGACGCCATGGAAAATGTTAGCAGTATGGAATCGTTTTATCCTCATCTTGTTGACGATTACAATGTCACGAAAGCACTCATGGTGATGGTCAAGATTATGGCTCTTGGCCTCATTTTTGATTTGAATCATGAAGGATTACTATTCAATCGTCAGTCGCGCTCAGTACCTTACGCCGCGTTTAAGCAGACCCTTACAATGCTGAAGAATATATTCTCTGATGCAAACGAGGAAGACGAAGAATTCTATGAGCTTCGCTGGGATCTAATCCCACCATCCTGGAGAAAAGTTCGCCTTTTGGAGTCATGTGGAATACTTGAGGACACTGCCCTGATGTATCTGACGTCGGTAAAGGATGAACTCCCAACGAATGAAATGCCCTACATTTTTCTTGGTGATCAATGGCAAAAGTATCAAGAGATTATGTCGACGAATAAGTGGCAACTACATCCGGTCCCTTTGGAACCGCAGTATGAGCAGAAATGTTCTAATGAGGATTTGGATTCCATGCGCAATGAATTCTTTGATAATGATTTACCTCAAACTGTTTTTGATGTACTGCCAAATTATCCCAAGCTGGTCAACGCATTTGCGCGAACTCTTCTGCAGATGTTCAGCAGCTATGACGAGCCTAGCGAAAATTTTGCTGCCAAGGTGTTGGAGAAGGTAATCGATACTGATTTGGAGGACAGCGCTACACTCTCATCTTTGATCCACCTTTTTGGTATTTTCCTGAATGAGAAATACGTTTACGAGAATGCTGACAATCACATCCACAAGTTTTTGACTTACCTACAAAGCTCCCTGAGACCGGAATACATAAACAGTCCATGGTTCTCCAAAGCGTTATATGTGTACGAGATCATTTTAGCCAAGTCTGAAGTCCCTCTTCTCGAGCCTCTAGCTTCGGATGTGAATGTTCGATTCAGACTGCCTCCAATGACACCCGTTTTCCGAATTCCTCAGGACATTAGACAAAGTATCTTCGACACTCTCATAAGGGTGGGTGAAATCACTAGCTTTTATTCAGCATTGGCAACATGTCGTATTTTAATCTTTTACGCTCGAGATGAAGTTTTTGCTGGAGAAATTGCACGGTCTGGAATACTGTCAAAGCTTCTAAAAGTTATAGGCGTCTTCCAAAAATCTGAGAAAACAAACTATCTCGAGTCTTCATTTCTACTGCTTGTTAGACGTTGCTTTGAAACTACAGATATAGTCACCTCACTAATCAAATGTGAGCTAAACAAGAGTTTTACAACACGGATCATCGGTGATCACAAGGAAAAGGAACGAGACTTGACAGGCATAGTTGAGGAAAAACCTCATGTCGTTATGAGGAATCCCGAGGTTTTTGTCGATGCCCTTTGTGAACATGCTAGATTTCAATCATACAATGATGATGGTAAGCTAATTGACTATAACCTCTCGAGGGTCTTCGACTCGGATCAAAAAGAAACCCACGAGAATAAAGTGAAATCGGCATCGAACAACAATTTTCACAATAGGACCGGTATTGTCCACCTCTTACTGTCCCAATTAATGGCGGCTTCAAAGAAGGACTGGACTTCAGAGCCTATCTCTTCTGAGAAGGACCGCCAAGAAAAAAAGGATGACAAAGTTGATCCCGCTCGGAACCCTGTATGTGCGTATATGATGTTCCTCTTGAAGGTTTTAGTTGAACTTGTTAGCAGTTACAAACAAAGCAAGTTTGAGTTTTTGACGTTCGACAGAAGAAATTCATACACAGAAGTTCCAAAGCCTAGAGCTACAGCACTAAACTTCCTTCTATATCAATTGCTTGATAAGTCATCGGGACGTGAGCAGAACAAATTCCAGGCAAAAAGAAGGGAGGTTATTGGCATGCTAGCGACATCTGTGATTGTTGGCTTTTTGGCTACAGTTCAGGATGATAGCAACAAGAAAAATGATTTGAAAAATATCGACCCTGACATGACTTTCATTAGAAAATTTACTATCGAATCGATCATCAAAGCTTTGCGAAATACTTCCGCAACGTCGAAACTCTTGGAAGCAAATGTGAGTAAGTTGGATACATGGTTTAAAATGATTTCATCGATTGTTTTCGTCCAAGCCCCCTACTTGCGTCTAATATTGGATTCTAACAAGATTGACGCTGATCAGTATCAGATATGCAAGCTTATGATAGAGATGAACGTTCCAACGGCAATTACTGATTGCATGGCCCTACTCGATCTGAACTATCCATTCTGCAAGAAGTTGATGAATAATGCCGTTGATCCACTGAACTCTATAAACTCCGTTAGGACCAACTATGCCGATCTGTTTAAAATAGAAGGAAATGATGATGAAGTTGAGGTCGATGAAGAATCGGATAAGGAGGATCCCTCCGACATGTTCAGAAACTCTGCTTTGGGCATGTATGACGTCGCTGATATCGAAGAGGAGGATGAGGATGATGAAGACTCGCTGATTGGTGATGATGGAGACATCGCGTTTGTTGATGCGGATGATGAGGCTTTCGAGGTAGTTTTTAGCGATGAGAACGAAGCCGAAGAAGGGGGCGATAGTGCGTCTGCGTTTGAAAGTGATAGCGATGAGGATATGGATTCTGAAAGCAATGACGTCTCCGAGGATATGGACTCGGAAGGAGAAGGGGTTCATCCAAACGATGAAGGTGACAGCTACGATGATGGCGAAGACATTGAAGTAATTGATGTCGAGGGAGGGCCCTACGAGTCAGATCTTGATATTGATTTGAGTGACTATGGTATTGAGGAGTCTGACTGGGAGTCTGGTCTTTCGGAGCTTTCAGCATCTGATGACGAAGCGGAGGATATTGATGGTGCAGACAATGACGATGAGGCACAGGGTAGTTTGAGGCGGAGATGGACAACAGCAGATGGCTTCGATATTATTGAGGATACTTCAGACGAAGATGAAGCTACAGGGGTGTTTCAGGGCATTGAACATGTATTTCATGGCGAAACACAGCCCCTATTCCGGGTACAAAATGGTCGAAATCGGGGCCGTCACCACCAACGTTCGTTCCGCAGCCATGGTCATCAACCGCTAGGATTACCTTCTCTAACTTTATTGAATGGAGGCCGTCGGCACCAAAGCAATTTAATTAATCCGCTCGGTCCTTCAGGCTTAGAAGAGGTAGAAAATGGTATTTCAGATCAACTGGTCAATGTCGGTTCTGGTTCCCGCTACAGGCAAGATCATAGCCATTTTGCGGGAGTTTTGTTTTCAGGAGAATTCTTCGATGAGAGATCGCCCGATGGTATCGTGTTAAAGCCCACTGTCTCTAGGTGGAAGGACATATTCGACATGTTCTACGATTCCAAGAGTTATTCGAGCTACATCATGCCCACCGTAATATCTAGGCTCTACAAGCCAAGTCTTGAGCTCATCCAAGATGCTAAAAGGAAGGAGGAAGAAAGAAAAGAGCTAGCCAAGTCAAGGTCTGATTCGGCAGCAAAAGAGCAACTAAAACCTGTAACTGCTGAGGAGGAGGAAACGTCACTACATGGAAGCAATGAGGAACCCATAGAACATGAACCTGTCTACGTACTAATTGATGGTGCCGAAGTTGATATTGGTGGTACAGATATAGACGCAGAATTCTTGAGCGCCTTGCCAGAGGATATGAGGGCTGAGGTCTTCGCCCAACATGTTCGCGAGCGCAGGGCCGAGGCCATGCACCAAGACATACACTTGAGAGAGATTGATTCCGACTTCCTTGATGCTATACCTGAAAATTTAAGGGAAGAAATACTAGATCAAGAGACTGCAGAGTCAAGATTTTCAAATATAGTACACTCAATTAATGAGCATGACGAAAGAGATGTCGATGAAGAGATGGTTAGTGGGGAGGAACCTGATGATGAACCTAATACCACCAGTAATGGGGAACAAAGGGAAGAGAGCGAGAAAAAGAAGCCTGGTCGCGTTTACTTTTCGCCTTTAGTGGATCGCGCAGGTATTGCAGCCATCATGAAATCTTTATTCATATCACAGCCCTACATCCATCGAGAAATTTATCATGAACTTCTCTATCGACTGTGTTCAAACAAGCAGAATAGAAGTGATATCATCAATATTCTACTTTTAATTCTTACAGAAGGAATATTAGACCAGCACTCTCTGGAAAGGGTTTACAATTTGATCTGCTCGCGTGTACACGGGTCTGCAAAATCGCAGGGCGGCGCTTCGACAATTCGTTTGCTGCCAGCAGACTGTACACCTTTGGTCGTTGCCAATCAAGCTATAGAGGTTTTACAAAGTTTGATTGATTCTGATAGCAGGCTCAAATACTTCTTCATCACGGAGCATGATAATCTAATGATAAACAAAACACCCATCAAAAACAGGCGAGACATTTTCAATAGAAACATGAAGTGGCCTATAAAGTATCTCTTTGCGTTATTAGACCGAAAGATCATCACAGATGAAACTGTTTTGATGGACTTATTGACAAAGATCCTGCAGGTATGCACAAAACCTGTTGAGGCCATTGCCAAGAACCGTGACGATAATAATTCCAAACGCAAGTTCTTTATTCCCTACTTCGATCGCACCGACTTCGAAAAGATTGTTGCAGTCATAAGGCTGGAGAGTTGTAACACAAAGGTCTTTCAGCAAGTTTTAAACATTATGCACAACCTCTCAATTCTCAAAGATGCTGTTGAAGTTTTTACAAGGGAAATAACATTGTTGGCAGTCGAAACCGTAGGAATGCTTGTTCCTGATCTGGAAGAATACACTCGAGAAGGGGCTTCGGCGGCCAGCGGCAATGAAATAAATTCAGAACTCGTTCAAAAGTTTACGCTGCCCAGTTCACACCAGGCTAAATTATTGAAAGTCTTGACAGCGGTGGACTATCTGTATACACAGAGAAAGGATTTGTCAGAAGAAGATGTTAATAAGTTAATGGCTGTTTACAATGAGATGAATTTAGGACAAGTTTGGGCCTCGTTGAGCAAGTGTTTATTTGAGTTTGAAAGTCACAAAGGATTAAACACTTCAGCTACCGTTTTATTACCTCTGATTGAATCTCTCATGGTTGTGTTCAAGCACGGGAAAACGCTGCAAGGAAACAAGATGAACACTTTGAAGTACGAAGATGAGAAGTCTTTGGATTTCGCGAAACTTCCGGTAGAGCAGCTTTTCTTTCATTTCACGGAAGCTCATAAGAAGCTTTTGAATCAGATGATTCGCTCAAACCCAAAGTTGATGAGTGGACCATTTTCTCTGCTAGTCAAAAATCCTAAGGTTCTGGACTTTGATAACAAGCGGTATTTCTTTATAGCCAAGCTGGGCACCGAAGTACAGGAGAGACCCAAGTTAAGCATCACCGTTCGTAGAGAACAGGTATTTTTGGATTCTTATAGAGCTTTGTTCTTCAAATCGAATGAAGATATTAAAAAATCAAAGCTTGAAATCACGTTCAAAGGTGAGAGCGGAGTTGATGCGGGCGGTTTAACTCGTGAATGGTATCAAGTTCTGTCGAGGCAGATGTTTAATCCCGATTATGCTTTATTTTTGCCTGTTGAATCGGACAAAACTACATTCAGACCCAATCGAACCTCAGGAATTAACCCAGAGCATCTATCTTTCTTCAAGTTCATTGGTATGATCATAGGTAAGGCAATACGTGATCAATGCTTCCTAGACTGCCACTTCAGCAGAGAAGTCTACAAGAATATCTTGGGAAAGCCTGTATCTTTGAAGGATATGGAATCCTTGGATCTCGATTACTACAAGTCGTTAGTTTGGATCCTGGAAAATGACATCACAGATATTATCGAAGAGACTTTCTCTGTCGAGACTGATGACTACGGAGAGCACAAGGTGGTCGAGCTCATCGAAAATGGCATGAACGTACCAGTCACCGAACAAAACAAACATGACTATGTCAAAAAGATTGTCGAATACAAGTTGCATCACTCTGTAAAGGAACAAATGGACAACTTCTTACAAGGATTTTACGCTTTAATACCAATTGAACTGATTTCGATATTCGATGAGCAGGAGCTAGAATTGTTAGTGAGTGGTTTGCCAGATATAGACGTCGACGATTGGAAAAACAACACAACATACGTTAACTACACGGCAAGCTGTAAGCAGATCAATTATTTCTGGAGGGCCGTTCGATCTTTTGATGCAGAAGAAAGGGCCAAGCTACTGCAATTTGTTACGGGTACCAGTAAAGTACCACTGAATGGGTTCAAAGAGTTAACAGGTGTTAGCGGAGTTTGTAAGTTCTCCATTCATAGAGACTATGGTTCTGTTGACAGGTTACCATCATCTCATACTTGCTTCAATCAATTGAATCTACCTGCGTATAGCTCTTACGAAACGCTACGGGGTTCATTGTTACTAGCAATAAACGAAGGTCATGAGGGATTCGGAATTGCTTAAAGGACCCTCGCCTTTTCAATTTAGACAATAGTGCATCTTTTTAGTTTGATATCACATACTTTTATTTACATGATTTTTCTTTCCTCAGACTTGTTCATAGTGATGCTTCCCGCACTAAACGTTAAAAAAGCTCAAAAATAAATCAAACAAACTTGGGCTGACATGATCGATCAAGCTCACTAGTTTATGTAGAACTACTCTGAGCCTTCAAATGCTATATGCTCACTGTCCGAGAGATTCTCAGCTTTCTCGCGTATCGTGACTGAAACAAAGTAAGGGAATTTAGTGTGTATATACTACATAAATTATTAAACGTCCTAATGCTACTGATGCTGTTGCACATTCTGCCTTGACTCGCTAACTGACTCATCCTCCACAGGCCCAATCCACTCCCAGCATTTCATTATTTCTCCGTGAATTTCCATTAGACTGGACTTGACGTTGGTGTTGTTGTTCTCCAAAATCTTGACGACTTCTTGCCACATCAAGTTCTTGCGTTTGAGATCCGTGATGTTTGCCAATAAAACATCTCTAAGCTGGACTGTGCTCAAAAAGCCTACTTCTTGCTGTTGTCTTTTGACGGCCTTCAATTTAGCTACAACTTTCTTGCTGATTTGTTTCACTTCTTCTCTTTGCTTGTAGTATTTTCTGATTCTGTATGAAAGGTACCTGATCAATACGCCGACCAAAGTTACTGTCCAGATTAGAGGGGCAAACCTTCGATAGGTATTACTTATTTCTCTCTCGAATTTGCATCTGAGACCGATGTACTTCTTGGATGTCGAGCGAAAAATCCTTTTCTTATCAGTCCCGTCTGCTTCTGAAAGATGTCCTTCCTTCCCTTGAAGACCATCGGTTTTAGTGTCGTCACCGGAACCATCAATGGCTGGAGATCCACTGTTTGGTAACTGTCGAGATAATGTTATATCGTTAGTAAAAAAAATTCCAAAAGTAGTATCGTTTTGAAAAAACTTAGTATTACTCACTTGCCTCCAGGTTATTTCAGGTTCTTGCACTAGATCGGCAACGGCCTGGGCCCATAGACTGTCGAACTCTTCATCGTTAATCCATGGTGCACGAGACTCGTAGAAAATCTGATAGAGCTCCTCTTCCGTCATGCCACTTTTCAGGTCATCTTCGCACTCTCCACAAGAGTGCTGAGCATTTTTAGTCCTCAAGAACTCTAGTGACTTTTTCACTACCTCTGCGACTAACTTCTCTCTTTTACTATCCTTGACACAGGTATCGCTGAGCGGAATCAAGCCATACAAGCCCAATTTGTTTCTCCGCAGGGAGTACTCTGGCTTGCATTTAATTTTCAGATACGGATAGCATATAGCGTGGTCGGGACATGGTATACAACTCGGCCTTTGTGTTTCTAAGAAGCTCTCCAAATTATTCAACACCGGCGACTCGTAAGCAAACAGCTGCTTAGGTTGGATCTCATGGCCACAATACCCCACAAGCACCCTCTGTTCACGATACCAGAGGCCATAAATGATTGGCACCATTATTAGAGCGAAAAGAAATACTGATTGCAGTACTTTCGCAAGAGTTTTAACAAAAGAAGGAAACTTGATTGATGGTCTTGTTGGGAGGTTTTGGACCTTCTCGCTTATCCTGTCAATAGTTTCCCGCATGATTTCAACTCGGTCATTGCTATCCTGTACATCCTGCTCTGTGATCAACTCGGGCGTCTCTATTCTGGGCTCTGGTTCGCCACTGGAGTTCTCCCCATTGTTGTCGGAGGACTTGACGGTCTCTTCCGATGAGTCTGCTTCTGCCTCAGGTGTTGTTTCATTGAGCGCAAAGGCCGGTGTAGCGGACCTCGATGATTCAAGCCGTGTGATCGATACGTCGGCTGGTCCCGACAAATTCACTTTGTCTGCGCCCGGTTGTTCATCGACACGAGCAAGCACTGGCACAGAGCTATCCCTATACGCCACCTTCAACTCTTTTTCAAAAGCAGGCGATACTTTCAGTTTTGTCAAATCTGGTGTCAACGACTTTTTGCTGAAGCTGAAATCGTTCCTAGGAGATGACTTTTCCACGCTCAAGTGACCAGATATGTCTCGACGAGAAACGTTCAAGATAGATGATTCATTGAACGATGAATCAGAGGAAGAGGAACTCTCGAATTTGTCTATTGTTAAAGACTTATGTGGAGACTTCTTGGGCGTCTTTTGCGCCACTTTGTCGGTGATTGGAGTGTGATCTCCCTCACCAATCTTCCGCCTCCTCTTTTTCTCACCCTTTTCTGGCTTGACATCCATCTCTAAGTCACCCTCAGCATCCTTGGCCTCCGCTACATCTGCAACTTTCCGTTTCCTGGCCTTTCTCTGACTACTTTGTTGGAATTCGTTCACGTCACTGAACGGCGTGCTTTCCTGAACATCCGCACCCTGCGTATTCGTACTGCTCTCCCCGCCAGTTGTCCCGGCATCCACATTTTCCGAACTGGATGGTCTCTTATCCTGCTTCTTTCTCTTCTTTCTCTTCTTCTTAGTGTCAGTTCCAACTTTCACGATACCCTTATCACTTGGTAAAAGATTCTCGTAATTCTTCCTCAAACTAGGGATCTTAGGCTTCACACGCTCATCGTACAGCCCAATCAGAGCGCTCTTCTTGGCCTGTGGCTGAAACTCAACTCCATTCTCTGTCAAAATTCTTCTCAATTGCGCAACTTTCAGGCTACTGGGGTCAAACCCAGGCTCCAAATACTCGGTATCCATCACCAGAACACCTTCAAACCGTCCTCAAGCCTTATAAACCACCTATATTCTCGTCCAATGTTGTGGTAAACAGTGAATTCTTCATCAAAGGGACGCAAAATCACCGTCACATTAAACGTACTAAGCATAGGTCTTTTCATTGAAGAGTTGAAGAAGAGCTCGAACTTTCATAGCCTATAAGTTGGCTTCAAGAGTCGTATTGTTGGTCAAACTGGTACTCACAATGAATGTGGACGATACAGCAAAGGAATTGACTGATTTGTCCCTGGAACCCGCTCCTTCGTACGACGCTCCGGTGTACACTAGAAGCAATGAAGATCTGGTGGAGCAGGATGGTGAAGAGACTTCTGAATTGCAGGGGGCCCACTTTTCTTATCGTCAGAACAAGGAATTGTTCGAAAGTGGATCGAAACAAATGGCAGTGGATGACCGTTTGGGCCCAAGTTCGATTATGGACCAGCCAAAGAGAGCAGCAGTCCAGAGCTCTTACAAGATGGGTTCGCTGGCAGAGAGTGCTGCTGAACAGTTTGCTGACGTCCCCTCTCCCGAGCTGATTGGACTGTACAAGAATGTAGCCGAATGTCGCCATTTGAGAGCCAAATACCAGGGATTGTCGATGCAGAGAAGCGACCAGAACCCAAAAAATAGATCTGACTGGAATATCTACCCACCCCCACCAAAGCCTACCTACGATGCGGCCACCAAGACTGTGGTGAAAGTGGAGAACAAGCCGGACTCTGAGGTGTTCGATCTCTCGCAGTGTGAGATCCCGGGAGAAGATACGGAGTGGGATTACGGTGTTAATGACGACGACTCGTACGCTGTTCATCGCAAGGGCGCCAGAGATGAGGTTATTGCCGAGATACCAACTCTGCGTGACTACTACCTGGATCTTGAGAAGCTAGTCTCGATCTCGTCAGATGGTCCTGCCAAGTCTTTTGCTTTCAGGAGGTTGCAGTATCTGGAGGCCCGCTGGAATTTGTATTACTTATTGAATGAATATCAGGAGACTAGTGTCTCGAAGAGGAACCCACACAGGGATTTCTACAATGTCAGAAAAGTGGACACTCACGTTCACCATTCTGCCTGTATGAATCAAAAGCACCTGTTGCGGTTCATCAAGCACAAGTTAAAGCATTGTAGCGACGAGAAGGTCATCTTTAGAGATGGCCAGGTTTTGACTTTGAACGAAGTGTTCAAGTCTCTGCACTTGTCAGGCTACGACTTGTCGATCGATACCTTGGACATGCACGCCCACAAGGACACCTTCCACAGATTTGATAAGTTCAATTTGAAATACAATCCAATAGGCGAATCTCGTCTGAGAGAGATTTTCCTCAAGACTGACAACTACATCAAGGGGTCATACTTAGCACAAATAACCAAACAAGTCATTTCTGATTTGGAGAACTCCAAGTACCAAAACTGCGAGTACAGAATCTCAATTTACGGTAGGTCTATCGATGAGTGGGACAAGCTTGCCAACTGGGTTGTGGACAACAAAATTCTCTCTCACAACGTTCGGTGGTTGGTTCAAATACCACGTTTGTATGACATATACAAGAAGACCGGTGCGGTAAGCACTTTCCAAGATATCATTACAAACCTTTTCAGACCACTTTTTGAAGTTACAAAGAATCCGCAATCTCATCCCAAGTTACATGTTTTCCTACAAAGAGTCATCGGGTTCGATTCTGTCGACGACGAATCTAAGGTGGACCGTCGTTTCCACAGAAAATACCCTAAGCCTTCTTTATGGGAATCTCCACAAAATCCGCCATACTCGTACTATCTTTACTACTTATACTCCAGTCTTGCGTCATTAAACCAATGGAGGGCTAAGCGTGGATTCAACACACTAGTGGTGAGACCCCACTGTGGTGAAGCCGGTGATCCTGAGCATTTGGTGTCGGCATATTTGCTTGCGCAAAGCATATCTCATGGTATCTTATTGAGGAAAGTTCCGTTTGTCCAGTACTTGTACTACTTGGATCAAATTGGTATTGCCATGTCTCCTTTATCGAACAACGCTCTGTTTTTGACTTATGATAAGAATCCCTTCCCAAGGTACTTCAAGAGGGGTTTGAACGTCTCTCTGTCAACAGATGACCCTCTTCAATTTTCATACACTAGGGAACCTCTGATTGAAGAATACTCTGTTGCGGCACAAATTTACAAATTATCGAATGTCGATATGTGTGAGCTAGCCAGGAACTCGGTTTTACAAAGTGGTTGGGAAGCTTCGATCAAGGCTCACTGGGTTGGTAAAAACTTCGAGGAAGACGGCGTCGAGGGAAATGATGTTGGTAAAACTAATGTGCCTAATATCAGGGTTAACTATAGATGGGACACTTTATCCACCGAACGTGAACTTGTGGACCATTTTGCATCTTTTAGGGATGATGAGACTGCCTCGCACGCTTAAGCTAAGTGTCCGAACAATAATAGAGTTAGTCTTTAATAAACTTAATAATTACAGATATTTATCTCCATAAGCGTGAAATGTGGTAAGGTAATCATTAGCTGCAATTTTCTTCTCCACAAGATCAATGGTTGGCTCACTAAATGATTCATAGTAACTTCCTAAGATACTTTGCAATGGACAGGACGGACAGATTGCATGGTCTGAATCGTGACTATCTCTCTTGCTATTATAATTGAACGGCAAGAACCATAACAACACGTTTGGACCCAAGAAATCGACCACATTGTGCCACACACCCTTTTTCCGCCAGAGGCTCCTCAGTTCATTGTTCTTGATCTCAACAACGTAACGGCTCTTCGTTTCCGAGCTATAGTAACAGACAGTCCTATTGAAATGCGACTTATCCTTCTTCGCCATCAGTTCAACTGAGGTTGAGTTTGTCATGATACAAAAAGCATGTGTCACCAACATCGAGGTCGTCATCAGCCAAGCAAGCACAGCTATAATTAAGATTGCTATCAGGTTAGGGTTTAGCAGGCGCCGAGAGCTACCTTCGTCAATGATCTTCTTGATAAAAGCGAATATAGGAACGAAGATGAACATTGACAATACAACCATGTAGGTTACAAACTGGATGAAAAACCTGTAATTATCTCTGCCAATTACAGCACCCAACCAGGCACATCTGTGATCGAAACGAGGGACGCAGTAGTTTAGATCAGATGAGTGGTGAGCCCGTTCAGTTTTGACGCTCTCACACGCCATGCACCATATTGGGTTGCCTCTTGGACAGCATTGGTAACAAATCGGAGGTACTAAGGAGTGGACTATGGCGCTTGAATCGCTAGAACTGCTGCTTGAAACAGGCTCCGGTACTAACATGTAGGGTGGTACCTTGGGCAACCTTCCCGGTCCGACGGCAATTGCTGCCTGGTACCAGACTAGGATAAGTAATAGATCCAGAAATGATACACAGCAAATCAATCCTATGGCAGTCCCTCGCTGATGGAAGTTTCTGTTGATTTGGTCGTAGCATAACTTATGCGCAAAACCCCATGTACAATAAACTATCAAACCAAATACTAAACATGGACCAATGCATCTAAACCAGGGAAAGTTAGCACACTGAGGAGGGCAGAAACGCATTCGACAGCCTCGAACGGTTTCATCAACTCTTACCCTTGTGACACCTTTAAAGCTAGGTCCACTGTTAAGAGATCATTAAGAGAATGGTGTATTTAATTGAAGAGAAAAATTAGTAATAACGAGCAGACAATAAAGAGACCACTTTCTCGTCCCTAGAGGATATTTGAGCAGGCAGTATAGAGAGTATGTACCTATTTTTTCAATCCAGTGCTTCCAGACTATCGTTTCGCTAACAATGAGTTTACTAGTGGACGATTACTATGATAATAAGGATATGTGCCCTATCTGTAAAACAGATAGGTACTTGTCGCCTGATGTTAAGTTTTTGGTGAATCCAGAGTGTTACCACAAGATTTGCGAGTCCTGTGTTGATCGTATTTTCAGCCTAGGGCCAGCGCAATGTCCCTACAAGAACTGTGATAAGATTCTGAGAAAGAACAAGTTCAAGACGCAGATATTCGATGATGTTGCAGTAGAAAAAGAGGTTGATATTCGAAAGAGGGTGTTTTCGGTGTTTAATAAGAAACTGGAAGATTTTGATGGAGATTTGGACGAGTTTAACAAGTATCTTGAGGAAATTGAAGACATAGTATACAACTTGGACAATGGCATCGATGTGGCCAAGACGGAGGAGAAACTACGTGCTTATGAAGAGCTGAATAGACAGTTGATCATGACGAATATGGAGCGTAATAAACAGGATCTAGAGAATTTCGAACAGAGACAACAGTTTGAGAAGGAAATGAGAATGAAGAAGAGGATTCTAGTAAGGCAAATTGAGGAAGAAGAGAGGATGAATAAAGAATGGGCTAAGAAAGAGATTGTAAACAGACTCTCAAGTGCCGATGACGTTGACGATGTCATAGAAGGCGTTAAGAACACAGTAAAATTAAAGAAGTCCTCAGCAAGAAGAAAGCTGGAGGAGCTGAATAGGGTAATGATGAATAATCCTTACCTAGCTGCGAACAGTGGCGGACCCAGAAAGGATGCTGTGCCGTTCACACCTTTCAATGGGGACCGTGACGTCTCGAAGCGCTATACACTAGAGGAGTCGCTGTACAGCGACCCTTTCATCAAGGACTTGCAGGAGAGAAAAGACTTCATTGCCTCTGGGTTCAGAGTCGATTACGTGTACAATCGTATGCTCACCGAGGCGTTCATGGGTCTAGGCTGTGTGATAACCGAAGAACTACAATCCTCTTAATTGAATAGCATTCACTAGGGCTCTCGACAATTCTCCCACATTTTCGGGTCTGAATTTCTGGTCCAGTTTGTACACCTGCATTTAGAATAGAAGTTAGTAAGTTTAACATCTCATACATTCATTGAACAACGGGAGATCGGCAAACATACCTTTCTGATCAACTCTTCGTCGTAATGCTTCTGAACCTCATCATCACAAAATCTGCTTTCCGTCCCCTGAAGGAGTTGCGCAAGTTGCTGTGCAGTGTTTGAATCCTCAGGTCCTAATATCTGGACTCCAATGACCACTTTGCTGTCATCTTTGATACCAAAGGACCGGAATGCCTCGCCTATGTTCGATGATGGGGCCAAACAAAGTAAACACTCGGAATGGAGACTCTTGGTACGCATTTTGTTATAATTGGTCTCAACTAAGGCTCGATAGATAGCAGCGTATAGCTGCTCACTTGAACATATCAGCCTGGCATCGATTAAAGCGAATGGGATCTCTGACACTTTCAAACGCAGCGTTTGAGCATTGGAAACATCCTCGAACAGAGAAACCGTAACCTTGTAATCAGGAAATTGGGGTAAACTACAATCAGACATTCCGACTGTCAATTTGAGCGCTACTTGGACAAGTGTTTAATCAAGGTCCAATAAGTATGAAAAATTGATGCTTTATTTCCTTCGGCTTGCGATGACATTAACAATGAATACTCAACACGTTATCAATTGCAGCTTTGAAGCACTTGAGTCCAGGCTAAGAGAATGACTGGATCAGACTCTGACAAAAGTTCACCGATAGATCAGACAAGTTCGGTAGAAGAAATATTAGAGCAGCTTTTACCAAGCGATGACTTCCAACCTCGAGGGCCTGCAAAGCTCGAGTCCGTTTTTGAATTACTAGATGAAGCACCAAACAGTAGAAAACTGATGAACTATTTATTCCACTCATCCAAGGGTGACGACTGCCGAAATGGCAGGCTGGAGAGAGCTACATCGTTGATAGCGGGAACGTGGTTCGAGGAGGAAAAGAGAGCTAGCAGCCAGCTTACGCCGGCAGCCCTACAACTAGATACCCCAGTGATATTCTCATGGAGCAAGAAAGCTACGGGAACGAAAGTCAACGCGCCAGTGGATCGCAAACATAATACGACCAACGAGACTACGAATCAGATACTGTTCAAATCTATCTCTTTGAGGTTGAATGAGATCACTAAGCACACGCAGGATATTAAGGAGAAAGCTGAAAGCGCTGGCGGGTCTGCAGACCCTGAAAGCTCGCTGCGTAAACAACAATGGGCCGTCTCAGAGTTCCATGTAGACCCATTGCAGCCGTTTGTAGCTCGAGCACTGCCCAGGGAATCGAAGAAAGAGAACACAACCAAGAAGAAAGCCAAGAGACGAAGTCTCCTCCATTTCTGGGGATTCAGTAGTGACAGCAAGCGAAAAGATAAGCCCAAGGCTACTGAGGAACAAGATATACAGGAAGCTGCACAGCAGCGCGCACTTTCCCTCGACGAAACTCCAGAACATGCTGAAAAGAAGGCCGAGAAGAATATTCAGAAGGCTCCTTCCTGTCCGCCGGGGAAGCAGGCTTCTCCGGTACCATCGGCCAGTGCGGTAAGCATGAGCTCTTTCGTTCCCTTGCAACCAAAAAAGAAGTAAAACCAGTCATAGTCATTAACTTATATACTTTGCATAGCATCATTTGGCATTCTTAGCGCCACTATACGTCAACTGCTCGCCTCCGGGGTATCCCCTCCTGCTAGTTCTTTTTGGGATGTGGGTGTGTTCTGTCCTGTTAGACCTGATTGCATCCTGTCTCATGGTCTCTTCATAGGATGGAGGTCCACCTGCCTCTTGCTTACGATCATCAGCACTCTTCTCCATAGTTAAGGGCCCTATTTCTTGGTCTTTAGTCGCGATGAGCACTCCTTATGTGTGGCATTTTTTGCCATATACAAGGGTCCAAGACAACTATTTACAGCAGACAGTCACCTACGCGACATATGCTTCTAGAGTGGGCCAGAATGGCTAAAAATTGTAAGAAACGAATCCCATACAGACTGTGGTTACCTAAAGGGCCTTACAATCTGCACTGAGATATCAAATTGCGGGCATACCAAGCCAGTAAAAAATGCTACTAATGAAAAAGACTCGCAGAATTCCACCGACATCCCCAAGCTGAGCATTAGCCACCCTCAGGTTCTCCCAGGGCACCATTAGAGCACTCTATTCTACCTGAGTGGTGTTTTTCCACATTTTTTCATCATCTTTAATTAATCTTCAACTGAAAAATTAAGCATCTAACATCTCTTCGAGAAAACAACCACTTTGAGGCCACATTACGACTAGTATCTCACTATCTGACCGTCCAGATGATCTCACACAATTGCAGATGTGTTAAAGCTGCCCAGCCCGTAAAAGTGTTCGCCAGGAGTGTTAGGACCAAGAGTAAAGGAGGGCTCCCACCTGCGGCACAGAGAGTCGTAACCCAGCTGAGTGTGATGTCCGCCAGCAGGAAACAGCCCAAGCTGTTGAAACTGTCGCGCGAAGACCTCATCAAACACCAGACCATCCAGCGATGTTGGTCGACTTACCAGGCAGAACTGCGGGCCAAGCGTAACGAACAACTAAAACTGCAGTACAAGAGCGCAGAAAAAGCCATGGATCTGCTACAAGAGCTTGATCCAGAACTCTACGCAGCCGCAAATGCTCCCGAAACCGGCAAGAGGTTCCCTCTAGAATTGAAAGTCCCAACCGAGTTTCCCCCAACCAAGATATGGTACGCAGAGTACAAGAAGAAGGACTAGTGGACACGGAAATCAGGCCAACTCAATTGAACGGTTCCAGGGACCTCAAGATAGGCCACCATGTAAGTAACTATCCTTGTATATAGTAATGGTAGGTGTTAACGGTCATTTGCAACGGATCTTCATAAGAGACTAGCAGAGATGACTGTTGTTGATACTTCGACAACTGAGGTCTCGGAGCAGTTGATGCTGGTTGTATATCGCAGTTAATCTGTTTGAATCAGTGCCTTGATTCGTTCCACTCGTTTGATTTTCCCTTATGCGGAATTTAATAGTGCTGATACTGGGATGGTATCTCTGCTCGATATCGCTTTCGCTTTACAACAAATGGATGTTTGACCCGACCAAAGGGTTGCAAATCGGTTCTCCAATACTCGTTACATCGTTTCATCAGTGCGTATTGTGGTTTTTGTCGGTTTTATACTCAAAATATGGCAGACTAGAGGACAACAGTCGGGCCGAGGTGCAGGCTAAACCACCCAGCTGGAAGTTCTATATGAAATATATCGTTCCTACTGCGGTTGCAGCGGCCGGTGACATTGGTTTCGGGAACGTTTCCTTCAAATATATCTCTCTGACGGTTTACACCATCATAAAGTCAGCGAGCATCGCATTCGTCCTGCTCTTTGGATGCACTTTCAAGTTGGAACAGTTCCACTGGAAACTGGGTGTCATAGTACTGTTCATGTTCATCGGTGTCGTTATGATGGTCTTGACACCAGATAGTGGCAACAGTGGTGTGCAGAATGACTCCACGCTGGTTTTGGGATGTTTCCTAGTGCTAGTCAGTAGTTGCCTGTCAGGTCTGAGATGGGTGTACACGCAGTTGACTTTGAAAAAGCAGCCTCAGTACGAAAGTTTACCTTCCTATGATGAGCTTGTTTCTGAACTAAGATCTAGACCCTCAGCCGCTAAGAAAGCTCACCCAATCCACACAATCCGCCAATTGGCTCCTGTAATGGGGATCGTTTTATTAGGGACTTCTCTCATCATCGAGAGACCATTCCCCAGTATACTTCACTCTAAGCTCTTCCGAACCGGCGAAGAGCTTGAAACGTACGGTTTTCAATCAATCGCAAAGGGTTTATTCTTGTTGATCATCCCGGGGATCGGAGTTTTCTTTATGACTCTTTGCGAGTTTGGGATTCTACAAACTGCCCACGTCCTGACCTTGTCAATTGCAGGTATTGTCAAGGAGCTGCTAACGATTGTTTGTGGCATGATACTACTGGGAGAGAGACTGACGGGGCTTAATAACTGGGCTGGTATGTGCATAATCTTGCTTGACGTGGCCTACTATAACTACTTTAGGTTTCAGCAGAGTAGCCAGGACATCAGACTTGCAGAGAAGGCCGAGAACGATCTAGGAGTCGAATCCGTCACCTCGGATCCGTTGAGACAGGAGTTCGAACTTGATGTTATCCGCTCCAGATAAATCTCCTTTGTTGTAGAATATTATATACCCCCTATGTGCATTTACCTTTGAAATTATCTATTCCTGATCAGATAGCCCCAATTCTTCCATAAAGTCATCGTACTCACCAGCAACGTCTGGCTCTTTTTCTGAACTGTCTGAAGCTTCCATAGAATCCCGCTTAATTGGTACCGCAAAGCCCCCGCCTCCAATGCTCTCGTCGCTTGACTCATCAATACTTTTCTTACGTTTCTGAGCAGCTTCCTTAAAATTATGTCCACCAGCATCCGTTGAGCGCTGTACCTCATCAAAGTCTAGCGCAGTAGGTTGAGCCACTTCGTTATCTGCATTGGCGCTTGGAAAGAAACCGCCGCCGCCAAAACCCATATCGTCATCGTGATCTTCATGGACACTAGAGCGATCATTGTTGTCCTCAAGCCCACCTTGTTCTTGAACGGTACCGTAAGTGACATTTAGGTTGCGCTTAATTCTGATCTTCATTAACAAAACGTTCCAGTCATTCAAAGCACTGAGTTCATGCGCTTCCCGTTTCTCCATTTCGCTCAAGTATTCAATTCCATCGATAGCGGCTAATACTGCATCTTTGAACCACCTAGCCACCACTACACCACCGATGACAGGTTTTGAAGCATTGCCTTTCTCGAACTTGAAGCCAGTGACCGCACGGGCATACTCGACCTGCACAAATTTCGCAGCTTTGATTGCTTGCGGATTCTCAATTAAACAACAGTTTGCGGGAATCATAGTAGGAGTGAAAACCTCAATGTTTCCGTAACTGTTGACTTCAATTTTACCGTCAGGAACTGAGGCTGGCGAGGGGACAAAAAGCTCCGTATCCTCAACGCTATACAACCTTTCTTCCTCAGGCTCATCATTTGTGTTTCGGAATTTTGATCCTCTGGCTGTCTTCATTATTTTCTTACGCACCCGGCTACCAACCTTTAGAACCCTGCCTTCCATATACCACTGCTTGGCGCTCTTCAATTCAATCAAGTCTTTTCTGTCATAAACCTTCAATATGTGCTTCCCATTATTCACATTGAGATATCCGCACTCTTTACAGTTGGGCTTTAAAACTTGAGTATTCCTCAAGTCCTTTTCAAGTATGTACTTGGGATGATTCTTGAGGTCCTGCAAATTATCTGGCATACCTTCGTTCGCGTCCCTTTCCTCAAAATAACCTTCCTCGTAATCGTCAATTTTTGTGCGTTTTCTCCTGTGTAGAGCACTTATCACTTTGTTGAACCACACTGATCCTATTGTGTTATTAGTGATACGCCTTCTTCGACACTTGGAGTTAAACCATGCCGCATACCGCCGAGTCACATCCTTACAACCATTTTTCCGGTCATAGCCTATCACATATCTCAGTATGTTTCTCCTACAGCAAGCCACGCCGCGAGGTTCAAGTTTTGAAGCTGTCCTCACTTGTTCAATAGTTTTCAAATTCGTAGGGTCTATTGTTATCCACTTTTTACTGAACTTATCCCAAACTTCACACCAAAAGATTGGGTACTTGAAGACGTCTTCATAGGAATAGTCCCGCGTCGAAGCAGGTTCACGTTCCTTCAGATTCGTGAAATCAGGCGGTTGGCATGACATTATCAGCCGTGCGTTGACGTTGCAAGACCTCAGGAGAGCCACAAATCCTTGAGTAGCTAAGTCGCAGTTACCGTGACCTCTGATAACTTGTCGTACAAATTCTTTCTCAGTAAAAGTCTTCTTCATATCAACTTCACCACTTATTTCCTGCCAGTTCCTCATGTAGTACTCAAGCCCATTATACCTTCTCTTTATCTTCCAATGTTTCTGCCACAGTTCCATGCATTTGCGCAATCCATCAAGTAGCTTTCTTGTACTTCTCAAAGGCATCTCCTCGTCCTTCTCAGGGTGCAGCAAGTTGAATAGAGACTCAGGTATGAGTTTACTTAAACGGCGCAAAAGCTTAGAATTGTTAATCCACTCATTTACACGGGCACCATGTACCATGAGACAGGCAAGGTATGCCATGTGGTAGTACCTCCGCCAGTGACGCTCCTCGTTAGAACACATGTTCTTTACTGCACTCTTTTTCTTGGCCTTTTTACTCGTTGAATCAATGGTGACAGATACATCGCCAATGTCTTCTGATGGAACAGGCTCTGTCACGTCCTCAAACTCGTCACTCGCATAATCATCATCATCAGCAGAGTCACCTTCTTGATCATCATCTCTTCGTGAATCGCTTAGCTCCGAGGACGAATCCAGATTGACAACGTCGGTCTCTCGCTCAGGCTCGGGAGAAGAATTTATCGAAATCGTCACCGCTGGCTCAGGGACCCTGGTGTCATAGCCGCGTATATTGCGCTTCTTACGTTTAAGCGGCCTATCCTGCTGCTTTTGCGGGCTCTCGCGAAGAACCTTGCGTATCAAGTGGAAGTGCTCACGCGATAGGTCGTTATCCATGCAGTAGTGTGATGAGCTTTCGGCGCAGGCTACCAGATACTTTGTTAAGTAGAGCGGCCGACTTTGAGCTGACAGATTCGGCATCGGGGGGATCAAATCACGTGCACTAATTGTTTGCTCATCTGTGCCGAGAGCCTAGTTGGACCCTACGAAAGAGTTTCTTGGCGTATATAAATGCACATGAAAGCCAAGAAAAAAAAAAGAAGGATCCCAAATAGTGGCCTGCTTGCAACGTAGAAGACCGCCTATGATCTCTGAAAAGGCTGCCACTGCTTTGGCAACAGTCGGAACAGTATGCTGGTGTATCCAGCTGATTCCACAGATATGGTATAACTGGAAGCGCAAAGATTGCACCGGTTTACCGCCATCTATGATGTTTTTATGGATCTTCTCGGGAATCCCCTTCGCCATCTACTTCTGTATCAGCGATGGGAATCTGGCCTTGCAAGTACAACCACACTTGTTCATGTTTTTCTGCGGGATAAGTTTTATCCAGGCGTGTTACTACCCCCCAGTGCAGCTTCCAGTTAGAAAGATAGTGGCTGTGATCGTCCTCTTTGCCTTGATTTGGGTCGGTAGCGAGGTCGGATTCATTCTCTGGCTGCGTCCCGTGTACAGACACGGCACCCACTGGCCCGCACTGATCTTCGGCATCATAGCCTCCGTCCTTCTCGCTCTCGGCCTTCTGCCGCCCTACTTCGAGCTCGCAAAGAGACAGGGCCGCGTTGTTGGTATCAATTTTGTGTTCCTCTTTGTCGACTCTCTAGGCGCCTGGCTCTCAATCATCAGTGTTATACTGGGGAACATGGACGTCATGGGGATCGTCCTCTATTGCGTCGTAGCAGCCCTAGAACTCGGAATATTTGCTTCACACTTCCTATGGTGTTGCAGATTCAAGTGGTTTCATAAACAAGATGACCAGACCAACCTTGAAGTCGAAACTGCCACAGAAGCAGTCGAGATCAAGAGCAATCCCGAAAAAAACTCACTAGATTACTCATCCAGGGCCCTTCAGGAATCGAAAACCAACCAGAGTGTCTAAAGCTCCTCGGCGGCTAGCACCCGTCTCCTCCCAGCTTATATACCTGGCGGCTATGCGGCGTTACCCGGGAACTGACACAAAGACGGCTCCAAAAGAGAGTACCTGCCGAGGGGTCACCCGCCCTTCTATTCCCCGCTGGGGGTAATATTTTTGTTCCGAGACCCGCAACGTAGAAAGTTGGTCTAGTTAGCTAGTGGTCGAAAAAATTGACGCTTTCCTCGAAGTTAGTTCTACCTACTCCAGACACAGTTGATTGCAAAAGTAAACTAATATAGATTTGACCATCAGTTGGAAGGACCAATAGTGGTTTGTTGATACCATTTTCGATTATAAAAGGAGGATTTGAGATTAACTGGTCGAAGGATTTCGTTGATCGGATATACTATAATAAATTGTGCTAAAAAGTGACAAGTTGCTGATCTATAAGTTAATCAAAAGTGAAAGTGTGATAGGGAGCTCTACAAAATGCCACTTATTCCATTGTTAAGGCTAGGCAGCCGTATATGGGAGTTTGTTCAGCAGGTTGTGGAAGGTATGGTTGTGAGCGAGACCGCTGAAGATAACGAACAGGAGGACGCGAATGAGAAACAGGTGGACAAAAACATGGAGAAAGAGAATGTTAAAGAGAAACCTGTGGTTGTGGAACAGGTGAGTTTGTTTCCAAAAAAGCACAATGTGGATCTTGATGTGTTCAAGGATATTTCGGTTACCCCTTGTGGGTTGGACCTGTCGACGACAGAAAGTTCTATGGCTCTTTCTGTGTCTTCTGAGGGGAATGTGAGCTGCCAGTTGAAGAGCGAGCCTTTAGAAAAGCCCAAGGCGTCTGCTCCTATCACCCCGGAGAGCAACAATGCCAAAACTCCAACGTCCGACAGCGTCACACCTCAGGGAGAAGTGGGAAAGGATACGGAGATGTTTGTATGCCACTATTGTGATGCCAAGTTTAGGATCAGAGGATACTTAACCCGTCATATCAAGAAGCACGCCATCGAGAAGGCTTATCACTGTCCTTTCTTTAGTGCCGAGGCCCCACAGGATCTGCGTTGTCATAACTCGGGTGGGTTCAGTCGCAGAGACACTTACAAGACGCACCTGAGGGCAAGGCATTTCATTTATCCAAAAGGTGTCAAGCCACAGGACCGCACAAAGTCGTCCGGCCATTGTGCGCAGTGTGGCCAGTTTTTCGAGAACACAGACCAGTGGGTCGAGCAGCACATCGAGAACGGCGAGTGCAAGGCCTTACCAGAGGGCTACAACAGAAACATCAAGAGTGAAAGGAAATCGGGTAAGCTGAGGATGATAAAGGTTTCCACCGGTCAATCTCGTTTCATTTCCACCGCACAAAGTGTCGTCGAACCAGAGGTACTACTCAACAAAGATGCTTTGGAGGCCATGGCGATTGTGGCCCACGACACCAACGGGACTGATCTCCTCTCGAGATTCGGTAACAACAAGATAATGATGAGTTCCAATGGTTACAAGGGGGTTAAGTCAAAAGCAACCCTACTGCGCAAAGATAAAGATTTCGGGTATCCCACCGGTGAGCTGCGGCTCGCGCATAATGCATATACCCCATTGGATGCTTCCGGCCCAGAATCGATGGACGACGAAACAGCGCTAAACGAAATATCATCTTCAATAAATTTCTCACCTCACGACCACCATGTCCTCGAGCCCGTGCCTTCTTCGTCTTCACAGTCCTCTCACGAGGAGCCTGTGGTAACCGCCAAAGTTGTCATGCCACCGGTTGTGTTCAACGATCCTTTTAGCGTTCCGCTAGATTTGGAACAGTGCACGTTGCTGAACGGAACACATATCGAGGACAATACGACTTACAGGAAGTCAAGAAACGATATGGCCAATGCAGAATTTGACTATACTCTAATGGGGCAGGAGACCCAACGGAATAGGGAGCAGTGCATGAATTTTTACAATTACACTTTTGATACCAACCTCTGAACGGTTTGGCCAAATTAAATGGAGTTTCATTGGGAAAATATTGCTGGCCACTATTAACAAATTCAAGGAACAGGACGGAACGATGCATAAACTTTCATAGTAAGTACGACTTATTAATCAGAATTTCTTATCTTCATAATATCTCGACCACTATGGAGCGTATACCCTTTGCTAGTGCGGGTAAAAAGTTCTTACAACATTTTGTATGATAGATGTATACAATCTCAAGTCATCGCCATTATAAGAGCCATCAAGTGGCTTGACAACCACCTGTTATCGACCATTTATACATTACTTAAGCAAAATTGAGACACTAAGGTATGGCTGATGATCGTGGTGACGATTTAAACTTCAACGAGCTGGTCGGTAGCTTGTTAAGCTCACATAATGCAGACGAAAATCGAACAGAGCTGGATACGGATCCAAAAAGTCAGGAAGATCAGGGATCAATTACCCACGAGGAAGGAGGAGAAGAATTGCCAGAATTTGGCGCGGGAGAGGAAGATGATGCGTTAGCTGCGGTAGTTGCCAATGCAATTCAAAACATGGACGATGAAGAGCCAGCTCAAGTGGAAGAGGTTGATATACCGAGAGGTGAGAATTTCGAAGAGCAGGAAAATGAGCAGCAGGAAGATCAGCAGTGGGCAAATATTCTACAACAGGGGCTTTTACAGGGCACAGACGCGATAAGACACGACGGAAGTCATCAGGAAGAACAGCTTGATCCTGATGATGAAAACCTTCGTAGAGCGATCTTAGAGTCATTAGGAGAGCTGAACGTAGCGGACAGAGAGACCTCAGAGAAGGATTCCAAAGTAGATACTAAGGGTAAATCCAAGAAGGCCTCGAAGAAGAAGAAGAAGAAGGATAAGGACCACACGAAGGAGAAAAGCACTAATGGCAAGAAGAAGAAATCTCATAAGAAGGATAAGAAGGATAGAGAGGATCTCCTCGACTTTGAAGATGTTATCAAGGGATTTATGAAGCAGGGAGCAGATGTTGCAGAAACACAAGAATCTGAAGAAGTTGGGGATGCAGAAACTCAGGCTCTAGTTGAAGCCACCTTGAAGGCTTTCGAGAATGAGTTATTGGGCTCTCAGACAGCGCCATCTGCTGCAAAATCCAAGACTACATCGAGGAAGAAGCTCTCAACTACCAAACTTTCAACGAGTGCGAGGGAGAACGAAAAGATTGCGCAAAAGGATATGTCAGCTGAAATACCATCGGCAATGCCTCTGGAGGCACCAAAGAAAAAGAAGAAGAAGAAGAAGCTGCAAACCAAGGTCCTCGAGAAGCCAGATGCTGCCTACGAGGAAGACGAGTTTTCGCGAGCCCTTGCGGAAATGGTCAATGAGGTAGTGAAGACATCTTTAACCGAAACCACCACCGAAGCAACTGAGGCTCCCGAAGAACCAATCCCCGAGCCGATTACGGCAGTCTCAGAAGCCCAGGCCGAGACAGCGGCGGGGGATAATCAAGAGGAGCCCGCTGAAGAGTCATTCGATCTCAATCAGATAATGCAAAGGGCTATGTCGATGGCCTTTCAAGAACAAACACCTGAAAGCATCGATAACGCGGCCATGGAAGAATTCAACCGCGGGCTCCGCGATCTCAATGTATCGGATATCTTGGATTCAGGTAAGCATAAGAAGAAAGCCGGTTTAAAGCCCTCTCGAAAAAAGAGTATCCGTGATGAAACCAAAGCCAAAGGTGCTAGCAAAGAGTTTACAGTACCGCAGAAAGGAAAAACTTCCAAGCCTGCAGTCCTAGAAGGAGAAGTGCTTAGGAAGAAATATTACCAGGCTGTTACTGCGGCAGCTGCAGCGGCTAGGAAGCGTATAAGCGCCAACAACAAAGCGCACCGACTACAATTAAAGAGCGAGCGCAAGAAGGCTCGCGAGGATAGACGATTGCAGAAAAAAAAGGCGAAGGAACAACTAGAACTCGAAAGGAAAGAACTTGAAGTCATTGTGGCAAAAGGTCCACCGTATCCTCCGGATTTACGGCTGACAAAAAGCGGCAAACCGAAAAAGCCTTACAGGAGATGGACACCGGAAGAGATGGAGAAGCGGGCTTCGATGCCTCCTGAAGAGTTACAAGCCGGAAGAGTAAAGAAACCTAGAAAGAAGAAGCTCAAAAAATTGAAGAAGATACCTCTTTCAACATTAAAAAAGATACCAATTTTCAATTTTGCTCGAGGAAATGGGACGACCGAGAACACAAACAAGCTAAATGGTATCGAGGAGACGCTTAAGCGGATTCCTCTTCAGCCATACCATCTGGATATCAATAAGCTGGCGCCCCCCGATACCATGCCTCCAGAGCAATGGCAGAAAGAGAGAACAATAAAGGAGGAAGAAAGGGCAGCCACAAAAATTAATGAAGCTCCAAATTTCTTTGATGCAGCACGGAAGACTGTAGTCCGCAGAGAAAAGATTCCTTTCCATCCGCCATGGGTTCTACCTTGTCAAGTGCCATTTGCTCTCCCAGTTGCGAGGAGAAGAAGAAAGGAAAAGACTTATGAAAGTAAACGTGCACATCATGGTACGCGAGAAAGAAGGTACTCAAGAGGAGCTCGCGATTCTTTTGGTTCTAGCGCCAGGGCTAGAATAATCCCTGCCGTCTTATTGCCCATAATCAAGACACTCAAGGCGGCTGCTAGAGCTAAATCAGCTTCCGGAGCTTCCTCGGAAGAAGCAAGTAGACATCTCGTTACTATCATAAGGCACACCAAGCGGACTATTGCGCATACCCTAAGTACCGCAAGAAGACAATCCGTGAGAGGTAGTAATCTGTCGATCAAACCTGAAAGCAAGTCGAATGGCAGTATAAGTGAGGCCTTGGTCCGAAAAGTACCAAGAAATCCTATTTTCAGCTTGGCTAGAATCAAACAGATCGATACTAGTGATGATGCCGCTTCCATTCAAAATGATCATACAGCAAACGAACCTCCCTCTATCATCAAGTTAGAAGATGAAAACCCTTTTGACAGTTTTGCCACCAAGGAAGAAAAACGGCCTGAAGACCAGGCAAAAAATGCATTAAATGCCAACGTCGGAGAAAGCGCAGGCGCTGGGGAGAACTACAATAGACATTTGCAAAGTGATAGATCGAAAGAAGAAGAAGTTTTAAAGAATGACTCGGCAAACGGCCATGATGAACCAGTTGAAAGCCGCTCTCAGCAGTACACACATAACGAGGAAGTGCAACAAAGTTCCGCGACGGTAGGTGAGAGTGACGGAGGAACTAGGGAGCCATTCACAGAGATTAACAAGGAGGACGCTGTAGCAAATCAAGACACCAAAGAGAAGGATTCCAATAAAGATGGGCAGGTCGAAGGAATCACGGCTCACATTGCCAAGGAAAGTACAGTCACTAATTCAGCGGCAGAAATTCCTATCACTCGCGGATTAAGTGAGGTGGGTCAAGAGGGTGCTAGACAGCAGCCAGCATTGACGGACAAACAAAATCGCCTGTCACAGATAAAAACGGAAGTCTCCAGCGGCTCAGGCTTTGATCAAAACTCTTTAAACTTCCTCAAAGAAACGGTGGACCAGAGTGAATTGAAAGGCGAGCATAAAGTTCTCGACGTTTTAAATTCCCTCGTGAAGCATCATCTTGACAATTCTGAGGACAGCTCAGTGGCGTTGTCTGATGATGTGCGGAATGTCATATCAGCTACCATTGAGGAGTTGATTCCTGCAATTAATGAACAAGAGAAGCCTGCCCCACAGCCAAAACGTCGGAAAGGACCACCGCCCGTCCTGAACTTGGATGGAATTGTACCTCCAAGTAGGTTGTCTTATGTACCCAAGATTGAGGAGACACCGAGACCTTTGAGCGTGTCGAAGTCTAAAGTGAGGAAACCGCGTAAGAAGGCTGAGCAGCCCGCATTATTGTACGCATTTGATGTCCCTGATTTCAAAAACACGCAGGGAAGACGAACAATGTTGCTTAGAAGAGCTAAGAACTATCTTACAAACGATGAAATGAACACATTAAAAAAAGAGATTAACAAGGAAAGGAAAAGAAAATGGAGAGAGGCGAATGTCGAGAAGAATTGGGAGAACGATCTACGTGCCAGGCTAAAGAAACGTGCAAATGCTAAGTTTGGCGACAGCGATACAATTGAGAAAACCAAATGGTATCAGGATGAGGTTAACAAGAGTCTGGCGGAAAGAGGTATCAAACACGAAGACACGGAAAAATCAGGCGATCTTGAAACTGATAAGAAGATCAGTGGGTCGACAAACTTGAGCGACAACGAAGTTTTAAACATGATAGCCACGACTTTGAATAAACTTGAAGTTGCTCGCCTTTTGGAGCAAGAGCTCAATGAAGATGCTGCAAGTTTTTCTGAGGGCAGAAACAATAGGAGGAAAAGGCTGGATGCCCCTAATGAATCTGAGAACTCCGAGAGGAGTGTTGAAAGGCTGGACATATCTGCCGTGATGAACCCCAACTATGACGAGCAGGAATCATTACAAGAGAGGGTGGTCGATCGAGGCGCAGTCGATGAGCTGGACGAGCACGACAGCGCGAAGAGACCTTATCCAGACGACATTCCGGTCATCGTACCTTTGACGAAGAGACCCAAAGCTTTAAATACGCAAGTTGATAAATAAACTAGTGTAGGGGACAATTGTAACAGTAACGAATACGATTCGAAGTCAAAACTTAGAAAAAGAATCCATTTAGTTCTCTAAACAATAAATATTGTATACCATAACATATGTAGTAGCTTCATAGCTGAACTCAAAAATCGATCAGATTTTCTGGTCTGGGTTTCTCTTCTCCCAAAGAACCTCAGCTGGACCGATGGGCAAAGTAACCATACTCTGGAAATCAGGTTGTGGGACGGTCTTTCCCTCAGGGAAGCGCCATTTGATAGTTCTAACAAAGATAGACATTAGAACACCAAGTTGTAGGAATGCAAAATGTTCACCAATACATCTGTGTCTACCACCGCCAAATGGCAAGTATGGGGAAGAAACACCTTTAGAGATAGCACCAAAACCGTAATCGACTTGCTCACCACCAGAGGAAGAAGAGTTAGGATCACCGTCCCAACGGTGTAAGTTAAAGGTGTGAGCATCAGGGAAGTATTTATCTTGCAAGTGACAGTAACCTGGGGAGACTAGAACGTGATAGCCCTTTGGAACCACGTAGGATGTGTTTGGGACCTGAATGTCTCTCATAACTTTACGGAACAAGGAGTGCAGTGGGTGGTGCAATCTCAAAGTTTCCTTCAACATTTGATTCAAGCAAGGCATTTGTTGTAGTAGTTCGTAAGTTAGCTCCTTCTTTCCGTTGTCAAGAACACGCATTTGTTCTTCGTATAGCTCTTGTTGAACATCAGGTCTTTCAGCAAGGTGAAGCAAAGCCCATGCAGAAGTGGCTGCAGAAGTATGTTGACCACCCATTAAGACACCAATCAACAAATTAGCAATTTCCTGGTCAGACATTTTAACACCATCCTTGTAAGTAGAGTTTTTCATCAATGAGTCAATCAAGTCCCTGTCCTGAATATCGTTGTTCTTACGTCTTTCCTCGATCAGAGAGATGTAAGTCGAAGAGATCTTTCTCTGGGCTTCATCCCTCTTCTTGTTAACAGCTAAAGGCAAGTTAGGGAACACAAAGTTGACAGGAATGAAACCCTTGTCCAGATCACCGAACAAGTAAGCGAACCCGGTGTCCAATTTGTCTCTCATTTCCTTACCTAACAAAGATCTAGAAGCAGTAAAGATAGTCATTTCTGGTTGGGTAACCATAACGTCGATTTTGCCAGAGCTTCTCTCGTTCATCTTGAAGTTTGGAGAAGTTCTGAAGTACTTGTAAACCTCCTCGACCATCAAGGGAACGTAGCTCTGGAAGGCCTCCTTTGATAAAGCACCCTTACAGAACTTCTTCTGTTCCATCAAACGGCTGTTAGGACAGTCATAGATAACACCCTTACCGAAAACTGGAGTAGTCAAGTGTGTGTAAGCAGCCTCGGCAGAAACGTCGGCCAACTTGGCATTAAACACAAACTCGTGGCCCTTGGTACCCAAGTAGACCGTCATAACCTTACCCAAAAGCACAAACGAGAAGATGTCACCGTACTTGGCCTGACATTCGGCAAAGAACTCGTAAGGCCTGGTACCGTATGGGATAGCACTCCCAAACCAAGGAATCCAGTGAAAAACCAGCGGAGGGCGATCGCTCCTATAGGAGTAAAGCAACTGCCATACCAGGTTGTACAAAAAAGGTGCAGCTACCACAATAGACACCTGTTGTGCCAACGAAAGTGCCAAAAACTGCGACACAGCTGCTTGACCGAATTCCAGCACCCGGCCAACGATAGAATGAGACTCAGACATGATTCCAGTAGTCAATTTCAATACCTTGAAACTCACAAACCCTTTACTCAGTCAATTGACCTTGTAAACGACTCTTATATATCTATAAACTACTGCTTATCGATTCATCCATCGAGGGCTCAGTTTTTTCATAAAAATGCACCATTCTTGCAGCGTCGTTCGAGCACTGGAAAAAAAATAGACTATATACGCTATACGATGAGCATGCCTATTATGAAAATTCGAAGAATCAGCTCTGGGGCTATACGATTAAGTCAATGGGTTGTGCATTAGTAAGTTCTTGCAAGTGTATCGGACGTAGCAATGTTTTTTCAGCGGAAAGTAATCCGTGGGTGGTTGTAATAATTGCAGTTGTAATACGACCGCTTAACGGAGTGCCATTGTTGGTCCAGGGTGAGTGGAACGGTCGTATACTGGCAGTAGAGGCCGTAGTCGTGGACGTCGAGGGCGACGATGCGGCGATAGACGTCGTAGCAGAGCGGTCTGTCTGCACCGAGACCGTTAAAGAAGGAAAAGACACCTTCAGGCTTGAGCAGGCCGACAACCAGGTCATAGAGGTCGAGCATGTCGTGGTAGTGCTCGCTGAAGGTGTCGTAGTAGATCCCGTCGAAAAAAACGGAGCCTTGGTCCAGTAGCGAGTTGAGGGAGTCTTGCCAGCGGCCCTCGAGCACGACGACGTTCGGACGGTCGTACCAGCCGTCGGCCTTCATCTTGGCCAGCACGTCCGGATGTGCCTCGCAGATGTAGTGCTTGTGGGGGTGGTGGGACTGGATGTATGTGTCGATGATTCCCATGCCGAACCCGATGTTGAGGACGGTGAGCTCTTCGCGCTGGGGCGGGCACACGGTCTGGGCTGCGAGCTCCATGATGCCTGTTTCCCAGTCCATCATGACCCCGTCACGGTTTTCTTTGGTCACTAGGGAGTCCTGGGTATACTCCAGGTCGGTTTTCAGGTAGGTCTGCTGGTCATCGGCCGTGTGGTCGGCTACCTGTTCCTCTGTAGGCTCGATAGCCTGATCTTCTGAGGGCTCGACAACGTCGGTGGGGTCGTCGAGAAATTCGATCTCGCCGCCGTTGAGCTTTCGAAGGAGCAGTTCCGCAGTGACACCCGCTTCCACGACTCTGTTGTACAGCGGGGAGTCTCTCTTCTGGTTTCTTTCCAGCAGTAGGTCGCCGACTGTCTTGTTCTCGTAGTCTATGAAGTTCCAGCCTGCACCGTACTCAAAAAGAGTGTTCATCATCGCAAGCACAACGTCTGCCTCATCCTGCGAGAGATCCAGGGGCAATGAGCGAGCCAAAATGTGCAGAGGGGTCGTATTGGAGCTCGACTCACCAGGGTCGTCCGAGCCGTCTTTGGCAAATGCGGCGGCCTGCTCGAGCGTGTAGGTGGACGGTATACCATTGGAAAGGTGCTTTTGCAGGCCTTCAAGATAATCCTTGGTGATAGGTCTGGTGGGAAAAGTGAGCAAATGGTGCAATTCAGACATCTTTGCAGGTTACTTCTACGCGATGAGCTAGCTGGTCCTGATTACAATGTATAGATTTTTTTTCATATACTTAATAAATAAACAGGTCATAGTCATAGAATATATAGAGAAGGACCAATCGTCGGTCAGGTCGATCAGACGGCGTCGTATCTTCTAGCAGCCTCCTCCCAGTTGATAACGTGCCAGATGGCACTGAAGTAGTCGGCCTTCTTGTTCTGGTACTGCAAGTAGTATGCGTGCTCCCAGGCATCGATGGCGACCAATGGCACCAATGGGCCGGTCAGAGTGTCCTGGTTGTAGGTCTGGACCACATCCAGCGCGCCCCCGTTCTCCAAGTTCTTAACGATGAACGCCCAGCCGGACCCTTGGATGCCGGCCAACTTCGAGTTGGTGAGCTTGATCAAGTTGTCCAGGGACCCGAACTGCTTCTTGATCTGGGCAGCCAACGCGCCCTCGGGCAGCTTACCACCGCCCTGGGACTCTGGAGTAAGGTTTTTCCAGAACAAACAGTGGTTGGTGTAACCCCCGCCGTGGAATTTCAAGTTTTGCTGTACACCAATGATCTTCTTAGCGATCGTAGGAGAGGGGTCCCTGTCCAGCTGCGCAGTCAAGTCGTCCAACTGCTCCACAGCCGTATTGAAACCGTTCACATAAGTCTGGTGATGCTTGGAATAGTGCAATTCGTTAATTTTTCCGGAAATGTAAGGTTCCAAAGCATCGAACTCCCAGTCCAACTTGGGTAAAGTAACCTTTGACCTCTTGGCCACAACAGAAGAACCACTCATAACGGTTCTACGCAAAGTGTTAACACAGCTTCTTGAAAACATTTTTGAATACAAATAAAACAGCTCAGCACGCTTCAAACAACCACAGTACTACCAGTCTTAAATACCCTACAGTCCAGTACTGTTGCTGGTCCCGTATAGAGGATGGTTATACTTACTAACCCTTGAGGGATCTTTTTGGCTTATATTAGGCGGAAACGAAGAACCCGGGTAAGAAGAGTGAAATTTATCAACTCGAGCTCTCATAGGCTAAGAAGACCCACTAAAGAGCTCATTATAGAGCTCTTTGAGGGTCAATTGCACTCTTAGAGTTCGGTAGTCGAGGTTGTAGGATTTTAAACGGTGCAAAACCGGTTCTTGTAGAGTATTTGTAGCGATGGAAATCGCCTGGCAGCAGGAATACCGATCATGGCGGTCGGCGAGGGAACCCTGGAAGGTCAATGGCTCGTCGGGAACCAGTAGCAGGCTCTTGAAGGCCCTCTAGATGGATGATTTGGACGTATGAAACGACTGTCGCTTGTAGGACCGGAATTGGGTTCAAGAAGTTCCTTGTAGTTTGATCAAAAGGTGGTGCTGCATGCACTGGACGGAGGGAAACAGAGAGGCTGGGGCTGATGACCGATGTACGCAGGCGTTCGCCGCATGATTTTGTGTTCAAGCAGGAGCTGGGGCATGGTTCTTACTCGACTGTGTACAAGGCTGTGGATAGGACCAATGTGAACCGGGTTTATGCCATCAAGGTATGCTCGAAACAGCATATAATCAAGGAAAACCGGGTTAAGTACGTTACGATTGAAAAGAACACGCTGAACTTGCTTACTAGAGCCAGACACCCCGGGATAGTCAAGTTGCATTACACATTCCACGACGAGGAGAACCTGTACTTTGTGCTGGATTATGCGCCTGGGGGTGAGCTGCTGTCGCTGCTCCACCGTATGCGGACATTCAGCGAGTTGTGGGCCCGCCACTTTACCTGCCAGCTGATTGACGCCATGCAATTTATCCACTCGCAGGGGATCATCCACCGGGACTTGAAGCCAGAGAACCTTTTGCTGAACGGTGAAGGACGACTTATGATCACGGATTTTGGCACTGCAACGTCTACAGAGAGTCGGGGTTCCTCCTTTGTCGGAACGGCCGAGTACGTGTCTCCAGAACTGCTCCTGCATAACCAGTGCGGTGTCAGCTCGGATATCTGGGCGCTTGGCTGCATGATCTACCAGTTCTTGCAGGGACAGCCACCTTTTAGAGGCGAGAACGAGTTGCAGACTTTCGAAAAGACAGTTTCTCTGGATTATTCTTGGGGCGATCTGCGAGTTGTCCCCAAGGGCGTCAACCCAGTAATCGTTAGCCTTACCAGAAGGATTTTGGTGCTAGACCCATATGTACGTCCGACTCTAGATCAGATCAAGCTCGACAAATGGTTCGAGAAGATCGACTGGAACAACAAGGAACTACTGTGGAGAGGCATACGGCAGATCCAGCAACCTGTACCGAGATCGTCCCACCAGATGATCGCCAGTAGGCAATTGCATGTGATAGATACCCCCATTAGAAATATACCGATCACCAAGCAAAAGAAGAGGAAGCCTGCAAAGGTCTCGAATACTACCAGCAGCATTGTCGAGTGGAGGAAAAAGCTAGGCATTTCTGGCGTTGATAGCTCAACTCCATCGGAACAAGCAACTGCGCCTCTCAATAAACGTCCATCTTCACCGGCATATAACAAACCCACCGTGAGATCCGCACCCATAGCACAACCTTCTCCTGTACCAATCTCTCCAGCAAGAAAAGCATCGTCTTCTTTACCCAGATTAGCTGTTGATACACATAACGGCGTAAATGGAATACCGTCTTCCCATACCTCGCCGATTGATGTGCCTAGTAATATCGTTAGCAAAGCCATAGATTCTCAGGAAAGTTTTGTATTGAAGCAAGACTGCGTCGTCGTTTTTGAAATACCATACCAATCACAGGGACCAGAGATGTCCTTAACCTCATACAATAAAGTTGACAATGACCTCATAACGCTACTAGTTCAGATGCATGACTCTAAACTGAGATCGGCGCCTCCAAGTTTTCTGACACTATTCAAAGATGGGACTTTGTCTCATCGGACTGAAAGCACTTCAAAACACATCATCAACATTGGCGATCCTAACCTATCGATGTATGACTTTGACTTTAACGAAGATAAAAAGACGGGATTTTTGATCTTGGAAAGGTATCGATCCAAGATATGGATCATATCCATCCCATCACAGAAGGTACGAGCTCCAGTTGGATCTGTTAAAAACCAGAATGAATCATGGGTTGCCTGTTTTTTTAGAGCTCGCCAACTGATGGAGGAACAACAGGTCTTGAGTGACAAGATCTCGAGTATTAGCTTAAAGGAACAGGCAAAACCCGCTAGAGCCATTAGTTCTGGGAAGGCCTATAGAAGCGTGTCAGCTGTATCAGCGTCTACAGTGCAACCGCCGCCAAGAAAAGCTAGTGCAACACGCTCTCCAGCGACTTCACCGGTACTAGGTAATTCACCTACAATGAAACGCTACGCTGCACCACAAAATATGGTTATAAGTAGTAGTCGGTACGAGGTCTTGCACTCACTGAAGCCGAGCAGTGCCAATGACGACGCTAGCATTGGTGCTAGCGCTGCATTCAAAAATCTGCAAAAGAGAAAACCAAAATGATAATATTTAGTTCGATTATAATTAATGTTTTTTAGCATGATGATTAAAAAGTATAGGCAGGGTTCATTATAAACACGGTTGTGAACATCTTGTCTTGTCTTGGCTAATGAATAGTTTAAAATTACACCAGGTCAGATCTACTCAAGTACGCTTGCATCGAAATATAAACCTGGGTCTAAGGCTGAGATATCTGCGGACTTCGCTTCTCCCTCAAGCAGTAGTTCAGCCATAACTTTACCAGTGGCTGGAGCATTGTTAATACCCCAACATGAATGACCACTAGCAACATAAAGACCGTCCACGTTAGTTTCTCCTACCAAGGGTCCTGAACTAGTTGGTACATTCAGAACTGGAAGATAACATGCTTGTCTTTTCATGATATGACCACTCGACAGGTTTTTTGAGAGTTTCGAGACGTAGTGGTACAGCTCATCACATTTTTCACGCACCACTTCGACCGCGTCTGAGGTTTCAGGAAGATCGACAAGTGTATCACCCTCCCCGCATACGTAAACTTCATCCTTACGGGCGTACATTTCGGGAGAAAAGTATTGGTTTTTGCCGATTTTCAGTTCTGTGAAGATAGCATATGGTGAGACTGTACCAGTGCTTGGTTTAATCGTTATGGAATGGGCTCTTAGACCCGAGATCGGACAATCTGGTAGAATTTTGGAGGTCCATGGACCCATAGCTAGCACAATATGATTTGAGTCATCAATCTTCACCGACTTCTGGGAATTTGTCGATGGTGAGAATTCAGCATCCGTCGTTGGAGTATACGAAATTCCGCAACAGGATCCGGAGTCGTTATAATGGATTTGATCTACTTTACCGAGAATCAAGTCAACAGCGTTGGTTTCCATTGCCTTAGACAGTAAAAAGTGAGTAAACTTGTAAGGATGAACCTGCGCAGTAGAGTCAGTGCCACCGAGCGACGACCAATCCTTCACTAGATTCTTTTTAATCCAGTTCAAATCGCCCGGAAGTGGTATTGAAGGTCCCTGACCTTCCTCAACTGATTCATTAGAGTTTCTCATGTCGTCGGCTGCCAACCCACTCAACAGTTCTCGAGCTTGTGGCTGAAAGTCATTAGTCTCGTTAAGCGTGCGTTCTGTAGGATCCCTATCTCTTGGACCCATACTCAAGCTATTGAGATTCGAGTCACTGTGGAAAAACGAACTCGATTTCAGGCTGTCTTCGTCACCAGCCTCGAATCCGCTAGATGAGTCATTGCCCTTGTTCTTCTTCGGCGCGGGTACTTTCAACTCCCGGGTCTGACCAGGTGACGATTCACTTGAAAATGAAGAGGAGCTGGATGATGAGCATGAAGACGAACAGGAACAGGCATATTTTTCGGACCCCGCTGCGCACATGTGTTCGACATCTGCCTCTAGGGAAACCGTGGTCAGTCTCCTGTAGTCCCAAACGTTCTCTCCGTCGAATTCGTCACTCAACTCCTGATGCAAACGGAAACTCAAAGGGACGATCTGCTGTGGGAAAGCCCAGGAGGCCAGGAGGCCACCTGCTTTACCAGAAGCTCCTCCTGCCACCCTCTTGGACTCTATGATCGTAATATGGTGCGTATCTGGGTGGAAATCCGGGTGTCTGGTTAGATAGTAAGCCGTGCAAACCCCAATGATTCCCGCACCGACAATCACAATATGATGCTTCCCCTGGCTTTTCCCAGAAGGGTGCGATAAAAAATTCACCTTGTCTATAAAGTCCGTCGCCATTCTGAGAGACCGTTCTTAAGCTTTATTTTGCTATTCCTTTAACTCCTCAAAGCTTCACAGCTACTTTTACTCTTTTCTGTGAAAAATCCTTCCTTTCGCGTTATATATAAGAACAATCCAAAAGGATCAACAAACTTTTGTGCAATTTCCACTTTCCGCAGCTCCAGGTCCTTTCCCGGAAAACGCCTTTCTCTGCCTCTTTATTTCTTGGCTTCTACCCTTTGACAAGACCCCCGAAAACTAAGTACATCACAGGCGTTTCCATCAATCGTCATAAAATAAGTCTTGTCCCTAACTGTTTGCTTCCCTCGCTCGCTCGCTCGCTCGCTTCGCCGGCTGGAGTGGTGTGATTCGCTCACGCAGGCACCCTCTTTCAACGACGGCCACTAAGAGTCCCACAAAATCGCGTAATGATACTAAACGACCTGCAGCCGGCTGCTATTCACGCTCATTGCCGTGCGCACATTCGAGGGCAATCTGATATTTGTTACCCTGTTCAATTCGTGGATCACGATTTTTAATGTTACCCTCCTGACACGTAAGACGTGATGTCGGGCTCCTAGGCGAGAAAGGCTAGTACTAGTAGTACTATGAGCACGACTATTAAGAGGCCAATGCAGCAGTCGTTGTAGCGCTCCTTGTTCTTCTCGTAAACCCATTCAAGCTGACGACGGCCTCTTGAAAGCTTGCTGGACAACGAGTCCATGTTTGTGTCCATTTCGTGTAGTAGTTCTCCTTGGTCTTCAAGCTCGTTCCCCATGGTCTGCGCCTGCAGATGTAGATTTGTCATGGTATGGTGGATAGAGTCTAAATGGGTGTCTTGCTCACGAAGCATCTGCTCCTGGAGCGGGCTGTTGAAAGGGTTTTCTGTAGAAGCCGCCGAGGGCTCCGGGGCGTCTTCTTCCTGGAGTTCGACGCGTGAATAGCTTAGGGTCTGTAGAGCGGTCCTGAGGTCCTGGACCTGCGATTCACGGGCCCTTGTATCCTGCCCGTTGCGCTTCATTACTACAATGCTTCTATCGAGGTCCTTAATGGTCTCATCGACGTCTGCGAGGATCTCCGTGACCTCTTCGTCGTCGTTTCTGGGTCCATTGCCGCCTAAATGGTGTCTCAAGCGGTCGATCTGTTCCTTCGTGTCCCGAACCACCTGTTCAAATGGGTCTTCTTCAGCGTTCATCCTTGTTCTATTGGCTGTCTTTGTCTGTTGTTGTTATTGTCGTATCTCTAAAAAGAGCTGTTCTTGTAGCTTTTCCCGCCCACTAAACTACAGGGTTAAAGTTTCGGGATCGGCACAGATGAACGATCAAGAACAGCCCAGGCACGACGATCTGAATCTGATCAATCTGTCTGAGACCGTGGGAGGCTCTCAGACCAGGAAATACCTGAACCAGAAAGTTGTGCCGCATCTGTTGAACGGTATGCGACTCATCGCGACCGAAAAACCGCAGGATCCGTTGCGTGTGCTGGGAGAATACCTCATCAAGCAAAGTGAATCTTCGAGGGATTGATATTTACATAGCTTAGTTACGTAGAGATTCAAAATTTTTCCTGTTCCAGGTCAACAGCATCCGTACTGATCAGCTCGACCCCGTAGCCGCAGCAGAGACTCATTAGTCCGATTCTCCAGCCGTTCCAGAGCCCTGAAGAGGTTCTAGGATCCCTGAGGGAGTTCCATACGCCGTGATAGCCAATCGGCTTTACTATCAGATCTGTTCTCTCGATCTTTAGTGGGTGACGGCTGTCGTTTGTGAGGAAGTTAACCTGGCAACGGCGCAGAAGGTTTTCCAGAGGGAGTCTCACTAGCAGTTCGACGGTTTGCGATAGTAGCTTCAGGGTGTTGTACCACTTAACTTGTGAGTGTTTCTCAATGTTCCATTGGCGGTATATCACCACGTCGAATATTTTATTGAAAGTAACGCTAGAAATCGATTGAAGCATGGTTAGGATCCACATGTCTGCTGGAAGTCTCCTGATATCGGCACGCCACGACCACGACCGTACGAGTTGTCTTAGGCTTCTGATAGGCTTGCTTCCCTTTTTGAGCGATGTGACAATGAATCGTGTTCTTATGATGTCGAGTGGAAGCAGAACAATCTTGGTCAGCGTACTGGCGGTCAATGTCAGAACAATGGAAGACTTGACATCTGGCGAATGAATGATGTCCATAAAATACGGATCGGGTATACCCATGAAAGGGGAGATCAAACCGGTGAACCAGGCGTCCAGTGTGAGAGACAGAAAGTTATAGATAAAGGTCGTATTGTTAGCTTTCCAGAGCCCTCTCATTCCCTCGCTATCCATCACGCTATTCATTATATCAATGGTGTGCTTTGACTGCGGGTGGATGAGCACTTCGCTGGCAATTGGCGCACCGGGTTTTCCAGCCTCTTTAATCAAAGACTTCTCCATTTCATCGTCCTCAAGGCTTGGCGATAGTTCCTGGTCGTTGGCTCTTGGGAAGAAATCAATCTCTTCATTCTCATCGTCATCTTCTTCGTCTCTGAGTTCAACAGGTGCCGGAATTTCTTGCACTTCGAGCTGGCTAAAGTCACCCACTTGGAGCAGGCACCTGGCTACCTCAAAAGGTTGCTGCACAAGATGCCGGAAATACTTTCTGAAAAACTGATCAAGCAACTGCCCCAGTATTCTCTTCCACGCCTTCAGGTTCAGAAAATCCAACCACTCCATATCTGCTATACTCTTGGGCGAGTCTCCATTGTCACCCGCTGACACTTTTGACAGTAACCTCTTACCGTCGTTTATAGAAAGACCGGATAAAAGACTGCCTGAAGAGCCAGTTCCTTTACCAATCCTTTTGGCTAGATTTTTACCGGAAGACTGAACGATGTTCAGTTTGGAGGCAATCGACTGCCCATTGCTGTCTACCACCCCTTGATCTGGCTTGAAAACGGCCGTATAGCCTGCATTAAAACTTTCAGGATCGTAATAGGGCCTTACCTGCAACCTAGATCCTAAATCGTCCATCCTATATACCAACTTGTTGCACCTCTCCCTCTCTGACTAAATAGACCCGCCCCTCATCTACTTTTTTCTTCATCGAGAAAGCGATGCTCTAGTCAAACAAAGCTAAAATCAACACCAAAATAACAGCGTCTCTTGAACGGCTACTTTTGACTACTGCTTCACAGGATGGACCATCGAGAGACAATAAAGTTTGGTCATAGCGGTGACGTTTGAACTTGCCTTAAACTACGATGTGAGGAGATAGAGTCCTGTACTCTCTTGCCCTTTTGAACGGCCATAAATGGCAGTCATTTTACGCAGCGATCTAAGCTGCTGCAAAAGATATCCTTTCACACCGGCTCCTTATACTTACCATAGTCGATAGCATCTCTTGCAGGTTATATAAATTATGTCCCTTGAGATCAGCGCTTATTATTTGTGACTGTTTGTCTCCACCCATACCCTAAACATCCTCACATCCCTGAAAATAAGTTGAAAAATTTCGATCTCATGCTGCGTCTCCCAAACTATGCGTCGGTCAATCTGGCGATCGCGCGGTTCCAAGACCCAGCGGGAGCTGACAGTAGGGGAACCATCTTAGTGGAGGGAGCCAGGTGAGACGCCCTAACGCTAGGCGGGAAGTCTCAACGCTACACTGTGGCTGTCCCCTTGCAACACTACCGGCTAGGCGGACCTCCTCCTGGAACCTCCGCCTAGACTGAATGTCCGGCCTGTCTAGGATTCTGGTACCCGTAGGCTTGCGAAACTTGGGTGGGATTGTGCAGTATGATTCTGAAATACTATTACAAGTGATGAAATTTAGTACTCAAGCAATTCCTCTGTAGAAGAGAAAGCACAAAAATCACCAAAAATGGCTAAGTTCTTGAAAGCTGGTAAAGTTGGTACGTATAATTGATGTTACCGTGCAACCGAGAGACATGATGGGACCTATAGATGTGTGAATGTAGTGGATTATGAAATATGGATCTGATATTAAGATGTTGGGATGGGATTAACAGATTAAGCAAGAATACCAGTCCTATGCCTCTCCAGGAAAGTTTTTAAGGCAAAGCATACTAACAATTGTTTTCAATCAGCTGTTGTCGTCCGTGGTCGTTACGCCGGTAAGAAGGTTGTTATCGTCAAGCCTCACGATGAGGGCTCCAAGGCACACCCATTCGGTCATGCTCTTGTTGCCGGTATTGAGAGATACCCATTGAAGGTGACCAAGAAGCAAGGTGCCAAGAAGGTCGCTAAGAGAACCAAGATCAAGCCTTTCATCAAGGTCGTCAACTACAACCACTTGCTACCAACCAGATACACTTTGGATGTTGAAGCCTTCAAGAACGTCGTTTCTACCGAAACTTTTGAAGAGCCAACTCAACGTGAAGAAGCTAAGAAGGTCATCAAGAAGGCATTTGAAGAAAGACATCAAGCCGGTAAGAACCAATGGTTCTTCTCCAAGTTGAACTTCTAAGGAATTTACCTTAAGATTCAATGTACAAAATGCAACATGAATGGGGAACCTCCGGATGGTGATTTTTTTTATATGTAATTTCTAGCTCATGTTTTTTCCCTCTTTTTTCTAGTTAATCGAGTTTAAATAAAAAAGAGGAATACCTTCAATAAGTGAATTGATCCTTTATCAAGATTTCCGTAGTTGGGCGTTGTGAAAATATCCAGCCGATGTCTAGCGCCTGGTGAAATATAGCTTATACTATTCAAGAAGAGTACAATGATATCCAAGCGCTCGTTCAGCCAAACCGCCCTGAGAAGGTTCCTGAAAAAGCCGCAACTAAATGTGAAATCAATAGTTCGTGATATTCCACGTTACCACGAATCTGTTTTGAAGCGACAGCTAGTTGCTGGCCCCAGCCTCCTGGAGGGCCTTACAAAGTTACCAGAGCAGTACGAAAATATAAGAGGATTGAACCACAGAATAGCATTAATTCAAGGTGAGCGGAAGTCACTAGAGGCTGAGATAAGAAATGACCAGTCTAAGATGAAGCTCCGAGCTGCAGAGATCAAGAGCTTAAAAAGCAGGTACCAGCAGATTTCTAAAGAATTGGAAAGCGAGGAGCTCAAAGTTAACGAATTATGCTCCTCATTGCCCAATCTCGTTTCCCCGGATTCACCTGCAGAAGAACCGCAAGTAGTACACTGGATCAAACCCTTTGGCACCTATGAGCCGGACGAAAAACGCAATCATGTAGATATTATGCTCAAGAAGAATATGATCGACTTCCAAACCGCTTCGAACGTCTCTGGAACGTCGTGGTTTTACCTGCTAAATGAAGGTGCTGAATTGGAGCAAGCACTGGTTTCATATGCGCTGGACAAAGCTAAAGAGGTAGGGTTTAAGGCATGTATCCCTCCCAGTATTGTCAGAAATGAAGTGATCGACGCTTGCGGGTTCAGACCCAGGGATATGAATAACGAGCAGCAAATTTACCACGTCAAGGACACCACGTTGGGGTTGACTGCCACAGCTGAAATTGCGCTCGCTGGTCTTGGGATTAATAAAATCATCGATTTATCACAGGGTCCAAAGGAACTGGTAGGTGTCAGCAGAAGCTACAGAGCAGAAGCTGGTGCCAGGGGGAAAGATACAAAAGGGCTCTACAGAGTGCATGAATTTACGAAAGTTGAATTATTCATCTGGAGCAAGCCGGAAGATAGTCAACAACTACTGGAAAAACTGAGAAACCTCCAAATTAATATTGTAACGTCATTAGGCTTATCAGCCAAAGTATTAAATATGCCGGCCAACGATTTAGGCGCTCCAGCTTATAAAAAATATGACATAGAGGCCTGGATGCCAGGGAGAGGCTCATTCGGCGAGATCACCAGTTCGTCCAACTGTCTAGACTACCAAAGTAGACGCTTGAACACGAAGTTTAGAAACGAGGTTACTGGCAAGGCAGACTACGTGCATACGCTAAACGGAACAGCAATGGCAGTCCCGAGGGTCATTTTGGCTTTAGTGGAGAATTTCTACGATCCCAGGACTGACAAGATCGCTATTCCAGAGCCTTTGAGACCGTATATGGGCAACCGAACATGCATTGAATAATCCTTGTAAATATCATCATGATGCCGTTCTTTAGTTCATCATGTAATTGCACTTTGACGTCCCTAATCAGAGGACTCTAATTCTTTATGTGTAGATTTTATGTATGTAGCCATGTGCTAGGCCTGAATCAGCCTTCCGCTTCCATGATGCCGAACTTCAACTACAAACGTCCAGGAAGCAACAACGAACTAAACAACTTAACATAAGACCCAATGCTTGTGCTAGCCCTCAGTGATGCGCATATTCCTGATCGTGCAATTGTATGATTAACACTTCTTCTGAATCTTTAAATGATCGTCGATACTAACTCCGTCCCCTACCCTTCACTATAGGATCTTCCTGAGAAATTCAAAAAACTATTAAGCGTTCCCAATAAAATCTCACAAGTGGTACTTTTAGGCAATTGCACCAAGTCCTATGATCTCCTTAAGTTTGTCAACGAGGTATCGTCTAACGTTGCCATAGTACGTGGGGAATTCGACAACGCCCAGCTGCCTACGACTAAAAGGAACAGGGTCAAAGAGAGTATACCGCTCAATACGGTGATAAAGCAGGGCAATTTCAAAATCGGATGCTGCAGTGGTTACACAGTCGTTCCCAAGAGCGATCCTTTGTCGCTTCTGGCGTTGGCCCGCCAACTAGACGTCGACATCATGCTTTGGGGCGGGACCCATAATGTGGAAGCCTACACTCTAGAGGGCAAGTTCTTTGTCAACCCAGGCAGCTGCACGGGTGCCTTTAACTCCGACTGGCCTATCGTGAGCGAAGAAGAGACGATTAACAAGAGAGAACCCACAGAAGAAGAGGAGTCACAAGACAAGGGAAAGCAAGATGACAAGAGCCAAAACGAGACCAAGGAAGGGGAAACAACAGAGTCCCACGTTTCAACCGAAAAGAAGAGTCTACTTGAGGTTTCTAACCTCGACATCGACGGATCAAACGTCCCCAGCTTCTGTCTTCTCGATATTCAAGACTCGGTGTGCACCATGTACATCTACATATATGTCGACGGCGAGGTCAAGGTAGATAGAGTGGTCTTCAAGAAGGAAGATCCATCAGCTCAAACGTAGTCATTATCTCTTTCATGCCCTAACTGTTCATTTGTTGATCCGTGGCTTGTGATCGGATCTTGTTTTTTTCAAATAAAAGCTCGATGAATGAACAAGTTTGTTCAAAGATGTCTCTTACTCTAACTTTTGTTCAAGAAAACCATAGGAAGTTTTTTCCTTATTCATTTAGATGATGACTGTGAGTGCATTTGGCTCGAGATGCAAACTACTGTTTGTGTCGGTGTGGAAAAACTCAAGCTACCTTTACTTCTTTGTCTGATTCATGAACTATCTATCTTTTTTCTTGGTAAAGAAACGGCTTTAAGTCCACCCTCAGGATCTATATCATGCTACACCTTATTTATTGATCTTCATGCGGCCACGTCTTCCAGTAGATCAGACTCTAGGTCGTCTTCCGGCCTGTCAGCACTGGATTTTGGATGAGCAAAGTTCTTGGGATTCAATTCATCAAGCTCTAAGACTTTTTTCATCGCGTAAGCGTCTTCGCCATCCTGGTAGTACGACTTCTCAACAGATAGAACCTCAAACTCGAGGGTATCCCTGTAAAGGTGGAGGGCTGCTCTGTTAGACTGTCTGACATGCAGTGAGACGTATTCCGCTTTGTAAACTTCTCTTAGGGCGAAAAGCGCCTGTCTCATTAATTTCTCAGCGATTCCCATTCTTCTGTAGGTTCTCATGACACTCAACGATGTTATGTGTCCATTTAGAGGCTCATTCTGCTGATCTGGGTCATCGTTCATCTTAGTGAGCACGTATCCCACAAGTTTTTCACCTGGTGCCACGTAGTTTGGGTCTAGTTTGATCTGCTTGCCAGTGCCATCTTCCAATGTGAGCCCGTCACAGCCAGGCTCATTCACATCCGTTGTAGTAGCAACAAAGGATGCCTCGGGCCATGATAGGATGTGGTACATATAGTATTTCAGCATATAGTTTTCTGGCAGATTATGGAGGTTGGCATTCTGCATGCAAATGATATCATCTATGGTGGCTCTTCTGATTGTCACTGGCATCTTTAAAATGTGGTAAGCCTCTCAATTCCCCTGGGTTGAGATAGATTTTCTGCTCCAGTACTTGTATTGTTCGTTTTTAGCAGCTACTTCCTCGCCTGTAGTTGAAAAATCGACAAGCTAAATCGATCAACCGAGTAAGGGCTATTGCAAACGTTTCTAAAGCTGATCCATAAACCAATGTCACAACAGATAATACAACCTGGCACACTGGGAAACGGTGCTACAAATAATAGCGAGGGGTATGAGTACACAATTGGTCCAAAACAGTCTCTACCGAATGAAGCGTCATTGGCACCAGTACCATCGAGGCTGTACTCAGAGTCTTTGATGTTCAGGAAACGGGAAGTGTCTCTTTCAGCTACAGCATTTCTGTTTCAGGGTATGGTTTCCTACGTTCATAGTCACAGCAAGTCCACTGCGGAATTTGAGTCGAGTATCAACGAACGGGGCTTCAGCATAGGGTCAAAACTGCTAGAACTTCTGAACCTACGAGCCTCTATACCGGCATCAGCACACTCGCGAACCTCGAACTTTTTGAGCAGTTCTACGTCCTCGACGAACAACTCCCACGAAAGCGTTGGGCCCACTACAGGACCTGGAGGCGTCAACCTGGGGCCTCCCGAGCAAATCTACCATAATACTGAGAACGGATCTGATTCCATAGCGTCTCTGATTACCAACACAAGGTCGCGCGATCTGAAGATACTTGACATGTTGCAATTCGTTCACGGAACTGTGTGGTCTTACCTTTTCGGCCATGTCAGCGACGACCTCGTCAAGTCCTCCGAGAGGGATAATGAGTACATGATCGTGGACAATCTACCAGTCCTCACTCAATTCATACCAGGGGGGGTATCCTGTGATTATTTCGTCTGTGGAATCGTACAGGGATTTCTCAACACAGCTGACTTTCCATGCCAAGTCTCAGCACACTGCATGCCGCAAGATGGCTTCGATCGTAGAGTTGTCTATTTGATACAGTTCGACAAGCACGTCCTTGAAAGAGAGGGTTTAAGGTTCGGGCAATAAGATAAACTTTGTTTTGTACTTACTTAGCATGTCTATATGGGTTAGAGGATTGTATTATAAATCTTGATCGCTAGTAGGACGATCAGATCTTTCTTCACCAACCCACGAAAAAAAGGATAATGCATAGGAAGCGGTTCAGGGTCATTCCTGATGGCGATAAGGCGCTGCAGCCCAAGACCACCAATGTGAGAGGTCCTCCGTCGGAAACTTTGACTAAAACGGCTCCTGGTAAAAAGAGTGGATCGTCCTCAAGGAAGCGACGAACCTCAGCGGCTGAAGAACCAAAGAAAAGGCAGAAACAAAATCCTAGCACTGTCTTTGACTCTGAAGATGTCCAAATAAAGCTTATAGATCAGGCTGGTAGGTCGATCAAGTCTTCAGAGGGAGTTTTATCGACTGAAACGCAGCTCGGGGACCCTCCATCACATGGGCGGCTAACCAGGATTGATGAAGAAGATAATTCGCTGAAGATGGGAGAGTTTGACCAGCCTCCCCAGTCAACATCAACGCCATTACTCCGCTCCTCTTCCCAATACGACTACGAGCAGGAGGGTAGTCCGTTCGTGCTTAACCAGCTAGGGCGCCCCTCACTTATGTTCTATTCCCCGGGGGCACCTCAGAATTATGGCCAGCAGAGCTTCCAGGATTACTCTCCTTCACACTGGATGTATGCACAAGATCCAGATCAATGTCCTGCCCAGTTTATGGGGACTGATTACCGTTATTTACTGTCCCACCCTTTACCGGTTGCACAGCCTGTCGAGCCATATATGCAGTATAGCTATCCAACGGCTGTAAGGCCCTTTAGGAATCGTGTGAAACCCGAATTTCAAGTGCTGTGCCCTTCAAATCGTCCCGGATACTATATGCCCCCTCCTGGGTACACCATGGCTCCCCATATGCGGTTTAGCAGTAGCTTACTTCCCAACAGTGGCAACTCTACACCAAGCTACAGATCCACTGGAGGGGAGACCACCTACAGGAGCAGTGAACAGAGTTCCAGAAGAGTTCACGAGAGAGGAAGCCGGTAAAGTATACTTTTAGCATATCATGTCTAATTATTTTTCTGAAAAGTCCTTTCTAAACCAATTGTCGTTAAGCAACAACTAATCCTTAAATTAACTGAGACCACGCTAAATTACAAGCTTTGATCATTTATAAAGAGAACACACACTTCACTTAAATTACAGATGGATTCGCTATCAGATGCATGATGAGGGCTCAGAGGCCAATCACTAGCTAATAGCCTTCGCAGCGATAGTATTCTGTTAGTAGCTTGGTAAAAACTAGTCACAAAAAAATAACGACAACTGCAGGACTCGAACCTGCGCGGGCAGAGCCCAAAAGATTTCTAATCTTTCGCCTTAACCACTCGGCCAAGTTGCCATAGAAATTAGATGAGATCTAAAATTGTTTTTAGTTCCATACGAAAATGTATTGGTCACCATCAACACAATTGTAAGGACAATATTCCGCGAAAGGGCCTTCACGCCAATTTCTTACTTAATCGCCTCATCATCCTGCACATCCTAGGCTTTTGTTAGTACCCATAAGGCATCAAAACAATATTTTGTGCTGGTCCTGTAAACTACTTAGAAGCGCAGAGAGCCTTGAAAAAGTTACGATGAACATTTCACTTAATTCAAAGGGCGAGAAACAGCCATTACAAAGCACGTTGGAGAGTTGCAACTTTTGATGAATGGCCAGAGTAACCCTATAAACATGAATAGTTCGCTGGGCTCGTCAAACTCAACTGGAGGAGTTCCAGCGCAGGTTTTGTTCATGGACCACGATGCGCCCCCAAGAACGAGCACAAATCCACCACATTCGAGTTATTATCAAGTGGCAACTCCAAAATCTCCTCACGAGCTCATCTTGGATGAACACGATGTAGATCTGGCGGCTCAGCAGGATCATTTCCACGACCCTCATGCAGCTCATGGTCCTAATGGGGACAAGACGCAAGACTCCGTGATGGGCAGGATTGCTGGTGAGAGCGAAGAGACAGAAAGGTTGAAATACGAAGCTGCAAAGACTGAAATCCTCGACAAAATACATTTGCAAACATTAATAAGCCACAAGGAAGCTCAAGCAATTCAGCGAGAAATCAAACGTGTGGATGCCCAACTGACACTACTAAGCAAGTTGCACGATGACAAAGACCTTGTAAAGAAGGTGGAAGAGCATAACCAGCGCCAGAACGAGAAAGTGAGGCAACAGTTATCCGAGGCCAATACTGTTGCAAACTCATCAGGCTACTTGGCTGATAATTCGGCCATGACGTCCTTTGCGGGTTATTCAATGAGTACACCATTGTCCGCCGGCAGCTTCATACCAACGCATCATTATCATACCAGGAGCAAGAGCAGTGGGAATGTAACCGAGGTTCCGCACCTGCGGCCTGCCAATTCTGCTATTATAGATATGAGGCTCGCGGGTTCGAAGTGCATACCGCCAGGTGTTCACACGCTTCAAGAATCGGGCACCGATATACAAAATTTCAGACCCAATCAAATGAATTCGCATCATAGAAGAAACTATAGCAGTACGTGCCTGACTAGTAATAGCGGGGTCGTAGGGAAGACTGAGGATAATGAAGCTATATTCAAAAGGTATGATGGGATCCTGATAGTAATAACATGCTCTTTTTGTCCGAGAAGTGGTTTCACATCGGCACAAGGCATAGTAAATCACACGAGGCTAAAGCATGGAAAGACCTACTCGAGTCAACCGCTAGCGGTATTGCATAACCAAAGGCTTCTTGATGAGGCCAAACAAGATCCTTTAGTCCTAAAAAAATTTAAAGAGCTCGGAAAAGACCCTAGCAAGGAGTATCTGCCCTCAGAAGTTGCCATACCCTGTTCAGCACCTAAATCTAGTCAACGAGAACCAAGTCCAAAGCAAACGAATATCAAAAGCAAGGAAGAATCTGGTAGAATTCAAAATCCCCGTATGATCGACCATTTAAAGAAGCTATACAACCAGGGGGATTTTGAAGACCTTGTAGAGATGGTGAACGATGCTTCTAAGGACTTAAAGGTAGTGTTGGAACAACCCAGTCCCGAGTCTAGCGAAAGCGAAGAAGATCATGAAACCAGGATACGAGGTATCGACGCAGATTGTGCAACAGGCTCTTCAGTAGAACCCGCGCCACAAAGTACAGAATCCTCGTCTTTCAAGCCTGATTCAGTCCCGCCACCATCCTCCGACAATGTACTGGATGAAACCATCGACCACGATGAAAATAGGTCGTCTGTATCATCCCCATCCCCCACATCTGCCACTAAGAGAAGGAACTCTCGCAAACGTAGAAATGAGCAGCGGGAATTTGCCAAAGATTTACAGGAACGAGCCAGGCCCGCGGAGAAGAAAGCTAGACCCGATGTACTAGCATTAACAAGTGTTCCAGAGCACGACAAAAGATCCTCGCATTATAATTTAAGAGCCAAGTCGAAATTGCGCAGCAACAGCACTTTCGAGTAGTTGGGGCTAACTACCGAGACCATGATGGCTGGCCATGACAGACGCACCATAGATAGTACTTATATAGACAAGAATCGATAATTGGGCTATCTATTCACAACTGCCCTATCACGTGTATTTGTTCACTGTATAAAGGTATTGAAGAATCGTTGCTCCGCTTGCCGCTACAAGGGAGATGCAGTAAACATAGCTAGTCTAACATGTTTCTGCGACGGGTATCTCGATTGATTACTATCCAACGATGTTTCATTTCAAACGCTGCTAAATATGCAAGCATCAAGAAATCTTCTACCTCCTGGTATTATGCATCCGACGTGCCGCTAACTAAACCCTATGATTCAAAATATAAACCAAGCAAACCAGCTGGAAAATTCTTAAAGTTCCCTGCTGGCGATTGCCAAAGGCTAGAAAAGGCTTTCCAAGAATGGAGTAAATTTCGGGAGGAAAGTAAAGAATTGGAGAGCATTCCAGTCAACGAGGACTTTCTGTTTGAAGTTAATGTACCGAAAATGGTGCTGAAACCTACTTATTGGCGTGGTCCAACTTATGAGGTACGTCGTGGAGTGTGGATGAGTGCAAGTAACGTACCATTGGCTAATAACCTAACCGCCGAGATAGAGCAGTACTATGCTAAAATGGATTTCTCGTCTAAAGGGGAGAAGAATCAAGAGCAGCAAGACCTTTTCAGGTTAAGTGAGCAGTACGGTAAACATAGAATGGTTCTTTTCGTAGACAAAGCAACGGCTTACCTGCTTCCCCATTTAGAAGGCGGCGAACTACAGCTAAAATTATTGAGGGCCAACATTATCCCTCCCATTGGTGACAGAATAACAAGAGGTGACAGTGGTAACTTCAAGGAGGCAGCCACATCGGCAAAAAGAACAATTGAAAATGAGATACAGGGCACCACAAAGCAGCTTGGGAAGCTGTCGGATTTGATCAGCTGGGAGTTACCTAGCGTCTTTGGAGTGTCCAACTCTAATGACTCGACCTCTTCGAGAAAAGCGAACGACGATGATTCTAATGTGTTTAAAAGAGAAATTGAAACCGACTACGATAATGAAAAAAGCAATTCCCAGCGAAATGTAAAGCATCTAGTCTTATGCGTCCATGGGATAGGCCAGAACCTGGGTAAGAAGTACGAGTATGTCAACTTTGCACATACTGTAAATATTCTGCGAAGCAATATGAAAAAACTGTACAGCGAGTCAAGGAGGCTGCAGAAATATAACAAGGAAGATAGATCGAGTGATTGGAGAAGCAATTGTAATGTTCAGGTGCTACCAATCTCGTGGAGACACACGATTGGGTTCCAAACGGATGCGACAGAGCCTAACAAAGAGAATCCAGAACTGCCTCCACTTGGGGACATCACGTTAAATGGAGTTCTAAGTTTGCGAAGGTTACTGGGAGACATCGCGCTGGATATTTTACTATATGGTGAGCCTTATTACAGAAAGCGCATTCTGACTGAGGTCAAGAGACAATTAAATTGCACATACAATCTTTTCAAAGAGCGAAATCCCAGCTTTGAAGGACACGTCCATTTGATAGGTCACTCTTTGGGAAGTCTGATACTCTTTGACATCCTGAGCGAGCAGGAAGAGTTCAAGCTTGATTTTAAAGTAAAAAACTTTTACAGCATCGGATCTCCTACTGGCGTCTTCAAGCTGATACAGCGGACCAAGATAGGTTTCAAAGAGGATGAGCCTGAGAATACATCGACAACTTTCCAAAAGCCTGAATGCGAGAATCTTTACAACTTATTTCATGTTTGTGACCCCATATCGTACCGGATGGAACCCCTAATAGAACTGTCGATGGCACAGTACCAGGCGGCCAATATATCACATTGGTCCGTAGGCGATGGAATTGCATCCAAAGTGCTCGAATTTGGCGAACATATCCTAAAGGACATGCCGGTGGCCGCCAGCAAAGACCAAAAAGTGGGAAATAGAAAAACAATGCTTCCAGTTGAGATTGTGGAGAAGCTGACCAAACTGAACCGCACTGGACGGTTGGACTACATGCTACCACCCGGGTTCCTAGAGGTAGACATAATAGCGGCCGCAAAAGCCCACGTATCGTACTTTGAAGAACCAGATATTGCAGGGTTCATTCTCAAGGAGATTCTCAGAAAGGACAATGGCAAGCACGACGTGATAGTGACCAGACTGAACCGTCCTTCCGATGTTTAAGATCTTTGAGGGCATCTCGTTGTCGGTGACCGAACATCAAAATTCATTCTTAGAGACGTCAAAAACCTCGATGAGCTTGGCAACGCCAGTCGTGGGAATAACTGAGAGGATCATTGAGCAAGATGAAGTACATAATCGAGCATATGGAGCAGGATTTCAGTCAATGGGTGACCCTGGAATACGCGCAGATAATCAGGGACATCGGAGCTGAAAATTTGATTCTTTCCTCTTTACCAGAGGGAACTACGGAGAGAGACATTCCTGAAAAACTGTTGAAAATGGGGCTTAGATGGACCACAAGGGATCTCAACCATCTGGGTGAACAGTTCGAAGACCTGCAGCCACTGGAAAACGGTAGGGTCTGCCTGCTGGATCCAAGAGCTGACCAGGATTTGCAGCCGGAAGAAGCAAAGAAATTCGACTACTTCGTCTTTGGCGGCATCCTGGGCGACCACCCTCCCAGAGACCGTACCACTGAGATCAAACTGGCATATCCCAACCTAGTGGTAGGCCGAAGACTTGGAGACAAACAGATGACAACTGACACGGCGATCAGGACCACCCAACAGATCATTGAGAAAGGTAAAAAATTCGACGATATCCACTTCATCGACTACCCTGAGTTCAGGTTCAGCAAGAATGAAGCGACTGAGATGCCGTTCAGATATATTCTCGACGCTCAGAACCAGCCTATCCTTCCGGAAGGTATGCTTGCCCTCATAAAGAGAGACTCTGAACAAAGCTTAGACGATTTACTCTAGGATATCTATCTACCACTAAGTACGTGCGAGCCTATTTTTTCTCCGTATCACTCTCCAGGAACTGGCCCAGCAATTTTTCCACATCGATGTCACTAGATTCATCCTTTTGCACAGAAGCAGATGCGTTACCTGCTGAATTGTCCTTCCCCTCATTTTTACCCAATCCAAAGTAAACCCCAGCGCCTGTGGCAGCTAGAGTACCAATGGCTAGAATATGGGGTTTCACAGATACACCGAAAATCTTGTAAGCTGGAGACATGCCTACTTCTATCAGGCTTGATCACATCCTTTCGAGTTGTCCATCTACTCTCCTTCTAATAGGCCATCATCGCCTTCACAAGAACGGTAACATAATAATCACGTGAATAACACGTGAATAACACGTGTTATTTATTTTGGGCATCTAGCCATTGCAAAAAGGCCTAATCAACTGGTTGTCAGATTATGAAGCTATCTGGACTGATTTAAGAGTAATCGGACACTGTGACAGACGCTTGCGATCATCAGATCATGTGCTTCTCACGTGATGTTATTTCACGTGAAAGTCATGTGATCATTTTCGTCATAGGTGATGGAAAATTCCAGAACTCATAGTGGGTAATAAAGCCTACAAGTATAAAATCGATAGGTGTTGAAGGTCTGAAGGAAACGTTATTCTTATCGGTTCAAGAAGGTCGCTCCCTGCTGTCATGTCTACCATATTGAAATCTGCCAAGTCAATTGTTCCTTTGCTTGACCGTGTGCTTGTTCAGCGTGTCAAGGCGCAGGCCAAGACCGCTTCTGGTCTATACTTGCCCGAAAAGAACGTCGAAAAGTTAAACCAGGGTACTGTCTTGGCAGTTGGCCCAGGCTTCACCGATGCCAACGGTAACAAGGTTACCCCACAGGTCCAGGTGGGCGACCAGGTTCTGATCCCACAATACGGTGGGTCTGCCATCAAGTTGAAGGATGACGAGGAAGTGATCCTGTTCAGAGACTCCGAGATCTTGGCTAAGATCAATGACGCCTAGTTTAATTGTTTTCCTGTAAATACAAAGATATTTTTAAGTATGAGAAACGTCTATGAAGAAATGTTCAGCGTCGAACTGGCGTAGGGTGTCCCTCAGTTCTTGCTCATCGCGGCACACTCTCATGAAGTAGCGTGGGAATTTGCTGGATTCCAGATATCCTTGCCATGTCTTTTCAGCGTAGTTGCCTGTCATTTCAATGACAGTGTCTGTGGATCGATCGCGGAAAGGCTCGTCCCATTTTATTCTGCCGAGCACCAATCTCTCGAAAAACTTGCAAGACTTTTCGCTACCCACTGCGATTATGATGCCCTCACCATTGTCACCGACCCTCAGACATGTTCCTCTCAGCGCTAGTTGTTTGCTGTTCGTGCTCAACTTATATCGTATTTTTGGATTAGCGAGACTCTTGAAACGGAAGACTCTGCAACAGTTGTCTGGGGATAGTGGGTTCGAGTCTCCTTCCCTGCGTTTCTTAACCGCTTCTTCATGTCTTTTCATGTTCGTTTCGAGGTGCTTCCTCTTCCGTTGTTCCACTTGCTCGAGCACTGTGTGCTCCCATTGTGTGGGGTCGCTTATGTTCTGGTTGTTCTCGTAAACGCTCATCATGTTGGCTAATTTCACCTTGGGTTCGGGTTTTGGTTCTAGCCCCATTCGAATCCGTGTCTCCCTCTCTTCTCGTTCGAATTTTCGCCTGTTGCGTCGAATCTTCTTCTGCTCTTTCTTGGTCAGATACACCCTTGTCGTGGGCGTCACGGTGCTTACCTTAATGGGTACTGGGTGATGCACGTAATTAATCGATGGTGCATGGGAATCATCTTCGTCGTCACTTTCGCTTTCATCATCATTTTCCTCACTGTATTTGTTCAGCACGTTTAATTCTTCATCTAGGTATGGCTTGTCCCACCATTCCACCGCAGGAACATCTTCTGGACGTCTTATGTATTTTTCTTCACCCAACGAAGGATCGGGCAGCTCCCCACGTTTGATCTTGTCATTTGTTTCAGCTTGCTCTCTTTCTCTTCGTATCTTCTCGATCCTCCCTCGTTCCTGTTCTTCCTCATACCTTAACTTCTGTTCTGCTCTCTCACTTTCGACTTGTGTGCTTATTTCTCCCTTCTCATAAAACTTTAAGCCCCTCTCCAGCCTCTTGGTAACTTTGTCATTGGTTCGCAGGTTCGATGTGCTTAGGTATGGATTTTCATTCCTGTACTGCTTCTTAATTAGATTTGGATTCGACGACAACAGTAGCGGGTTGATCTCCGTTTGCAAACCTCGAGATTCCCTGACATAGCCACTAGACTTCTTTGCTTGGTTACGAGCCATTGAAGCACCACCTTTATTAGACGATTCTGTATTGTTGTTTAAGTAAAGCCGAGTGTTAACCAAAGAAGAGTCGCTTGCCGAATTTATTAAAGGTTTGATTATATGCAATTACATATGTGTGTCCATGACCTCAACTGAACCCAAATAGCTTTGACCTACGTTTTTTACCCGAGTCACCGTCATTAATACTTATAGCATCCGTATCGCTCGCATCACTATTCCGCCTACTAACAGACCGGCTTCTAGAGCCACTGTGCCTGAAGAGAGATAAGAATCCACTCTTTTTCTTGCTTGAAGAAGAGGAAGAAGAGCTTGCCATGGAGTCGTTAGACTTCACACGCGAGATGTTGCTCGAACTCCTCACTTTGCGAACTGCTGATTGCGAGCTCTTCACCCTGCGTAAAGGTTCATCGTAGCTATTTCTTGGCTTGATTTGATCCTGTGGCGGGGATGAATCTGCAGAGGAAAGTTTTAGTTTGGAATTGCCCAAGGCACGTCTGCCGTCCTTCGAATTTACGTTGGAGGCAAACTTAATTTGACTTGCGCGAGGTTTCGCACTCGATACCTTGTTGCTAGAGCTTTTTGGGAAATTGGCAACGTCTACCATCGATCTCTTGTTGCGAACATTTTTTTCCGTCTCACCGGTGATCACTCTCCGTAACTGGGTGAATCCTGCCTCCCTTTCCTCTTGATCCATATTCTGTACGTGCATTGCAAAACTTAATGACTGGTGAGTTAACAATTCTAATTTATCAATGTTCTTTCTGATTGCAGTAGCATGTACCTTATCATCTAGTTCTTTTAAGCCATTTGACATTTCTTCTCTATGCTTCCTTGTGGCTTCGATCAGATCCTCTCTAGAAGCCGTGCTCGTAGAGACTGCGTCGATATTCGAGCCTGAGAAGTTGGATTCCGATCCAGATATCGACTCCGAATCAGAGCCTATACCTGGGGATACTGGAGTTTGCCCACCGCTGTTAGATACCGGGGTCGGTGATTGTGTAGGAATGTTACTGGGAGAGACCGAGAGACTCTCTGACGGAGTAAAATCCTTCTGAAGGGACGCTTCAAAATCGTACATTCTTTTCACTGGTATAACAAACACTGGTATTGGATACTTTGTGCACAAAACATCTGTTAAATTCTTAGCTTTCCAAAGAACTAAATTATCAGTCCGCTGCCACCTCAGCGTTGTAGACGTACAGAAATCTGGAGTGTAGACATTCATAGCATCGAGTATTATCTTTTTTGTCCTGCCCACCACAATTTCCACTGTCACCTTGATCCTTATATCTTTTGGCACAATGACAGCTATGTAGGTAAGAATGTCTTCAAGTTTGTCAGTCACCATTTGAGCTGAATAACCCGAACTCCATTCCTCAGATTGGTCATTTGTTTTTGCATTAGGTGTACCAAGAGGTTCCGCAGACCTTGACCTATACAGACCACTCCCAACAGGAGCACCAAGGCGATTGCCATACCTACCACGACTGACTGACGTGGTGGAAAACCTTGGTATATTAGCAACGACGACAATGTGATCGGTATCCTGAGCCAGTACTCGTACGGCCCAGTCCAGTGCCACCCAGGTATGTCTCCGTCCACTAATATGACACAATATGGTTCTCGGTAAATTTGGGAATCCGACTTTTTCCCTCAAGACTCTCTCTCTCCGTCTCTCATCTTTGGAGATCGGTGTATATCCATCATTGCTCAATATTCTTGTTTTGCTAGTCTGTTTCTGTGGAAACACGATGTCAGGAAACTTGAAATGAGTCTGCTTGTTTTTAACTCTGTCCTCGATCTTGGCTTTTTTTGTTAGCCAAGCAGTGTTCCACCCGGGTTGAGCCCTGTTGATGATTATGGCATCGTTCGTAATCGTCGGAGTCGTGGGGTAATCCACTCTTACTATCTTGCCATTTTGTGCTATCCGAAACATAGAGCTCAATGCTGCTGCCTTATTGGCGAGATTTCTTGGTGGTGGTGAACCACCAAACTCATTCCTCTTCGTTAAATAATTATTCCTCAGAAAGTACTCTGCGTTATTAGACATATATCCACTTTCATCATCGTAAAACTCTTCCATTGTATACTCAGCCGGTATTTGGACTCCTGGGAAGTCAAGCCCGTCGTCACCATTGCTATCGCCCAGATACGAGGGGACAGTGTTAAAAGAGACACATGGCTTAAATTTGCGACTCAACAGCTTACCAGATCCTCGTTTTCCATCCCCATTCTCACTATCTTGGATCTCCGGAAAAAGCCTTATTCTCTTGTAAGTGTTCTTCACCGATTCGGCCTTATCCTCTAGAAACATTGGACTGATTTACAGGTTTGCAATAGCTCTTGAGGTAAATACGGTCAGTATGACAATCTTCTATTTGTGATGTTTCCGGGAAGATCAATTAGCTATTGTAATATGGGCTTTTTAGCTTTACTCTGTTCTTGTACAGATCTATAAAAGCTGGAGATTTCGGGGTATTATCAGTCGCACAATTGTAGACCAGCTACTTACTACAAACAGGTAGAAGACTAAATTACATCAGGCTTTTCATGTTATTGAGGCTCTTGAGCGCTCTATTAGCTAGACAAGTACCATTGGTTCACCCTGCCGCAAGGGCGTAATGCTTTCATTTCTCTACATAGTTCATTACACTAATCTCAAAGGTTGACAATCCAGTCAACCACATCGCTGATGCACAGACCTTCCTTGAGACTAGTGGTGAAGACGGCTATGTCTCTATCAAGTGGAAGGGCCTGGCTTTCTTGTGACTCAGACGAAACTAGTGGTACATGTAGCTGTCGGTGTCTCAGGTCGACACCTATCTGTCGTGCCAATACGTCTGGCTTCTTCAGCAGATGTGCATTTGTGGAATCTATCTGTAAAGTTTCATCTGAATTGTAGCTGTAAGTCGGTATTGTAGAGATGGTGGTTTTTACCTCTGGTTCATGGACAAGGTCAATCTTGTTACCCAGGACCATTAATGGAATTCTGTCATCGTTGGTCATTTGCATTATCTTGGAGAGCTTCTCGAACGACTCATTGAGCATGAGAGTATCACTCAAGTCTATCATGTATATTATTAGGTCCACTTTACTGAAGCACCTTTCCCAGAGCGGCTGGAACCTGGATTGTCCAGCCAGGTCATAAACTTTGATGAGGCTATCTTCTAGTGAGAACTGGCTCACCTGGATGCCTAACGTCGGAACTGTATCTTGCTCAAACGGCTTACCTCCCAGCATTTTAGTCAGAGTCGTCTTGCCCGAGTTTTGCAGCCCAATGATAGCTATGCTAAGCTCTTTTTGGAATAGGAATATCGACAGAATTTTCGACCACAACGAGTCTAGCCACGACCGCAATAAGCTCCATCCCATCAGCTTGCTTTAGCGTCTACTACCTCGTCTTTTCTCCCGCTAAGCGTCTTCTTTGAGTGCTCATCTCTTTTCATAGGTACAAAAGCAGAGTTCTTGCAGATGATTAGCTAAAGTATACAAAGCTATGATGACTTACTTATTTTTGATGCTTCAACATGCCTCCTGCTAGACGTTCCAGTCTCTTAATGCAAGGATAGCCTTCCAGCATACCAAACACATACCACTCGATCAAAAAGTCTGTGGGTACCCTATAGTATATTAACTTCGGCCTGAGAATGGTTATCACCTCAATGAAATGAGTTACCACGGCAAATAGTATTACTCCTCCCAGGACGAGGTCGTTATCCAGGAATTTCAGCAGAGCCGAGGGCAAAGGAAGCCAGTACAGCAAACTGCGGTACTTGTAGCACAGAAAAGGTAAAAACACAGCGCATATGAGAGCGTATTCTGGGACAGTAGACGGATAACTCATATCGTTGACCTGGATGGTCGAAAGCCCCCTCTTGGAAGCCGCTGTGTGTGCCATTTCCACGAGTCTGGGACGGGCTTCGTTCCAGTCTTTCAGAGGGGGTTCGAGAAGAATTATCTTCTCAATGTCGGTTTCGAGGCCTTTGTGGGTGAATTGCAACGTCATGCAATCCAAATCAATGCTCAACATCCGAACAAACCTAACATCACTTGTGATGGGAACCTTTCCATAAACGTATAGGTAGTCCTCGAGCGCTAGCCTGTGATCCCGGTTCATGTGGGCGACTATTGCCTGCCTAGCTGCTTCTGACATTCTAGCGAAGTGTATAATGATCGATTGGGCCCTTACTTGGTATGTTTTTGACCCGTAACTATGTAAGATGGTTAATGTATGGGATTTTTTCACTTATAGAAGTGGAACCCCCTTTGAAAACTTGGCCTTTCAAGAACGAACCACAACAAAGACAAGTAAAAGGCCCATTATAAGTCTGCTAGGACTGGTTTGAGTTTGTTTCTAGCTTTTTCAGAAGTATGAGTAACAGTAGTAGGGTGGAAGGTAGCTCCGGACACCGTCATCACCACCATCACCACCACCATCATCATGGCCATGGAAGTAGCCATCGTTCAACCCTGGCGGATGGATCAAGAATTGGGAACTATCAGATCGTTAAGACGCTGGGTGAGGGTTCATTCGGTAAAGTTAAGCTGGCCTACCATGTCACTACGGGCCAGAAAGTCGCGTTGAAGATCATCAATAAGAAAGTGTTGGCCAAGAGCGACATGCAGGGACGAATTGAGCGTGAGATCTCTTATTTGCGTCTGTTGAGACACCCACATATTATAAAGCTCTACGATGTTATCAAATCGAAGGACGAAATTATTATGGTCATTGAGTATGCAGGGAACGAATTGTTTGACTACATTGTGCAAAGGGACAAGATGAGCGAGAAGGAGGCTCGTCGCTTCTTCCAGCAAATAATCAGCGCTGTGGAGTACTGTCACAGGCACAAGATTGTGCATAGGGATCTGAAACCCGAGAATTTGCTGCTGGACGAGCATTTGAACGTCAAAATTGCGGATTTTGGCTTGTCAAACATTATGACTGATGGTAATTTTCTGAAAACTTCGTGTGGGTCTCCAAACTACGCTGCCCCCGAAGTTATTAGCGGTAAACTGTATGCCGGACCTGAAGTTGACGTTTGGTCTTCAGGAGTTATTCTTTATGTTATGTTATGTCGTCGTTTGCCCTTCGACGATGAGAGTATTCCTGTTTTGTTCAAAAATATCAGTAACGGTGTCTATACTCTCCCCAAGTTTCTCTCTCCAGGTGCTGCCAGCCTAATTAAGAGAATGCTCATTGTCAATCCCTTGAACAGAATTAGTATCCATGAGATCATGCAGGATGAATGGTTTAAAGTCGACCTACCAGATTATCTAATCCCAGCGGAATTGAAGCATCAGCAGGAGGAGGATGATGAGGCCCACGCTGCCGCAAAGAATGACACGCAACAGGAAGAAGTCGATGACGATCTTGTTAACGCTTTGTCGAAGACCATGGGCTACGAAAAAGATGAAATTTACGAGTCACTGGAGTCCGGCCACGACAGTTCGGCATTAAATGAGATCAGAGACGCCTACAATTTAATCAAAGAGAACAAATCTCTGATCAAAGACCTCAAGTCAGATAAGAGCGCTTGTGACGAGCTCGATACTTTCCTTGCTCAATCGCCTCCTACCTTCCAGCAAAGAAGTACAAGTGACGTTAGTAGTCAACCTAATGCAGCTGCAGGAACAGTCCAACAACAAACATCACGTAAGATCGCAACTCAGCAGAGGACTTACCACCAAACTTCTTTCAGCGACCAGAGTAAAGAAGAAGACTCTACGATCTCAATTTTGCCTACTTCCCTACCTCAGATCCACAGAGCTAACATGCTTGCGCAGGGGCTACCAGCAGCATCCAAGATATCGCCTCTAGTGAACAAGAAATCGAAAACAAGATGGCATTTTGGTATACGGTCCCGGTCTTATCCTCTGGACGTTATGGGCGAAATTTACATAGCTCTCAAAAACCTCGGTGCAGAGTGGGCGAAGCCATCGGAAGAGGACCTATGGACTATCAGGGTCCGTTGGAAATACGACGTGGATCAGAACAAAAACAATGAAAAAATCCCCGACCTCATGAAAATGGTCATTCAACTCTTCCAAATTGAAACTAACAACTACCTTGTTGACTTCAAGTTTGACGGCTGGGAGAGCAGTCATGGTGAAGCCACAACACAGTCCAACGTATCTGAGGACGAGATGAGTACTTTCTCGGCCTATCCATTCCTTCATTTAACGACCAGGCTTATCATGGAACTTGCAGTGAATAGCCAAGGCGGTTAGCTAGCAAACAAGTCCTTCTCAGACTTACACTCAAGGTTCATTCATGTTCAGTATATATCATTCTCTATAACGCTATAGGGTCTTTATTTTGACGATTTTTCCTCATTGGGGAAAACAATAATAATAGGTCGAAGATTAAGCAACCTGCCACCATTTGATGGTTCACAAAACAGACATATTGACCACTCTAAGAGACCTCTAGACGATTATAGAGGCCTGAATACAGTCATAACAGGCCGGTCAGCGTTTTGTGCGATGAATTCCAGTCAAGAAAGTATAGAATGTAAAACAAAGGAGACGGCTTGCGAACAAACACCGTCACCAAAAGCAAGCCGTTCTCCTTCTTCAGCAGGTTTATTACAAAAGACAGACTTGAGAACTGAACGCCTTACAGCGATAGCACAGCTGGATAGGAGTGATGTGAGATTGCAGCAGATAAACAAGTTGCTTAACAGATCGCGCAAGATAATAGTTTTGACAGGGGCAGGCATCTCGTGTAATGCAGGCATCCCAGATTTTAGGTCTTCTTCAGGACTCTATGAATTGGTGAAAAAACAGTATCCAGACCTTCCCATAATGTCAGGGCAGGAAATGTTCGATATATCGTTGTTCAGAGACGAGCTTAAGATATCGGTGTTTGCTACATTCATGGAAAAACTATACTCTAGCGTCCAAAAAGCTCATCCGACAAAGACCCACAGGTTTATAGCCCATCTGAAGAATAGGAACAAGCTTTTAAGATGCTATACGCAGAACATTGATGGTCTGGAAGAGAATCTCGGGATGGAAATGTCCAACAACGAAACAAATGACACAACGATAGCTGGTTTTAACTCCCGCTGGAAAAACTTTGACGTGGTCCAGTTGCATGGGGATTTGAACTCCTTGTCGTGCACTCGATGTTTTCATGTATTCCAGTGGAGCAGATATTGGTCCCGCTCCTTCAGAAGAGGTGAGCTCCCAACATGCCCAACTTGCGAAGAACAAAACCAAAAGCGATTCGAACAAGGGAAGAGACAAACTGGCATAACTGGGCTCTTAAGGCCTAACATTGTTCTCTATGGAGAGAACCATCCTTCCTGCGAGTTCATCGCCCAGGGACTAAGCCTCGATGTACATAGAGGTAGGCCAGATTTCCTAATAATCATGGGCACCAGCTTGAAAGTTGATGGTGTAAAACGAGTGGTAAGACAGATCAGTAAGCAGGTGCACGAGCGAGGCGGAATCGTGATACTAGTCAACAAAACCACGATAGGCGATTCCTCATGGCACGGCGTAATAGATTATCAGATAATGTGCGACTGCGATGAATGGGTGACATATCTAGAAACTACAATTCCAGACTTTTTCAAAACACAGGAACAGATAGATAAATTGAGACAACTTAAACGAGAAGCTAGCGACCTGCGGAAGAAGGTGCTCGAGGAGCAGAAGAAAACAGATTTAATCAGCATGATGAAAACCCCACCAGCCACTCCAGTTAGGAAAGATGAAAGGCAGGTTCAAAGTATCGAGAACAACTTCGAAAATGTCAAGAAGAGATTGGTGACGACGGGCAAATCTCCATGTAAGAGACAAAAGAAGACACTGCATAAAGAAGTCATTACTGAAGAGAAACAAATGGCATCTACCACACAGCATTCAGAACAAGTTACTATGTAATGAAAGCCTCATCTAGTATTTAACTAAGAAATGTTAACTCAAGCTCCGCTTGGGATGCGCTGCTAATAGCGCGAGACTGAATTTTCAGCTAATAGGTAGAAACTCATCTCATCGCAGTAATTCAAATAGCAAAGGCCGTATCTGTTGGCTTTTTACCTGCATACTATGAATCGTGAGCAGTCTGAGAAATTTAGAGATAAGCATTTGATCCAAAAGTATAATCTTATCCATCTACTCCCGACTCTAGACGTTCCTGAACTATCTGGCTTATATCTGAAAAGCTTTCTCAATGCAACCAAACGATATCAGTTGCAGCTCCCTCCTGTAATCAGTGATTCAAGCTCTAAGTTTTGTGGCTCCTGTGGTACAGTTAGAATCCCACTTCGTAATACTAAGATGTCAATCGCTGAAAACTCCAATGAGACCAAGGTCGAGTGTACTAGAACTCTGCAGTATAAATGTCTGAGTTGTAAATATACAGAGTCGTTTCCGCTGAAGCAATCAGCTCATCAACGTATCGAGCCTGGGAGTCAGGCCAAAGATCGGTTCGTTGCGACCTGGCCTCAAAGAAAGCAACCAGAGAAAGAGAGAAATATGGTCGAGAAGAAGTCGAGTGCGAAGGAAAGGGCAAAGAAACGTAAGTTGAACTCTCTATCGAACCTTCTCTCGAGAAAGAAAGACGAGAAGAAAAAGCAAGCCTCGCCTTCGTTGAGTCTGGAAAGTTTTATGCAACAGGATTAGAATTTATGAACGTCTAAATGTTTGAATATATCAACAAGCAAGAATGAGCGGGGCTCATGCAGTGGAGTTTAGTACATCCTTCAAGTTTTCGACAGCCTTCGAAGAACCGGTGTGCTCAGAGTGAGTGCTGGCCGCTAGACTAATCGCGCTTGAATCAGAGAAACTTGAACTGTGTCTCTTCACTGAGGGTCGCACATTATCTTCATGAAGTCCTGCACCAGACATGGAGCCCCGTGTGACTCTGTGAGTGACCTTTTCCGGTACAGGAGTTGTCAGTGGTGCCGAAATCAGCTCCTCTGCTTCGTTCTCTTCATTTTCTGGCTCATAGTCGATCTTTCGGATGCATATATTAGTCCACATTCTCCTGCGGTATCCACCCCGAGTTCCATCGAGATTGAGATCGTAAACCCATTTGGTTCCCAAATCTGTGTCAACGTACTCAACAAACCCTTCCTCTAGCCACTCCGTGGGATTCAGGTCCAATGCCCAGTTCACGTCATCAAGCCACTGCCAGTCGATTGGAGGCTTCACATCATCCAGTGAAGAAACACAGTTTTCTTCAATTTTTTCCTGTTTTATTCGTAATTGTGAGAATAATGTGAAGTCATCGTTTGAGTAACCGACTAGTGTCCAGCCCTTACCGTGTTTAAATCTCTGAATCTCATAAACCGCTACCATGCGATGCTCACGGGCCTCTAAATACCGTAGTTGTTCACCAACTAGTTTTTCATATCTGTTCGTTAATGCCAGCAATCGTAGGCGCGTCTCTTCTGAATAGACAGTTGTGAAGAACCTTTCTCTATTGTGAGGATGCATTGTAATTACGAATGACCAGCCCAGCACAAGTAGTATGGCTTTCAAAGGTATGAAAGCCAGGAAGAAGTCCATGAAAAGCGCGTTTAATATAGCTATACCCAGCAGTAGCACAAACGCTGCAGAAGACTTCTTCTCGTCTGTGAAGAAAGCGAACTTGGCCAGGATATGATTCAGAAAATCGTAGGTCTTCACGTATAGCAATAGCCTATTCTGCAGATCTGTCAAGTTCAGAATGAATTCCTGGCTAAGCTCTGGGACTGGTTTAGGGACTTCGGCTTTACGTAGAGGTGGACCATCTGCCGGCATCGGATTAACGTCCAAATACGGGGAAGCATTGGGCTTGTGGATGTACAGAAACTGCGGGACCATCACCCCGAACAGCAAGTAAAATATTGGAATCGACGTTATCGTTGGTAGAGGTCTTAAAATAGCATAAGAGTAGATTAGAACGATCGACACAGTGTAAGCTGGATTGGACCATTCAAATATCTTGCTCACTTCGTCGATTAGTGTAAAAGGCAAACTAAGCCTAGAGTTCATAAGCACAAAGTTCCGGCTCATTATCTGCACCGATAAACTTGGTCTGCCCTTGGCGGCCGCTATTCTGGATTCCAGATTATCCACAGCCATCTCAGTCGTAGGAGGCAAAGCCATTCTCATGATCTTCTCGATCAAGGTATCAGTCATAACTTTCTGCATCCCTGAGCCCGTAATACCAAGCCCGGGACTACTTGAAGTCTCAAATTCAGCACCGTTGGGCCCACGTTTCTTCTGAACACCGCTGGTGCTTGTACTCTTGGACCCTTCGTTCCAGAAAAAACTGGTGACAGAGTCCATCTTGTAGCCCGCTAATGACTCTCACTAGTTCTAAGACCAGTCACAACCCTTCAATGGTACTCTCTAATGAGAGTGTTGTAAGAACTTTAGGTTAATCAGTCGCGGTCAAGGAGAAACTAGTCATATAAGAGAAAAATGACATACTGCTAAGCCATAAACTACACATGAGCCGTTTCACACCTAAATGGCCAGACACCAAATAGTTGAAGTTCCACAATGCCCTCGAGATTATGTAAGTGAGGTGCTGTTACTACCTGGCGAGCGCATGTTGGTTGTCACCTCATGGGATGGGCTGCTTACTGTTTATGACTACGAGTTGGAACTCCAAAAACTGAGTCTAAATACTCAATTGCAGCATAAATGTGCTCTCCTGGCATGTTGCTATGTCGATACAAGCAGGGGAAGACAGATCTATGTGAGTAGTGTAGAGGGTGAAATATTGCAAGTCGACTTAGAGTCAGAAGGGTTTGTCTCGGTGGATAACAATTGTGCAACTTTGGGAATACCGTGTATACAGGCCTTCCAGGACCGTCTTGTCTGCGGGTCCTGGGATGGAACGCTACAAGTTGTGGATTGCGAGAGTAACTGTGTTGTTTTGCAAGAACGTCTGAGTGATGGGCTGAAAGTTCTTTCCATGGATACCAATGCTGATCAGATGGTGGTTGCGACTAGTGCAAACAAAGTAAAACTGTTCCGGCTGCCGTTGAAGGCTAACGACAAGGGCGTCGATTTGGAGTCTGGCTTGAAGTATCAGGCCCGGAAAATCAGACTGACCCCACAAAGTGACGGGTACGTCTGCAGTTCACTTGATGGCCGTGTGGCTGTGGAATATTTCAATGACGAGTCGCGAAAGTTTGCCTTCAGGTGCCATAGGCTTAACCTGGTCGACACCAACATGGTGTATCCGGTGAATGCCATGGCGTTTAGGCCGCATTCAAATATACTTTACACCGGAGGCTCTGACGGGTGCGTATCGTGCTGGAATCTGACATCACGCAAGAAAGTGGAACAATTGCCAAAGTTCAACGAGAACAGTGTTGTGCAGCTAGCCTGCAATGGAAAACTCTTGGTTGTGGCTACATCGGACGATTCATTCAAGACAAGTGCGACTAAAGACGAAAATTTCAAATTACAACCCAGTAGACTCTATGTAGTATTTCTTTAATGATTTCCTCATTAACGTTTGACTTTTTTAGTTGCCTTGAATTTCTTATCTGGCAGCTTCCTTTTTGATATGATGTTGTCGAGTAACTTCTCATCTGCTATGAGTTTGAAGTTATCTTCTGCTTCCTGAAGACATTTTTGTAGAGAGTACACTTCACTTTGTAAAACCTTCTCTGTCATGCGCTGTCGTAGGATGTCCATCGTCGGTATCGAGTAGTGGTCTGGGGTAATCTCGCGGAAAGCATGGCTCGGATACTCTTTCAATCGTGCATCTATTACGCCTTGTATTAGCGAAAGACAAAGTCTGGTGATTCTACCACTCTGAACCAATTGCAAGCATTTCTTCACAACCCGTACCAGTGTTCTCTCGACGGCAGCAGGGTCTGACGTGTGGGCCTCTTGGATTTGAAGGAATGTGACCATGATTTGCAAGAATAACACACATTCTGGTATGATCTGTCCGTCGGCATAACAGTCGTAGGCGGTAAATACGATAATCTCGCCCTGCAGCTCGTCAGCTACCTTCTCACTGTCTTGGATCAAATCAACCAGTTTCATCAGCACATCAGCATCACACCGAAGCTTCTCAGAGACTGCTTTAACGATGGTCGTGATCGGCAGCTCACCGAATTCGTGTTTTGAGCCCTCCCACTCCACGTAGCCGTATCTTCTGAGCAGCTCTGAGTTGGGGTGGTCGCCATATATGTTATACACCTGCTCGCCCATGCCAATTGGCTTTGTTGCACACATCTTCAGCGACTCAACGTCGTAGACCAGGTTTGCGTTGCACTTGTTTGTGTTTGCGTTCAAGGTGTCTGCCAATGGAATCATAGACTTGATGTATGCGTCACTCTTGACAGTAGATACCTCCAGGTCCTGATCCAGTAGCTCGTTCTCCTGCGAGTCCGCAATCTCGACGTCAAAAGAGTACGACATGATAATGCTTGCCACATAAACAAAGTCTGACCACGATATAGAGCCCATCTCCTCCAACAACACTTCGCCAGTCTCCCGTATGATACCCAGGACCCTCTCGTACATCTGCTTCGCCTCTTCGACGCCCACCCGCTCCACGATCAGCGACGGCTTCAGACCCTCCAGCTGCTCATCGCTCCAGAACATCAGCGAATTGAGCTCATCAGGCCGTGGAAGCACCTGGAAGTATGCCCACCACCGACTCTCAACATTCAGAACCTTCATTTCGTACAGCATACATAGCACCAGGCCCTCCCAGTGTCCGATCTCTTCCAAAAGTCTCACCCGCAGTTCCTGATGTCTTTCAGCCAGCCGCGAAGTCTGCACGTTCAAGATAGCTGACCTAGGGATCTCAAAAAGCACCTCTTGACCCTCAATGGCGTCTCTAGCTACCACACACCGGCCCTCATTCTCGGATCTTCGGTCGCTGATCGCGATCTTAGGCGACATACGCACCCCAGCAACTTGCTCCAACCAGGCAGAGAATTGAACCGTAGCGTCTCCATACCCGTCCATAGCCCAATTGACCTCAGAAGTCCCACAAAGCCCAACTAGAAGCGTTTCAATCTCTTTCCGAGCAGGCGATGAGCTTCAACTAATTTTTCACTCTCTCGCCCACAACGGTAGTGGAATTTTCCAGAATTACAAGGGCAAACTAGACCTGAAGGATCAACAGGTATAAAAGCGTTGGTGGTTGATCAGGACTGGCCAAATTGTACTGATTGAGTGAAAGCCTGTATAGAAGAAGATACAATGAGCGCAGACGAGTTCAAACAACAAGGTAATACTGCTTTTGTGGCGAAAGAATACGCGAAAGCTGCGGAGCTGTTTGGTAAGGCGATCGAGGTGTCTGAACAGCCTAATCACGTCCTATACTCAAACCGTTCAGCTTGTTACACGTCGTTGAAGAAGTTTCCTGAAGCTTTGAAAGATGCAGAAGAGTGTGTGAAAATTAATCCCGGATGGTCCAAGGGTTACAATCGGGTGGGAGCTGCGCAGTTCGGTTTGAACAATCTGGACGATGCAGAGAAAAGTTACAAGAAGGCTTTGGATCTGGATTCGAGTAATAAGGCTGCCCAGGAAGGTCTGGACCAAGTTCAGAGGACCAGACAGTCTAAACAGCAGATGCCGGACCTGGGACTAGGACAGATGTTCAACGATCCTAACCTGATCGAGAAGCTGAAAAGCAACCCTAAAACTGCAGAGCTGATGAAGGACCCACAATTGGTGGCTAAGTTGGCTCAGTATAGAACTAACCCACAGGCCATCAGTCAGGACCTGTTCACAGACACCCGTCTGATGACTATTATGGCTGCCTTGATGGGCATAGATCTGAACATGGGAGACCCAAACAGCCAGGAACAACCCAAGCCTGTGGAGACTAAGGAGGAGCCAAAGCCAACTGAGACCAAACAGCCTGAAGCTAAACAGGAGGAGCCAGTGAAGGAAGTAAACGAGCCAGAACCAATGGAGGTTGATGACAAGGGTACACAAGTGGAGGCTGAAGAGGCAAAGGCCGAGGGAAACAAGCTGTACAAGGCAAGAAAGTTCGATGAGGCAATTGAATTTTACAACAAAGCTTGGGAACTACACAAGGACATCACCTACTTGAATAACCGTGCTGCTGCAGAGTATGAAAAGGGAGATTACGAGACGGCTATTGCAACCCTAACAAAGGCTGTAGAAGAGGGCAGAGAGATGAGAGCTGACTACAAAGTGATTGCCAAATCATTTGCCCGTATCGGTAACGCATACCACAAGAAGGGTGAACTCAAGAAGTCGATCGACTTTTACCAGAAATCGCTAACTGAGCACAGGAATGCCGATGTCTTGAACAAGCTGAGACACGCCGAGAAGGAGCTCAAGAAACAGGAGGCCGAGGAATACGTGGATCCAGAAAAAGCCGAGGAAGCCCGTTTGCAGGGTAAGGAGTATTTCACCAACGCCGACTGGCCAAATGCTGTGAAGGCTTACACTGAGATGATTAAGAGAGCTCCAGAAGACGCCAGAGGCTATTCCAACAGGGCAGCTGCATTGGCTAAATTGATGTCCTTCCCTGAGGCCATTGCCGACTGTGACAGAGCCATTCAAAAAGATCCGAACTTCATCAGAGCTTACATCAGAAAGGCAAGTGCACAAATTGCTGTCAAGGAGTTTGCTGGCGCTATTGAAACCCTCGACGCTGCTCGCACCAAGGACAGTGAGATCAACAACGGGGCTAACGCCAGAGAAATAGACCAGTTGTACGTTAAGGCAAACAACCAAAGATTCCAACCTGGAGACGCCAATGAAACTCCGGAGCAGACGTACGAAAGAGCAATGAAAGATCCTGAGGTCGCCGCCATCATGCAAGATCCTGTGATGCAAAGTATTTTGCAACAGGCGCAGCAGAATCCCGCTGCTTTACAAGAACACATGCAGAACCCTGACGTTTTCAGAAAGATCCAAACCTTGATCGCTGCTGGTATTATTCGCACGGGTCCCCGCTAGTTCAGCCACCAAATAACTTTCTTGTTGTATATGAATTAAGAGTTTTTAATACTGGAGATTTTTGTAGCATTTCCATACTATTCAATTATTACGAGAGGCTTCCGAATTTACTAGTTGGTTGGGCCGATGGAATAGTAGATACAAGTTAATCGCAAAGCCTTTACGCCTTTCGAGAGTGACATACATAACCCATAAATTCAAAAGTGTATATTCATAACTAATCACAAGATTTTATTCATTTCTCTGGTTCATCTTCCAAAGCCTCGCCTTCTTCATGATTTGGTTGAACCTCAAGTTTGTCGCCGTTGACACCAACAGTCACGGTTTCACCATTTCGTATCTGCCCCTTCAGCAAAAATGTTGCCATAGGGTTTAATATGCTCCTGTGAATGAGCCTGTTTAGAGGTCTGGCACCATACATTGGATCATAGCCGCGATCAGTAAGCCAGTCCTTAGCCTCATCCGAAAGCTTGATGGTCATTCTTTTCTCATTTAGTCGTTCTTGAATTTCGTCGATTCGAATGTCAACAATAGATCTCAAAACCTTCTTCGACAATCTGTTGAAAACGACCATGTCGTCAATACGATTGACAAACTCGGGTGGATATAGCCTCTTCATGGCGTCAATTACCTGTTTTTTCGTCTGTTCACTAACCTTTCCTTCATCGTTGACCTCCTTATCGGCAAGAAGTATATCTTGACCAACATTAGATGTCATAACGATTAGAGTGTTACGGAAGTCTACGGGATGGCCCATGGAGTCGGTAAGTTTACCTTCATCCAGAACTTGAAGCAATACTTTGCACACATCGGGATGAGCCTTCTCAAACTCATCAAACAGCACAACTGCATATGGCTTCCTTCTGACAGCTTCGGTCAATTGGCCTCCTGACTCACTCATGACATAACCTGGTGGCGCACCGATCAACCGGGAAACTGTATGCTTTTCCTGAAACTCTGACATGTCGAACCTTATAACATTCGATTCGTTGTCGAATAAAAATTCTGCCAAAGCTTTGGTTAGCTCCGTCTTACCTGTACCAGTGGGACCTAGAAACATGAAACTAGCAATTGGCCTCTTTTCACTGGTTAAACCAGCTCTCTGCAACCTAACGGCATCCGAGATGACAGATATTGCCTCGTCTTGTCCCACAACTCTTTCTTTCAAGGAGTCCTCCATGTATAGCAGCCTGTCCTTGTCACCTTTCATGACTGTTTCTGTTGGAATTCCCGTCATTTTGGCGACAACTTTCGAGATATCGTCCGAGGTAACTGAGTCGTGAAGTAAGTTCTCTTTTTCGCCATCGTTCTTCTTCTCGCTCAAAGCAACTTTCCTCTCCAGGTCCGGTATTTTAGCGTAGCGCAACTCTGAGGCCTTGGTGTAATCACCCTCACGCTGGGATTTTTCCAATTCGATCCTGGCCTGCTCCAAATCAGCCTTGGCATTTTTGATAGCCTCAATCTCTGCTCTTTCCTGTTCCCAAATTTTAGTCAATCTGCTTAGTTCGTCGTTTTTCAAGTCCAGGTCCTTCTGAAGCGCATCTCGCCTTTCAACGCTGACGGGGTCAGTTTCCTTCTTTAGCGATTCTAGCTCAATTTGGATCTTCATAATTGCACGATCAAGCTTTTGTATCTCATCTGGCTTCGACTCATGTTGTAATCTTAGAACAGCACAAGCCTCGTCCACCAAATCAATAGCCTTATCTGGCAAGAATCTGTCGGTTATATACCTGTTGGAAAGCACAGCAGCTGACACTAATGCTGTGTCGGTGATTCTCACACCGTGATGCACTTCATATCTTTCTTTCAAACCTCTCAGGATTGATATGGTGTCCGACACCGAAGGCTCATTCAATAGAATAGGTTGAAATCTTCTGGTCAAAGCAGGGTCTTTCTCAATAATCTTGAACTCGTCAAGAGTAGTTGCAGAGATACAACGTAAACCTTTGGCCAACTTTGGCTTAAGGATATTCGATGCATCCATGCTGCCGTCGGTTTTACCCAACCCCAGAAGCATATGAACTTCATCAATGAAGATAATGACCTGACCATTCGACTTATCTATCTCGTCAAGCACCTTCCGCAGCCTTTCTTCAAACTCACCTCTGTATTTTGCGCCGGCTATCAACGATCCCAGATCTAATGTGACCAACTCTTTGTCCTTCAACGAGTCGGGAACTTCGTTAGCAACAATTCTTTGGGCCAAACCGTCGATAAGGGATGTTTTCCCCACACCTGCACGACCGATAAGCACAGGATTGTTCTTAGTTCTTCTGGACAGAATCTGAATAGCTCGGGCAATTTCCTCATCACGACCAATAACGGGATCGAGTTTGCCCTCTCGAGCCAACTTCGTCAGATTCGTACCAAACTGCTCTAAAGCCGGCTTTTCAGGTTCTCCTTGGTTAGGATTCATTTTCATTTGTATATTTCTGGTGCTCGTCAATGGGGCAAGCAGCCGGGTCGTCCTCCTACATATTGGCCTTTGCCGTACTGAGACGGCCTGGCTCATAAAGCATCTCCTGGGGCCATTCTCCACGCTCCCATAAGACAGACTACCGACCGCAGGTGCCACTGATGTCCTGACTGCAGCATTTAATCTTGATTGTAATTGTCGTTCGACCGATGGTCTCCTAACACACCTTAACATTTGGGCAAACCTCCTGTACTAATGGATATAGAACAACTCAAGGGGCTTAATCCTCCACACTCGGACCTTATATATCGTCTGCGCGATTAAACACCTTTACGAAGTGTCTTAGCCATTCATAAGGATACTCATCTCGAGGCGTTTCTGGAAGCTTCGCGTGGTCGTCCAGCAGCACAAGCACTATGAATCATTGATGAGCAGGCCCAAACGGGCTTGATCAGTCAGGATGTGGTATTGAGAGGTCATTCCATCTACTGTTCTGAACGATGGCCATCCGAACAACCTTGTTATTGAATATCGACCCTGCTATGGCGTTCGCTTCTTCGTAATCCGGTCCGGGACCCGACTGCGCTCCTTTCAAATCTTCTGAGGCAATGGAATCCACCGGCCGGTTGAAAGTGGCCACTCCGCTACTTTCTAGTTGAACGCTCTTAAACAAGTTCCAGTCTTCTTCGTCATGAAAGTAGTCCCAGTACGCGTTAACACTCGAGCGCAAGCCACCGTAGCTTTTGGACCCGTCGGCTGAGGCATCGTTGTTCCCATTTGTAGCATTATTGGTGCTAGATCCAACCTGTTTATTGTTCCCATGGTTGTTTCCTATCTCATGCTCATCCGGTGGCGGCAGTTCATCGTGGTTCCACTCATTGTAGAGGATCTGGTGGGAATCGACCAGGTGGTGATACTGGAAGTATGAATCACGATAGTTGCTCATAGAGTCCAACAAGTAACCTGCAACTGGCCTCAAAGTGATCGATTACTGCCGTGTGTCAGATCTTCAGTGTATAGAGGCCTTTTTCAGTGCCGAGAAGCGGGTTAGCGACACAAATCAATACAGTGACGCTTCAATAACAGAACAATCAAAAGTGCTAAAAGCGTTCGTGTTGGCTATCTCTAATAACCTCTATCATAATGTGCATAATTTTTTATGTATAGTCCGATCTGTCAATTTACAGGAAGACGCATGCTAGAATGACTGAGGTCATCGCAGCGACCATAAATTTACTTAGGCTGTAATCTTGCCATTTTGACGCCTGGAAGGGTTTCCGTACTCCAACCGCCTCACTTTTACTTGTGGCTGTTGCTTCCCTCGAAAGCGAGCTGGATACTAGAGGTTTGAGTGCACCACTGGTGTCAAAATAAGTGTAGTTGTCGAACGGACGGGGGAAGAGATCATGCTGTTTTAGCTGGATGTAGTCCCACTCGGGAGCACTTTCTGTCTTCCAGTTCCAAAATATCCATCCAGTGGTTCTTGTGGAGTATGCGGCCAGCTGCGCTTCCACAAACTGCCTGACCTGCCTCTTGTATTGCTTAGTCCAGTTACCGATGGGTTGCTGTGAGGTGCAGAAGCCGATTGGCTTGTCTGCAGTACTAAAATTCGTAGTGTTGTAGTAAGAGCCATCGTAACGAGCCCCGACCCCTACACCGTTCAGCCAGGTCGCGCAGTCGGTGATGGCCGCAGACCATTCGCCCACGACAGCTGGATGGTACGACAACTCGTCCTGGATCGAGTCCCCATAGTCCATGATGCTGAGAAGACGTTGATATTGAGTGTTATTCAATTGGGAGTCAGAGAAAACCTCGTAGTGATGGTGATCAACTAGCACATCCTGCGAGCTGAAGGACAAATTGCTGATATTTGAGAACTGACTAGAGACGTTTGTGTATTCAGGATTGAAATGCAAGTTCCAATGGCCGATCTCCATGAATGCATCGTGAATAACAAATGTTGTGTTATCGTTGGAGTCTTGTTTGTTTTTAAAGAGCTTAAAGGCTTCATAAAAGTAGTGGGTTACCTGATCGGAATCCAGCTTTGGACTGAGAGGCTCATTCATGATTTCGATCCCAACAATGGGACTGTCGCTGCCCAGGTTTAAATACGAGGCGAAAATAGATTTCCAGACTGCCATTGTCAAATTCCTGGAGCCAGAAGTTGCGAGCCAGCCAAGTTTTTCACTGTACAGATCTCTTTCGCCAGAGTTATCGAATCCATTCTGCGAGGATGGCGCACCGTGCAAGTCAATCCACACGTTTAGACCATATTTCTGCGCCCAGCTCAAAGCCGCTTCCAAATACTTCAATTGTAAACCCTCTCCCACGTAAGGATCGGTGTAGGTTATGTTATCGATGTAGCTATTTGCTTCATAATCCTGTTTCCAAGCCCAATATCCAATTGGGATTCTCACAAGATTGAACCCATCGTTTTTGATTTGCCTGAAATCTTCCTCATTGATCCAAGATTCCCAGTGATCTTGCAACAGTGACAGCGCCTGGTCATACCCAAGGACGTCGCACAACGTAAATTCATCCACAATCTCCGAATTGTTCCCAATTGTGGTGGCCAAGTCAGTAGCATTATTGTACAATGAAGGTGTAATGTAAGGCTCGCTTAACAGCCATCCACCAATAGTAATTCCTTTCACCGTGATATTGCCATTACTGTAGTAGGAGTCGAATCTCTTTCGGAGAGCTCGGAATTGTTCAGGAGATATTCCATCCCAAGTTGCATTTGCAACAATAGCCAGTATTCCAGGAAGTAAAAAAGCCAACACGTCCAGCATGGTGAATACCTGATATCACGATGAATCCTGTGTCGATCAGCTTAGTCCAAGATCTTCTTACAAAATGATGGAAATTCGCCGTAGTAAAAAATGCAGTAGTACAATTAACTATTTTGATGCCAATCCCTCGAGGAGTCCTCAAAAAGTGTGCTATGCAGAGGGTTGTTCGAGTATTTTAGATTTCTTGAAAGTCCAGCAACTAATTGTTAAGACTACCTTTTCGCGCTAGAAAGGCTTAGTTGAAAAAAAAAAAGTACATAGCCATCATAATGAGAACGAACCAAGTAGAGTCAGCTCCAGCTGGCTTATTTTGTTGATATTCCTAGCTCTCTTTTGAGATATAATCATATGGATGTATGATCGGACGCGGAATTCTACTTATGAGGTTCCTTGCGATTTCCATCGTGACTACCCTAGCAGTCGCATCTTACAGAGCGGATCCTCCTGATAGCATTACAGAAGTAATATCACCAGATACCTTCCGGCTATCTGAACTATTAGATGCTGCCCTTATACGTCCTTCATTTAGTCAGTGTAGGGCCGATGTCTTGACAGGAGGCTTTATCACTCTGGAGAACGGGACTAATGTATTAGTGGATAACTATACCGTTAACATTCCGTACGTGTTTATCCATTGTCCGAATGATAGCATTCCCACTCAGAATGATTCGTTGGTTCTCAGGAATTTGGCTTTGGCACTTGACGCTCCCTCTGTGGAGAATGACATGACCACTATGCTCTCGAAAGATTCCTTCGAGAACAGTATCTTAATGATAACTTTCACGATGTGTGCGGTCTGCATCGGCACCTGGATGGTATATCTAGTTTGGATACTTTTACCGTCCAAAACATCTTTCAGTAAGACTATACTGGTACCGCTTTACATCCTATTCTCGGCCATTTATTCCACAGCAATGCTTGCAAAAGGAGTCGATCAAATATTGGAAGAGCAGTATAGGCTGAACATACAAGATGCAGCCGAATATCAGAATCACATTATAAACGGAGTCGCCAACAGAGTGGGCGTTCTTATCGTCAATACCTTGTTGTGTCTCAACTGGACCGCTTTGGTATATTACATGTTTCACGATAAAAAGAGAATAAGGGTAAATTGGTTGCCTTTCACCGTTGCCAACAGGAATAGACTGATTGTGATTACGGGATTAACCTTGACGGCGATAAATACAGGCAATTTCGGTGGGCTATTATGGAGTCCAAATAGATCATTATGGATCAGCTTCAGGGTTTTTGAATTTCTTATCTACACAATATTCTGTGGATCGACAGCTTTCTATATATGGCGAGATTTCAGATTCATCCTTGCCCCACAACGGAGGACTTCCACTAACAAGGTACCAATACGGGCCATAATACGTTTAATCTGGGAGGATTACCATGAAACTATTCCTTTACTTATCTACAATATTGCCTTGTTCGTGTTGTTGTATTTCACAGCAATATACTTTACTATTGAATTCTCTCCGGTGCACAAGTGGCAGTTCGAAGTCATATCTTTCATAAAGCTGATTGTCACTGTCAGCGTTTGGGGCCTCATCAACGTTCTCGAAAGAAGAGAACTTATCGTCAGCAAACAAACTGTCTTGGGGCGAAAAATCTATAACGACGACGAGTATTTCTTTGATCCTAAGTTGTCCCCTCAATATCGCACTGTTGACATAAATGAGTCCGGGGTAATTTCGAAAACTACAACTGGGGAGAACCAGCAGTCGAATTTTGATAATGGAGTTAAAAACAGGTCTTGGATTTACTCTCACCTACATTTCCCAACAAAAATGCGGAGATCTCAATTAGAGAGAACAAAGGACATACGAGATAGGAGCAGGAGCAAACGTCAAAGGTTCCTGGATGCGCTTGTCGGCAAAGATTTTGAATGCGACAACGTACGTGCCCATCCTGCTGGTCAGGAAGAGGCCTACGGAAATACCAGCTCTGGATCGTCGCTGGTGGGAGTAAATGATGGCTCTGAAAGCTCTGTTGTGAGGATTGATGAGAACACTTCTGAAGACGAGTGTGCCACTGTTGAGACTACTCTGGCAAGAAACTATATATACGATCGGCTGGATTAATCTGTTGGGGACAATATAGCAGTTTCCGCGCCATAATTCTGTGAAAGTACTTTTAATGAGCAAAACGTTCTCTTTCTGTTTCAAATTAAGAAATGCCTTGAGTAAACAACGAACTACTATGTTTTGCGATTAAGTATGTATTCTAGCCCCATACTGCTGAGATGGCTCTCAATTCAAAGCTGGGGATTCAAATTCTACTGTCATAAATTTCACAAAAATCTCCGAGTGGGGTTTGCTCCATCAAGGCAAAACACCGGTATAACTGTCTGGTGAGATATGAATGCTTCAGAGCTCCGCTTTATACTAATGGGCCTTTCAAAGGCTGCATTTAATATTTTGAGGAACAAATAGTAACGCTGACAAAAACGCAGGGTTTTTGCATCAAACTTATAAAAAAATGATGTAGTATCAAGATCCAAACATTACTAGTCGACTTTATAGACTAATGAGAAGCAAATATTAGATTCCCCAGGTTTATAAGCCTCTTTTAACAAAAGTGTGAGATGATCTTCCGGTGCAAAAAAGACATCCAAATACGAGCGCAAGTGGTTTAGTGGTAAAATCCAACGTTGCCATCGTTGGGCCCCCGGTTCGATTCCGGGCTTGCGCATATTTTTTGCTTCAAAAGTCTAAAGCCAGACGCATACCAGGAGAACTGAGGCTCAGAAGCTGAATCCATAAGACTAGTCAAATCAGAAGCCGTGCAAGTATGCGGACTAGAAGCTTCACTGACTACAGGTTGATTGATATACTTCTCGGTGATCATCATAGCCATCAAAGCCGGGTAACTTAAGGAAAGATATATACTAGTGAACCTCAACGTCAAGTCCCCCAAGACTATCTAAGCTACAGAGTGCTATAATTTGAGTCTTCATCAATACCTGGAATGAAGTTACTATATCAGTCTGTAATTCGCAATTGTGTTGCCGTGCTAGGCTTGTGTACTCTGCTTGAGTCCTGTTTGGTTGATGCAAAAAACGTTGCATCTATCGAACAATATACAGATTCGGACGGGAGGCTACATCGGAGGTTTGCAACAGAAGAATTACCTTTACAACGTCGTGATCCCAAAAGACTGCCTTTGGATTTGGACAGAATAATTGAAGAAGAGTCAAGGTTGGTGAAACGTGATCCTAAAAGACTGCCCTTGGACATTCAAGAACTACTAAATGAGGATAGTGGACTGAGGAAACGGGGTGAATCGAATCAACAGGATTTTAAGGTTAATAAGGGCGATTACGAAATGCAACCGGTATCTTTGGACTCAAAACTCACTTCCTTGAAGGAAACCCTACTCTTCTTTGGGTACGCCAGAAATGACATGAAATTAGCTGCGAAACTGGCCGATGAGAATCAAGATATAATTATTGTGGCACCAAATAACGATGCAATAAGGGCGCTTCCCAAGAAACCATGGGCTTTTCCTTCGGATATCGACGCTTTAGAGTCTAAAGGCGCAAGTGAGAGAGAGATTGACGATGCAACACAGCAAAACATATTGAAGTTTGTGAGGTCGCATGTGGTAGCATACGATGACAATACCTCTTACAGGAACTTTAAGTCCGGATACACTTCTTTGAGGAGTGTTGATTATGAGAATTCAAATAATCAGGATTCTGATGGTGATATCTTGTTGAAGAAGGAGGGTGATTCGTTTTACGTGGCTTCCAACAGGGATAAGGTATTCCATGTCGTCGAAAAGATTGAGAAAGCTTCGAACGGTGTAGTGTTGGTCATTGGGTCCTGCCTTGAGTGGCCATAAATTTGGGAGTTCATTTTGTTTTTACTTTGGTGGTTGCGACATTATCTATTTGAATAATATCGAGGTGTGAAATTTTTAAGTTATATTTTCTACAATACATAAGTTAGTGTTCCGAACCATATGCTATGGTTATCTTTTGCTTTCTTCGTCAGCTTCAAAATCAGTCATATCATCGTCATATTCCTCCTTGTCTTCTCTATCATCCTCTGTGTCCGATTCAGCTTTGTCATACTCTTCACCTTCGCAAATTGTCAATGAATCACAGAGTAAGGCCTTATCTATGCAATAGTTGATTAGTTTATTCCGAGTCCCAAGTTCAATCACTTCGCCTAGTGAAGACCCCAGCCATACTCTCAGGTCACCGCATATCCTCTCTAGAGACAGAGGATACTGCTTGAATTCCTGCAAATTGTCGAAAATGGCATTTAACATCAGATACATGGCAGTGAAACCGACGATCGACAGCCTGGTTTTCGACCCACTCACTTCCCGCAGAGGCATCCGATTCATCCACTCGGCGCATTGGTCAAATTTGTGCAGGTTGATTAAATTTCTCATCACCGAACTGTACAATACCAATTGCTCTTCCAAAAGAACATCTGACTTGAGCCCGCTACTCACCTTGATCAACTTTGAAAGTTTATCACAACTGGCTTTGTGAGGATCAGTTAAACAATCAATAACTGTCAAATCCTCTGGCATGGATTCTAAAATCTTGTCATTCAAAACAAAGTTTTGATGAAATGATTGCGTTAGTTGAGCCAGATCCTTATACTCGCCATCGACTGATTTTTGTAGTAACAGACCCAGTATCTCTTCAACCTTCTCTTTCAAGACAAAAGAATTGACCGTTGACAGAAAATCTTTCAATTCATACTCTTGATGATGCATTGACAGATGCGCTAACAGACGATAATTGTCTAAAGTTAGCTCATCGCCCACACTGGCAACGTTGGTGATCATACTCCATTCCAAGCCCATTATCAAAGAACCTTTAGTTTTCAAGTTTGCAACTTTGACTTGTTCTTTTAACTCATTCCATCTCTTGCTGATATACATGTTTGCTAACTTATTCCAAGGAAATCCTGAGTTTTTGAAATAAAGTTTAATAGCAAAACATTTAGCAACTCGAGACTCAATCCGCTCCATCGAGTTGAACTTGTACTTGAGCTTGTTTAAAATAAAGGTTTTCAACAATGTCTGTTTCAGATTTTCCACACTATCGAACCTGACGGTATCCTTTGTTGGAATGATCGTGCCAACATCTGAGCCAGCGCTTTTGTCGGAACTCTTCTTTGAGGAGAAGAGTAGCGAATTTACCAGGTATAAAGCGGTGATAACGACCAGCGAAATCTTCAAAAGGGCAAAAAGTGAAGCTTGGAAATCGACCATTCCATTAGCATTGGATAGAGCATACCCGCTATGGGGTGAAAAGTGGAATATTGGCATTGCGAAAAGAGCCCTAGCAGAGCCCATTTCACCAGAGTCACTGAAGCAACTAGCTCCCATGGTCATCGCCAGTCCACCCATTAGCAACTTAGACGTGTAGTCTGTGCTGGCATTATTACTGCCGCGGCTTTGGTCGTCGTCGTCGTCGTATGCGGATTGTGGTACTGACAGAGGCAGTGGCTCATATGCTGAATTGAGGGGAAAACGATCAAATTGGTTTGGTAGTTCAGTAGGGATATTATTACTATGCGTGCTAGCTTCTTGGCTATCAGGTATCGTTCCTATTGGAGCAACGGATCTGGGTGCCCGTAAGCTCTCTGGCGTCGAGATGTTACTTTTCAGCCGCTGGTTCTCCGACTTGTACCGAGAACACTTGACCTCTAGGTGCTGAATATATTCGATGGTTTTCAGCAAGATAGAAGCTTTATTCAGTTTGCGGGCCGGTTCCAGTCCATCCAAGTCTGCCGCGTCCTGGGCCACAACTGGTATCCCGCTGTATTTTTTATACGCCACTCGAAGCGTAGGAACTATTTCCCGCAGCTGGAAGATCTTGTCGTTAATGTTCGTTCTATATTTTTTCTCGATAACATTGTGTGACGTCTTTTCCTTCCGCTTCTTGAACACTTTCCCATTAGTCTCGTGGGTTCCAAACGACCCATCGTCGTCCAGGTTAACGTTCAGCTCGTCCTTGACCAGGTAATCGTATCCATCGTTAAAAAAATCATTTGTCCCCGGCTTGGCAGCCCACGAAGACGCTTGGGAGGTCGACGACGACTCAGAAGCCGCGAAAACCGGCGAAAACTCGGATTTCACGGCGTTCGAGCCCTCTTCAAACTGCTGGAGATCGCCCTGCTGGGCGCCCGCCTGCCTGCCCTGCGAACTCTGGTCTATCGGCCTTGGAGCGCTCGAAATGCCAAAATTTATACTCTCGTCGTAGTCGCTAAAATCGAACGGCGATCCGCGCAGTCTCGAGTCCTGAGTGTCTTGTTGTTGCCTTCCATTCTGGTATGAGTGGAACGACTCTGGGGTAATACTAGCGGCATTCTGTGTGCCCGCTGGGGAGGCATGGTGGCTTGTCAGACAGCTGCTGGCACCGTAACCCCCATCATTAGCGTCCGCTCCAAAGGGCAGATCTCTCCCGAAAAAATCCGATCCGTTCATTGTTACAGTTCTTCTCTACCTGACTGAACCATACAATAACCCTCGGATGGTCTTTCTTGTGCTTTACGGTTTTGTGTCTTTGTGTCTTTGTGTCGTTGGTTAAGTTTATTTGGTTAAAAATTTGCCTCGCTATCGCCCAATATCGGCTCCATTATAAAGAAAAATTAAGCCCCGAGACGCCCGGGGTTTAATTTACACTATTTAATGTTAAAGTTCTAGACAAGATGGAGTAGTACAAGTGTGGCACCAAGAGGACAGTAGGACAGTCGAACAGTAGGACGATTGGCCGATCGGCCAATTGGTAGTAGTAGTAGGATGGATACTTGGTGATTAAGTCTTGGAAACGTTCGTCTGTGTCTTGGATCCTGGATCGCTGTAAATTTTCCGACCTACGCTTCGCGTATGTATGCTTGGACTGGGACACTTATAATTCTATCATATTATTCTTCTATGGTATGGTTATTTCCGCGGAGATGAGGTGAATATGCTTCAGCTGCGGCTGGCGCTGTATGAGAACCTTGAAGACAGCGAAAGGGACCTCTGAGCGGGCCTTGTGATTGACTGATGCTTTTGTTGTGGTTCAGGGTTGCTGGGCGCCCGCACCACGATGCCACGGGCGCTCTGGGGTCGTTTGAAAGGCGGCTGGGCGTTTGCAGATGAGACGTACACCATGCGGTCCATTTTGTTTGGATTCTTGGACTGTAGGGGCTCCCGAGTACCGGAGTACCTGAACTTCTGGAGCATTGACGAGTCAATGGCGGGTGCCAGCACTCTTGGGCGTGCGGGACGGGCAATTGCGGGTGCGGGAGAGTGCTTGGCGTCGGACTCGAGATCACTGAGGACTTCGTCGTCCTCAGCGTCCAGCTGGGTGGTAGATACGCTAGAAACTTGGGTTGGCATCTGAGATGAAGGCACTTCGGTTTCGATGTCGTCTTCGTCGGGCTGCGTGCTTTGGTGGAAGAACTTGCTTGTAGTGGAAGTAGTCTGGACGGTAAGATCATCGGTGTTGAGTTTTCTTTTCTTGATTGTTTCGTCCAGCTTATCGACCGCTGGGAGCCTGTTGGTGCATATCTTGTCCAGCACAGTTATCTTGGGTATCTTGTTCTCGGTTCTTGCCCGAGGGAAGAAAGAGTCGATTGATCTGGGTTGGGGGCGTTTTGCAGTATGTTCAACTTGCAATTCGGACTTGGAGCTTAGCTGCAGTTTGTGTTCCCTGTTGACCAGGCGCTTCTGCAAGTTATACGGGCTCAAGTCACCAATGGCGATCCTTAAATGCAAGTCGTGGTCGATATCGTCGTCTTTCATCACACAGCCTTTGAGTCCTGTATGCTTGTGCACCACATGGCCGATACTCTCATACAACTCCTTACAGTCTCTCAGGTCTTGAGGTATCTCGGTCAGACTGACAATCTTCCTCTTGATGGGACAGAACACTCTTTGAAATTGAAATGCAAAGTTTGCAAAGACTGTTTCCTGATTGAAGTTGGGTGGCACTTTGTATTTTCCATCTCGCTGGATGCTTAGTAGGATCCGGTCCAACGTGCGAAACTGTCTCACTAATTTCATCGCTGTAATCAGCCCAACTTTGGGAATCCCACTTGTGTAGTCGCAGCCAGATAGACAAACCATGGTTCTGATCTCTTCGTTTGTCAGCTGGTACAGTGGAAACTTTTTTGGCAGTTTATCAAAGTCATCTCGACAGATCTCAATGCACTCGCCAAAATCGTTCATCTTGGTGATCAGCCTTCTACACCCAAAGACTAAAAGATCCGAGTCTTCTGATAGAATTCCGTGGATTATATTATGCTTCTCCAGGTAAACCATTTGCGCGTCTGCTTCAAAAGGCGCAACTATGTACTGGATCTTGTTGGTCTTACAATAGTCAATTATGCACTTTGCCATCTCTGGAGTCACATCCACACATTTCTGGAAGTAATCCATGGCATTTGATTTTTCGCCTATTTCCCAAAGCCTTTCAGCAACACTCTTGTTCTCGACCCTTTTCTCCCGTCTCTTGGCCTCAGTTTCCTTCTTAACTCCAATTGAATCACCATCAAAAATGAAAAAAGGCTCAATCTTGAAGGATCTCAGCATGCTGATCTTCTTGATGAAGAACTGTAAATACTTTGCAGTTGGTTGACCCGTTACAAGCTCGTATGCACAGCAACAGGCCGCCCGATGCAGCCAAGCGTAACCATCGATCCCCAAAGTTTGCCCTTCGTACCGTATCAGGGAAACAGGGTTTTGAATGGGTTTCAATTGCGGAAGTAGCCCTTGAATACCCATATCTGGCGCTAGTACTCCTCAATGGCTGCTGCTCTTTGTATTAGAGCTCATCTGCTTTGGAATTTCAGATCTAGAAGAAGACGCGTCACAAAGATCTGAGAGACGCGAAGTTACACTACAACAAACAACAACATACTTAACTTCAAAAACGTACTTTTCGTTAGCTATTGTATTTAAACGATCGTTCCAGAAAGATGCTAATTCTTCTCGGGATACACATATAGCTTGTAGTAATCAACTTCTTGTCCTCCCAGTAGGGCCTTTGATGTAGCGGGTGAATACAATATCCTTTGCCAAGTAGGTGCTGTTCTATCACTCAAAAGCCAAAAATCCTTCACATTTGTCTTCCAACCGTAATTCGTTGGTAAAGAGGATACTGAAGTGCGGGAGGAGCCTAACGCTTCACGCGATATCCCCAGAGCTTCCTTAAGCAGCATTAGCCACTGGTCCATTCCCACAACGGCGCATAAAGTACCAATGCACCCACGAGAGCCATCTAAGCCTGACATCGGACGATGTTCACCGCTTGTTGTGTTTTCTTCGAGGTCTGTAGTTCTAGATTCGTTGGTAGAATCATCACCCAATTCTTCTGGTGCTGTGTTAAAAAATTCGTTAACAACAACGGGGTCTAAATTGATACGCTTGCGATCTCTCATTACCTTACTGTATTCGTAATTGGTCACCCCTTTGCAGATTTGGAAAGCCTGAACAAAGATAAGACAACCTACCCATATCGATTGGAAGAGTACCCAAGTGAAGACTAAGGTGGTGAAAAGGTCGTAGGTTAGTCCTGCGCAAAGGTCGCTGTTGCCTAATAAGAAGCATTTCAATTCTCCATTATAGTCATCGAAATTGTCTTCAAGCTCATCAAAATACTCCAGGCATAGATGTACAAAGAACCCTACACCGAGTTCCATCGAAAGGACGAAATACAAAAACCGCTTATGGTTCTTGAGACCAACATCGTTGTATATCCAGGGGCAGTAATGGTCAAAACGGGCTATCAAAGCATTGTTCAAAGAGGAGTATCGACTTCTTAGAGGCTTTCGCGTCCAGCTTTCGATACAGAAGTTTCTCGTGTCGTACTTCCCAACCTTCAAGAGCTCACTTACAGTGCTTCTGATAATATCATAATCTGACTCAGATGACACACGTCCGGGGTCTTCCTTCAGCAACTTGACAAAAAGAGTGCAGACTGTCGCAATTAATATGGTCAAAGCGAGATTCGACCAGAATTCTTCAACCAGTGTTATGGGGAGCACTTTGTGAACCCAGACAATGAAGAGCCAGAACACGCTTCCTGAGAAAACACCAGCACACAGAGGTGTTTTGAGCAGTGTTAACGTGGTAACTCCGCTTCTGTCGTACGATGTCAACACAAAGCGGTGGATGCCCTTTATTGTTGCGATACCAAAGACCAGCGTTATGGGTAGCGCAATGAGTGGGTGAACGTGTGTGAAGACTCCGAATGCAAGTCCAAGGAAGATCCATGGGATAAAAAATGTCGTTAATTTGGCATAGTAGCTCTTGGAAAAGTACCTTCTGAAAGGATACCCCTGCGCGTCGAAACCACATTGGTTCAAAGCTTCGTTAAGGGAGTAGACGGTATTCATTTCTCGGGCGATCGTGAAGCAGTCCTTTCCATCATTCGTTTTGAGAAAGAAATCTGCTCCACTCTGTATCAAATACATGAGAACGTGTGGTTGTCCCTTGAGTGTGCCCCAATGTAATGGAGTGAATCCCCCATTGTCAGTCATCTTAGGATTGGCGCCGAAACGTAATAGTGAGTCTACCGTAAGCGAGTCACCTTGATAGGCTGCCCAGAGCAGAGGAGTCCTCCCGCTAGGATCTTGACAGTCGATATCGATTATACCTTTACTCACCAAAAAGAAAAGCACGTATTGCACAAGCATAATATTAGAACTGTTCACCGCTAGATGCAGTACATTGAAACCTTGGTCATCTGTCAAAGTTGCATCTGCCCCGTTTTCCAGAAGGTAGTGAACAATGTATACATAACCATAACGTGCAGCCCAATGAAGTGGAGGGGCATGTAAAGCTCCAGCCTTCGCATTCACGTCTGCTCCACTGGCCACTAAAAATGCAACGATCGACAAGCGATTGTTGATACTAGCCCAATGCAAGCCTGTAACTTTTTCAACCGGATCATAATCCTCATTTATATTGATCAATCCACTTCCGATCATCTCCTTTACAGTCTTTAGATCACCTTTTTGACAGGCCCTAAAATATCGATCCAACGTTGGATTTGTCTCTTCTGCTTCCTCAGAATTTACATTCGGAGAATCCTTTCCTTCCCCATTCTCCTCTGACTCATTATACTGGGCATTGTTCGAGAGGATAGGTTGGACAGAGCTCAGAGAAAGGTTATCAAGGGAACTGTCAGCATCAGATAAATTCGTGGTTTCCACTTTGTTCCCGCCCATAGTTGCAAGCCAAAGGGGTAAGTTCAGTCTAACCCAATCCGCTCAGCAGATTACTGAGAGTATACTAGCTTCTAAGGTCTTAGCTTGACGATGCTTGTGATCTTTTAAGCATCACTCCAGATTTATGTCGCTTTCACATTACTGAAAAATACCAGCCGCTTCTAAGAGTATTGTCAAAATCTAGCAACGCCTACTTTTTAAATGCATCGGTAACAGTAAGAGGCTTTACAGCACTTATATAGCATACTTAAACAAAGTAGTAATAGGCCCTTTTAGTAAAGTAGTTTTAGCTAACCCTGCGCTGGCACCTGTCCAGCGTTATGGGAATCAATTCAGCAAAGGGTGGACCAATATCGGGCATTCTTGATGCCATTTTCAAAGAGTCGATAAGTTTAGTATTCCCTACAAGAAAGGAACCAAGCTCGGGGTGATCGTTCGGAATGGCTTCGGTGAGAGCATGAAATAACAGAAGTAGTCTTTCGCTCAGTTCTGTGTCACTTATTTGGTCATGAAAGACATCCACTGCCTTGCTGAGCAGATCTGTTCTTTTCAGGAGCTCTTGTGCAACGAATGGAATGGAGGCACTTATGTTGGCAAATATAGCTGCTACAGCTCTTTGAGATTCCAGATCTTCGAGCTCCAATAATTTGACTAGAATATCAAAATTCTTCAAACTATGGGGGTTGTCAAAATTGAAAAACTTTACTGCAATAAATCGGGGGTGGCCCATCAGGTTGCTTAAAAGCTCCAAAGTTGACCGCTGTAGCATCTCGTTATCGTCTAGCATCAGATTCTCAATAACGAGCCAATACTCTTCGTGGGAAACCATACGCTTGCACACATCTTCGCCTTGAGAGTCGCTGAGCGAGGCTAAATTCGTGAGGGCCAAGAGTGCATTGTACGAGTCACTGACTGTGACTACATCATTTTCAAAGGCTAATTCGTCAGTCGACGTAGGCAGTTTTGGCAAAAGTTCAAAAAGCGGAGCAATTGCATTCACCGGAGAATACTTCTTAAATATCATGGCTGGATTGGTGTATACTAGCAATCTCGCAAGAGTTCTGGATGCTATGACTCTAATTAAGTCTTTCGAAGGTTCTTTCCTCGCCATATACTGCAGAACTGCAGTGACACTTCCTTGTTTGATGCACTCAGAAATATGGTTCCTGTCGAAGCTAATGTTATAAATGATCCTCATGAGTTGCTGTTTAGATCCATGACTTAAGGAATTGATTGATGAGTTTAAGTGCGACAGGAGTTGGTTTTGTAACAAATATTTTTCAATAAAGAAAGTTATGTCTTCTTCTTTCTCGACCACATTTTCCTCTGTTGAGGTATGTGGCCCTCTTAAGTCCGAGTAAGACTTCAAGTCCTTCAGAGAATTAGATTCAAAAGCAGACTTTCCTTTACTTTGTTTGGTGGAGACGCTTAAATTGGCTAACACGACAAGAACTCCGTAAAAGGTGGAATTAAACTCGTTGGAGAGCGCTATATCTGCTAATCTTTGGCATGAGTGCATGCTTTCTCTCAGCGCTACCTTAACAGAAGACTTCAAACTTAAGTATGCCAGGCCCTCCACGCAAATGTTCATACCTTCGTCGTTTTTTATGTCTGAGTAATTGAAACCCTCTATAACATTATTGGCCAGAGTATTCACATCAACACTTTGCATTCTTGTAAAGGACCATGTCTTGATGAGTACCAGTGTTGAGAAGATTTTAAATTGAGGCACTTTAAGTGATTTTTCCAATAGACTCATGTAATTTTCCGCTATGAAAGCTCTGACCGTTTCATCGATGCACGCAATCGAAAAGAGCTTCAGTAAACCAATGATAAAGTCTTCATCTTCTTGATCCACAACCTTCTTCTTGAATTCCATTTTCAGTCTTTTCCCAAGCAAAATTTCGGAACACAGAGTTGTGAGAGCCGGATACAGTTCAGTCAGAATATCCACAATAACTGATAATGGTTCATTTCCGGCATCCGACTCTGACTCATATATCAATGAATCCACAAATTTAAGCAACCTATCACTGAAATCAACGTGGAATTTCTTGTCCAAGATGGTGAAAATCAGTAGCATTAAAGATCTAACTTCTGGTTCCTTAACTCGAAGACAGAGCTCTCGAACAAGAAATCCAACTTGAGGGAAGTTGTAGGTAAACTTGTTCAACAACTGCAGGATTACATTCAGAAGATAATCAACGTGTTCATCCTCTCCGAGGTGGATCCTGTTCTGTATTTCACTCAGTAGTGGAATTGTATCCTTTGAATTCGAGAAGCAGTCCACTAGGATGGGTACTGTTTTGAAGGAGAGCTTCTCGAATACGTCCAATGAAGACCCGATATCATTTGTCACCAAATGCTTCAAATGTTCCCGAGATTCTTGATGATCTTGAAAGGATCGTATGATGACCTCCTCTTTTTGCTCAGGAGACCCAGCCTGTATGTCCTTTTTCGACTGCGGACCCAGGAATTCATTAAGGGCCTTATCGTATTCCTTCGACTCCACAAGCTTTATTTGTTGGGTGAACTGGGTACAAAGTCTATCAACCGCACTTCCACTTGCTGATATTTGACTCATTCTTCACATAAACTTGCCTTGAGAGTAACTGTTCGTGTCTTGGCTGCTCACACTAAGTCTGATGCAATATTATGATGAATTTTCAAAGGGTGGATTTCTACATGGAGATGGGGCAAAATCGACAAACAATCAAACATTGGAATAGAATCCCATAAGCCACTAATGGCTGCTCAAATGGCACCCGCGAAGGTTGAACTAGAGGCGCACAATGCTTCAAGTGATTCCCAAGCTGAATCGCTTCTTCTACCGTTTGCAGATGCTCCAAGTATAGGTATGTGCTTAATGCTGACGATGAATATACAAAAGTTGAGTTTACTAACTGTTAGATCTATACAATATAGTGCAGGCACACCAAAAAGATGCCCAGATAGAGGCTATTTTATCTACAAAAGTGCTGGAAGTCGTGAGGGCCTTAAAAGGCCAATTGTATAGCAGTACACACCCATTAGAAATCTCAATTGCCGTAAAATTGATGTATTTGTGTCTGACGACGCTTACTCGAAGCAGAACATTAGGTGAGGAGTACGTGGATTTGATATATGTCGGGAGAAGGGGTAATAAATTGGTAGAATGGTACAAGAAATTGCTGTATATCTTGCTCTCCTGCATAGGACCCTACTATGGGCCAAAATATCTCCAAAAATGGAGAAATCGTGGTCTTGAAGCTAATCAAGGGGAAAAGGATTCTCTCAAGAATGCTTTGAAAATTCTGGTCAATTTACATTTAGTATTATTCTACTTCAAAGGTGCATACTACGACATCTTCAAAAGAGTTTTTGGACTAAGGTATGCCATAGGTCATAAAGTCGATACGAATGAGGCTAAATTCAGGAAAAATAGCTCCAACAGTTACAAGTTCTTGGGGTATATCTTGCTTGTGCAGGGCGCAAGCAAAGTGGTTCCCAAGATAACAAAGCTACTGAGACCATTGGTACAGTTAAATTCTAATATGCATGATACTAACAACTCCCTCAAATCAGAGAAACGGTTTGGTACTATCACTGGCTTTCCAGAAGAATCACAAATACTGCACGTTGATCTCTCCGACGACTCGCAGTTACCGTACATCCCGAAGGCCTCTAGATCATGCATTCTATGTTTGAATACCATGACAGATCCAAGCTGCGCTCCATGTGGACATGTCTTCTGCTGGGATTGCATTTTAAACTGGTGTAAAGAGAGGCCCGAATGTCCGCTATGCCGACAAAAGTGCCAAGCGCAACAAGTTTTGTCCTTGAGATGATATAGTTTTATCAGACTTCATTTTATCATACGTCTATTAACAAGCCTTTAAATACCTATGTGGAAAAGCAGCTGCTTTTGCTTTCCCTTTTTCTTACCATTGGAAGATGATGAGTTCAAACCTAAATCTGCCAATTCATCGGTCAATTGTGAAGTTTTTTGACCCCACTTCTTTGGATCTGGAATTTTAGGCTGGTTAACAGGTGGTGGAACAAATTTGGGCTTGGGCTTTGGAAGCGACGGTAAATCCAAGGCTGCCAGTTTATTGTTTCCAGTTAAAGAAGAACTAGAAGCCGACTTCTGTTTAGTCTCCAAATATCGTGGTGTCAATTGCACAGTGTTGTTAGAGGGTGCGTTTTTCACCACGGGAGATGGTGATTTTTTTCTAGTTGTGGCCAAGTTCTTGAATGACTGGCTTCTATATGGAGAGGTAAAAGGGTCGTGTGACGCAGGTGGTGATTTTAGTGTAGGCAGATTTCTTGTATCAACATTTCTGCCGTGGCTGGTAGATACCGAATTATTATTTGCGCTCCAGACCCCGCCAACTATACGTGCAGATGCTGAAGGATCTCTCGACAGTGAAGGTAACTCATTTCTTCTAGTGGTTTGCTGCTCGTGGGTCTGGTAAATGTAGTTCAGATCTTTGTATTTGGAGGAACTAGGGGAATAGGTTTCGGCGACGTTGTGGATCAAAAGATATACATCGGCTTCTGGTGAAATGAAGAGTGCTGAGTAAGCATCCAACAACCCGCGGGCTGACAATCGTCCCTTATCGTAATCCTCAGTCAATCTCGAAAACGTATCATAATCGGCTTGAGATCCTGCTAGATAGTATTTTGCCCTCTCTTCCAGCCTCAATTTCTTTTCACGTAAGGACTCCTGTGATTCCGTTGGCGATTTCCTCCTGGAAGTTGATGATCCCAAAGAATTGCTTGGAAAGTCTCCTTCTCGGATGACCCTTGAAGGCGCCGATATAAAGGTCGATAACTCTGATTGAAAGAGTTTTGGTTTCCCTCTGATTATGTCTCCATGCTCCTTCAATATATGGGCTTGCAATTCCAGTTCATCTGCGAAAACAACGAACTTGTTATCTAAACAGTTTTGTACTGTGCAAATATAGTGGCAATTTTTGAAATGATCAAACAATTGGTCGTAGTCTTTGAAATACTGAGGAGAAGATGGGTTCAACTTGTCACAGATGTGACATCTTTCGTGTTGGTGCCTCATGTGCACATATAGTTCATCATCCGAATAAAACCTTCTTCCCGAACAAAATGCACACATAGGATGCCCCTTGAAACCTTTGGACTCACCTCTTGACTGGTGATTGCGCAGCTGGTTCGGCGTGTAAATCTTTAATTCGCAGGGGAAAGCATGTCTATGTGTTGCACAGATCATACAGATATTCTTGCTATGCATATTCCTCAAGTGCTCATTGAGTTTCTTGAAACTTCCAAAATCTTCGGTTTCATTAGCCGAACATAAAGAACAATCATAGCTCAATAACTGCAGAGTTGCTTTGGCCACTTCAGTTGAAGTGAAGTCGATCCCATACTGTTCATTTCGATCGGCAAAGTCTTTTGTACTATCGTATTCAGCGTGGATCAAATCTGTGAAAGTCAATCTTTCGTTTTCTGTTCTACATATCAAACAAGTCTTCTTTTCATATAAGGCACGTTGCCTAAAAGCACACTTATGGCATGTCTTATGGGAGCAAGGTGAAAGAGCAACATATTTCAACTTATCGGCGCAGATGATACATAGATCACTATCATCTTCATCATGATCGGCTTGGCTATTCTGCAATTGTTCGTTAAGATTTTTGTTGCCTGTTTGCTTCCGAGACTTCGGAGTAGATCCGGTACCAAATTGGGAACCCTGAGTACGCCTGAAGCTCCCCCTTTGGATGGTCTTAGAGTCTTTACTCATCTTAGTTCAACGATAGGCTCGAACGTATTCAAAGTATGCCTTTTTCAACTTGTTCTAAAGATCGACAACTGATTGGCAAAAATCTTCGCGCGAAGCACTTTCATTATTCTTGAATTTTGCAAGACTTAGATGAAGAGTCCTCAATTGTTCTACTATCCTCCAGGTATTCTTGGTATTCTTGAGGATGGCGAATTTGACTCGAAGAGTTTAAAATTTTAGTGCCTATCATGGGTCTCATATTTTCCGATTGCAACCTGGAACTGATAATGACCTCTAAAAAACGCGCTAGGCTTGTAATTGGACTCTGATAGACAAGCCAACATGGTGGTTTCCTTATATGATGAGTTTTTCTATCAAGAAGTAGCAATCGGATGTGGCAAGTAAAGAACTGCTGTGTGTTCATCGGTGCTTGGACGTTGTGGGCCCCTCTTCCCTATCTAAAGCCGTGTAATCTGAGATGTTCTCGAGCAAAGCCCTGGTGTGAGAGCTAAAGCCTTGCTGTGACATCTCTTTAACGTTATCTTAATCTTCGACGATGAGAAGACGCTAGAACGATCCTCAGCAAACTTTGAAGCCTAAAACCTTTTAACAATGGCGATAGTATCGGGATCTGTCAATATATGTAGCATTCATGAAACTCGCCTATAATCTTTAGACGTTATCTATGTCTTTGAAGCATGCTTTGAGGCACCCTCGAGGTCACCCCAAGACTGTAGTTCTCCCTCGGTAAAAACTCTTTCAAGAGTCCTGAGGCTTAACTTCGTTCTCTACGCCATCTGGAACTTATCCATTACAACTACGAAGATTGTGAGCTATTTTCTTTGTTCTCGAGCTTCATCTAGCTCAAAAGTACCGAGCCTACGTTAAAGGAGGTCCTCGCCCACTACACCTCAAAGACAAAAGAGAACCAAGCTCCAATGTCGAGTTCTGTCCCGTATTTTATTGATGAAGACGAGCCCACTGGTGGGTTTACTGATTCTCCAGAATTTAATGCTCTCAAGGAAGAGATTGTTACTAGGCTTTTCGAAATTAATGGTCAAATAAGCACTCTACAGCAATTCATAGCAACCCTAGAGTCGCTGCTTAAGAAGGGAAATGTGAGCGTAAAGGTTGTGGACAGGATAGATAAGAAAGCCGTGGTTAATATTCGTAAGGTGGGTGGTTTGATAAAAGACGTTAATGAACAAGTCCAGAAAATTGATGCTATAGAAGAGTCCTCTCTAGATAAACCTGAGATTATTGCAAGAGAAAAATTGGTACGTGATGTGCGCTATTCACTACAAGAGTTTCAAAGTACCCAGCGAAAGTATACCACTGTAATAAGAGAAATCAATGATTTAGCCAAAGCTGCACTAAGTCAAGAAGAGTTGGAGCAACAGAATATAAACGCTCTTAGGGAAGAAGAGGAACACGAGGAAGGTTCGCAAAAATTGCAGCAGCAATCAAGTGATATAGCCAGGAAGCCGCAAATCACAATCCAGCGCGAGCCTATCAACAACGAAGAATTTGCCTACCAGCAAAGCTTGATACGGCAGAGAGATCAAGAAATATCCAACATTGAAGAAGGAATAAATGAGTTGAACGAAATATTCAATGACCTTGGCAATGTTGTCCAACAGCAAAGCGTAATGGTTGATAATATTGAGGCAAACATCTACTCGACCAGTGATAATACGGCAATGGCATCTCGAGAATTGACCAAAGCTTTCAGGTCTCAAAGAAGTGCCAACAAGTGGTGTCTGTACCTGCTAGTGGGACTTCTGGTTATGTTATTTATGTTACTACTCATCGTCTTTATTTAAGGTCCAAAATCCTCCCATATATTCACATGACCGTCATCTCCGCCAGTTGCGAGCAAGCTCTTCTCACCAACTATCATCCACTTGACGACATTGACTTCCTGTGTGCCGTGACATTGTTCCTTCTTGCTGAGTACTTCCCACTGGCCGTCGACCTCTCTGTAGATAACAAGTAGTCCATCCGATCCCGTGCTAGCAATAAGTCCGTTTTCTCCCCATGTTACACTGTAGACTGATCTAGTATGAACGTGAGGCAGGATAGCCTCGCATTCCCAATTTTGTTCATCATCTTCGTTATCGCCTACGTATTTCCACACCCTTACAGTCTTGTCGTCACTCCCAGAGCATAATCTAACCTTCGTTTCAGATTTCTCGAAGTCAGAGCACCAAACCGTTCCTTCATGGCCATTAAGAACTGCCGCTGCCTCCCAATCATCATCAGACTCTTTCCATATCCTCACCGTATCGTCATAAGAACTAGAGGCTAGCAGGTGCATGCTTGGATGCCATACAACATGCTTCACATCTTGAGAGTGCTCTTGGAGTACACTAACGCATTCGTATTCCTCCCCCATCTCGTCTGTTTCCCAGATCCAGACACTTTTATCCCTCGAGCAAGACGCTAGAAATAAGCCATCGTAAGACCATGCCACACTTTTGACCTCATTCTCATGGCCTTCGATAATCGCCATGAGTTCCATTTCAAAATTTGTTGCTGGTACAGTATAATCGTCGGCAGCCTCAATCTTGCTCCATATCGATACAGTTGAATCGAACGACCCTGCAGCTAAAGTAGAACTGTTAGGCCTCCACGCTACAGACCTTACTGTCTTTTTGTGCACCGTATCGTCCAGTTCATCTACCAGTTGAAATGCCTCTTTACTCAAGTTCACTATCTTAATACATCTGTCGGTTGAAGCGGTTGCCAGTAAACCATTCAATTCACTCAAATCCCAGATCTTATCCTTGTGGAGTTTCAGTGACTTGACCTGCTTGATCATAATGGGTCTTTCAGAGTTTTTGGGTGTATGTTTTCAGTTGTTCAAGCCAATTCCCCAGGACGATTAATTTGTAAGATACCTCATCGGTCTCACATAACGAGGAATTGGTCAAACAAGCGGCTCACGGATGCTTCTTAGTCGCTTAACAAGAGCATTTTCTAGTTCAACACCTAAGAAGGTCGCTGGGCTGACGAGCAAGAGGTCCAGACCGCTCGCAATCGTTGGTGCTTTCGGAATAACTGGAGGTTTATCTTACTATGCATTTTACTATCGACCACAACAGCTGAATAAGAGAGAGCTGTCTCTAGATCATTTCACTCGTTATCGAATTACTTACAAAGAGGATGTCGACGATGTACATTTTCTCCTGGAATTAACTCCATTGGCAAAGCAGAGAGTCAATCTATGGTCTAAGATGGGGTGCGAAAATCTGTGGTCTGTGCAAATCAAGCAACCTGATATCATGGTGGTCCGCAACTATACCCCGCTACCTCTACAATTCAATCAGGATACACAACAGCTAGAAGTATTCGAAGATGGTGAGTTCGCTGGCGGAAAGTTATTCTTCTACATAAAGCATTATGAGCAAGGAGAAGTAGCAAGGTGGCTGCACGGTCTACGATATAATCATATTGTGGAGTTGAGGGGCCCATATATCGACTATGAGTTTCCGCACTATGAAGGTGAGATTTGCAGAGAACGGAGTTTTCTAAAGGTTGGAAATAAAGGGCCAGCTGCCCCAGATAAATTCAAAAATCAGCCTTTTGACATTGCAATGTTCACTGCAGGAACAGGAGTTGTAACGGCTTTACAGTTACTCCTGACAGAGAATCCCTTCCGGGGAGTTATAGATCTATTCTATTCCTGCAAGTCTTTTGACGAGCTGGGGCCTTTAGGTTCCATTGTGAGAGCCCTTGAGAGAAATGGTAGACTCAGTTTACACATAAGTGAATCCTCAAGAGAGCCTCGCACGGAAAAGCGTCTTCAAGAGATGTTGAAACGAGTTTCTAAGCCTTTCAAATACTGCGGTCCGGTTCCATACGAGGAAACGGCAAGCGGCGATCCTAAACCTGTCCTTTCTCTTGTTTGCGGACCTGAGGGTTATATTGCAGCCATCTCAGGGCCTAAATTTGACCCAGCACAAGGGCCAATTGGTGGACTCCTAAAAAGAAGGCAATGGGATAGCGAGAATGTGTATAAGCTATCGTAGACACACGTAGATACTCACATAGATGTCGATCGCTTTACGGATCGAAAATCAGTCCTCATGACTATTAGTTGATTCCTTTATCCAAAATATTTGCCTGTGAATTTCATTCATCTTTGAGTTAAGAAACAATACGTTCGAACAAACAAGTAGCTGGAAGACACAGCTTGAATACCAGCTACCCAAAATCTGTGATTGACAATAAAATCACATCATAGCAGCCTATTGAGATATGCTGAGGCCTAGGGTATGGAGAAGATTCGTTAGTACTGTGCAAAAGATCGACTACAAAATACAGACACAGGATGTTCCTGGAGATGCGACCATCTTTAGTATGATACAGCCTACAGGAAAGTTCCACCTGGGAAATTACCTAGGTGCTGCAAGGGTTTGGCGAGATTTATCTGAATTGAAGCAAGAAGGTCAGAAGTTACTCTTTGGAGTGGCAGATCTGCATGCTATCACTGTGCCGAAGCCTGACGTGAAGGAGTTCCGCCAGTTGAGAATTGAGGCAATTGCGAGTATATTATCCTGTGGGGTTGATCCGTTGAAAGCTTCTGTGATGTATCAATCGAGCATTCCGCAACACGCAGAGTTACACTGGCTACTTTCTACGTTTGCGACAATGGGCTATCTCAACCGTATGACTCAATGGAAATCTAAATCAAACATACGGGAGGCTGTTAAAGATCCTGCTGCGCTAGGAAAAGTTAAGTTGGGTCTGTTTTCGTATCCCGTCCTTCAGGCAGCAGATATTTTGATCTATCAGTCGACGCATGTTCCAGTGGGCGATGATCAGAGCCAGCATCTGGAATTGACAAGAGACTTAGCTGAGCAGTTCAACAGTTTCTATCAGACGGATTATTTTCCACTTCCTAAGACAATACTGGCTCCAACTAAGAAAATACTGAGTCTGACTAACACTGAGAAGAAAATGTCAAAGAGCGATGCAAACCAAAATTCGGTTTTGTATTTGAGTGATAATCCCGAAACTATTGGGAAGAAATTAAAGAAGGCCGTAACCGATTCAACATCGACGCACTTCAACTATGATCCTGTGCATAGGCCCGGAGTCTCCAATTTAATCAATATAGTCAGTGGAATTCGGCGAACATCCATCGAAGATGTTGAGAAGGATGTCTCAAAGTTTGACAATTTTAAGGACTTCAAGAGTTATGTTACTGAAATAATTGTGGAAGAATTGAGAGAACCAAGGCTACTATTTGAACGGTATATGAAAGAGCCTGACTACCTGGATTCAGTCGTGAAACAGGGTACTGAACAGGCAGCTGCGATCGCAGAAAAAAACATCAAGGAAATTCATCATATAATGGGGTTGTAAGCTAACATCTGCCTCTGATTTTCCAAAAATTGTAATACTTGTGAATAAAGTTAATGATAGATCCTCAAAGAAGATTGAAAGACATTAACGTATTATGGTGATTCGTTCAATAAGCCCAAGGCACTAGCGTAACCATTTGTGACTCTTTGAACGTGTCTAATATCTGCACATGCTATGAGGACGTCTTTTAAATGCTCCTTCCTCGGACGTCCTGCCAGTTTGGTGACTTCGAAATCTCCATCGTTGTAAAGCCACTGCAAAACGTCGCTTAATCTATCAGTGTAACCGAGCTCACTCAATCTGATACAATAAATTATGAGTAGCTTTGAAAATTCTTTGTTTTCTTCAAGCCGTAAGGTTACAAGCAACCTGTTCTCGAGGTGTGATAAGGTTACAATCTCTTCCATATTCTCGAATCCCTCTTTCATTAATATTGTCCTTGCAAACCGTTGTAAGTTTTTGATGCGACCCTTACGGCTCAACTCATCGTTAGTTTTGCGCTCCATAAAATTCACCAAGCTCTTCTTGTCATCCCTTACTATGGAGGCTAATTGATGAGCATCACTTGAATTCCACAATTTGTCACGCCCGTCTTCTGCGCTGAGGGAACCCTGTAAAGAGTTGGAGTTCGTCATGTCCCAATATTGTGATCCATAGGCCCACCAGCCGTCACTTATTAGCAGCCAAGTTTCCATGTCTTTATCAAACATGAACCCATCCCCATTGCTCAATGTCGCAAGGGGAACACCTTTGCTTGTGACTGCACATATGGTAATATTTTCAGCACGAGTAAGAATATCATCTGAGTAACGTAGTGTTGGATTAAGAAGAGGAAACACAGTGTTGACAGGAAAATGCAACTTCTTGGACTCTATGTCCCAGCAGTAGAGTTGGCCCATGCTAGTTAGACACAAGAGATAAGACGAGCAGGCCTCTAAAAAGCTGCAAGGCACCCCCAAGCAAAGAGGAGGTAGCAACTTCTGGCCTGTGTCTGAATAAACATAAATCAATCCATCGTTTGTGCAGCAAGCCCAAAAATTGCTGCCTGAGGTGCACATAGTCACGAACTTGGGAATAAGGTCTTGAAACAGGGTCTTTTCTCCCTCCTCGAGCTTGGAAAGGAGCTTCACAATTGTCGGTTTTTGTTCATTTCCAGAGCCATTTTTTACTTCCAGCGTAAAATGTCGATCCTGTGGCGGCCTGTATGTGAAGGATAATCGAATTTTGGGAGTGGCTAACCGTACCTTAGAAAATGCCACCAGAGGCCATAACAAGCTTGTATCCAAGAAATCTATTGGTTCGAGATCTTTCTTTTGCTTCTTAGTACCGTTTGCATCTTTATTGACATCTGTCTTAAGCTTCCTCTTCAAGTCTTTCGGTACACTGTAAGAAGGTGCGTTGAACTCCATTGAAGTACCCTGCGTTTTTTTTGCTACTTGCGATTCAACTCTTTTCTTTCCATTCTTCTTTGGAAGTGCTTTGGGTGTATCAATATTCTGTATCAGTTGAGCATCGCCTTCCTCTGCTTTGACTACCGTGGACTTCGACACTTCGTCAGAAACTTTAGAGACAGGCAGGGAAGCAAGAGGTTTTATTTTCTGCAAAATAACATCTACCTCTTCTTGCGGTACAATGTCACCTAGATCGCTCTCCTGGAATACAAAACTGTAAAGAACGTTGTCGTCTGAGATGGCAAAGAGTTTCAGGCCGTCGGCTGACCAAATCATATCCAAAACTGGAGTTTCAGAGACCTGTAGCGCGCCAAACAGCGGCTTGGTACGCTTTGTATTCCAGACAACTACTGATCCTTGATTAGAGCCTGAGGTCGCCAGTAGGTTGTACTCGTTCCTAATGCCCTTCTTCATCTTGACATAGACCTTTGGTGAGAACTTGAGAATTTGACACTCGTTAACAGGAGGTGACACCAAAGTTGAGGCCACATGGAAATTGTTGTTCCGGTCGAGGAGCTGTATAGTAGAGGAAGACGATCCCGAATTTCCCTTGACCGTGTTTATTACGGGGAGTGTGTCGGCCTGTGGAGGCATGTTTATCTTATACCGCAATGGGTCCAACTTCACGTATTGTGGAAACTTATGGAGCACCTTAAAGGCTCCCGTCTTGTTGTACTGATACACTATCATCGAACGGTCAGACGCAAGCACAGTAAACACCTGCCCTACAGGATCTACAACCCCCGTAATAGGCCTGACAATGCCCGGAAGCTCTATTTTGCCCAGTTTCTCGAGGGTATTCGCGTCTATCAAGTGAACAGCATTCTCGTCCACAGTCAACACAAAAAGAACGCCGCTAGAGACGTCCAATTTCATATCAGTAATCATTGTAGGACTCTGAGTCCGTAACACCGTATTTATCGAGCCTCTTGGATGCTTCATCCAGGTCTCGATTCGCATAACACGATGCTCAGTCCCGATAAACAGCGATTTTTCGGTCCCAGCCATGAAAACAATCGTTCTATCCAGCTCCCCGGTCTCAAACTCGACTTCAAACGCCAAATCAGCAGCCAGATGCTTGATCTTGGACCCATCAAACGCTGCTTCGCTCAGGCTCTGCTGGGGCCATATGTGCACGTGACCCTCTCTATCCGCTAATAGTAGCTTCTCTTGCACCCCAGCCATTGCTGTAACGGTCTTGTTGTGTTCTATCAATGGATACTTCAGCAATTTCATGGTTCCACACTGTCTGATTGCTAGTTCATCGCAGTTTTTTGATAAGGTTTAGGGAACCTTTGTAGTGGTAAGCCTTCAAATTTTTCAGGCTAATAAGCCCGAGGAAAATGATACGGAGAAGGCATATAGTAGTTCAACATCAACTACATAGACGAGGTGTGAGGATCCTAGCGCAGCTTAGTCAACTGTTGTGACTTAGAAAGTATCTGAAAGTGAGTTTTGGTGTGAAATGGCGAGTGGGGTCCAAAATGTGGAGCTGGCTAGTCAGGATAGGGCAAGAACCAGCGAGAACAGTAAACGGGACGATGATGACACCATGGGAGGTGTGACAGACTCTTCGGAGTATGTGGAAATGTGGATTGACCTATTTCTGGGGCGCAAAGGACATGAGTATTTCTGTGATGTGGATCCCGAGTATATCACGGACCGCTTCAACCTGATCAACCTGCAAAAAACAGTGTCGAAGTTCACACAGGTGGTGCAGTATATTGTGGACGAGTTGGATGAGTTTGTGCTAGAAGGAATGTCGCATGCTCGTTTGGAGCAGCTGGAGAGCGATGCACGCAAGTTCTATGGGCTCATCCACGCCCGTTACATCATTACCGTCAAGGGTCTGAGTAAGATGCTCACGAAATACAAGAGTGCAGATTTTGGCAGGTGCCCTCGAGTGTACTGCAATTACCAGCCCCTGCTGCCGGTTGGTCTGCACGACGTGCCCGGGATCGACTGCGTGAAGCTCTACTGCCCCTCTTGTGAGGACCTGTATATTCCCAAGTCCTCTAGACATAGCACCATCGATGGTGCGTATTTCGGCACTAGTTTCCCTGGCATGTTCCTCCAGGCGTTCCCTGAAATGGTACCGGACCACCCGGTCAAAAGATACGTTCCCAAGATCTTTGGGTTTGAACTGCATAAGCAAGCCCAATTGGCGCGCTGGCAGGAGCTACAAAGGCTTAAGTTGGTCGCTAAGCTTGGCGAGAATTTCCTTGACGCTCCGCACAGAGGTGGCTACAAGAAGTGATGATTTTTAAGCAGAGTTATGTAAAACTGTAATCGTAATTTTGAATTGATTCTGAAAGTCCAGCTAGAGGGCTTACAGTGCTTCTGGAAGCGTTTTTCCAGTATTTCTCTTGGCACTGGCATTGTCCTAATTTTCGGGTGTAGTTAGGTGAAATTTACTGCTTATATAACGGGTGTATGAAAGTCAGGACAGCCGAGGACCGTAAGCTATTTGAACTGCTCTTGAAGTATCTGTACCGGTTTTACAGGCTCATAAGGTGTGAAACATGAGAAATGCTCTTTTCCTCGTGAGAGGAATGACTTGTAGCGCATGTGTGAACACTATAACTGCTCAGACGCTGACATTGGCCGGAGTTCTCGAATGCAACGTTTCTCTGGTGACCAGTGAGTGCTTTGTTAAATACGATTCTTCACAGTGTAGTCCGGACACTATTAAAGAGACCATAGAGGACTGTGGATTTGATTGTGAGCTCCTGAAAGACGGAAATGACCAGAGTCTGAAGCAGGGTGTACTTACGGTTCACGGTATGACATGTGGCTCATGTGTGTCTACGGTTACAAGCCAGGTTGAGAAAATACCAGGTGTTCAGAAGGCTTTTACAGCTTTGGTTACTGAAGAGTGTAAAGTGGACTTCAATTCTTCGGAAACAACAATGGAAGAAATAAAAGAGGCTATAGAGGACTGTGGGTTTGATGCTACCGTAATCTCAGTGTCAGATTCTGAACGTCTGCCGAGCGTTAAATCTACTACTTTCAAATTACTTGCGAATTCGCCTACCGTGGAAGTGTCGGAAAGAGAACAACAGTTCCATTCCCTGATAGGCGGCGGTATTCTATCCGCTGATCTTGAAGGTACGGATACCCTAGAGGTACAGTATGACCGGGATAAGACTGGAGTCAGGGACGTTATTCGTAGGATAACGGAGTTGGGGTACGATGCGTTCGTCACTTCGGCGCTTGACAATAATACACAACTTAAACTGCTGTCGAAAGTGCAAGAGATTCAGTTCTGGAGATCAATGTGTTTTAAGGCTTGCTTCTTTGCCGTGGCTACCATGATCCTATATATGGGGCTTCCGATGGCGGCACCTGGGATTGTGAATAGCGGCACTTTTCCTTTCAATGAGTCATTTATTAAAGGGCTATACTTTCGTGATATTATAGGCTTTCCAATTGCAACATACGTGCAATTTGGTTTAGGATTATACTTTTTCAAGTCTTTCTGGAAGTCTCTTAAGCATGGTTCAGGAACCATGGATACTCTGGTGTGCATCTCCACTTCCTGCGCATACTTCTTCTCAATATATTCGATCATTCACAACATTGCTAATCCCAAGGACAATGGAGAATTACCTAGTGTTATATTCGATACATCGGTAATGCTAATCGCGTTCATTGCATTTGGGAAACTTTTGGAAACTAAAGCTAAATCTGCAACTTCCACTGCGTTATCAAAGTTAATATCATTGACTCCTTCTTCATGCACTATCCTACAAAATGGTGACCTCCAGGAGCCACTGGAAATACCGATTGATCTATTGGAGACGAACGACATTGTTGAGGTGAAGCCCGGTATGAGAATTCCTTCAGATGGTAGTGTTGTTCGTGGTGAAACAGAAGTCGATGAATCTCTAATGACGGGAGAATCTTTATTAGTGCACAAGAATGTAGGTTCAATGGTCATAGGTGGTTCCATAAATGGGCCAGGTCATTTTTATTACAAGGCAACTGCAGTAGGCGACGAATCTAAGCTATCAACTATTATCAAAACTATGAAACAAGCACAATTGACTAAGGCGCCCATTCAACGATATGCGGATTTCTTGGCCTCTATTTTTGTACCTACAATTCTGTTTTTGGCGCTGGTAACTTTCATTGCATGGATTATTTTATCAAAAGTTTTGAGAAACTCATCTCTCATGATGAATTCTAAGAATGGCATTTTCTTTGAATGCTTTCAAAGAGCAATCTCCGTTGTCATCGTAGCATGCCCGTGCGCTTTGGGCTTAGCGGCACCCACCGCTATAATGGTAGGGACGGGTCTAGGCGCACAAAATCAGGTACTCATCAAAGGTGGTGATGTGCTAGAGAGATTTAACAACGTCGGAGCTTTTGTTTTCGATAAAACCGGGACCTTGACCACTGGTCGCATGAAAGTGAAGCAGTTTACCCCTTATGTTGAAATAAGCGATGAAATGATTGCATGCATTGAAGCCTCTGAAAAAATAAGTGAGCATCCTGTCGCCATGGCAATAGTTGAGTACTGTCATGATCGACTCTTGGGAAACGAAGAGATCGTTGCTCAAGTTTTGAAGAGTTCCATACACATGGGTCAAGGTTTGTCGTGCGAGATTGAAGTAAACCAAAACAGGTATACAGTAGTTATTGGTAACAAGTCATTGAGCGACGAAGTGGTAAATCAATCAATTTCGAGCATACCGGAGGAAGATAATGGGTATACTTTGTCCTATGTTTGCATAAATGAAGAAATTGTTGGAAAGTTTGAGTTATCAGATGCAATCCGAAAAGATGCGTACAACACGGTACAGCATCTGAAATCAAGAGGTATTGAGTCATATTTGGTAACCGGCGATACTCAAAGCTCGGCGCTAAGGGTAGCCCAGGAGGTAGGTTTACCTTTGAACAATATATTCAGTGAAGTTTCACCCAGTGGGAAATCGGAAGTTGTAGACCAACTGAAAGTTGATTTGGGTCGCAGTGTCGTCTTTGTGGGAGACGGTATCAATGATTCACCCGCACTTGTAACAAGCGATGTAGGCATCGCAATTTCGACTGGTACAGATATCGCCGTGGAAGCAGCAGATATCGTTGTATTATGTGATGGTGATGAAAGCAAGGCAACTTTAAAAGGTCTCATCGATGCATACGACATTTCTAGAGCGACTTTCCGCCGTGTTAAGTTGAACCTGTTTTGGGCTCTATGTTATAATACATTCATGATTCCAATAGCTATGGGCTTTTTAGTGCCCTGGGGCATAGCCTTACATCCAATGGCTGCCGGCTTGGCCATGGTTTTGAGTTCGGTTAGCGTTGTCATGAGTTCGCTGGCTCTGAAGCGTTGGAAGCCAGTTAATTTCGATGATTATGAGGATCGAAGCTACTACAGCTCGGGTCGCAGCTGGCTGTCGTTATTCAGGAGCAGTGGGCGGTTTAGGGCTGAGGATATAGAATTGCAATCTCAGTTGCTACGTCAATAAATGCAAAATAAGCGGTTATTCAAGTAAGTATAATAATTTTTAATAGTTGATTTTTTTGTTTATGATTTACAGTCGTTTTCGGCCTACAGACTTAAACAAATCATCGCCTGGCGTTAACATACCCAATATCCGTAAAGACCTTCAGCTACTAGATTTCAAGCAATCCTAGGTTGTGTCCGTGATTATGAAGAAGCTCACTCCGACGGATGAACATGGAACAGAGGCTGAAGATGAGATGGCGAACTCCAAAGACGACGAAATCGATGAAGAGGAAGAAGGTCAAGACTGGTCCCAGGCTGCCAAATTATCAAACAAGTTCATGATCTCCTCAATACCAAGGAGAGGGGAAAAGGATTACGAGCCTGATGGTACTAATGTTCAAGAATTACTTCTTTATAGAGCAAGAAAGGCAATGTTTGACACATTAGAGAACTCACCAAGAGGTTCAATCGTCGGGAACAGTGTGAAAGCGTACTACGACTCGTATTCTCATTGTGCCATTTTGCCCCACCCCAAAGGACACTTCTTGCAGACAATGGGCAGTGTCGATCAGGACGGTAGATATGTACTGAGCTTCCAAGAATTTGTCTATCTAGCGGAGAGAGGTACGGTGTTGCCTCTTTACCGTAGCAGCACTGAAGACATTGAAGTACCGTTAAGTATGCAGGACCTTTACTCCCTTTTCAAAACACAAGAAGAAATGGATAGGTATTTCATCTTCGCTCATTTGAAAAGGCTAGGATTCATTGTAACTTCCACTGAAGAAACGCGAGAGAAGACTACTTTCTTCCGGCCTACCAATTACACATGGGGAGCAGGCATTACCGCTGGATGTAGTGGTTTTGTCACTTTGATTGATTCAAAGATGACTTGCCTAATGAATGCTTTCTTCTATACAAGGTGGAATTTTCTGTTCCGAAAGTACACGTCTACTCAAAAGTTTTACCAAGGCTTGAAGAATTTGGTACCGTTTGTGAGGGTTCCGAAGTCACTTGATGAACTGAGGTCTGCCAGAGAACGCAACCCCCCAAGAGCAAATGCAACATTTCCCATAGCCTTCAACGTATGGAAGCCGCAAACAAGCTTCAGGAAGAAGAGCCCTGGCTTGGCAGACTTTCAAATTGTAATTTACAACAAAAACGATCCTTCGCAGCATTTTCCATCGTACTCCCAGTTGCAAGAAATTTTTAATTCACTAAACTATAAATTTGACTTCCTATCAGAGGTTGATGAAGAAGTGGACTGGGACAGTGAGTCTTTCGTTAACGGAGTCCCAAGAAACAAGCAGATGACCACATCAAAATATAAAACAACATCGCAGAAACAACAATCCTCCGACCGGTCGAAGACAAAGAAAGGAGCCAAACATGTGCCATCCCATGTAAAACAAGCGCGTCGTCTGAAGAGTGGCTACCGGAGTTTCTTGTTAGCTGTGATGGACGACGGATTGATTAGCTTCGTTCGGATCTCGGAGGCAGATTTTGGATCCGAGGATGTATGGTACACTCTATCAAAACAAAAGGGTCCAGTAAGGAAGAAGAAGCCCATGAAGCAAAATCAAAGGAATCAATAAGAACCGAAGAACGTCTATTGATAGAAAATCACTTAAGAATAAAACTGTTGAAAATCACGCGAGGACCCGATTGCCAAAGGTGCCTAGAGAACTATCATTTCACGTCGTACATTGCATTCAAAATCATCCGCTAAACTTGGAATACAGATTTTCATCAAATACTGACGGCCTGTTATAAAACGAAGTTGGATTATTTTGCAGCTCCTGCTCCTCGAAGTCTCGACTCTTGAAGGTAGAAACATCAGACGAGCCTTTTGGAGGCTTTGGTGGAACAGCTGGAGCTGCCTGGCCTGAAAACATACTGCTTGAAAACTCATTCGATTCTGACGCATGTCCTTCGTATGTACGCGGTGGAACCGATGGAACATAGGGTCTTTCATTCGATAACGACAAATTCTGAAGCTGCTTTTCCGCTAACGAAACAGGTGCTGGCAGAGGTGGGGGGGTGCTTTTGGTTGCGGTTGTCCTTGTCGTAGCGACGAGTAGGTTTTTGCTCATGTTAAGTAAAGAGTCATAAAAAGCCAGGCCTTTGGGAAGATCCGTGCAAAAAATTCCGAAGTTTTCAACAGCTTCTTCTAATTCTTTGACAAATTTTTTGCAGGCATCTAGGGCTTCCATTTCCTCCTTCGATTTGTTTTGGAATCCCGAAAGCTTAAAAACTTCGTCGAGTTTCAGTTTTATCTCATTGATGGTGCAAGTTTGCTTGTAAATGGCGGCCTCTATTCTTGTACCAAGTGGTTTGAATTTTGCCATTTCTTGCGCAAAAACTCCTTTCAACTCGGACTCTGGAGCCCTGCAGTGTGCTAAAAGAACTCTCGTAATGTCGTCGTTGTTGAGTTCTGTTTTAAGCTCCTGCAAATTTCTGGAACGCTCATCCTTTAAGACATTCAAGTCTTCTGAAAGCTGCTCAATCGACTTCAGTTTCTCGAGTATTTTACTGGTGTTAGTGTCGTCAATATCCAAAAGGCTGGGTTCGTTGTTTTTGTTGGCCGTAAATGAGTCAAACTTTCTCCACAACACCGATTCATCCTTTAGTGTGGTGATTTGACCCATATACGGCCTGATCAAGTTAAATAGCTTCTCGTCAGATTGAGAGGCCTCGACAAGGGCAGATTTAATTTTCACGACATTGTCTCTTTGATCTGGGGATAGCTTGGGCAGAATATCAATAATCTCTTGTCTTCGAGAGGCGATTTCCTTCATCTGAAGCCCAAGATCGGCGTAGGGACTACTCTGAACAGTTTTGGCCCAAGATTTTAGCTGCTCTCTCATCATATCCAGCTGTGGGTTATCCGAAGCACTCAAGGAGCCATTCTTGTATCTTTGTTCCATGTCTCTTAGCAGCTTTGGAAGATTGGTGAATTCAACGAAAGAGCTGTATTCCCAGTCGGCTGTTTCATTATCTTCCATCTCTTTCCTGAGCAAGTTAGCCTTCTGCTCTGAGTAGATGCTTTCCTTCTCATAGATTTCCATCGGCACGATACCCTTGTAAAGGATATCACACTTTTCGCTAACTTTGTCAATGTAGTTCTCGATCTGTTTAGCCCAGCTTGCCGGCTTGATGGCATCCATGGACTTAATCGAATCCAGCTCGACGCTCGGTGGGATGCTGTCGTGGTATATATAGTCATTGTCCTTAACTAGTTGTTTTTTCTTCAGTTCAATGGTCTCTTTAATACTTTGGAAATCAATGGATTCTTTCAGATATGTTTTGTACACCAACGAAGACACTAAAGAGCTATGTGCTAGCGTCAAGAAGGCTATAGCCTCCCCAAATTTTGATTGCTGTTCCAAAGATATAGCGTAGTAGTAAGCAGTAAGAGCCTTGTAGAAATGAACCTTACAGTTGATGATTGAACGCCATTTCAATTCACCGTAACCTACCGTGGAACTCTCGGACTCTCCGTAAAAATCAAAACATTTCTGGTTCTGTGCAACTACAGCATGGGCAAGCTTACTCACCAGTGAAGCCTGTTTGATAGGATCTCCTTCATTAACCAGTTTCAGCAGGAAAAGCTCCTGGGCCTCTGCGTGACTTAGGTCGGCCAGGAAGTTGGTATTTTCAGCCTGTATATCAACGGAAGGTGAACCCAAAAAGTTTTGAGATAGATACTCAAAGCATGCAGTTGCCTTCGAAAGTAATCCCACCGATATTTTGGCATCTTCGTTCATCTTTTCGCGAGACAACTGTGTGAGAAGCGACCCGATGTTATAAAGAACACAGGATTTCTCCAGCACCAAATTGTGCTGCGAGCATTTTTGCAATTTTTGTGACGAATTGTACTCTGCGTCATACCAGGTAAAATCAAGCCTCAATTGGGCACTGTTGTTCCCCAGTCTGAGATGTAACTGTTCCAGATATGCGTAATAGATGTAATTCTGTTCCAAAAGCGCTTCTGCGGCCAATTCACCGTTGGCATTATTTCTCAGATGGTTTAGCTCATCAGCCAGTTTCTCGTCATAGAACTGTGACCACTGACCAGATCCGTATGATCTTTTTAAATACGACACCAGGCCCTTCTTCCAATCAACAGGCTCTGTATCCTTCAACTTCAGCTCAACCAGATAAGTCTTCATTTTCGACTACCTTCTAAACCCACAAGCAAGTGGGTGCTTGTTCAATTACAAGGGACTTGAATTGAAGCTCAAGTTGTACCTATGTACCTTCAGTTAGAACGTTCACGTGGTTTGTTGATAATATATCACCAAGTGAAAAATCACCTCGAGATGAACAATGCTAATCAACAGCTTGTGTTAAAGTTGGCCTTTGACCCTACTTTGAGATCAATTCCTAAAACCTGAAGCGATATGAAGAGTTTACGTCTTTTTGGGCTCGGAAGACCGGCGTCCTCCCTGATTTTGCCCTCTCAAAGACGGTTGCTAAGTGCATCTCGAGTCATACTGCAAGAGAAGAAGGATTCGAAAAAAAAACCAGTGGATTTTAACCCTAGACACCTTGGAGTGGCCTCGGACATTTATATTCCAACTTCTTACAAGAATTTCCCTAACGTATTTGCCCATCCCATAACGTTTTTTAACGCCCTGATCAGAAGAGTATACACCTTTGGATTGAACACTGTGCAGGTGGGTCTATTTCGCTATCAGTCGGGATTGAAGCCTAGGTTCTTATTGTGGAAAAATAGAGCTATTGAAGCATATGTGAATGTCAACTCTGCTTTTGCGCAGAGGAAACTAAACGAAGTGAAGCCGCTTGTGTCCCTCTGGGTGGAAGAGGCTTTGGAGGCCAGGGCCCGTCAGTTGCCTAGGAATGTTAAGCTGGAATGGCAGCTGGTTAAGTTCAACCAGGTCCCCAAGCTAGTCTCTGTTCAGGCCATGATGATACCGGGAAAACCTCTCGAAAATATACAGTTGGTCTACAAGTTCGATACCTCTCAAAGGTTGATCAAATACAACAAGGTGACTAATGAGGCCGAGAAACTTGACAGAAATGTTGTAGATTACGCGGTATTTCTATGTGATGCTACTACTAACGAAGTGATCCTGCTGGGCACGGTTTTCGAAAGCAAGCCCGATGCTAAACTGCCCAAGAATTACGAGGATGATAACCAAGTTGCTATTCAGAGAATGAAGACTAGCGGTGATATCTTCAGATTACCATCGAGCTAGTATCGACGCACTATATGTCAAAGCATCAAACATGTAAATAATTCTCATTATATCATTCTTTTCTTCGTCTACATATGCTCTTTGAGCTTCTGCTCAAAGGTTCATTTATTCTCCATAACATTGACGTAGCCTCTACCAGGTTTTTTCTTACGCCTGGAAGTGCTTCCACCGGTCAATGAAAGTAAATCGTCCAAGCCGTTGGCCTTCTTGCCTGACAAATTGACATTGGGAGAACCAATTGGCGGAGCGAGAGCCTGTGGGCCATTGTCAATGGAGTTAGTGCTAGGCCCAGGAGAACTCAACGCAGCGCCAGTGATGGGATTCTTAGGTAAAACAGCTCCGGCAGTTTCTCTCGTAGTCACTTCGGGGCTTGCCAAAGGTCTTGTCTTTGGACCATTGTCCATTTTTTTCACAACTGGTGGTGGAGGAGGTGGAGATGCTATCTTTTCCTTCTCCTCCTGTGAAGCATCTTTATTAACCCAACGCTTCAGCTTTTCGTCGTAATAGAAGGTGCTTTTATGTCCAAGCTTGGCTTTAATTGGTTTCTTCTCATTAGGATCCTTCTTCAACCAACTGAACCATCCGCCTGCCTTGTCATGTTCTTTCGATTTTTCCATCTTGGCCTTTTCTTCTTCCTTCTGCCGCCTTAGTTCCTCCTCTTTTTTCCTTGTCTCTTCTTCTTCTTTCTCCCTCATCCTTTGTTGCTCTTCTTCATCGTCATCGTCAGATTCATCTTCAACCACGTCGTCATACTGTATTTCGGGAGACTGGACAACTAGTGGTGTGAATGCCCGAGAAGCAGGCTTCTTCTTTATCACTGGCACAAAATTCTCTGGTGATAATGCCTCAGGCGGCTTCACTGGGTCAAATCTGTTTTGAGATTCGTGATGTTCTTCATTCTTGGTTGATGTGAACTTATCCGCAACGCTTGAGACTGAGTCATTCGTTGGTTCCGTAGAATGTTGAACAAGGGGTGGGGAACTTTCGTTGACATGCTCTCCAGCACGGTTAATGCTTGATTTTGAATCGCTGGTGTCGGAGATCTTTTCTGCACTCTCAACATGATTAATAGCGGTGCTGGGAGCGTAAGGATTCCTTCTATTTGCAAACGAAGTCTTCAAGTTATGGCCAGGAAGTAAGCCGGGTTGAGGGGTTTCAATCTTGGTATTCTCAGGAATATCCACTACACTTTTTGAACCATCCAGTTGTTGAAAAGCTGGTGCATAAGGATTCACAAACAGAGCGCTTTTATCCACAAAAGCCTCGGAAGGAGACGCTGTCTCTGCCCTTGCTTGATCTCCTGGTTCAACCAAAGGCCCTGGCAATTGGCCGGATAGCTCTCTGTGTATTACTGATGTTTCGCCTTGATCATCAATAAAATCTTTGTCGGCGCCACTCAATTCCTGATCGTGAAGTGTGGTCACCTCCGCCTGGTGGACAGAAGTCCCTTGTGCAACGAAATCAGTTTCTCCCGCTCTGATCGTCTCTTCTGCCAAATTCTTAAATTCTCTGCCAGGGAATTGACTCATGTCTAATGGGGTTTGATTTGTGCTATCTGTTGCAGTTGACTGTGCGGGTTTCTGAAGGTCATTATGCGAACCTACAAATGGACCAAGTGGATGGAAGCTAGGCTCGGCCTCCAATGAAGTATTCACAGGTGCCGGTGTCCTAGTAGCCGTTGATTCCTCACGAAAATTTTGAGATGTGAGAGGAAGAAGCCCGCTAGAAAGAACCGAAGACCTCCCTGGTAAAAGCTCTGGTGTGGAACTATGATGTGGCGATACTCTGCTAATTTGAGCCGAAGGAGGTGGGTTCATACTGGCCGCCAAATCTGTAGAGCTAAAATTATTGCGAACTCCATAGTTAGGCATTTTTTGAGATGGAAACTCCCCTGCATTGGCATGAACTACCTGGGTTGTCACAGTTGCTGTCTGCTCTGTTCTAGTCCTTCTTAATCGACTGCCGGTGGTTGATTCACTTTGCTTGCGCTGAGGGTGTTTAGGGGACGATCCCACACTAAAAGACGATGGAAAAGTTGGAGGTCCTTGATCGGTTAGCGTCCTCGAGAGAGGGTTTCGGGGTGCAAAAACAGCTACATTAGCGTTTTGGGGACTGCCGCCCGCTGCTGCGAAAGGTATACTGCCCTCGACGCCATAATGCTGGTTTTGGGCAGGGGTGAAGTTATGTTGGCTCACATCTAAAGTTGAAGAATTCCTTGATGGCACAGGTGTAAAACCATCGAATACCTTTTTGTCAGAAGGCTTCTTTATGAGTGAATCGTCATCACCCCCAATATACTTATTGAACGATTTGTCCAACTGACCCCAAACACTGCTCAATTTTGGCTTTCCTAACCAACCAGTAGATGACCCAGCAACTCTTGTCGAAAACTCGCTCAGATTTGTTGCTATGGCAAGAGACAATGGGTCCTTCTTGGGGAAACTTTTCAATAAACTGTTTAGATGATCAACATACCGAGAAGCAGCTGAAGCAAGCCCCTGTTCCTGCAAGCAAAAAGCATGGTACAATTTGCTGCACATCAAGCTTGAGTATCCCTTGGTATCTGAACAAGTAATGAATTCGTAGACCTCAGAAAAAATGCAACCTTCAATAGATGTAGGACTTCCGATTTGAGTGAACTTCACTGGCGAATCAACAACTGGCAACGCAGAAAGCGGCACTTCGGCGATTATGAAAGCAGCACATGCTTCAGAAGCTAGGCCTCGTTGGGTAAGGAAAACTCCGTACTCAACTAAAAATTCATGAACTACAGGAGGTAACGCTTCTCCGTTTTGTGGTGCCGCATCGTCAATTCCGCGAATGTTGTTGAGAACTGCAGCTATAATCATCCTCCAATGATCGCATGCCCATTGACTTTTCTCCACAGAGTAAAACTCCATGACTGCGGCTTTAGAATTTCCAATGAATACTTGGAACACAAGCGACAGTAAGTTCGTGGAAAAATGAAAAACATCTGAGTCAATGTTGAATTCACTGACCAGGTAGCGTTGAACAATTTCCGACCACTTGTCCTTACCCATCAAACTTCCTATTAAGAGTGCCATAGCAAAATCCCCTTTTTGAAGTGCCAAGGTCAATGCTTTATCCTGTCCTCCAATTTGAAGATACGCCAAGATTTTCACTTGCTCGTTGGAATCAAGTTTTTGGGCTGTCGAATTCGACTTGGATCCAATAACAGGTTGGGAAAGATAGGTGAGCATCTCATCAGAATTATACAAACATCGAGATATGTCCCTCCATGTAGTGTTCCCTCTAAGTTTGAGCTTCATAAGTGATAGTATTGTGAAACCCAGCGTTGTTTCCGAATAATCGGCAAGTGCACTTTCGATCCATTTCTCAACATCTTTATCCTTAGTTCTGTTCTTTATCAAGGGCCCAGGGAAGGACTTGAAGGACTGGCTTACAGGTATCACAGACTCTAAAGATGCTATTTTGATCTGCTGCAAAGAAAAATCAGGTCCCACAAGGTAATTGTTCTGCTGAGAGTTTTGAGGAACAGCATAGACTATCTTATCAGAGGCACTCCAATGGATCAATGGGAACTGCCTATGCATCAAGGCCAGGTTATCAACCGGTTGTTCGGTCTCAGGCACAATAGCGTTGAAATCATTTCTAAAACCTTGCCTGCCGGCATTCTGAGGATGTGCAAATTGCCCTGAGGTCTGGGGCATCTGGGGTGCAACAGAATTCTGATATTGCGGATGAACTGTTGGAGCATATTTTGAAGTGTACTCGGTCTGATTTGGAGTATACACGCTTGAATTGGACCTAGCGTGGAATCTTCTTGTGCCTGAGGCCGATATTGGAGAGACTAATTCATTCGGAGAGGTATGAGTTGGAACATTCACAGCTAAGGAGTGTGGATTAACCTTTTGTGCTTGAGGATCAGGAAGTGTAACTGAGGGAACAGTCGTGTGAGGTCCATACTTACTGTGGCTGCCATTAGGAACGCTCCCTGTAATCACTGGAAAACTGCCATTCAGCTTCGTGGAGGAAGCTGGAGGATAAAAGTTCTGAGGATTTGGCGGATAAGATGGAGCATATCTGGGTGTGGTACGTTTCTTGACAGTCGGCAACGGTTGGGGAGGATTGACAGGCATTAGGTGGTCACTTTGGCTGGCCGCCCAGGTAGGAGACCATGGAGCAGAGGGATTGCCCGACGATGCGTTACTGAATCCCCGAGCTCTTGGCACTACCTTGGGTGAAAAAGGAGTTTGAGCTTGAGGCTTGATTGGAAGAAAGTTTGGCTGTCCTACTGCCGGAGGCAGACCAGGTGGTAGGCTCAATTGGGGCGGTACGATGCCTTGTGGTTGTACTGCTTCTGGTGATTTGACTTTTGAGGCTGTTGCTAAAGTTGCATATGGATTTCTTGGTAACGAAGCATTTGAGATCGACCTGTCTCTTCCAGGAGGTTGAGAGCCAAGACCCGAATGAGAAGTTGAAGAATTGCGCATAGAAATTGAGTGTGAGGAAACAGATGAAACAGTGGGCGATGGTGTCCCAACAGGTTTAGCGTGAGCTATCTTCTCCTTCTTGGGGAAAAGATCTAGAGGAAAATCGTACGCATCAGATTTTTTCTTTTCCTTATTGATTTTTTCCACTACCTCCTGTGTTTCGGTCACATTTGTTTGCTGAGCAGGAATAGATTGGAACGGGAATTGTGGTGCCACCATACCTATGTTGGAAGGAGCTCCATACGTTGTTGTTGGAGCAGCGTTCGACTGATGTTCCGGTTTAAAAGGTTGACGCGGTTCGTATTTTGATCTTTGAAGGCTGGAAGTTGATGAAGTTACTGAAGGAGCGATTGATGCTTGGGTGGAATTGGTGACTGTCTGTGCAGTCTCATTCGCAACAGTTTCTGAGTCGACACTGGCATGAGCGATCGTGCCTTTAGAGCTTTGCTGAGGAAATGTCTCCTCGTCATCTGAAGGCAGTAAGCTATCATTGTCCGAAAGATTTTCATCGAGCAGATCGTCATCTTCCTCGAGAAAAGAAAATTTCATGGTTGCTGGCCTTTGAGTATTGTCTTCCTTATTAGCAGTGAAATCGTTGGACGAAGTAAGGTTTTCAGCTTCTCCTGATTTTTCTTCGTTTAACCAAGAATCGGCTCCTTCTGAACCATCATCACCGAATATTTGAGCTAATCTGTCGGCATTGGCCTGTTCTTTCGGAACGTTTTCAATTTCGTTATGTTTCTCGAATTGAGAGGTCTGATCATCAGTGGCAGTCCCGGAGTTTTCTTGAAAAGGAACCTCGTTTACTCCTGGCAACGCCTGGTTGTCACTCTCTGTAGTCATGTTCGGGCTTCTCTCAAAATTGCTTTTTGCATGCAGCTGTTCAAATTCTTCCGAGCCAACTTTTTTTACATCATTACTGGCTCCTATCATATTATCTGCCCCTTCAGGAGTGGTAAGCTCCCATGGCATTTTCTCTTGCTCTTCGTCTTCCGCAGTAGCGAAAAGCTCTGTTGTCTGGGCAAGTGTCTTATCAATCTCACCAGTATTATGCTTTGAGTCAGATCCATTGGCTTCGGAGGTCTCCCATGGCATTCTCTCACTATCGTCTCCGCTGTAACTAGTGAACAGCTCCGACGGTGCTGAAGCTTGGGTCTTTACCGATTGGTCATTGGACACATCTTGTTCAAACGCTACGCTGCCGGCACCCGGTTCCTGGCCCTCGCTATTCTCTCCGGCAGTAAGTGACTTAGTTTGGTCTACCTGTTCTTCAAAAAAAACAGTTGGACTTTCTTGTTCTGGCAAATTTTGATTAAAGGACTCGTTGGTAGAGAATCGTAGATCTTCTTCAGGTTCAGGGGAGATATCTGCTTCCGATGTAGCTGCTTGAGAATCCTCCAACGATCGTTCGTTTTGGTCTGAGCTCTGTGATGAAGGTTGATCAAAATTATGAGAAACCGTCGGAGAGTTGGGTTCAGAGTCAACAACCTGAACATTCGATTCTTGACCCGATGATTCGATTAACTGAGGCTTAGGTTGGGCTTGATATGGTGCTTCTGTATCAGACACAGGAGTAATCTCATTAGTTGCAGCGTCCGCGACTTCCGATCCAGAAGGTGCTTCTGCTTCTACATTGAAGACGGGTACGACAATATTGTGATCGGCCTCGCGTAGTTTCTCCTCTTCTGAAACCGCTCTCGTGGGTGCGTCATCGATAATCGTAACCTGCCCAGGCAGCTTCTCCCCGACGAACTCACCTACGCTCGACCCTTCGTCTCGCTGAATAGTTTCGATAACAGCTGGCTCTCCTGAAGGAACCTCTATTTTCAGCATTCCTCGGCGCTCAACGCCTTCGACTTCAGAAGATTCAGCATTGGGGTCAGCACTAGCAATCTCGTCTTTCTGCGAGCTAGGATTTGAAGCTTCATCAATAATCGTTACCTGATCGGACAACCTACGCTCGAGCGCCTCGTCTATATCCGTTCCTGTATCCTCTTGGATACTTTTGATAATCTCTGTATTTTCGTCAGTTGTATGCGGATCCGCCAGTGGTGTTTCTGGCCCTTTACTTTCCCCTACCACTGGTACCACAATATTGTGATCTGCTTCAACGACCTGTTGGTCCTCATTCGCACCTATAGCTGAACCACTTGTTTCTTTCTCTAGTGGATCGCTTGTAACTGCAAGATGATCATCTGAAGGGCCATTTGAACTGTTTGACGTCCCGGGCCCTTGTGTAGGAGAAACAGACTCGCTCTCACCGTCCTGGCTCTGCAACTGGCCCGGACCTGCAACACCAGCAGTTGCTAGTTTTTCCGCCTGCTTTTTCTGCTTCTGCTTGAGCTTCTTTTTTTGATTCTTCCTCCTCTTAGCCTCTGCTGTCATGCTGTTCGTCTATCAATAACAGTAGGCCTTGGGGAACCAATCTAAAATGCAAATTCTTGTGAAAATCAGCGCAAGCCAACAAGACCAGTCTTGCAATAAGTCAACAGCTTCCAAAGATACTTCGGCCAGTCTAGTGCTTCTTGTAACCGGCTAGTTTATTGTAGATCCACGGCGGATTTTGTTCACCAGTATATAACACAGGAACGATCTCCGTCACCTTCAACGTTGAACACCAGAAAGCTTCAACTTGAAAAAATCCAAGCTCATCGACTATCATGAAAGGCTTTTTAAGCTCAAAAGCTCACCTATAAGTGTCACTTTATTTGTATTTATTGCCAGTGTTCTACTGATAAGCTCCTAAAATGGGTCGTAGTGGGAAAGGACCGAAGAATAACAAGCAAAATCTGGCTCCTGAGAAGGAAAGATTTATACAGTGCTGTGCTGATATTACCTTGGAGTTGACAAGCTCTTTGACCTCTGGAACAACAAGGGAGATAAATCTGAATGGGCTGATCACCAAGTACTCTAAAAAATACAAGTTGAGACAGCAACCCCGACTCACGGATATCATTAATGCCATCCCGGACCAGCATAAAAAATATCTATTGCCGAAATTGAAGGCTAAGCCGGTGAGAACGGCTTCTGGTATAGCTGTTATTGCTGTCATGTGTAAGCCCCACCGTTGTCCCCATATTGCATATACCGGGAATATATGTGTCTACTGCCCAGGTGGACCTGACTCCGATTTCGAGTACTCCACACAGTCCTATACCGGGTATGAGCCCACCTCTATGCGTGCCATCAGAGCTCGTTATGATCCATACGAACAGGCCCGTGGTAGAGTCGAGCAGCTGAAACAGTTGGGTCACTCGATTGACAAAGTTGAGTACATTATTATGGGTGGTACTTTTATGTCGTTGCCCAAGGACTACCGTGAGGACTTCATTGTGAAGCTCCACAATGCGTTGTCTGGGTTCAATGGTAACGATATCGACGAAGCGATCCAGTATTCACAGCAGAGTTTGACCAAGTGTGTGGGTATAACAATCGAGACCAGGCCTGACTACTGTACACAGACACATCTGGACGATATGTTGAAGTACGGTTGCACAAGACTGGAAGTTGGTGTACAGTCACTTTATGAGGACGTTGCGCGTGACACCAATAGAGGCCACACGGTCAAGGCTGTCTGCGAGACCTTCAGCGTCGCCAAGGACGCTGGTTACAAGGTTGTGTCGCACATGATGCCCGATTTACCAAATGTCGGTATGGAGAGAGATATCGAGCAATTCAAAGAGTACTTTGAGAACCCAGCATTCAGAACAGATGGTTTAAAGATCTACCCCACGTTGGTCATCAGAGGCACCGGTTTGTATGAACTTTGGAAGACTGGGCGGTACAAGTCGTACAACGCCAATGCCCTTGTAGACTTGGTTGCAAGAATTATGGCACTAGTACCCCCTTGGACAAGAATTTACCGTGTCCAAAGAGATATCCCCATGCCACTTGTCACGTCAGGTGTGGACAACGGGAACCTGAGAGAGTTGGCGCTGGCCAGAATGAAAGATTTCGGCACCAAGTGTCGAGACGTACGGACAAGGGAAGTTGGTATACAGGAGGTCCATCACAAGGTTCAACCAGATCAAGTTGAGCTCATCAGACGGGACTACTATGCAAACGGCGGCTGGGAGACCTTCTTGTCGTACGAAGACCCAAAGAAGGACATCTTGATCGGGCTGCTAAGGCTAAGAAAGGCATCGAAGAAATACACATACAGAAAAGAATTCACATCGCAGCGCACCTCCATTGTCAGAGAGCTCCATGTGTATGGGTCCGTGGTGCCTCTGCACTCTAGAGACCCACGTAAATTCCAGCACCAGGGTTTTGGTACGCTGCTGATGGAGGAAGCCGAAAGGATAGCACGCGAGGAACACGGTTCAGAGAAGATCTCCGTGATATCAGGTGTGGGTGTCAGGACCTACTACGGCAAGTTGGGCTACGAGTTGGACGGGCCGTACATGTCGAAAAAGTTGGTACCATCTTTTTAATATTTAGTTGCACATATTAACAATTCATGAAATTTTGAAGAATTTATACAGACTCGGAATGATCATTTCTCCTTGCGAGACTCACCCACTTGCTGGTGCTGTACATATGGTCCGAGGAGCGAGAGCGAATATTTAGTAGTGATGACGTGGTCCTTTCTGACAAGCTCGGGCAGGAACCCCCATCTCCATATCATGGCAAAGTCGCCACCCATACCCTGCGTGAGCACCCTCAGGTACTGCAAGTACACAATGTAATAGTAAATGCCCGACCCGGTCAAGATGTGCCACCACGCGTGCAGCTCGAGTAGAACTCCCAGCGGCAGCTGCAGAAACTCCCTTCTGACGTAGATCCAGGTCGAGCAGAACACGTTGTCCAGGTTCCACGACACAAACCCGAGCAAGAACGTGACAATCCCAATGCTCATGCATTGGTACAAGCTCTTCTTCGCAACAGGCTCCTTGACAAACTTGTGGGTCAGAATACCAGACATGATCACCACGGAAACAGTGATAAACCCGTACACGGTCTGATGGATCTCGGGGATCTTGAACACAAGGTAAATCCAGCTCAGCAACGTCACCACCAAAGAGATAGCCAGCCCGACCGCAAATTGTCTGGAAAGCGGGCTGCCCTGGCCTTTCCGGGTCAGCGTCTCCTGCGTCTCGCACAGAATACTCCACGTAGGGATACATGTTGCATAGATCATAGGAAGCTCATCCAGCAGCTGGTAGTGGTACTGCAACGTCATGTGGAACAGCCACGAGCCTACCCCCACGAGCGCAAACCCGATCCCAATGAGAATAAATCTCAGCTCGAGCCGACTGCGCCAGGCGCAGTACGTCGAATACAATGCTGTGATCACAAAAGTTCCGTTTGTAATAGTATTAGACCACTCCGCAACGTACTTGGAAACCACGTAATTCTCTTCACACCAGTCGATCGTAGAGGTCACTGTCCCCCAGTACCCCTGTACAGCCTCAGTAGGATACGGCCATCTGAACAATCCCATTACGTGCCACACCAAAGTTACAAAGATCAAAAGTAAAGAAGCCAAGAACCCAAGAAGCCAAGACAGTTGAAACCTGCTTTTATCTACTACCCGCTTCTATATATTCCTTTTCCTATCCGCGAGATAATGGGGATGAACCGTATCGTACAAACAACTACGCAAGACTATACGAGTGGCTTCTCCTATCCCAGCGCTTAACGGCAGTTACACACACTAGCCGTTACCAGCAGCTGACTGCCTCCCACGAGAAGGCTGCGGTTGCGCAAACACCGTTGTTTCCAGAGGGAAACTATCTGGTGGTGACTAATGGTCTGTGACTAGTGGTCTGTGAGTAAGGTGGTGAAGTTACACAACGGTCAACTGGGAATCAACTGGGAGTCAACTGGGAGTCCCGAGGTTGAAGGCTTAGCGAGCGTAATCAGAGTTACCCGGCAGTGTGGAGGACTCGCTCGACCCAGAGCGATGGGATGGAACCGGATGTGTCAAAAGGTAATTATAGAAGCACATGTAGTTAGACAAGATTAAAGAGTCGTTTGGCTTTGGATCGTGAGCAAACGGGAGATGGGGAGACGTAAGATAGAGATACAGCCGATATGCGAAGAGCGGAACCGAACGGTTACGTTTATCAAGAGGAAAGCTGGTTTGTTCAAGAAAGCGCACGAGCTGGCGGTCCTGTGCCAGGTGGACGTAGCTGTGGTGATCCTGGGGTCGAATAATACATTCTATGAGTTTTCTTCTGTGGATATGCAGGAGATGATACGGTACTACCAGCGGGACGATCTTGTGCACGACGTGAAGGGTCCGTCAGATTTCGGGGACTACGGGAAGAAACAGCGGATCACGCTCCATGAGCATACGGGGAAGAAGCAGGCGGCCAGGAACGTGCGGTCGAGGGCAGATGAGGACGAGGAAAACGGGGATGAGGAGGAAGATGAGGACGAGGACGAGGACAAGAGGGTGATCCGGAACGGATCAGGTGGGAGGATTACGAGGAACTCTCTTAAGAGGGAGCAGCAGGAGCCAGAGGGAGAGCCGGCGAGTAAGCGTGTAAAAAACGAGGTTGGCCTGCCCCCGAAGTTCAATCCTCTGCAGCAGATGGTCCAGAGGCAGTTCCAGAATCTGTACCACGCGGCGTCGAACTCGCCCAACCAGAGCAGTAGCGAGCTCAGTAAGCCTCCGACCCCCCCAAATCGGCAGAACGTATCCCACAGCCCCAAGGTGCCACTGGGGACAGCGATGGCCACCGCATCGGCAACCAGGGTCGACAGCGTCAAGCGGCCAGTGCTGCGAGTGCAGATCCCGAGCAGCAATACCCTATACAATCCGGGAATTCGCAGCGGATCTTCCTCTGCGTCATCTGTTGGCGGCGCAAACGCCAGCCTGATCTCCAGAAACACAAGCGCTGTGCGGTACGACCTGCCTACAAACCCTCTGAGCCCGAGACGGCAGACCCCGACGGCAGCAGGCGAGGCGCCCGACAAGAGCGATCCGAACAAACTGACAGCCAAGCCGCTGAGCGGGAACTCCTACGGGCTACCGCCCATGTTTTCGGGCTCGCCCGCCTACCCGTCCTACCTGGCCACTCCTCTACAAGGGCAGGCGAACAACGGTCACAGCGGGAACCATCCGGGTCCTTCGTTTTCGGTTCTCAAGCAAATGCAGATGAGCCACCAACATCACACCCCTCAGCAACCTCCACAAGCGCCGCATCCGTTGACGGAACCTGCAAATGGGCCTCTGACGGGTTCTCTGCCGTCCAAGTTTGCCCATGATCTCATGGTGCCGTCTCCCAGCACTTCAATGTCTATGTTCCAGGACTGGACACTGGGCCCAGCAAGCGCCAAGACAGGCCCTAACGTCCCCAGCAGTAATCAGCAGGTAAGCGAAACGCCCGCGGCATCCTACAACAACGGCAGCTCCGGTCTGACACCGTACATGATGGTAAATCAAACGCCGCTTGCTAATCGGTTCTTCAGCTTCACAGCAGATACTACAGAGGACAAGAATCAAGAACAAGGTGAGAGTACCAAAACGCCCAAGGCCTCCTGACCAAAAAAAATAGCATGTAGTCCCCTTCTCGGTGGACTGCCTCCCCGATCACTATCAAGATCATTAGGTGTAAAAACACCTATACACTTATATACACATATTTACTTATTCCTAGCAGCCGAGAGGCCTATTAGACTTATGTGACTGTTTATTGAGAACCCAGACCCCAGAGCACCCTAACACCCAGTTCTCTTTTCGAAAAAGTTTCCTGTTTGAAAAATTTCCTTCGTTTTTTTGCGTCGCTTCGTTGTTTTACGGCCGGAGAGCCTCGGCCCAGCAACCTGGCAGGGCTCCTGCTGGCGGAGATGCACCTAGGCTCGCTAGGGAGCGCATCTCCCAGGCCTCTCATTCCGGATCTCTTCCATGCTAGGCAGAGGGCAGGCGAGCCTAGCCTATGGTGGTAGTGGAAACTCTGGAAAAAACTTGTCCTCGCTTAGCGGGCTCGGATGTACTTGAATTTCACAGCTCTTGATACTCAATAATCCAAATAGTCCAGCAGTAGCAAGAGTAAAGACCAGTGAGCCACCATGAAGGTATGTTAGATTGGATAATGAGGATACTAGCGACATAATTAATACAAAACGTTTGAACTGTGGAATATAAGTGAGGATCTGAGGATTTAAGAGAATTCAGAGATTATGGAATATGGAATGTGCTAGTGCGATTATAACCTAAGATGGAACTTTGTTACTAACTTCAATACTCTATCTAGTTGAACATTGCTTACCCAGTTAACGGTTCTCAAAAGACTGTCGAAATCGATGACGAACACCGTATCCGTGTCTTCTACGACAAGAGAATCGGCCAAGAAGTCGATGGTGAAGCCGTTGGTGACGAATTCAAGGGTTACGTCTTCAAGATCAGCGGTGGTAACGACAAACAAGGTTTCCCAATGAAGCAAGGTGTTTTGTTGCCAACCAGAGTTAAGTTGTTGCTAGCCAAGGGTCACTCTTGTTACAGACCAAGAAGAAACGGTGAGAGAAAGAGAAAGTCCGTCAGAGGTGCTATCGTTGGCCCAGATTTGGCTGTCTTGTCCTTGGTCATCATCAAGAAGGGTGAACAAGAACTAGAGGGTGTCACTGACACTACCGTTCCAAAGAGATTGGGTCCAAAGAGAGCCAACCACATCAGAAAGTTCTTCGGTTTGTCCAAGGAAGACGATGTCCGTGACTACGTTGTCAGAAGAGAGGTCGTCAAGGGTGAAAAGACTTACACTAAGGCTCCAAAGATCCAAAGATTGGTCACTCCTCAAAGATTGCAAAGAAAGAGACACCAAAGAGCTTTGAAGGTCAAGAACGCTCAAGCTCAAAGAGAGGCTGCTGCTGAGTACGCCCAATTGTTGGCCAAGAGATTGTCCGAGAAAAAAGCTGAAAAGGCTGAAATCAGAAAGAGAAGAGCTTCTTCTTTGAAGGCTTAGGTCCTGTGCCACGATGAATCCGCATAATTTTATACTTCATCCTTCGGTCTGTGTCTTATGACTCTAGTCTTATTTACTTCTGTTTTTATTTTGTATTGTAAACAAGAGTTAAATTAAAACCAATTTAAATGTACTGTTCTCGATGCTCCTGTATAAGGATGGAAGAATGTATTATAGAGTCTATAAAGTTGTACATCTTATCTTAGCGTAACGATTTCCTCTGCGCTGGTTGGGTGGATGGCCACGCAGTTGTCGAAATCTGCCTTTGTAGCGCCCATCTTGATGGCCACACCAAACCCTTGAAGAATCTCTGCAGAAGAGTCACCAACGATGTGTAGACCAACGACTTTTTCGTCTAATCCGGCGCACACCAACTTGTACCTAGTGGGAGATTTCTCCTTCAACATGGCATAGTACATTGCCGTGAACTTGGAATTGTAAACCTTTACATTTTCCTCACCGTACTTCTCATTTGCTTCCTTCTCGGAGAGACCAATTGAACCGGCCTCTGGATGCGAAAAGATTACACTAGGAACGTTGGTGTAGTCAAGCTTGTCGTTACGAAACTTTTCAGGACCGAACAATCTGTTGGCTAGCTTTCTGCCGGCAGCAATGGCGACTGGGGTTAATTCAACTTTACCCACAACATCTCCGAGAGAATAGATGCCGCTGGCAGAAGTGTTTTGATATTCGTCGACAATAATTTGTTCGTGGTCATTCAACTTAACATTAACGTGCTCTAAACCAATGCCTGACAGGGACTTACGTCCGACCGTCCAGATAAGGGTATCGAAATCTTTGAGGACTTCGTTAGTGTCCAAATGAATGGTGAGCTTACCGGTTTTCTCATCCTTTTCAACCTTTGATACCTTCGATTTCTTATGTACATTGACACCTTCGTTAACGTAGTGATCCGTTATGGTCTCTTGGATGGAAGTGTCGAATTTTCTAAGGACGGTTTCACCTCTTATAATCAAATGAGTCTCAGATCCAAGTCCGTGGAAAACACCTGCAAACTCGATACCAATATAACCGGCACCCACGACTGCAACCTTCTTTGGCTGCTGTTCAAGCTCGAAAAAGCCATCGGAGTCAGTACCATACTCATAACCTGGAATGGAATCAGGAACAACAGGTGTACCCCCAGTAGCAACCAAAATATGATCGGCGGTGTAAACATTCTTTTGGTGATCGTGGGTGTGGACCTCCACTTTTCCCTCTTCATTAAACCTCGCTAAGCCAAAAACAACATCAACACCTTCCTTGGCCAAATTGGTGGCGTAAATTCCGTTCAATCTGTGGACGTAAGCATCCCTTTTCTTCTTGAACTCGGGCCAGTCAAACTTCAAGTTTTCCTTGGTCAATGGGAGATCTTTACCCAAACAATACTCATGAGCATGGGTCAACCTGGTGGCTAAGTCGGAGGCATACCACATCACCTTCTTAGGAACACATCCTACGTTGACACAAGTACCACCTAGGGCCTTGCTTTCAATCAACAACGTCTTGGCACCATAAGACGCTGCTCTTCTGGATGACGCCACACCACCAGAGCCCCCTCCTATAACCAGATAATCGTAGTGTTTTGCTGAGACAGACATTGTTCTTCTTAGAATAATTCTTTGGATTCCAGTTCTCACAGGAGTTATCATTCACTGATTAGCAATTCCAGCAGTTAGATAATAGATGGGACCACGATGTTGCCAGACCTCGATTACAAATGACTTTTTCGGTGTCTGATTCTCGAAGTGTCACAGTAAATTAGGAAAAACATGAATTAAATGCTTAAAATACTGAAATAAAAAATAAAAATTAATAAATGCTGGTATTAAGCCTGTAAAGGCCATCCTTTGGCTCTTCATAATTGCAACAATAATTATGGATCAAAAGAAAATCTCGAAGGCTGCATACTGCGGTCTTCCTTGGAGTTTACGGTGCTCATTTCTGTTCTGGAGTCATCATGATTCATGAACATTCCAAAGGGCGTTATTCTTGGTAGAATCGACGTACACAGCACTCCGGTTATGCATGTGATAGTCCAGATTATGCAAATAGCTCCATATATTGCACCTAGAACCCTGAAAGTTAACAGCGGGACGAACTGGTTGTAATGTTGCCAAACGAAGGTGCTGCCCAGCGACATTGTGCCCATGGGAAAGGTCATGGCGAACCAGCCCCTATGAAAACTATATAGGCGAACGACACGCAATTGGCCATTTTGTTCGATTTCGGCTGTTCTGCGGCAGCAGGATAGAAGAGAGAGAAAGCCTATGACAGTGAAGAAGTATCCCATCGCCAATAATGCTAATGCTAAAAGTAATCCAACAATTTTGAAACACCAGGGAATTGCCAATAAAAGAATAGTTTCATCAGATACGGTGGTTGGCACGGGATAGTATTCTGCCACATACTTCCTCACATCCTCCGTGAGCAAGAGAATACCATAGCTTGCCTGTCCCATAGGCCCAAGGAGCAGAAACATCGTGAAGATCTGACGCATTGGAGGAATCTTGTTGACATACAAACTCCAAAACACGATCGTTATGACTATGAGGATAAAAATTAGCGCATGCAACCAGATAAGCGCCGTGATTGTCAGTACCATCAACTGTATATTCCTATCGAAGAGCGCTGCAAATAGATCAGTCATAACAAAATTGCTGCTACTCGAACTGGCAACAAACATCGGGACTATTAATAAAACCAAAACACAATTGAGATTCTCCCTGGAGACCTTCTCATTGAGGGATCTATAGTCCGAACCGTTTATTGATGTATTAAACCTTTGCCAAATGAGGAATGATATTCCCCAGGCGCACAATAGGCAAACTATAACATCGTACCACCACAGGACGTAAACTAACATCATCAGTCTTCTGCCAATTTTCAGGCTTTTTACCTCATTATTGGTAAGTGCTACGATATAATTTAGAATGGTGATAAGTCCCATGGGATAAGTTCCCCAAAAGACGTTGTGTGTAGTGCTTCTGAAATATTCATCAAAGTAATTTTTGAAACTTTTCCTTCTAATGTAGAGGATCATATGTAGCGCTTGTAGCAGCTGTAAGCAGATGAATAGTAAGCTTGCCAAGCCAAACATGGGATAAGAGCAGTAGCGCAGCCATCGTGCTTCGTATGGGAAATTATGTAATATATTGGCGGAAATACCTGTTGCCATCACCATAACGAAGAGGAAAGGGTCGAAGTGGTTCGCGATGCGTTCGGGCCAAAACCCCGTCATATTGAGCATCAAAGGGTTTTCAGTGTCAGTAACTGGCTCAAGTATCAAGTAGTATGGCTCTCGTAATCTTTCTTATGCTCTTTTAAGTCTCTTCATTTAGTTCAACTCTTCGATGACTATTATTCGGCTAAGCCAATGAAACGTCGCTTGGCAAAAAGATGTGTCACACATGTGGCGCAAAATTAATTAACAAAGATGGTCTCAATAAGAGAAGAATCAAGGCTCAGTTCAAGATTCCTGGTAACTAAGGCAGGCTTATCATAGTATTTTAGAGCACTTCTCACTTAATTACTGTAATGAATATCACAAAAGGAGCCATTAATTGCCAATACCAAGTAGAAGACATTTGAAAAATCTTAATTTGAACTAGCAGTGTTCTATACCGTTTAGAAACATAAGATTTATAGTTTCCATCAAGAGCTAAGCTGTAAACTCTTGTTGGAAATGATTACCATATTTTATTAAATATAGGATTCCCAAGAGCGAAATCAAGTTGCAAAGACCTAAACCTGAAAAACACCAGCCGATGCCCATAGCCAAATACAGCTTACTGATGATCGCAGAACTGATAGTCGCTCCAACGTTTCGAAAGAAACTGCTAATTGCTATAGCACCAGCAGTCCGCTTAGCCATTAGTTCACTTATATATGTCATTGTAGTGTTACTACACCATGTTAAACCAAAGGCGTTTAACGCAGAAAATACAAGAACAACGATAAGCGGATAATGGCGCTGGATTGACCACCCGTAACCAATACATCCAGCAGTATTTATAACTATGCCCCAAATTTGTAAAATCAAACGATATTCCAACGGGAACAGAAGCCCATCATGGGACTTGATCCAACGCTTTCTCAGATAGTCAGAAAGATGCCCACCGACTTGTGATCCCAGCAACATAGCCACTCCTGGGCAAACATAAGCAGCCCCAACTGATAGCATTGATAGATGGTAGTCTGATTGAAGAAACCGAGCAAAAGTGACACTGAAAGCATAATAACTGGCAAATAAGAGAGCAGTGCTTAGTGACGCTACAGTTAAAGGAAGATATTTAACCATATGCCAATACATTGCTAAGGAAGGTTTAGGAGGCTTAGGATAAAGTTTTCGGAATTGAGAGCTGTAATTTACTGGTTTCTGTATTCCAATATCTCTGAATAATTTAATTTCTGGTCTCTGGATTGCTACAGAAGCGCCGTCGGCACCAGCACAATGTGTTTTATGTTTGAAAAGTGCAGCCATTTTCCAACGCTGATCTCCATTGCCAACTATACACCTCAACGTCTCGGGCAATAGCGCCAGTACCAGCAGAAGTGCAATACCGCTCATGATGCTAGTAAACCCAAATAGCCACCTCCAGTAATCCCCATCCATCAAGATAAGACCTGAGATAATGGGGGCTAAAATAGGGCCCATGTTGGGACCCATCATAAAATATGCAATTGCCTTGCCTCTGTCCTTCGGCGGTGAAATATCACTTACCGTTCCGGTTCCTAATGCAATGACTGAGCTGGAACCAAATGCCTGAAAAACTCGAAGAACATACAGTGCTCCAATGTTCGAAGGAACAGCTGCTAATAAGATGTTAACAACCAGTAGGAGTGATAGCGAGGTGACATACAAAAACTTTCTACCAGCGAAATCAGCAAACATACCCCAAAATAAAGGACCAACTGAGAACACAGCCATAAAGACCGATACGGTGGAATTTATTGCAGTGTCATTGACACTAAACTCTCTCTGTAAAAGAGGCAATGCTGGTATATAGATATTACCAGCCATGGGTCCCAGAAATCCGATGTATATCACTATTGCAAATATCATAATGACTTGCCGATTAGTAAAGCAAGTGTAGGGCAGGGTCTCTAGTGGTATCTCTTCAGCACCCTCAACATCCTCACAATCTCTTTCTTCCTCATTCGTCTTTTCTAAATCATCAGAAGAATTGTCACCACCACCGCAATCATTTTTGACTTGGTCTTCCAGTTGCAGCTTCCCTGTTTTATTAGAATCATCATTTTTCTGCTCTACATCTTCACGCCTTCCATATTCATCTATCGGAGAGGGGTAGTTTGCCAACGGCGTATTTATAATTCTAAGTGCCTCTAGATCTTCCGAATTAAATGTCTTGATACTGCTTGTCTCTCTGAATAAATCCTGTTGGTAATCTGGTCCTTTATGTTCGCCTGGGATAGACATAGAGAGCAAATTAGTCTAGTTTAGTAGTCAGCAAAAATTCAGGTAATATTTATCAGCACCTTGAGAGCTTAATATAACACTAACACAGTCGAGTCTATCACCTAGTGCTTCTTTATTTTGTTGTGTCAGCAAGTCGCGTCAGCATTGAATTTTGTGACACTTCGGTTCTCCGAAAGACGATAAAACTCGCACTATTAATTGACTTGAATATTGAAGCTCGACCAACCAACATATTTAAGTGATGTGTAATGTATGACACGCTTTGATCAGACCTGGCCTAAGTGCCAGAGTACATAAAAATAATATACAGAATTTTTGTAATTGTCTAAAAAGTACGTGAAGCTCAGTACTTGAAGAGGCTAGACAATTGCACAACCAAAAGAAATAAACCCACAATCTCACAGATAAATGACAACAAGCATGCTTCTTCTCAACGGAAGTCTGTCTTACCGTTACTACGCTTACCGCTGAACAAGTGCTTGGGTAGAGAGGCAGTGGCATGTCTGTCAGCTTCACCTTGTCTTGCCATTCTGTTTCTCTCTCTTCTTTGCATCTTAGCCATTCTGTCTGCCTTGCTTCTAGACACCCCATCAGAAACACCGTCCAACAACCTGTCGGACTGTCTCAACTTAGTACCATTAGCAGCAGATTCGGCAAGGGAATCACTTGCACCAAAGACAACATCTGCACCCGATGGTACGTATCTGCCCCTTTCAGCAGCCAAGTTTTGTTTGTCCTGAAGAGCCGTGACATCATGACCCAGCTTTGACATGTGTGTCTCCATCTGGGCATAGGACTTGGTTTGCCTGGAGCGGGGCATGATAGCTTTGTTCTTCAAAGACTTTCTGTTTCTAGCTTCTGCAATCATCTTCTTCTTTCTGTCTCTAATCCATGCGGCTTTTTGTTTTATATCTTCAACTTCATCCTTCTCGTAACCTTCGAAGGCTAGCTCGTCGTCATCATCGGAATTGTAAAAACCTTCCGATTCCAATCTTTCTTCTTCCTCTTCCAAAGCTTGTAGCTTAACGGCGATTTCAGGATCCAAGAAGTCGTAAACGTTTCTACCGTTCAACACCTCTGGCATGACATCGTTCTTCCACTCGTCATCCTCTAGCAAGTAGCTGTCTTTTAGGTTGACGTTGTAGACACCGGCACCACCGTTTTCGGCCTCGATATCTCTGGCCAGCTTCCTTCGCTCAGGATCCTCAGGATCGTACTTCTTAAGGTTCTTGAAGCTTTCAGGAATGTAAGGAGACCTATCCACGTCGTCTCTGGCCTGTGGAGTAGCAACGTGGATTTTGTTGAGCACGTTGTTCACTCTAGCTTGCGATTTCAGCTTGTTTTCCACTCTAGATGCAAGCAGCTTTTCGCACGCCTTGTTTCTGACGTCCATGATGTTCTCATCTAGCTGACAGGAAGCAGTCATGATCTCGACACCGTCTTGATCTCTCACCGTCTGCAACAGCTGCGCACGTTCTTCGTCCAAATCCTCTGGTCCGATGATATCGGTCTTGTTGATCACAACCATGACGGACTTGTTGGCAAACAGTGGCTTGATGGAGTGGAACAACTTGACTTGAGCTTCAACAGTGAAACCACACTGTTCGGAAAGATCCATAAAGTACAAAACGCATGAACGCAAGTGAGCAATGGCATAGATGGATTGCATTTCAATGTTGTTCATCTCCTCAGTAGGTCTGTCCAGGATACCGGGGGTATCGATTGCTTGGAAACGCAAGTACTTATAGTCAAAATGCCCCACATACAGCGATTTCGTAGTGAACGCGTATGGCTGCACCTCGACATCGGCCTTCGTGATACATCTCAAGAAAGAAGACTTACCCACGTTGGGATAACCGCAGATCAGCAACGTCCTGGTGTTTGGATCGATCGAAGGCAGTCTCCCCAAATGCTGACGCACCTGTTCCAGATACGCCAAAGGATCCTTCAACTTCTTCACAATAGTAGCCATTCTACCCAGAGCGGCCCTTTTCAGCTGCTTACACTGGAAAAGAGATTGCCCGAACTTCAGCAGTCTGTTGTAATCTCTAGAAACCTGTTCCACGAGGGACTTGGCACGCGAAACAGCTGCAAGAGAAATCTTGTAGTGATTCTTCTCATACAAAGTGTCCATCAGGTCTCTGTGGAACGGATGTATGTCATTGATGTTGGGAAAACCTTTCAAAATCTCTTCAAACTTCTCTTCAAAACCTTCTGCGGTAAACTTCACCTTACGCATGTAAAAAGCCCTGATTCTGGTGATCTTAAACCCCGGTCTGATGACCGTAGGGGTCTTTCTCTGCGTCCTGTTCAGCACAATGTCCAGCAGATCATTTGTTGTAGGAATCGTAGGAATTTCTTTCCAAGTAAGCTGCATCTTGTAAATTTAGAACCGCTTACCAACTGTACACACTTAGAGCCCAGATACTCGAGATCCAAAGCTTAATTCCTTAAGATTAGTACCGATGAGATGCGATGAGATGCGATGAGATGAACAAATTTTTCACCATACTATCTTCGCCATACTAAAATCTGTCACAACACACGAGCAACCATCTACAGCTTTAGGCTGGGATCAACAAGCTTAAAGACCACTATGAAACAGCAATTGGTCCAGATAGTGAGGCTATTTAGGAGGTCAAGTGAGTTTCAAGACAATGAGCGAGGGTCCAGGTAGTGCAGAAAGTCCTTTGGCGGTCGCTAAGCTGTTGCGCCATCATCCACTCCTGAAGCAGCGGAAAGGCCTGTTCGACTCTCGACAGATCGACTTCTTCCGGTACAAGCGGTTTGTGAGGGCCCTGAGGTCGAAGGAGTATGTAAAGAAGTCACAGAATCAGCCCGAGGTTTATCCTATAGTCGGTACTGGGGAAGAGGGCGACCAGCAGGCTCGCGAGGTTTTCATATCGCTGATCAGGGCGCAACTTGTGGTTCCCAGCACAAAACTGCATAGCGAGGAGTGCAGAAGCCGCGGGCTGAAGCCCTCGAAGGATTTCCCGAATTTGATTTTGTCCAATAAGGCTGTGCTGCAGCCCGACGAGTATTATGTGTGGAACTACAACCCGAAGTCGCTGACCGACTATCTGATCGTCATCGGGGTCATATCTGCAATCCTGGCGCTTGTGTGCTACCCGCTGTGGCCGAGGTCTATGAGACGCGGAAGCTACTATCTTTCCATGGGTGCACTGGGGCTGCTAGGGCTTTTCTTCGTCTTGGCGATTTTGAGACTGGTCGTCTACCTCATAACTCTCCCCATGTCAAAGGACAAGGGCGGTTTCTGGCTATTCCCAAACCTGTTCGAAGATTGTGGTGTGCTGGAGAGTTTCAGGCCTCTTTATGGCTACGGTGAGAAGGAGTGCTACAGTTACCTGAAGAAGGTCAAGAGAAACAAGCGGAGGCAGGCTAAGAAGGAAAAAGTCGAAGCCCAAAAACACTAGCACGGTTCCTATGCCCCTCAGCGTAGTCAAGGATCGACAAGTGCTCATATAGAAAGCTATAGATCAACTATCATCAGTGCACGTAGTTAATGATTCTAACTAGTAATCAACCTTGTGATGCCCCCGTACTATCGATGAACAAGCATCTATAACCACCAGTGAACCGGTGAACTGGGCCTCAAGAATAGTTTCTTACCGTGCGTTTGATGTCACAGAGAAGTCTGGGTGCGAATAATAACAAAGAGAAGTCTAAGGCTGCTCAAGATGAGCATGAGGACGACGCATCAACCGTCGCTCCCTCAAGAGTGTCGTACTCTAGATCCCATGGGTCGTTTATTGTAGACGAAGGAACCATATATGACGAAGATGATGATGATGCAACCACGGTGGTATCAGGAAATATTCATACTCTTAAACCTGGAAGTTCGAAAAACGCGGGCCATAGAAGATCTCTGTCAAACGAGAGATTACTATCCACTCAGTTGAGCCAAATGAATTACAATAATAACAGGGTTAGCTTGGATAGAGCAATTTTACAAGTTCAGGATCTTTTACAGCAGATCAATGTCGAGAATGAGGCCAGACCTATACATCTGCCGCGCGATAAGCAAGACGTCAACCAGTTATACGTATTGAAACTCAACATCAAAATTGATGGAAACTACTCCGAGAGAAATGGTTTTGATTTGGATAAGGAAGCATCTGCAAAGCTCTTTAGCTCTCAGATACGGCTTGCATTGAACCATTTGACATCTTTGCAAAAAAGAGTTGGAGACGTCTCTTCAAAAGTCTTCATTACTGGTGACGTGAACACAGGCAAGTCCAACTTTTGTAATTCGCTTCTGAAAAGACGGGTTCTACCGGAGGATCAGCTTCCCTGCACGAACGTATTCTGCGAGGTCTTGGAGGCCAGGGATAACAACAACATCGAAGAAGTTCATGCGCTTACGACAGAGAAAGCTCGCACAGTGAAAGGGGCCATTGACATCTACAACATACGAGATAGGTCCACGTATGAAATTCGTCCGTTGCAGGATTTACCGGAACTTGTGCAACAAAGCGACCGTTATGTGCTGCTTAAAGTTTTCATCAAGGATGACAAGCGCCCACCTGAGAACAGTTTACTTAGGAACGGCACTGTGGATATATCTTTAATTGACTCACCAGGGCTTAATATGGACTCTGTCCAAACAGCTGAAGTGATGGCAAGGCAGGAAGAAATCGATCTGGTGATCTTTGTGGTGAATGCAGAAAATCAATTGACACTATCAGCCAAAGATTTCATATCCCTTGCATCGAAGGAGAAGAAATTCATGTTTTTCGTCGTGAAGAAATTTGATCGCATCAGAGACAAGCAGAGATGCAAAAACCTGATCTTGAAACAGATTAGAGACTTATCCCCGGAGACGCATAAAAGCTCATCCCAATTTATTCATTTCCTGTCCGGCCACGAAGGCGATCCAGGCGGTGATCCTCACGACGATCCTGATGATAACTTCCCACCTAATCCAGACTTCGATCACTTGGAAAATTCTTTGAGAAATTTTGTGCTAAAGAAAAGATCGATATCAAAGCTACTTCCTGCCAAGACTTACTTGTGCAAGATTCTTAGCGATGTCGGGGAGATTTCACGCTTGAACATGGAAATTTATCAGAATGAAAACGACTCTCTCAACAATGAGCTGAATCAGTTAAAACCAGAGGTCATCAAGGTGAAGGCCCATTGTGATGCGTTGGCTGAATCAGCTGACAAAATCTCGGAGGAGACAGTGGCTGCCACGCACCAGTTCACAAGGCAAGCGATTAGAAACTCCCTTGAAGTGCCAATAAGCGAGTTCCCCAAGTACCAAGGTCTTTCACAAATCCAGAACTTCATCTTCCAAACGGAGCAATTCATAAAGGATCAGGTCATGGACGCCATTGTGGCCAGTGAGGCGTTTGCCAAGGGCCAAACTGAGCGGTGTGTCGAAGAGATCAATACGCTCGGAAAGGAAGAGCTTGGTGATGAGTTTATGTCCAACCGGGTGTTTAAGAGCGACCTAATGTTCACCAAGAAACGTCACTTATCCGTGAAAAGACTTTACATTCCGCTGAGGGCTAACGACTTCTTTGCACCTTCTTGGAGTGGCCTAATTGAGTTTCTCACCTGCGGGTTCGTACCTCCCACACACCCTCAAGCGGTTGAGCCAAGACCGAAGTCTGACGAGACGCCAGGCCTCACCAACGCATTGGGGCTGCAGAGCTACTCTGTGGCGCAATATTGGACCAAGCCATCGCTGGTGTTCACGTCAAAACTACCTACTTTGGCAGTCTACTCATTCGGTAGCGTAAAGATCCTGCGAGACGTGGTAGTTCACGGTGTCCAGTCCTTCTCCTGGCAAACTTTCAAACGTGTTTCGGGGTCGGTACTGCTTCTGGGCGGACTTTTGGGCGTCGTATACTTAGTGTACGACCTCCCACGCGCCCTACCTCAGAACTTGTACATGAAATACAGAAAAACACTCGAGCGTCAAGAGTATGCACATGCCAATGCCGAACGAGTTTCAAGAGAGGTCCGTGAAGTTCTTAAGATACCAATTCGCGAAATTCTAAAGTCGTGCGAGCTAGTCATTGATAAGAAACAAGCTGTCAAAAAAGATCTCGAGACACAGCTCGCAAACAATGCTTTGTCTACGAAATTTTTCAGGCAATTACTCGAGAGAGCCCAATCTCAAAGACAGATCGTTGAAAGGATCAACCTGGATGTCGATTGATCTACGTTTCCCATTATTCGCTTTTTGATCCACACTTGTAAGTAAAATTTCCCGAGCCGAGTCTTCGGGCTTAAGCTTCCTTCCGAGGGACTTATATATAAGGTACGAGAATAAGATAATTCTATGTCTAATGGAAGTCAACACAGGACACTTGGATAGCCTAAACGAGATTAATTGATGTCATCTAACGAATTACCTTTGTTGAACCCGTTCAATTGGGGATCGAACGGTACAGTTAAACACTGTGTTGGTGAAAATGCTACAGTAAAACTTACTCTGAAAAATGACAAGGAAGAGACCCCATTCGAGGAATTCGTCTCCAAAAATGTGCCCTCTTTGAAGGACGGAGCCCATTTTAAGTTGAATCCAATTTTATTCACCGGTTATTTGCAGACGCTGTATCTAGGTGCTGCAGATTTTACAAAACAATTTCCAGTGTTCTACGGAAGAGAAGTCGTCAAATACTCTGACAATGGTGTGTCGACAGCGGATTGGGTCATAAACTCGTGGAAGGAAGAGTACGACTTTAAGGAGAAAACTGGCACTTTTAACTGGGAAAAGTTTGATAAGGACGAAAAAGAGACACACTGGGATAATTGGCCTCGTTTGCACCCTCGTACTCGGTATTTGAGAGACAAGGAGATTGAAGAGATCCATGGAGATGACAGACCTTTGGTTGTTGTCCTGCATGGACTCGCGGGTGGTTCTCACGAACCTGTTATAAGATCCTTGACTGAAAACCTGTCGCGTTATGGCAATGACAGGTTCCAGGTAGTGGTTCTAAACACTCGTGGCTGTGCGCGCTCAAAGATCACAACTCGTTCGCTATTTACTGCTCTCCATACTGGGGATATCGAGGAGTTTATTAATGAAAACAAGAAGAGACATCCAAACAGAAAAATCTACGCCGTGGGGTTCTCATTTGGAGGTGCTATGCTGGGCAATTACTTGGGAAAGATGGGTGGCGATTCGCCACTTTCTGCTGCCGTCACTCTCTGTAGTCCATGGGATATGGTGTCATCGACCTACAAAATGACCGGCGACTGGTGGTCCAAGAGATTATTCTCCAAAAGTATCACCCACTTCCTAACTAGAATGGTGAAAGTCAACATGGGTGAACTAGAGGTTCCTGAGGGAACCAAGCCGGATCACACACCAACGGTTGACAATCCATGCTATTACACCTTCACTCGTTCCAACCTCCAAAAGGCCAAACATTTTGTCTCGACGGTCCAGTTCGACAATACCTACACAGCACCTTCCCTCGGATTCTCTAGTGCTTACGACTACTATAAGGAGGCATCACCAATTTATAGACTGCACAATATCAAGGTACCAACTCTGATTATTAATTCGAAGGATGACCCAGTCGTTGGACCTGAATCGATACCAGTAACTCAGGCCTGCGCTAATCCGAACGTCTTGTTATGTGAAACCGATTTAGGTGGTCATCTTGCTTACTTGGACAGCCAGAATAAGCCTTGGGCCACACAGCAGATAGCAACATTCTTTGGAAAGTTCGATGAACTTGTACTCTAGAAACGTAACACCCTGTACATAGGATTAGATATCTAACTCTGGAATGGGAATGCATTCGACATCTAATTCAACTCCCGTCTTCGCCTCTCTGAGACTTCCAAACGGCTGACCCACTTTGTCTACCTTTTCCCCTTTCCTTGTCACACTCTGTAGGTTGGTCGCATGTTCGATCAGGTAACCATTCCATTTGCTCCAGGTTATCTCTATTCGCCAGTTTCAGTATGGAATCGTCATCAAATCTCGATCTCAATTTCTTAGTGATAAACTGGCACAAAAATTGAAGATCATCCTCGCTAATCTGGTCTCTTGGCAATTGGTTCTGCAGTATATATCTCTTGCTGACATCTACCATTGTATCACAACCGAAGGCGATACAGTAGCTCATTTTCTTGTTCCAGTTCTTAGAGTAAATATAAGGCTGGTCGAACGACTGCTCGCACGAATCTACGTGAACCCATCTCTTCAGATTGGGGGAGTAGAATTCACACCATACATGATCCTCACGATTTTGCACATAACGGGCTTCGAGTCCGAAAGATTTTAGTATTAAAGTAAAAACATTGCACCACTCACCACAGCGCCCTTTACGATATTCTAATAGCTTTATGGGATCATTGTACCGAGGGAACCTGGTTATTTGGCCACATTTATTACATTTGTAAAGTTCCACGACCCAGCACTCATAGGGAGCCTCGTCTGAATTAGGTCCTGTAGATCCTTGAGACGTGGAGTCGTTTGCCCCACAGTGGTCACAGTCGGGCACATTAACCCATTTGAAGAAGTCCTGCTTGAAATACCTGAGTAATTCCTTGACGAGATTATCAGAGTACTCTTCGTCACAACTCAAGGGCATTGAATCGACGTTACCATAGATCAAGTCGAGATCAAGGGTTTCCAAAACTGCTGAATGCCATGCAGAATTCTCATAAATTGTGCACAGCCTATTAGCAGAGTCCTGTAGAGATCTAGCAAATGGGCACGACTGTAATAGCTTTTGAAGACGATATTCGTCGTCAGACTGCTTAAATTTGGCTATAACCTTATCCTTGTACTGTTTCAGGAACATAGTAGCTACACTCTCATAAACCGATTCCTTACTCTCCATAACACTCACCTGATAGCAGGCTATTGACGACGGTACCCACGACTTGAAGCGAAACCTAACTGTACGTGTAATTACCAGTAAGTACTCTACTTGGCAACTGTCTTAAGCAATTCAGCTTTCCTCGACACCTTAAAATGACTTCAATGAATTTGATATTAACACTGTCAGAAAACGATAGAAAGCACAAATAAGGCTCATCTTTGTCCATGATGACTGGTGCAATACACAAATCCGAGCTTGATGCTGAGGGTTTCAAGCAATTTGGGCTTTCAAGTGGTGAGGATGTACAAGACTGTGAGCTATACTACAGAGCGAATCCAACAGACTTATCGCAGTATCCCTCGTTTGCAACTCATGAAGGACAGTTAGCAGCTGTTGAGAATAGCTTGGTCTCAGACTTTCCAGTCACTTTAAGCAGCCAAGATGGCTCAGACGGTCTCTCTAGAAGTACTCTTGAAGACTCAAAAACTGGCCAAGATGAGAATGCTTTAAGAGAGAAGAAGAAGGCCCAGAATAGGGCAGCTCAGAAGGCCTTTAGAGAGAGACGGGAAGCCAGGGTGAAAGAGCTGGAAGCCAGATTGAAGGAGAGTGAGGCAGATCGTAAGGCCTTAGCTGAACAACTGGAACTGCTGAAAAGACAAAACCTTATGGTAGAAAACGAAAACAGGCTACTCCAGCAAAGTGGCAAACAACGGGATCAAGAAATGACCAATTCGGCCTCAGTGCATACTTACTCGTTTCCGACTCAGAGGCAGTTCTTCGATTCTCTCACGGAAAACAAGCACGGATCTTTCACTACAGATGAAGACCGCTACCTCGATAACACAGGCAATGAGGTGCTGCCTCTATCAGCAGCTTGGGAATATCTTCATGAGCTTTCAACGCATAAAAATTTCGACATTTACGAAGTGATGAAGGTTCTCAAGGGCTCCGAAGTATGCCACGGTCATGGTGCTGCGTATCCCAAAGCTCTGATAGATCAAGCTATACAATTGACTGGGGCTGGTTGGAGCTCATCCCAAGTATAAAGGTTCTTTACTATGTAGATCATTTTTTCATTGAGGGTCGGCGTACGACTCGCGGGTTTATTGACACTTTGTACATAAGGTTCAAAATCATCTTGTTCACAACTGCAATTGCGAGTGTTGTCTCTGTTCTAAGAAACGGTACCTGGGAATTGCATTCTCGATGTCTATGTCGAAAGTGTTTAATACCTTATTTTAATTTACCATGGAGCAAAAGAAAGCAGCCATGTGCATTCTTGGAGGCACCTATGGGCTGGTCGGTTTGGCGGCCATATCGTTCTATTACGCCAGGGAAAACGACAGTTTGCATTACTACTGGTGTTGGTTGTTGTTGTGTCCTGTAATGTTGTGGCTATGGGTAGTTAGGGCGTGGTCCGCGTTCGAAATGTTCAGAAATATCAAGAGATGATTGATTAGTGTATTTACAAGGTTTATACTTTATTCATGATATATGCACGTTCACCTTCAGCCTTACCTCACTTCATTCCATCTTGATCAGCACACACTTTTGTTTGCCGATCCTGAGTATCAGCAAATGGCCGTCGATCAGATAAGGCGACCAATCGCTTGGATCAACAGTAACTTTTGATCTGTTAGGTCCCAGATAGACGCTTCCTTGTTTTAACATCCTAGCAGCAGCAGATTTGGATACATTGTTCAATCGGGACACAAGGTTCACCAGGGTCTCGGACCTACTAGCAGGGTGCAACAGCCTCGCCTCTTTGAAGATTTTGGTGAGTTTATCAGGCGAGAAAGACCCGTCCTTTCTAAGGTCGCCAAAGATGATATCGGACAGCATTTCTGCGTCCTGGCCTGTTCCTGGGCCATGGAGGAGATCAGTGACTTCTCTAGCCAATAGTTTCTGACCCTCACGGAGTTGTGGTCTCTCTTGGTGATTCTCAGCTGCCTCCTCTATTGTTTCAATTGGCAGCAGGGTGAAGATCTTTAAGAACCTACAAACGTCCGCGTCCGCCGTATTGTAGAAGAACTGATAGATATCGAAATAGGTGTTGATCTCCGGATCAATGAAAATGGCGTTGCCTGCGCTCTTCCCAAACTTTTCGCCGGTGGAAGTAGTCAACAAGGGAGTCGTTAAACCAAAGGCAGGTTCCTTACTAGCACGAGGGTCGAGTCGACCGATGAGGTCTATTCCCGCCGTGATATTGCCCCACTGGTCATTACCACCAACCTGGAGACTGACGTTTTCTTCCTTATAAAGATGATAGAAGTCGTATGCCTGCAGTATCTGGTATGTAAACTCGTTAAAACCAAGGCCCTCCGAGGACCCCAACCTGGCGGAGATCGACTCCCTTGAGAGCATAGATTGTATCCTGATGTGCCGGCCGTAGCATGCAAGGAAATCAAGCATTTTAACATCTTTCCACCAATTGTAGTTATCCTGTGAAATAAATTCTCCCGAGCTAGTCGCTACTCCACGCTTACTACTGTAGTATTTCAACCCATTGCGGAAAAATCTTTCAAGCTGCGACTGTATTCGCTCAATGTTATTCATCCGTGTAGTATCCTCCATTGATGTACGCTCAGTTTTCCTCCCACTTGGATCCCCAACTCTGCCAGTAGCTCCTCCCACCAACGCAACTATATCGTGGCCTCTCACGTAGAAATTGAGCAAAACCATCAAGGGAACCATATTTCCCAAATGCAGCGACCTAGCAGTAGGATCTGCACCGCAGTAAAGTCTCAACTTCTGGCCCGTTTGCAGTTTCTCATGCAATAATCTCTCCGGTTGTGACACTTGGGATACAAGCCCTCTCTGCCTTAATTCATCCAGCACGCTCTTCCCTCTTACTTTCCCACTACTGAACAGCCTCCTAGCCATACGGACTACCAGAAGAGGCATCCCGATGCGTTTTGAGCAATTGGTCTGCTGTTTTATATGGTGCCTAATCATCATAGGACTTTTTTCGTATTGTACCCCGGTATCTGAAAAATTTGTTAACTATAACTCAAGATGATACTGAACTTGAGGTCACCAAAGATTAATCTATCACCAATTTCCAGTCATTTGCCCTTATTAAGATGCCTCCTGTAAACCAAGCTTACATCCAACAACAACCTTCCAATTGGGATAAGTTCAAAATGGGTCTAATGATGGGGTCCGCTGTTGGTGTGTGCACAGGTATCTTGTTTGGGGGATTTGCCATAATCACACAGGGCCCAGGTCCTGACGGGTTTGTGAGAACTCTAGGTAAGTACATTGCTGGTTCAGCCGCCACTTTCGGTCTTTTCATGTCAATTGGTTCTATAATCAGAAGTGATGACGGTGAGGGAAAGGCCCTATATAGTAAGCAGATGCTCGATTTGCAGCAAAGGGCAAGATTCGAAGTCTGGAAGGTACGTGCCAGGTACGGTTTTCAGCGCGAAGAGAAGGATTAGTGGAACATCTTGCCGTTTATACCGTTATACTTGTTAATAGTCATCGCATCTTAATCAAACATACAGTAAAGCATATTTGCTAAGCTAGCCATACAAGACTAAATAAAAATCTTGTTCGATCGTAATAGGTAGGGTGTTGATCAAGCTCATCTTTATTTGTGATCTGTAAAGCGAGCTTGGTGTCTCCAGTTGAAAACTATACACTTCTGAGATTGAAAAGAACCACAAAATGCTGGCGTCTGTTACTCTGAAAGTGCCAATCGCTCGCCAGGCCCTCTATAGGTCAGCTCAATTGAAGGCTGGTTTACGATTTGCGGCCCGTACTATTTCCAATGATGCTAACCGGCAAGACATAAGGACACTGGAAGATCTGACGAAACTAAAATCGTTAGAGGATGTTGACCCAGAGCTGATCAAGAGACTTATCCATGAGCGGGCCAGTGAGCTGGACACAAAGAATGAACTGGAAATGCTGAAAGGTTTCGAAGAGGAGGAGAAACAACTCCGCCAATCGCCATTAAAAAGGTTCACCAGGCCTCTATGGATATTCCTACTCATGAGCTCTACCGTCTACCTGATGTGTCATTATGTATGGTGGAGGCTTGAGTACGAAGAGAAGGAGAGGGAATACTCTCATCAGGTCCAAGAGCTGGAGACCGAGTTGAACAGGCAACTAGCGCAGAATCAACTGCCAAATGATCAGGAATCAAGTGAGAAAGTGAACAATGCCCCCTGGTATAAACGCTGGTTTAATTGAAATCATCTGTAAATATTACTTAGTCAAAAAATAATCAGTTACTTGAAAGTGCTGGTTTTAGCCAGGACACACTCACCTGGGGTTGACGGAAGGGAATAGACTTTGAACTGCCCATCACTGCATGCAACGTAGACTTGATGAGGAAACTCCTCGGGGAAGCCAAGACAATTTTCGGTCCCGATCTTTACATTGATATGTGCAAAATCACGACGAAGGTTTTGACTGGGTATTGAAGCCTTGATGCGTTTGGATATAAAGTTTGCTAACTGCTTGGGTGATTCACCTGATGTCTTGTCGGATTGACTATTAGCAGCTGAAAGTTCATCATCTAGGAATTCCGCGCTCGTAGCAATCCCATCGAGACTGTTCAAGTTGAAGATGTGAACCGTGTCAGTGTTTCCTACACAACCCAGCAAGGTTGCAGATCTGTTGAATGCTAGTTGGGATAAATTGCAAGGTCGTGTCCCTCGTCTGAACTCGTGCTGCAGCGGGTTAGTTGAGTCATACTCAGAGTCCACACCCGTGCTGTAAACTCTAATTATCGTACCCTTCTCGGAGGCTGTCGCTATGGATTTACCATCGTGACTCACTGCCAATGAAGCAATGTTACCTTTATGCATAGAATTCAAATAATTAATAGGCGTCACATTTAATGCATCATAAACCACAATGTCGTGCAACAGATATGATTCAGGATTATTTTTTGTTGCGCTATATGAGGTATAGCATAGAATGCTTCTATCATCACCACTAAGCGCCATTCTCGGTCTTATTCTGCCCCCAACAGAGTTCCGTCTGTTTCGACCCATTTCATTCTTTCCCCTTCCATTTGATCTACCATTCGTGTTAGCTGTCCTCCTGAAATGGTCTTCCCAGAGATCAATAGTCTCTAGTGGTTTCATGCATGAAATGTCATAAACAAATATCTGATCACTTTCCAGTAGAATGCACATTCTTTTTCTATTCATGACCACATCTACAATCTCATGAGGGAACGATATCTCACATATAGTTGACTTCCTCTTCGTATTCACTATCTTCAGTTTTTTACTATTAGAAGACCCTTGGCTTCTATCTGCAATAGCCACCAGACTGGTTGAAAAGAGCATTTCTATCACAAATCCAACGTCTAATTCACTAGCTGACTCCACGTTTTCCACCGCATATGGAGGATAACTCTCTCGGTCATCTTCACTACCTCTATTATCCAGCTCGAAGCATTTTCCGAAAGGGTCACAATTGTATATACTGACGAGGTGAGGAGCAGCACTCACTACACAACACGTTGAGTCTTGATTGAATCGAAGAACCTTCATCACAACCTTGGAACAGTCAAAAAGCCCAGTTTCATTTAGTTTGATGATGATTAGGGTTTTTAAAAGGCGATAAAAGTCTATATAGCCTACATTAACTATGATCAGCTAAATACACGTGAAAAATGAATCCAACCAGCAACGGTCTGTAAATAAGCAAGTAGGTGCAGAATTGATCTTGGAGCATCTTATCCTGTAGGTGCTCGAAGAGGTACCTTGCTTTTCTCAAAACCGATTGTTCTTAGGCACATTCATGGGAGAAGAAGGACATATCCAATTTGACAATCCGACAGTGACATCCAGTGATTTGAACGTCTTTCACCGTCTCCTCGTAAGCTGTTTAGGAATGGAGCGCTTAGCTGCACTCGCAAACTGCGAACAGATCGAAGGGCTAAAAATCCAGAGAAACCTTCGTATTTTCGGATTTATGCTCAACTCCACCATGCTCTTGCGCTAAATTGTTATTCTCATTGTCCTCAACATCATCTACTGGAATGCCCCATTCTTCAATCTCAAATTTACGCTTACTGTTTTTGAAAGCGTAGCTTGATCTGAGAACGTGCATCTCTCCTCGCTCACTGAAGACTGGTAGTTTCAGAATATGCAGCAAACCCTGTTGAATCTTGTTCGGCTGTGACTTGTATGCTCTTTCAAGTAGCTGCGTCATATCCTGATCGAACGGTTCTAGATTGATCACCGAGTCGAATGCATTCTCCATCTGAGAGACGAGTAGTTCGTCTAATAAATCAGAAGAGACTGAAGCAAGAAGAACACACCTGCTTCCATATTTTTTCACTAGTGACCTTGTTCCATGAAGTAATGGCATTATCTTGACTAAGCTGAACATTGTTGGTGTATACATTGCAGGATGCAACAGCGAGGGCACAACGACCCGAATGAGTTTGCCATTGTGCTTCTTGATTGTTTGCTCCAGCTGGGTTAGCACCACCTGAACAGGCTGCAATGGCGATATGAATGTTATCTCTGAAGGATTAGGCGCTGGCATCAAACGAGTTGTGATGTCAAATTGGTGGCTATAGTTTTTGTTTTCGTCATCAGGATTTGGCTCGCTTAATCTGTCTTTTGGTTCGTTGGAGAGACCGTACCTCCAAGCAATCTTAAGATCCTTGTTCCTGGCCGCTTCGGTTTTTCCAGTCAGGTTTTGCACTGTAAGTTTCGATTCTTCTTCAGCTATTTTTGACCTCTTGATGTCCTTCCGAGAGCCCTTATACACACCTGGCAGCTCTTTTGAAAAGTTTTGGTTAAGGCTTAGCACAATCAAATGTGTGTTGCCCGAGGTAGCAGAACTATTCCCCGTCCGATTGTAAACAATACCCTGGGAGGAGAATAGTTTGCATAGGATAGAGGAGAAGTCTGTAGTTCCTTGTTCTTCAACCAGTAGAGAATTTCCCAATGGTAATCCACTATGACCTAAAACTTTGTCCAGATGGTAAGACCCTGTGGAAGTCGTTTGATGAGAACTGGCGGGTGACGGTTTGATTCCTGGATGGCTAGAATCAAGGTAGCTTCCATCTTCAATACCAGGCTTTTTCACCTCATCTCGTATTGAAAATCTATCCAAGCGATTGGCCAACGCTCCTGGAGTGTTAATGGAGGATGTTCTGCTACCGACAATTGAAGGTGTTCTTCCAGCCAAATTTGTAGGCCTAGTACCTATAGTTCTTCCAGGAACAGCTCTTGCGCCAGGACTGGGGCCATTTATGACTTCACCTCTTTTTCTAAAAGACATATTCGCCAGAATACTCGGACGTGGTATGTATAGAGATTGTAGCAGCTCATCTGAAAGATTTCAAGTCAAATTAAAGCTCATCGCTTCCAGCCAAGAACTTCTGAAAAATTATGTGATATATGTAAAGACTTTCAAACAAAGACAAAGACTTGATTGAAGTCCAGTTGCACCAAGTATTCAATACACCTGGCGTCATAAACAGTGGATTTTGAAGCTCGTTTTTTGAGCTACTAGTAAGCTTTAACTGTTTTGTAGTTTGAGGGAGCGAAAAGTGATGTTCTACATTCCAGAAACGGCCCGTCTGGACCTCGAAGTCCCCATATAGACTGTCACTGAGTGCCATCAACTGTTGTAAGATCTTCTACGAATCTCCCCAGTTCAGTGGACATACAACAGGAATACGACGTTCGGCTAGACAAGGACTCAATTGAGTTAATAAACTGATTGTGCACTAGAAGCAAGCTGGAACAGTCAATTGAGTGAAGCTCATATTGTCAAGAGCACTATACTTCTTACCCGGAGTTTTTGTAGATTAACAGCCTCTTGAAGCTCTTGTTCTAGCTCGTTTACCAGTGCAGATCCTCCGGCATATGACGGCATTCATCAGTATCTGTTGAGTTAGTTTTACAATAAAACTTGTGGTGGCAGATTATACATGCTTTCGGCTTTGTTAGGTTGCACAAAACTACAATCTGGTCTCATATGATGAGGACCTCTTTGCTAAAGCCCACTAGTCAGCATTTGGTTGGAAGGGCTCTCTTGTTTCGACGGTTTCCTGTGCAAGCCAACCGGACGTTCAATGGCTTTCGAAACAAGAAGACTACTGCTGAAACTGAACCGTCAAGACACTACGTACTGGGAGCCCTGCTGACGGTGCTGATACCCTATACTACTTATGCCATTTACGTAAGCTGCACTGCTTCCAAGGAGATAGAAGAGCGTCTGAAGAAATCATGGGATGTTGAACGATTAGAAGAGAATTACGAGGGAACTCTAATAAAATACCTTCCTTTACAAGTTCTCGGAAGATATGAAAACCCATTTGATGAGTATAGGATACAGACCATCTATGAGTTCTTTTGCAACCGTTTTGTGGAACTGTTTCAGAGGAACAGAGGAGGCGTACCGCCAGATAGAACACAAATGAGAGCGCTTATGCCAGTCCATACTCCACAATGGGATCTTGACCACGATATTGCGAAGCACAAAGACAATTCTAGACCTCTCGAGCATAGGATTTTGGCTCCAGATACCCCAGAGGTAGTTTCAATCGCGGATGAAAGACCGGACCGGGCAGCAGTTTACAATACTTGGCTGGGGCAGTCCTGCAATTACATCGTTTACGATGAACTTAAGATACTAACGGACCCTTTGTTTAGTGACTTTCTACTGCATGAATCATTAGGGCCCAAGAGGATAACGGATATGCCTTGTGAGATACAGGAGGTGCCGACGCCTGACATTATTTTAGTTTCTCATAATCATCCGGACCATTTGGATTTGAAAAGTATGGAGCACTGGAGTGACGGTCACCCACTATGGATTGTACCAAAAGGGATGAAGTATTTCATGGATGAGCACAATGTCAAAAATGTGATAGAACTGTCTTGGTGGGAAACCTGTGAACTCCGCAAGAATGGCGAAAAGTTTTACATATCGAGTACCCCAGCGATGCACTGGTCTGGAAGATCTCTTGTTGATACAAATCGCTCGCTATGGTGCTCTTTCCTCCTCAGTCACCGTGGTAAACCAGTCGTTTTCCATGCCGGCGACACGGGCTATGTAAAAGATCTTTACACAAGAATAAAGAATCGTTACGGAGCTGGTTGCAGATTAGCACTTCTACCTTGTGGCCAGTACTGTCCTGAATGGCACCAAAGGCCTCGTCACATAAATCCTAGAGAGCTTATTAAAATTATGAACGATATGGAGGCCAAAAATGCCCTAGGAGTCCACTGGGGAACTTTTATCTTGAGCGGTGAGTACTTCAGGGAGCCCAAGGAACGACTTGAGACTTTGGCTGAATGGAAGGCCATCAGAAATAGATGCTACTGCCCGGAATTGGGTAAAACTGAAAGGTTCATGTAACTAGATAAAAATGCACTTGCATGTTTAGAACTTGCCTGAATGCTCTATAAATTTCTTCCATAGGTCTTCCTTAATCTTGAATGCGTGAAGCTCTTTATTAGGGAAGCTTCTGCTCTGTATGTCCGAGCTGTATGCTTTGATGGCCTCAATGGCATCAGTGTTCATGTTGGCATATTGTTTAACAAACTTTGGAAATGGTCCTTCTTTCATTCCCAATAGATCACTCACCACCAGCACTTGCCCACTAGTACTATTTCCTGCACCAATCCCTATCGTTGGCACTGAGAGCTGTGATGTCAGATGTTGGGCGAGCTTATACGGGACGCATTCGATCACAAGTGACCAACATCCCACTTCCTGTAATTTCAGAGCGGTCTCCTGCAGCTCTATCATCTCTTCCATCGTCCTGCTACCTTGAACCTTGAATCCACCTAGAGAATGAGCTTTCTGGGGCGTGAGACCAATATGACCCATAACGGGAATTCCTCTGGAGCAAATCTCTTTCACCAAATTGATCGTATAGTTATCCCTGCTGTGTAAGCCAACCTCGATTTTGAGTGAAGTGACTTTACTACTCAACTTCATGATTTCTATCGCATTACTTAGACCTTGCTCCACACTGGTCTCAAAACTCCCGAAGGGCATGTCTACTACTATCATAGAGGGCCCATTAGCTCGACAAATCGATCGAACATGATACTTGAATTCTTCAAAAGGTAAGTCTGTAGTTGAATCGTACCCTAGCGACGTCATCGACAGAGAGTCTCCAACCAGAAGCATGTCGCAATTTGCCTGATGAACCCAATTCGCAGTTATGTAGTCATGGGCTGTACACATCGTCAGCGGCACACCTTTTAGGTATCCGTTGCGAATATCATGAATTGTATTGGGCCTGCAACTTTTCACAGCATGAGATGAGTAGTGTGCTCTAAAGGCGGCTGCTAGCCTTGGCAAATGAAACACCCTTGAGAGCATGAGCCTATTCAGTGGCGAGAAATGGTTCCTTGAATGTCTGCGTACCCCGTGCTGTTGTTTAAAGGCGTTTTCTTCAATGCACCATCAGTTTAAAGAGAGATCGGAGAAGTGAATCACGGACTCAAACGACCACTGGAAGTTAAATATTTACAGGCGGCTATGTTTAGAAAATGATGGGTTACTCAATAACGTCCTTTAATGAACACATATTTACAAAGGGTTGGGTGAAGCCTCATTCAGCTTTGGCGTAAGTGATGTTATATTCGTTCAAGGTCTCTTGCGAAACGGCGGTAGGGCTTCCTACGACAACGTCAGAACCCGTAACACTTTTCGGAAAAGCCATGACATCCCGTATGCTCTGCGATCCACATAGCATGGCACACATCCGATCGAATCCTATGGCGAAACCTGCGTGTGGAGGTGTTCCCATTTCAAATGCTCTAAGTAGATGCCCGAAAAGATCCTCTGCGTTGTCAATATGAAGTATCTCTTCAAAGACATATTTCTGCAATTCTGGGTCATGTATTCTGGTCGAACCGCCTCCCAGTTCAACTCCATCAATTACCAAGTCATAATGTTGTCCTAAACATTGCAGTGGGTTGGACGATAATTTCTCATAATCTGCCAGGCGCACCATTGTGAAGGGATGATGAGTCGATGTTATAGCTCCGGGAACGTAAAATGGATAATGGGTCTTTTTTTGGACCGCTTCTTCGACAGGTGAAAACAATGGAAAGTCAACTACCCATGCCGCAACGTTTTGCGTTGTTTGCTGGTACAATTCCCGGCCTCTTTCACTTTGAAGCACAAGTTGACGTAACCTGCCCATCGGTGTCGGGTTTTCAAACAAGTTCCGAGCATGCTGCCTTGTGGAACCACAGATAATGTCACCCTTCTTTAAATTCAAGAACCTAGTCAACAATTTCGGGTTTTCAAATGCAGCTATAGGCAAAAACTTCTCGAACCAAGAGGTTTCGTCGCTTTCGTTCTCGATTGGCACGACTATAGGAACTCGTGAGTTGTAGTTATTACGGTTTGTTAGGAAAGACCATTCCTTTTCATAGCCCTGTTTAATGTTGAATGCGTTCTTGAGCACCATAACTTCGAAGACGGGGAAATCTTTATTGGTGTAGCCAAAAGCCTTAAACTCGGACAAATCCATAATCTTCAGATCCGGTGCTCTTAAATCGGGCTTGTCAATGCCATATACTGTCATCGCTTCTTTATAAGGCATATGGTACACTGGGTTCTCCTTTACCGGCACGAGTTTCCCAGTTCTATTCAGCGTAAGCAAGTCCCCATTAGGAGAATATTTATTCCAGGTCTCCACCATTGTTTTCTCGACTACATCCATGACTTCAGAGCCCTCGGCAAATGCCATTTCGAGATCAATTTGCGTGAACTCAGGCTGTCTATCTGATCTCAAATCTTCATCTCTGAAGCAACGCGCCACTTGAAAGTAGCGGCTGACCCCACTTGCCATCAAAAGCTGCTTATACTGTTGGGGGCTTTGGGGCAATGCGTAGAAAGTTGGCTTTTTTGAATCATTGGCTGTCCTTCTTGTTGGGACCAAGAATTCTCGAGCGCCTTCCGGAGTCGATTTGAATAGAATTGGAGTTTCTATTTCAGTGAACCCCTGCTTATCCATCAGGTGTCTAACAGTCTTTGTAATTTCGTACCTTTTCCTCAACCTTTCCTGAGACTCTGGTAGCCGGAGTTGCAAGAACCTAAATTCTGGGGGATAAGCTCCATCTAGCTTGAAATCCTGCAGTTCAGAAGGTCTTTTATTAGCATTGTTAAGTGTAGTTACCGATTCTAGTTTGATTTCGTAAAATTGAGCTTCATTACCGTCCTTAGCTCTCTTTGGCGAGACCAAACCACGAATCTGAACAACGTCTTCTACATTTGAACCTTTTAATAGTGACTGGGAGTCAACCAACTGCACTTTGTTGCCATTGGAATCCCTAAGTGTACAGAAAGCCAGCTTTTTGCCCACACTTCTAGGCTTTTTGTCAATCCAACCTCGGAGTGTCACAGCTGCACCACTACTCAAACTTGAGAGGTCACCGACCGATATAGCATCTTTTTGCAGCTTGAACTTAGCTAAAGTAGAGCTTGCGGGGGGAAGTTCCTTCGAGAGTCTGCTCAGAGTATGAAAAAACCGCATGTTTTGATCTTGTCCCTCTTCATTCGATTAAAGGATTCGCTTGGCGAATAAGCGTAACCTTATATAGTTATATAAAGTGATGACCTATTGTACTATACACAAAAAGAGATTAAGACTGTGTCCATTCCCATATGTTACACTCCCCGTCAAGAGACAATGAGCACATCATGTTGCCGTGACAGTGAATGCTCATGATCGGGCTGTTCAAATGTCGTTCGCCCTGTAGCTGATGCATCAACCTCTTGTCTGCAGAGTTCCAACAGTAGATCTGGCCTCCCTCGTAGCCGCTCAGTACTAATGGTGGGGAACCATCTTCCGGGTATAGCAGATCCATGCCGCACGACCGCTGCAGCTGCCGCACCTCTTCGGGTTCAGCCTTGAACGTGCGCACCACGTATCCTTGTATACAGTCCCAGAGTTTTACAATACCATCCAGCGATTTAACCAAAAGGTATCGGCCATTCCGTGAGCACTTCACCTGCGTTATCGGTACAACACCGTTCTCGCTCTTCCAGTCCTTGTCGTACGTAAGAGTCTTGAGACAATGTCCGGAGGACGAGTCAAAGACCCTGATCAGACCGTCGTAGGATCCAGAGCACACGATCGTCGAGTCCTCGGCCGGAATGTCGATAGAAACCACCGATTCCGAGTGCGCGGCGACGGTCTTCATCACAGACCCGTTCAGCACGTCCCAAATCTTGATGCTTTCGTCCATCGAGGACGAGAAAAGCAAGTTGCCCTTGTCGTTGAAACACAGTGACACCACGGGCGCCGTATGGCCCAGCAGCCGGTGCAGCAGCCCGTACTCCAAATGCGTAGTCTCAATTGAAAAGTCGTCCGAAGCAGTAGCGACACATTGGCCATCTGGCGACCAGCAGACATCTGAGATAGACCCCACATGCGACGTTGTAACCACCAGCGGGGGTCCGCCCTTTTCAAGGTCCCAAACCAGCACAGTAGTCGCTCGCACCACTGCTACACAACGCCCATCGGGAGAAAACTTCGCCGAAGTCGACTCACCACTTTTACCACCATTGTCAGCCACCTGAAGCTTGAAATCAAACATCTTGGGGCCACCAGAGGGCTCTTATGAGTATTCGTGGGCTTGATATTGAAGTCACGTGTGTGTTGAAGATTATCGAGCTGGCTTTAAAGGTGGCAAACTCGAGGTCCTTCTTTAAACCAACTCTCGCCCGCTCGACAAGAACCCAGCAAGCATGAACGTGGTACCGGAATCCAACTTCAGAACTACTGTATCGACAGATCAGTCCCCAGAAACCGTTTCGAACGCGCTCCGGTCGCTTCCGGACACCCTACGCCAGCAGGAAGGTGGAGCCGTGCCCCTCTCCTCGCAGCTGAACGACAGACACCCGCTAGAAAACCGCTTGCAGAACTGGGATGCCACCCAGAGGAACCGCCAGCTCGAACAGTACCGCCAGATCTTTGGGATAGCCGAGCCTACGAAGCGCGCGATGGAACTGGAACTCGTAGAACGCACAGACTTCAACCCTTTGAACCAGTCGTCCCTGCACCGTGATATCCTACTCAACAAGGATGCCAGTATCGACTGGGAGGACGTGTATCCCGGTCACAACACTACTAGTGGACTCAACCTCGGTGATGACTTGCACGCCCATATCGAGCGCCAGGTCGGCATCTAGACGCGGCGCTACCACACAGAGCCCATATATCATACGCATGTAACGCAATATAGTACCTACAGGAAAGAAGTCTAAGCTATAGCTGAAAAAACAACCTCTACGCTCTCATCATACCAATTTTGGTCAAGCAAGGCCGGGGTAAAAGACACAAGAGTTCCCTAGTAAGAGGGATAAGTCGCAAAGAAAACCCCGCTCTTAGCACATTACAATGGCACACTACAATGGCACACTACAATAGCTCGCTACGGGTGCCCTCAACCTCCAGCTCACTGCACTTCATGTTATAAATCGAATCAAATTTCATCGCTCGAGAAGCTTGCCTTCCCTTTCTGGATAAAACTCGATTTTCATCATGAGGGGGACGCCGCCAGCTGAAAAATTTTTATATCTAAGAGCTTACCAGCTTAAAAGTTAGTCTCTTAAAGGTACCAAAGAGGACTTAAAGGTTTGAATAACTCTGTTTGAGGGCTTGTAGCTGTAGAAATCAAGCATGAATTATCAATCGCCTTACCAGAGCCCTCTGAACAGTGTGGCTTATCAATTCCAGAATCTGGGAATCCGCGAGTCTTCCGGGGTGGATCCCTCGCTTCTGGGAGCGCATAGCAGCTCTTCTCCGTTTCTAGCGGCCCAGACTTATCCTTCTTTACACGCCGGCCACGCTTCGTCTCTGATTAATGGCTGGGGTGACGAGTCCGGGCGCTCTTCGCCGTATCCCTCGCAGCTGGGCACTCCAGCGATAGAGGGCAGCCATACGAACCTTTTGAGCTCTCAGATCGTGGCTTCGGTGGGATTGCCCGCTCTGGAGTCTCAATGGAGGTACGTGGACACTCAGGGCGTAATTCAGGGTCCTTTTGGCTCCGTGGCTATGTCCCAGTGGTATGCGTCTGGATATTTCCAGCACACTTTACAGATTTGCAGAGTGGGGACGAGTGCGGAGCCATTTGGTATCAACGAAAAGTTTATCACGCTGGGTGACCTTATTGCTAAGGTGAACGACTTTCAGGACCCGTTTGGGGCCTTTGACCGGCTGATCGCAGCTGGGCCCGTTGCTCAGCCTGTTGATTCGTCTCTGCTGGAGCAGCGGAAGCCTATTTCGGCAGCCAAAATGGAATCTGGAGATTTTACCCATGATGAAATCCTACACCTGAGGGACCAGGACGGCGGATTCTACAGGGAAGTTGTTGTGCAGGTGCCCGTGAGCAAACGAAACCTGGAAAAGCTAGATCCAGCTGCTCAAATTGACACCAGTGTTCCCGAAACTCAGAAACCAGTGGTCGCGGCAGCTCAAGCTGTGACAGCAGAATTACCAAATTCAAAGTTTGACAAGGTTAAAACTGGGGCCGAGAAGGCTCAGGACGTAGAGGCAAAGCGTAAGCAAAAGGCAGAGGAAATGGCCAAAAAGCTGTTGAGGGAACAGGAGTTGCAAGAGGAAGAGAGGAGAAAGAAGGAAGAACTTCGCAAGCTGAAGAAGCAGCAAAAACAAGCGCCCAAGCCTCAAGGAAAGGAGAGCAAGTCATCTGCAGAAGAACAACCAGCACTAGCCGATGATCAAAACTTGGTCAAGTCGGAGATCACAATTGAGAGCACAGCCCCCAAAGCGCCTGTGGCTCCGTGGGCCAACAAGACCCAAAGGATTGAGAGTCCACGGATTTCTATCGCTGAACTTCACAAGAAAGAAGAGCTTGAGCAAGCTAAGAGGGACCAGGAACGTGAACGTGCAGAGCGTGCACACGCTTCTCAGCTCCAAAAACAAATTTTTAAAGAGGAAAAAGCTCAAAAGGAACTCAAGTCTGTTCTCACCTGGGCTAATAAGCCTGCTCCTCCTCCTGTTCCCGTGGAGATCCAACCGCCGCAACCCAAAAAGGCTGCAGCCGGCAAGGACACCAAGAAAAAGACCAACGCCTCGGGAACTTTCCCAGTAGAAGCCCTGAAAGAGTTTAACAACCCATCTTTCATCGAAGAACAGACGAAGCTTTGGGAAAATGCTCAAAGGGAAAAAGCATTGCGTGAAGCTTCAACCACCACCACCACCACTCATACAAGGGATGACGGCAATGAGTGGACTACCATCACCTCGAAGTCAACAAACTCTAATAATAACGTTCAACCAAGAGTAGTCAATCAACCAAAGTCTTACATCAGTCCAGATAAGTTGAGAGTCGTTGGTGGTACCTCGCATAAGCAAATAGGCTCGTTTACCAGTAACCCGAATCTGAAGAGCAAAAGCGTAACACCTAGCTCTTCTGGCAGCAGAATTTCTTACCGCCAAGATTTCTTAAGGTGGTGCAGATCACAAATGAAGCTAAATCCGACTGTAGAGACCAACAGCGTGCTAGAAGTCCTATTGAGTTTGCCTGCCGGTTCTGAGGCGAAGGAAATCATTGCGGACACCATCTATTCCAACAGCAGTACGATGGATGGCAGACGCTTTGCTACAGAGTTCATCAAAAGAAGACTTGAATGTGAAAGGCTAGTCAAGGACCCGCTGACTTGGAGTGAAGCACTTGCTTTGCCTGAGGGGACCGAGGACGATTGGGAGTTTCAAGTCGTCAGCAAGAAGAAGGGCAGAAAAAACAGAACTGAGTGATCTATCTTGCTTTGTAGAACTATATCATGTATGTACATTACGACTTGACGACAAGTATGCATATTTTACTGTATCAATCTACCATTACCATCAAGCTTCAATTCCCACTCTTTGATACAAACTTCCTTGCGCTTGAAGATGGAATCATACCGTCTGGAAAGCGCCTGGTTGAAGCAGACTTCTTTACAAAGCGCAACAAACATTTGTGCCCATCCTGGTTGTGCCTTTTCAGCTTCCATCATGGTCTCTTTGAACTCCACCTCGGCCAGTTTGACCTCGTTTTGGTAACGCTGCCAGTAGTCATCCCCAATAGAACCACTTTTGTATAGCATGTTGATCTGAGGCTCTAGTTCTTTTAATTTGAATGATCTTCTAATTGCTTCAGCGCCTCTATTCAGTAACAGAGCCTTGAACACCTTCTCATGGACAGGTTGCTGTTCACTAATTTGCTTGACTTCAAAGTAAAGCTTTCTGGCCTCGTTCTCATCGAAGATAGAAGGCAATTCTGCCAGTTTTCTGATCCGTCTCTTCTTGTACTGGGATGCAAAGATCATCAGGTAGATGATCAGCAAAGCTCCATAAATTAGAGGAGTGTAGACCGACACAATCTTGGTCTCAACATGTTCTTCGGCCTCAAAAAAAGAACTGTTACCACTGCTGGAGTCGTTAAAGGACATACTCAGGTTCTAAAGAGGCCTCTAAACCTAAATTGGGTTGTCTTCAGTTGTAAAGTGTTGTACAGCCCGCCTGTTCCAAGGCGCGATTCTCGCTTATACTACATAAAAGCTCTTGAACGGCCCATCAGGAGCAAAGCTCATACCAAAGCTCCAAACGACTACATAGGACCAAGATGATAGTGAGATTTAGATCCAAGGATGGCATGCAAAGGATTTCCTGCCAAGAAAGCGAAACTTTCGGCAGTCTGATTGAGAAGGTGCATCAAGGTTTGAGCCCGAATGCTGACGTCGCTTCGATTACCGTTGGTAATAAACCAGATCAAGTCAACGAGCCTATCGCTGGTATTGCTGACCGTACTGTCCATGATTTGGGCTTGAAACATGGTGACATTGTGTATCTTGCTTACCAGGAGAAGCAGAATGGCAGTAACGCCACTGGGGCGGCTGAGTTGGTGGCCAACAGGAACTTGAGTTCGGTGAAAGTAGCACCCGTGAGCGTTTCTGGTCCTCTTCGAGTGGAAGAGCTGCCCGTGGACGAGGAGCTGGAGAAATTGGATGGGTTGATACCTCGCAAGAGATCGAGTCTTTGCAAACATGGAGACCGTGCTATGTGTGAGTATTGCTCACCGTTACCGCCTTGGGACAAAGAATACCATAATGAGAGAAATATTAAGCATATCTCTTTTCATTCCTACCTGAAGCAGCTAAATGAACACACGAATAAAGCTAATGGCAGCTCGTATATCGCTCCCTTGTCGCAGCCCAACTTCAAAATAGACAGAAACTGCCACAATGGCCACGAACCATGGCCCCGTGGTATCTGTTCCAAGTGCCAGCCATCAGCTATCACCCTTCAGCAGCAGGAGTTCAGAATGGTCGATCATGTTGTGTTCCAAAAAAGTGAATTGATCAACGAGTTCATAGAGTCATGGAGGACCACCGGTACCCAGAGGTTCGGATACATGTATGGCACCTACCAGGTGTATGATGCCACACCGCTGGGTACCAAGGCGGTTGTAGAGGCGATCTACGAGCCCCCACAGCACGACGAGCAAGACGGACTAACAATGGATATGGACCAGGTGACCCAAGAAATGTCCCGCATAGATACCCTGGCAGACCAGATGGGTTTACAAAGAATCGGCCTCATCTTCACGGACCTGACGGACGCCGGGTTTAGCGACGGCTCTGTGCTATGCAAGAGACACAAAGATTCCTTCTTTCTTTCCTCGCTCGAGATCATCATGGCAGCCAAGCACCAGCTCAGACACCCCAACGTCAGCAAGTTCAGCGAGCAAGGCGTGTTTTCGTCCAAGTTCGTGACCTGCGTCATCTCGGGGAACCTGGAAACAGAGATCGACATCGCTTCGTACCAGGTTTCTACAAGCGCCGAAGCCCTAGTGGACGCCGACATGATAAGCGGCTGCACCCACCCATCAATGGCATACATCAACGACACCACCTCCGAAAGATACGTCCCCGAGATTTTTTACATGAAGAGGAACGAATACGGACTCACTGTCAAAGAGAACGCCAAGCCAGCCTTCCCGGTCGACTACTTACTGCTTTCTCTCACCCACGGTTTCCCTAAGGACAACTCCGACACTCCCCCATTATTCAAGACGACTGGTGGTTTCCCCTGGGCGAACCGACAAGCCATGGGCAGATCCCAAGACCACCACGAATTAAAAAGCTACCTACTCGCTACAGCCAATAGTGGGGACTTCAATGCGCTACGTGACAAGATCTCCAACTTCCAGCTACTACTTTACATCCACTCTCTCGACATCCTCGCCCCAGCAGAATGGCTCCTTCTCGTCGCAGCTGCATCTGCCGGTCAACCTGAGCAAGCCGAGCAAGCGCTCTTGCAGCTGGTCTCCTCCCCAGGCTGGCAGACCCTGACAATGATCCTCCAGGCGAGCTGAATGGTCCATCGAGCTGGTATTATTCTTGTAACTTCACGTTACCCGTCTTCCAAACACCGCGGTACTTTTTCTGGAACGTTCGAGGAGTTCACAGACGGTGGAAAATTTTTCGTCCCAGGTCGATGAGCAGTGGAACCCTCTGCAGTAGGCTGAACGTTGAGGAATAGCCATTGAGTGCTGGCATGATCAGGAAGTCAATGGTTTATCCTGATAGTATTTAACATTGGTTTTGTTTGCATTTCAATCGCAGTTTAGGATTTTTCTTTCACAGAATTATACGCAAGACATAATAGATACGAAAAGTTACTATGAGTACTCCATTTGGTCTAGATCTAGGTAACAACAACTCTGTGTTGGCCGTTGCTAGAAACAGAGGTATTGACATTGTGGTCAATGAAGTCTCGAACCGTTCCACCCCATCTTTGGTTGGTTTTGGTCAAAAGAACAGATTCTTGGGTGAGGCTGGTAAGACAAAGCAGGCTTCTAACGTCAAGAACACTGTGGAAAACTTGAAGAGAATCGTCGGTTTGGGTTATTCCGACAAAGATTTCCAGGAAGAATCTAAATACTTCACCAACAAGCTTGTGAAGTTAGATGACGGTAAAGTCGGTGCCGAGGTCAAGTTGGGTGGCGAAACCAAGGTGTTCTCTGGTACCCAGTTGGCTGCCATGTTCATCGACAAGGTTAAGAACACTGTTATCGATGAGACCAAGGCCGTTGTGACCGATGTGTGTTTGGCCGTTCCTTCTTGGTACACCGAGGAACAGCGTTACAATATCGCTGACGCTGCTAGAATCGCTGGTTTGAACCCAGTCAGAATCGTCAACGACGTCACTGCCGCTGCTGTTTCTTACGGTGTCTTCAAGACTGACTTGCCAGAGGGTGAAGAGAAGCCAAGACATGTTGCTTTTGTCGACATTGGTCACTCTACTTACACTTGTTCCATCATCGCTTTCAAGAAGGGTGAAGCCAAGGTGTTGGGTACCGCTTACGACAAGCACTTCGGTGGTAGAAACTTTGACCGTGCCATCACCGAACACTTTGCTGACGAGTTCAAGACTAAGTATAAGATCGATATCAGAGAGAATGCTAAGGCTTACAACAGAGTTCTAACCGCTGCCGAGAGATTGAAGAAGGTTTTGTCTGCCAACAGTGCCGCTCCATTTTCTGTCGAGTCTGTCATGAACGACATCGACTGCTCTTCTCAATTGACTCGTGAGGAGCTAGAAGAATTGGTTGCTCCTTTGTTGGAACGTGTTACTGAGCCAGTCACCAAGGCTTTAGCTCAAGCTAAGTTGACTACTGATGACGTTGACTTCGTCGAGATCATCGGTGGTACTACCCGTATTCCAATTTTGAAAGACTCCATCTCCAAGGCTTTCGGCAAGCCTTTGTCCACCACTATGAACCAGGACGAGACCATTGCTAAGGGTGCCGCTTTCATCTGTGCTATTCACTCCCCAACTTTGAGAGTCAGACCATTTAAGTTCGAAGATATCCACCCATACTCTGTCTCCTACTACTGGGACAAGCAAGTTGAGGACGAGGATCATCTAGAAGTTTTCCCAGCTGGTTCTACTTTCCCATCAACTAAGCTAATTACCTTGCACCGTACCGGCGACTTCACTATGGAGGCCAAGTACACCAACAAGGAAGAGCTACCAGAAAACACCCCAGTTGATATCGCCAAGTGGGAAATCACTGGTGTCAACGTTCCAGAAGGCCAAACTTCTGTTCCTGTCAAGTTGAAGTTGAGATGCGACCCATCTGGTTTGCACATCATCGAAGACGCATACACCTTGGAGGACATTGTCGTCAAGGAGGAAGTCCCACTACCGGAGGATGCTCCAGAAGACGCTGAACCAGAGTACAAGGAAGTCACCAAGACCGTTAAGAAGGACACTTTGACTATCACCGCTCACACTTTCGCATACTCTCCAAAGCAGTTGAACGACTACATAGAGCAAGAAAACGAAATGCTTGCTCAGGACAAGTTGGTCGCAGAAACCGAAGACCGTAAGAATGCTTTGGAAGAATACATCTACACCTTACGTGGTAAGCTTGACGAAGAGTACTCTGCTTTCGCCTCTGACGCTGAAAAGAAGAAGCTAACTGATATGTTGGCCAAGGCTGAAGACTGGCTATATGATGAAGGTTACGATTCCATCAAGGCCAAGTACATTGCCAAGTACGAGGAACTTGCTTCCTTGGGTAACATCATCAGAGGCAGATATTTGGCTAAGGAGGAAGAAAAGAAGCAAGCTCTAAGATCTAAGAATGAAGCCTCTAAGATGGCTGAGCTATCAGAGAAACTAGCTGCTCAAAGAAAGGCTGAGGCTGAATCTAAGAAGGATGCCGAAGGCGATGTTGAATTGGACTAATCCGATTCAAAAAGTTTCATATGAAAGCACCATTCAACTCTATGTTATAGATGATTATTATATATAATGATGATAAAAATATCAGATTAAAATACTTTTATGTGTTTATAATATGCATTTATGAATGTTTATGAATGTTAGTACTTGCTTATGTCCAAGGTTCTTAAGTGGAAGCTGTTTTTGCCTGTTTTTTTAGTTTCTTCTTGCGTTCAAACTCGGCGAAAGCTCTTATGTAGACGGGTATATCTTTCCAAGCCTCTTGATCTTCCTGAGCTTCAAGTTCAGATTCTGAATTAACTGGTGTTTGAGAATGATGGGCTGCATTTCTTTGCTTTGCCTCTAGAACGCTTTTGGGCAGTGGTTTGTTTCTAGCTGGAAAGAGGGCAGCCACTGATTGACCACTCTTTTCCTTTGCCTGCTTTTCGAACCTGATTTTCTCTGTCTTGAGAGACTCAGGAACGTTCTTTAGGGGAAGTAAAGCCAGCGGAGGATTCCAATCAGCCGGCCACTTCTCATCAGTCTCCTTGATCCGACTGGCAGCCAGTTTCCTCTTTTTCTTCCAATCTCTGATATCTTCATTAAACAGTTCCCACACACAGTTCACACATCCAGACATGCAGCAATTGTCTGGCTCTATTGGCTTCGCTGGAACTGCTACCCCAGCTATCTTTTTTGCATCGCCTGCCAGCATCCTACTCGTTGATGTTGGGGCTTCACCTTTCAATCTTCCACCAAATACCGTAGTCATTCTTTCTTCAGGCGTCCCATGCAGTCCCTCAGTGTTACCTTCGAACGTCATTTTGCACCTTGTAGTGGAGGTCAAACTACGGGCCCATGATTTTGAGGAAACTGACCAGTATCTCAGAGTATTATACCGATTCATCTCCACGGCCACCGGTACTCCAACCCGACTAAGCCCTTTCTTTAAAAAGTACATTTCGACTCAGCTCTCATTACTGTGTAATGTAGCTTGCACGCTCTTCGACTAGATCGCTCGGGCTTTATCTTCGCTCGCTAGATTCGCTGACTACTAAACAATGTACAACTATAAAGACGTCTTCAAAACATCGATTACCAACATCTTTTGAGCTTATATGCCATCTTCGCGGAATATCCTGCGCTTCCATACCTTGGTTCGAGTAAAACTGTCAAGCGAGTCCTTTTCGCCAGTTACCACCCAATTAGAATCAGAATAGACCCATCCTATAGGTCTCCAGCAATCATCGAGCCATTCCCAGCCAGCGGGTAGCCCTTCTTGAAATTCCCATGGTGATTTGCATCCAACCACTTGGTCACCGATACTCATGCAAAAACTTGGCCTTTCGAAGCTTAGCATCTTCGAGGACCAGCCTTCATCTCTCCATTTTCGCTGATTTTCGCTAATGGTGAAATCTATTATTGCTATGTCTTCGTGTGACACTAAACTTGGTTTCTTGCCACTAATAGGTGCTGTCCTTGGGTACAACTTCTGCAACTGCAGTTGCAGTCTATGCCCCCTTAATAACTTTAAAGAGTCTGTACGAGGAACGTAGTGAACGGAGGGACAGAAATCTATGGCTGTCTGAGCGTCAATCAGTTTTGGTAGGCGAATGTTGCTCTGCTCTCTTTCAAATAGAGAAGAGATTGCGTAGTAGGCCTGGCGCACAGGATAAACTCTCCAAAACAGCTTCAAAGTGCATTGAAACCACGTTGAATGATACAGCAAAGCAGCAAACGTGATATACACCACATATGTTTTGACGGTTACCAGCCTCATAAGCAAATAATGGAGTACCGTGAAGATGAAAACCAGCCTTGTCAAGTTCCTACAGCGTTTCACATCAACGGCACGCCCCAGCACTTCTGAGCGTATTGTAGCAAGTTTATCCAGCACCGACTCGAGAACTATGACTATGTCATCGAGTGTTGGAGGCTCTGAGTCTCTCAAGTCCTGATAGACAGTTAACACATAGTATGCAAAGGTGTATAGCAGCAATGCCGCCGCCATTACACCTAACCATAGGGTAAAGATAGTCCCCACCTTAAGGTTTTCTAATGATCTGCCATCAAGATCACCTAAAGATAGCATGTTAATAATAAAATATATCATAACCAGGTGAATGAATGGTAAACAGATGTCATCACATATCCACATTATATTATTAAGAGTCCCATCCACGACGATTAGTGGCAAGTAGAACCTATAAAGCGCACTTGATACTTTTCCTGGGGTAACAAACGTCAACGTAGGCTTTTGACCATGATTGTATATGAACTTCGCATGACAACGGTAGACTTTGTCTGACTCTCGCTTACTCTTCATCTGTTTATAGAAGGTCCAGGTAGCCTTGGTTATTCTTTCAACAAAGCAGTTGTCTAGATGGTTTTAGCCGGAGGGCTTAGTAGAATGGGAGATAACGGGGTATTGACAAAACTGTCGTTTCTGGCTTTGAAGATCTATGATATTATTATCCAAATCTTTCAGTACCCAATTCTACCTAGGTATATTCTCCCGAATTCTGACTGTATTTTCAGCATGGTTGAGCTTGTGGTTTGTTTGCGCTATGCGTCATAGGAAGTGCGCTGCGATGAGCTACTATAACGGTTTTACAACATCGGGCCAAAGACATAGGCTAATCAACACCCCAGTAAGTATGGGAAATGTTCCAATGGGCAAATCCAAAGTGGTCAGGAAACTTCCCACAGTGAAAACGCTTTCTAGGAAGCAAATAAAGACCACTGTATATGTGAAGACAAGTACGCCGTACATCAGTGCTCTAAAAAGAATAAGAAAATTCCTAGCAGATCTACCCAAGAGTGGATCCAGCTATGTAGTGGTGCTAGGCATGGGAAAAGCTACTGAGAAAACCCTCTCACTTGGATGTCATTTTGAGCAGCAACTTGGCAAGAGAGTTGATGTGCTAACTAAGAGTGTGGAACTGCTAGACGAAGTAGCCTTAGAGGCTGAGGATGAAGAAGATAAAGAAGATATATCACAAGATAGGGATCGCGAAACAGTCCTCAAGAAGCGCACAATTAGCGGGATCGAGCTGCGCGTGTTTCCTTAATTGCATTCATAAGTACCTACATAGAAGTTTGATTTATCGTTTCGGAGAGTTGGTTGACCTCTAAGAGATCTTTTGAGCGTTTGGCCATGTATTCCAATTCCTCAATTTCTCTTTTTATCTTGTTCTTCTTATTGAAAGGCTCATACTTCGGAAGCAGTTCGTCACACAATGATGCACATTCAGCGTACTTGCGCTGGTAATATAGCCTCTCACAGAAACCACTCAATTTCTGTCTTGTGCCCTTTAATTGGAGAGAGTTCTCCGAGTCCTTAATTACTGTTTTGTAGTCCGCTGTGTCCATCCATCCTATTTCAGTCCTCTTGGGGCCCTTCTCTACCTCGAAATACTGATGTAACTGATTTTGATACTCTTCATCGGACTGGCCCTTCCGTATTTTGGATTTTCCAGTAGCCTTACGCACAACTACCTCTCCGGACGTTTCATCCAACGAGATGGGCTTGGTTATGGACTGGTTTTTGACACCGTTGGTCCTAGAATATCCACTGGTGTCATCGGCCAACCTAGCAACTGTTATCTCAGGCATTATTGGAAAAAATCTCTTGAATTTGACTACAAGACTGCCTACCAAGTGCATGTATCTATCCGTATGGTTTTATCTAGAATGTTACTTATAAATAATTGTTTTCCGATGACCTCGTCAACGCCTTACGCTAGGAACAACCGAACCTGGATAGCAGAATCGTCGTAATGGCTCTCTTGACAATCTTTCTCAGGTGCCTGGCTGTCGAGAAACTCGTAAATCACCACACCAAAGTCTAGGTGTTCGTATTTTCCTAGAACAATCATTGGAGCATGCCAAACGCCTGCACCATACGTGACAGCCTGATTTCCCTTGCAAGTAAATGCCTTGATGGTAGAGAGGTCTGGAGTTTCGGTCACTGGATCTTCAAGAGCAACCACCACCAAATAGGATACATCGGAGCTGGGACGACCCATAGGTAAGAACGTTTGGGAGCTAAAAGGATGCTTTTCGAGCACTTTGATGGAATGTTCTGCCACTGAAGACCTTTCGTCCCCATTGTCAATGAATTGTCTCTTAAGATGAGGTTGGGGAAAACATCTGAAAAGATTCCAACTTGGGGTCTTCGAGAATGGGTATTTTTTCTCTATCTCACTGACACCCAGGAGTTTAATTGCGGTCCCCTGGTTAGCAGTCTTCATCGAATCATCTAGCTGAAGAATTGATTCATCGGGGGCAATAATTGATCCATAAGGAGTGAAGCCGTGGATCGTTAAAGGTTCCGCCGTAATGAGCACCATTTTTTATCGACTTTCACAGCAGGTCTACTTTCTTGTGATGATCAAGTTCTTTACAAGACGTACTTGATATAATAACTTGAACGCTAAAAAAATAGCAGTACGACATGAAGAGGTTTCACTAACGCTTGCTTTACACCGCTTTTGCTCTGCTTCTTGATGGCCTCACTCAGCATTTAAGCCATGTATATAGAATGTAGGTGAGGCTGGAATTTACTCGCTCGAAAACCTGAAGCAATCTACAGCTTAAGATATTGTATGATGATTTGCCGCAACATCATATTGAAGTAATTTCTTAGATCTCTCTTTTACGGCTATATCTTTGACACTTTGATATTGTACTTTCCAGTCAAATCTTCCGTCGACCGGCTACAACAGCGTTAAAGCTGAGATTGAACGAAGTGAGAGGGAAGCCAAAGTTGCCCAGATGGCCACTGAAGATGAAGTTAAACAATGGAAAAAGACCAAGACCATTGGGATTATTGGTCTAGGTGATATGGGGCTGTTATATGCCACACGGTTCTCGGCAGCTGGATGGAATGTAGTGTGCTGCGATAGAGAGGAGAATTATGAGTCTCTCCAAGCTCAATTTAGTGGTTCAAAGTTCAAAATTCTACTTAATGGGCATTTTGTGTCCAGAATTAGTGACTACATCATCTACAGTGTGGAAGCTGAGAACATAGGGAAGATTGTTAAGCTTTATGGGCCTTCTACTAAGGTGAATGCAATTGTTGGGGGTCAAACTAGTTGTAAAACTCCTGAAATTACTGCATTTGAAACATACCTTCCTGCGGACACTGATATTATTACCGTTCATTCCTTGCACGGGCCTAAAGTCTCAACCGAAGGTCAGCCGCTAGTCATAATCAAGCATCGGTGCGCTCGTCAGGAATCGATTGACTTCGTAGAATCATTAATGTCTTGCCTTGGCAGCAAGAAAGTGTATCTTTCTTATGAGGAACATGATAAAATTACGGCAGATACGCAGGCTGTTACACATGCAGCGTTTCTCAGCATGGGAGCTGCATGGGCAAAGATCAAAATATATCCCTGGACGTTAGGCACTGATAAGTGGTATGGTGGATTGGAGAACGTAAAGGTCAACATTTCACTAAGAATTTACTCAAACAAATGGCACGTTTATGCAGGATTGGCCATCACGAATCCTGCGGCCCATGATCAGATATTGCAGTACGCTGCTAGTGCCACTGAATTGTTTTCATTGTTCATCAAACACAATGAGAAAGAGCTTACCAACAGAATAATGAGAGCGAAAGAATTTGTATTTAAGAACCACACGGGGGAATTATTGCTAGATGACAAGTTGCTTGACAATTACTCTTTGACGCCTAAGCAGCACATTAATGAAGGCCAGCAACCTGTTCCCAACTCACACTTATCATTGCTCGCGATTGTTGACTCGTGGTATCAATTAAGCATAAACCCCTATGACCATATGATATGCTCAACTCCTCTGTTTAGGATATTTCTTGGTGTGTCTGAATACCTTTTCCTCACTCCGGGTCTACTAGAACAAACAATCAAGGCCGCAATACACGATGAGTCTTTCAGAAGCGACGACCTGGAGTTTGTGCTCTCTGCTAGAGAATGGAGCACGATAGTGACGTTTGCCAATTTTGATCTTTACAAGCGGCAATTCGAGATCGTCCAAAAGTTCTTTGAGCCCATGTTCCCCGAGGCAAACAAGCTTGGTAATGAAATGTTGAGGACAATTGCCAGTCACTCACGCTGATGATAAAGAAAAACAAAATGTTTACATATGCTGGTTTGTATATCTTCTTCCAGAAGAAGACTTCTAAATTATGCTACTTATTTTCACTTCCTCAGTCTTTTCCCGCTTGGCTCTGATTCATCTGTATTACTTGTATCCAAGCTTCTCTTGGGTACCGGACCCTTAGTATTAAAGTCCCCATCGCATGCAATAAGACTGTTCTTTGTACAGCTATCCTCGACCCGGCCCCCGACCGTGTTCGTAACCAACTCCATCTGTCTGCTCTCACGGTAGTAGCTCTTGACCATTTGGTAATCCCCTGGTACTAGTGACCCCAGAAGCTCCGGAAATTGAGTTTTGAACTCCTTGCAAATGATCCTGTTCCAAGCGTGAGTAAATTTCGACTTATCGCAGTCCGTGAGACATCTCCCGACAGTACACTTCTCAAAGAAGTGCCTCCAAACATGGTTCAGAAATGGCATTAATCCGCAATCCACTAGGACACAGTTCAGATGCGTGAGTGAAATGTTCCTGTTTGTTGGGTATAAATCGTTCGGGGTCAAGCATTTCATGATGATAGTTGGATCTTCCTCAGGACCGATAAACAACTTAACATAAAGCTCCACGGATGTCGAAGGATCATTAAGAACCAAGTGCCAGATGTGTAAGTTCGAATCCTGTGGTTTCAAATGATACAAAACATTCGCCTGATCATATATGTGAGCGCTACAGCGAGTCAGATTTTTCCATTCTCTCAAAAGCCGTCTGGTCAGCAAGCTTACCATCAGTAGACCGTTCCAATGCCAGACACTTGCCACCTCTTGTCAGCCTAGAGTGCATTTGTATTCCTTGAGATGCCCTTCTCATGGTTTTCCACTAACTTCTCACCCCAATGCCCTAAAGTGGTCTTCGTAGCCCTAAATACCGGGTAAATATATTCAGTGTCCGGCTCTCTCCTGTTACCCGACTAAAGTCTCGGACACAGGGTTCATTGGCTGTTGATCCACTTATATCGTTCTTTGGCTATGGTAATGGAGGTGGTAATCAAGGTGAATGGACCAGATTAAAGGACGCTCTCGCTAGATCTACTGGGTCGGTTTGATCTCCCTCTCTTACACACTTTTGCATTATACACTCACATATTGAGTTTTGGTGGTTGACTGAATTAATTATCAATAAAGGCCAAATCATTGAACTACTTGGAACTGAATAGCGTGCAGGATGGGAAACTTCTTCAGCTCTATGTTTGATAGGCTCTGGGGAGTGAATAAAGAACTCCGGATGTTGATCTTAGGACTGGATGGTGCAGGAAAGACGACTATATTATACAGATTACAAATCGGCGAAGTGGTGACAACGAAGCCTACGATCGGATTTAATGTGGAGACTTTGACGTATAAGAATTTAAAGCTGAACGTATGGGATCTGGGTGGACAGACCAGTATCAGACCGTACTGGAGATGTTATTACGCGGATACCGCCGCTGTGATATTCGTGGTGGATTCTACCGATAAAGATCGTATGTCCACTGCTTCAAAAGAACTGCATTTGATGTTACAAGAGGAAGAGTTACAGGATGCTGCCCTGTTGGTTTTCGCCAACAAGCAGGATCAGCCTGGAGCGCTAAGTGCCAGCGAGGTGAGCAAAGAATTGAACTTGGTCGAATTAAAGGACAGGAACTGGTCCATCGTTGCATCCAGTGCTGTCAAGGGTGAAGGTATCACCGAGGGTCTTGATTGGCTCATTGATGTTATAAAAGAAGAACAGTTGTAGCTTTGTATATACGTAATGTATTTAGCTTGCAAAGATTTAATGATTTTGCTTCAGCGAAAATTGAAGGTGTGGTAGACATCTATTAAACCATTAAGTTGTTTATTCAGCGATATAGAAGACTTCAGACCCATCCAGTAGCCTAATATGGTACTGAGGTTTGCGTTTCATGGATCATGGAGGTTTTTTCGCTTTTCCCAGGGGCCATTGAGACTCAATTCTGTTAGAAGCCTGCTCATCCCTACAGGTGGGATTCTCTATCTGTCACAGTTGCATAATAATAGATACAGGCTTCTGAATGAGAGTTTGAAACCTGATTCCCGAGGTGATACCTTTGAGATGGGGCTCTATATGTCCTCACAGCAAGAAATTAAGGAAAGGATTATTGAGGCCAGAGCTAGGAAACTAGAACGCTGTCGTAACATATTCACATTATACAGCAAAAAGCTGTTTTTCATTATCAAGGACAATGTGATAGAGCCTATATTCACAGTACTTCGTTTCTTAGAGCTTTCTGCCATCTTTATTCCCGTATTACTGGTCTATCCTGTATCGTTCTTTGGCAAGCACCTGGCGGTTGATGGAGATGAGAAAATATTGGAAACTCGTGGCTCGTTATTATGGTACACGATATTACGCAAAGCATTGGAATGGGCTGGTCCCAGCTTCATCAAATTAGGTCAGTGGGCAGGTTCGCGTACAGATATGTTTTCTCAAGGTCTGTGCCATGAATTGGGCAAGTTACACAGTAATGCCCGTGCTCATTCCTTGGAATACACTAAGGAGAAGATCTGTCAAAACCTTGGAGATGAATACCAGTTTGACGAGATATTTGATGAATTTCAAGCGAAGCCTCTTGGCGTAGGTGCCATAGCACAGGTTCATGTGGGTAAGCTTTCAGAAAAGTTTCTCACCGCTTATTACAAAGGGGAAGTGGAGAAAGATCTAAATCGATGGTGTGCGGTCAAAGTAATACATCCACATGCCAACAGGCAAGTTAACAGGGATCTGAAGATTATGACTTTCTTTGCCAACATCATTGATGTTATACCGACCATGGAATGGCTTTCGCTCCCCAGCGAAGTCGAGAACTTTAGTATCTTAATGCGCTTGCAACTCGATTTGAGGATCGAGTGCTTGAATCTGGGTAGGTTCAATGAGAACTTCAGGGATTCAAAGCAGGTCAAGTTTCCAACTGGATTCTCGCAGTTATCATCGCGAGATGTGCTTTTTGAGGAGTATATTCACGGTTTTCCTATGGAGCAATTTTTAAGCGTCAAAGATCAACTCAAGGACGTCGAACTTTGCCAGGAAGTTAGTAACCCTTTCATCGATGCTTTCCTGCAAATGCTCATCTTGGATGACTTTGTTCATGCGGATCTGCATCCAGGTAACGTCATGATTCGGTTTGTGAAGCTAAATAGGTACGGCACCAAGATCGTTTCTACCGAGGAGGAAAGCTTCCAGATAGTTCATTCACTCAAGACCAAACTACGTGAAAAGGATCCAAACTTTATTGAGGATTTCAAGAAGGTGCTGACCGATTACCTTCCTCAAATATGCTTCATCGATGCAGGGCTCATTACAGAACTCAACAAAAAGAACCGCATAAACTTCATTGCTTTGTTCAACGCTCTAGCAAGGTTTGACGGGTACCAAGCAGGAGAACTGATGATTGAACGTTCAAGAACACCGGAAACTGCCATAGACAAAGAGGTTTTCGCCTTGAAAGTTGAAAAATTGGTCAGCAAAGTTAGAAAGCGTACATTCACACTTGGGACAGTGTCCATAGGTGACCTACTGGATCAAATGCTCTCCATGGTTCGTTCCCATCACGTAAGAATGGAGGGCGATTTTGTATCTGTCGTTGTAGCAATCTTACTACTGGAAGGCATTGGAAGACAGCTAGACCCAGATTTGGATCTCTTCGCAAGGTTCGTATCCTACGTTATTGTTAATGATTTTCCACCGATCAAGACTTACTAACATGTTTCGATCTAGTTCCCTACCAATCCTACGAGAGTTCGGCTTACAGCGTGAAAGCACGAGTTTGTTACACGATGCAAGCACACTATCAATGCTTAAGATATGGGTTGGGCTTGAAGTCCGCTATTTGATGACTACATCGGCAAAAAAGATCTTCGATTTGGTCAAGACAGACCAACTTTGTCCCAACTACTAATTTCTTACTAACATAAAGAACTAAGCTTGATAAAGATTCTACACGTGGGGCGAGGCGTAATTAGCCGCTAAAGGCATGTGGTAATATATCAGTCCCTAAAATCGATAACTTGACTCAAGCATACTCTATATAGCTGTTTGATAGGTTCATTAGCTCCATGTCTCTTGGTGAGACTAAGAGCACGGTGCTTCATATATAAGCAGTTACGAAAATTATACGACACAAACTTCTCATAGCCATTCAAACTGGGCAATGAAGTTTGGAAAGACCTTTCCAAACCATCAGGTGCCAGAATGGAGTCACCAGTACGTTAATTACAAGTCTCTGAAGAAGCTTATTAAGCAAATAAACCAAGAACAGGAAAAGCTCTACCGTCAAAACAGGGGCGACACCGAAGGTACTCAAAAGAGACCACTCAAGTCTAGAGACCCAACGAATATACAAGACAATTTTCTGGATAATGCTGAAGTGAAAAAGCTTTTGGCCTCTTTCTTCTTTGCCCTTGATAGAGATATCGAGAAGGTCGACAACTTCTACAACATGCAGTTCTTGGAGTATGAAAGACGGTTGCGCAGGCTGACCTCTTCTGCTCAGTTTACCGATGTTAATAATGTTCTTTTGGCCCAATCTGGAATCACATTGATCCGTGGTCTGCAAATCTCTCACTTACACTCCAACGGCGTTGATCCTGGTTTTAATGGTCAAGCCCAGAAGAAAGAACGTACTCCAGAAATTGCGCCAAGCACTCACGATATATCAGATGCCCTTGATGAAGTGCTGGGCATGTTGCTGGAGCTTAGATCGCATTTCCGTAACCTAAAATGGTATGGCGAACTGAACAAGAGAGCGTTTATTAAGATCTTAAAGAAATTGGACAAGAAAGCTGGTACCAACCAGCAGCAAGCCTACCTTCAAGCTAGAATTTTGCCGCTGGGATTTTCAAATGACAGTGAAGTTACTAAGAATCTAGCCATAGTGAATGAGTTTCTGGACAAGGTTTCATTCAAAGTGAAAGGTTACAATACCCATGAAGCTAGTTATGTGAATAACAATAGCTTAGACCAAAATTTGAATGGCATTCAAAACTCGAAGGATCTTACATACGCCCTAATCGAGAAAGATGATGGGCCAGGTTTGATTAACGAGCTCACTGCCGCCTACCGTTCGGTTGTGTTGATTTCAACAAGAGTTTTGGTAAATTTACTTAACAAATCTGCTCTTATACAATCTTTCAAGTGTGTTGACGCTCTGCTAGAGGTTATTCCTTCTTTACGTGATCCGACTGACATCAACGTCAGAAACTTCTTTCATCACCATGTCATCGCCCTAGGGAAGAATCATAGAAAAATTGTTGAATCAAAGAATGATGATTCAGATGCCAGCGGGGATATGACGCAAAATAACGTCAACGGATTGGATAACTTGAACGCCCTTCTTCACGAAAACACAAGCTTAGAGGCGGCTGCACCACCTTATTATACTTCAAAGCTAGTCGGCGCTTTTGGACCTGATGGTGTCAACTCCAATGATTCCCCAGCTTCTCTGATATACATCCTAAACAAGTTGCCCGCTCACTTGAGACCTTGCTTGTTGCAACGAGACAATTATAAGCGAACCCCACTTCATTACTCTTCTCAGTATGGTTTGGTTGAGGTGACGAAAATCATAATTGAAAACTTGAAGGAATGGGGTGCCTGGAATCCGGACGTTCCGATCGACGACATTTCCAACTGGGGTGACAGTGAAAGGCTGACACCTCTCCACTTGGCTGTTTTGGGATCACATCCACTAACTGCAACTACCTTACTTTCATACATGAATCCATCAAAGATGGTGAGCTCTCCACAACTACTTCATTTGGCTACAAGGCTCAATTCTGCACCTTTGATAGAGGCATTGTTGTCTGCAAGCGGATTTGATGTGAACTATCGTGACGAAGAAACATTTGAGACCCCCCTGTACGTTGCAAGCAAGCTGAACCTGCTTGATGCTGCATCATGTTTGCTCAAAAATGGTGCAAACACCGAAATACGTGAGAAGTTGTTTGGTTGGTCACCCATTTTTGTGGCCGCTGCAGAAGGTTTTGGAGAAATGGTACAACTTTTGGTTGATAACGGTGCTGAATACGTGGTATTCGATGAAAGTGGATGGACTCCTATGGAACATGCGGCCTTGAGAGGCCACCTGAATATAACGAGAATGGTGAAGATCACAGAACATCCAGAAGTCACAAACCCACGGGTGCCAGTGAGTGGTGACATAGTTGGAGAGGTGGAAAAGGTAGTTGATGAACCCCAATTTAGCACATCAGTAATTGCATCGAGTAGCCAAAGTTACGACGGGAATTCCTCGATCAACCATGTATCATCCTCTAATTCTGGAACCTTGACTCAGAGGGATCTTCTACAGTCTTCAAGGAGCGGCCAAAGCCTTCACAATAAGCCTCATGTAAACGAGCTACCTCGACCAGTAAAGTCGTTCGGCCACAGTTACCTAAGTGAGAACGAATCCATAATTCTGATTACACTCGGCAGTAATGACACTAGGGAGACAAGTCCTGCTGTCACACTTAACAACGTTCCAGTTACTAAGGTCTCATCCACTGAGCTTGATACGGCATTGTCTCTGGTCATAAGCTGCAGCAATGACTTGAATGACACTCCAATTCTAATAGATTTGCCATTGGATGCTAACTTGGATCGCGTTTCTTTCAAAGTACCATACAGTCAGGACAGCCCACATGTGGTTTACTTTGACATAGTCCCCACCTACAGTTCAGTTTCAACTAATGATGTTTATCCAAGGGAAGAGCATTATACAACAACAGATTCCCTGGGGAGATCCCATAGCTCCCTGAGCTCCAATATGTCGTTGGCTAAAGAAACAAGATCCCCAAAGGTTTTAGGGCGTGCTGTTGCTTTGCTAAATAAGACGGGAGCTTCTGTCGGTGTAAATCGCCGCTCTCTGAATGACAGTGTTACTCTACCGATCATTGCCAGTGAAACACTGGATGTTTTGGGTACAGTTTCCTTCGAGTATATGATGGTTTCTCCATTCAAACATCCTAAAATGTCTTTAGGCCGTACAGAGACCTACTGGAAGTCTTTAGTCTCGACAAGAGTTATCGGACACCGTGGGTTAGGGAAGAATATGTCCACCAAGACGTCACTTCAACTGGGTGAAAACACAGTTGAGTCCTTCATTGCCGCAGCATCGCTGGGCGCCTCCTATGTTGAGTTTGACGTTCAGTTGACCAAGGACAACATCCCAGTTGTATACCACGACTTCTTGGTTGCTGAAACGGGTGTTGACATCCCGATGCATGAACTAACCCTCGAGCAATTTTTGCATTTGAATAATGTTCAAAATCATATGAACGGATTCAACACCGATGAAAGGCGCCATTCCCTGGATGACAGTGGAGTCTTCAATAAGGCTTTCCGTAATGGTTCCAGCAGCGGTAATGCCTACTCGAACATTTCCAAAGTCTTGGAGAACAGAATGCGTTTAACCAAGACTTTCAAGGAGAAAAACTACAAGGGCAATTCTCGTGGCCACTCTATTGCCTCTTCATTTGTTACTCTGAAAGAATTGTTCAAAAAAATACCTGCCAACGTCGGCTTCAACATTGAATGTAAATATCCAATGGTTGATGAAGCAGAACAAGAGGATATCGGGCAGATTGCGGTTGAAATGAACCATTGGGTTGACACCGTTTTGCAAGTTGTTTATGATAATGCCAATGGTAGAGACATCATGTTTTCGTCATTCCATCCAGACATATGCGTCATGCTTTCATTGAAACAGCCATCAATCCCGATCCTATTCCTGACAGAAGGTGGAACCGCTAAGATGGCCGATGTGAGGGCAACCTCGTTACAGAGCGCGATCCGATTCGCTCGCAGCTGGAATTTGCTGGGCATAGTATCGGCGGCAGCACCAATCATTGAGGCGCCACGACTGGCCCAGGTGGTTAAATCCAGCGGTCTGGTTTGTGTGACTTATGGTGTTGAAAACAATGACCCCGAGAACGCCAACATTGAGATGGACGCTGGGGTTGACGCTGTCATTGTCGACAACGTCTTGGCCGTGCGTAAAGGATTGACCAAGGAGGCCTAGCACCCACTACAAAATAAGCACTACAGGAGCAGCAATTGCTTACAGGTCCATCTCAATTTAACACCTATTTTATCATCAACTAAAAGTCATAAACGATTCATTAAAGCAAACATACAAACCATATAAATTGCTTATACATATACCCTATGCAGTGGTAACAGAGAGTCTTCTGACCCTAGAAGACCCAACCTGCGAGTGTAGCTGGTGGCTAGAGCTTAATTCCTCCTCCATCTCGATCAATTTCTTCATCGTAGCCTCATCCTCGAAAGTTTTCTTGATCTTGTCCACGTCCTCAGAGCGTTTAAAGAACAATTGGACAGATCTGGTCGAAGCAGCCTCGTTGATATAGTGGTACGCATCAGGGAAAGGCTGAATGTGCTCCACTGCACAACCGACCATCGTGTTGTTGATGAATTTCAACAATGTGACGTCGCTCACAGACAATGGGATGTTAGCAACTACGACCGAAGAGTTTTGCATGCTAATTGATTATAAAGAGGTGAGTGGTATGTGAACTCTTTGATCAGGAGTAAGAGAGAGAGAGATAAACTCCACAGAGCTACTGATCCTGTCCTTCTTATATACCCGTCTTCTAGAACTCCGGGGTCCCGGCCTCCCCAAAAACTCCGGGGTAACCCGGGGGTGGCAGACCTAGCTAGCATAAGACACTGAACCTTTAACGATCAGACCATAAGCTGTCTGGAACCAGTGTGATTGGCCATTTAACGTGGGATAATGCCTGGAACGCGAATAATAGCATGAACTTTTATGTAATGACGTAGACTGTATCTAACTAGATCAGGGTTTCCCCCAGTGCGCACCTGGCGATGGCACAGCCGGCAGAAATAGTGTCGACAATGTGCAGGTCGTGGGTGGCTAGCGCTGGGTTGCACTCGACTACGTCGAGTGCCACCAGCTTGCCTGTTTCTGAGAGCCTCTCGCAGAGGAAGAGGGCCTCTCTGAGGGTCAGACCGCCTCTTACCGGGGTACCCGTAGCTGGGACAAATAGTGGGTCGACTGCGTCGACATCGTAAGAACACATGATGGGCGATTTTCCGTCTGGGTTGATGGCTTTTAGCGCCATTTCGATCACATTGTTGATCCCGTAACGGTCAACGTGGTACATAGAGAAGGCCTTGATGCCCAAGTCGCGGATAATCTTCTTTTCGCTCTCCTCGACGTCCCGAAGCCCAATGTAGGCGATCTTCTCGGGCCTCAAGTTACCAGGGACCCATTTGAGTGGTTCCGGACAGTCTTTGTCCTCGTTAAGGCCGAGCAGGAAAGAGACTGGGCACCCGTGCAGGTTTCCCGACTCAGTAGAAGACAGGGTGTTGATATCTGCGTGAGCATCGATCCATAGCAGACCAACATCTGGGTGTTGATCTACCACTGCAGAAACGGTTCCTATGGCGATCGAATGGTCACCTCCGATGGTCAGAGGAAATTTGCCCTCCTGTAGTGAGCGCTTGACTGTCTCATAGATGAGTTCCGTGGCCTCACCGACCAGGTTGGGACGCTTTACCACCCCGTATTTATCTTTCGAGGTGTCCTCGAGCATTCGTTTGACGATTTTTTCGTTGTCGAGCGGACGCTCAATAGTTGTCTTCCATCCGAGCTCTTGCAATTGGGACTCTAGCCCGTGCTTCAACATATACTTAGGCCCACTTTCTACACCCAAGTGGCCTTGACCACCTGCAAAAGGTGCCAGTACCAGGGCCAGTTCATTGTTTTTACTGTATTCGTATTTTGGGGTCTGCATGCTTATTGATGGTTTATATGGTTTATATGCACTGATCTGGGATCTAACAGTCCATTAGAAGCGACACAGGCCCCGACTTATATACCTTTGACTACCCGCTTGTAACTGCACTTAACAACCATAGCCGTGCGTTACTCGAGTCTCTGTTGATTGCACTTAAAGGAACCGTGTTTCACGACCGTAAGGCTTATCGGATCTGTATCATTGCTTATCGATTGGCTCGAGCCTTGGACGACCCAGGGGCTTCTGCGTCGAGATCAGCAGTCGGCTCGTTCTGTTGGCTCGTCCTGTAGGTTACGGGCTGACAATTGGCTGAATGCTGATGCACTATGTGATCGGTGGTAATCAGCTTGTTTGTTGTCGTTGTAGTTGGAAGAGAAGAGATTGGGCTAACTGCCTCGAGATAGCGTAGGACCGCATACTTTAACGCGTAAAAGATTATGATGTATTTGCTAGGGCTTTTGCGTGTGTTTCTTTCGCTTCATTGAGCTTGATGCTTTGAGTTGTTTATCATGGATGACCAGCGAAGCGAAGGAAGTGTACAAGATTAGCGCTCTATATGGCTATAAAGAGTGCGCTAAGTCGTTTGGGTTTCAATTTACTCGTCTGAGCCTGCGCTGGTGTGGCTCTGACGAGTCCCGGCATTCGCACAACTAGGGTAGAGGCCGTTGGGAAGACTACGGGCTACAACGTTTATTATATAGTAAAGTGCTTGAAACATCGTCTAGTACAGGTATGGGACAAAGCGTGCTAGGCTCACTGACCGGGCTACAAGAGGGTACCACTGTCCTCAGAAACAGAAATGGGTTCATCTCGCCTCTATTGCAAATCTAGTCCCAAAGCGATTCAACTATACCAGAAAGCATGCTTTAATCGGCCAAGAGATACACTGCCCTCAGGTTGCCTCTCGGTTGGATACCTTGGTGTATCAGGCTTGCCCCCATTGTGTGAACTTCAGGATTCGAGTTAGGCGACAGAGGAGTCATCTGCGCATTACTCTCCGTACGGTGCCAATGCCCAAGCTGTCTCTCTTGTGAACTGTAAGGCCATTGACTGAGAAGTTGGCTGCCCCTAGTCTGCCTTGTAGGTTTAGTGTTAAAGAGAAATCATTCTTCCAATCAGTTTCTGAAGCGCCGTGGCGCAGTGGAAGCGCGCAGGGCTCATAACCCTGATGTCCTTGGATCGAAACCAAGCGGCGCTACTTTTTTTTTATTTTGACGATCGGAACGTCACCACTACAATTGAGCATGTCATTCGAATCTCGATGTTTGATGGAGGCTCATTAACACCGAATAGTCACAAACATCAGCCCAAATGGCCGATAGTAACTCAGGTTTGTACCCCTACCAACTAGACGAAGAAGACCACTATAGGAACAATCACTACGGTCATTTTGCTTCTCTTTCAGCTGCTGGGAACGCGTTCAGCATGGTATCGTCTGAGAAAGAAGAGCCAAAATTACAACCAATAGTTATGTTAGAGAAGGGAGACGAAGAAGAGAAATCAGGAATACTCGTTTCCGTAGAGCAGAAACTTCCCACGGTTAGACGTATAGATGTGCTTGAATATCTGATTAACTCGCTCGCCGGAAAGGATAAATTGGCCAAGATCCTCAAATACACATTAGATCTCCTGCGGCTGCTCGTGAGCAACTCACGGGCGGGGATCACCAAGTGGGACCCCACTGTTTTGATGTATTACAAGAAAGTCTTGAAAAACCTAAATGTGCGTTCTGTGATAAGACATCCAGTGACAATATCTAAGATACTTTTAGTGGCCATCTTTCAGAATTTTGAATCGAAAGCAGAGTTCGTCAGCCAGCAACTGAGCACGTATCGCTATATCCTACGTTTCGGTGGGACTCCATTCCGAGTGATCAAGATGTTCAACAAATTGCAGCAAACGGAGCTGGACCGTGCGAAACTGGAGAAATTGTGGTTCAACGAGAGCTCGCTAAGAGACTTTTTGGATCTGTACTATGGCGTGTGTGATGAGATGGTCCTTTTGCACAAGCTTAAAGTATGGTCTCATCCAGGGCTGTATACATGGTTCTCCAGGCACGAAGCACTCTCGTGGCAGTACGACATTATGCTGAGCTTGAAAAACGCCTGGCTGCAGTTGGATAAAATCCGTAGGAAAATTGTTGAACTAAACATACAGCAGCGGGTCAGGGCGAAGGCTTTGAAACTATCGGAGAATCTACAGGGCAATCCTGGTTATACTTCACCCATACGCAGGCAATTGCTAAGCGATCTCAACAACGGGAACGGCAATGACTTGGATATTCTACAACAAATTGAACGACTCAAGCAAGAGAGAAAAATAGCCTATTTGGATATAATCAGACTGACTTTCGATTGCCTTGCTAACTGCACAGACATATTCAATCTGAAGACTCCACCGGGCACCTACGGGGTTTTGTCACTCTGTTCCGGTGTCACCGGTCTAGCAAAGCTATGGATCAACGCTAAGAAAGAGCTACTAAAACAATCGGACTCTTGAAAATTTGTGTACTAATAATATTTAATTACAATGCATGCACTATTATACCCATTCCGCTTCAACTTGAGATTTTTGAAAAGTATAGTCTTTACGATTGACAGTGGCGATCCCGTCCTTCAAGCTGCACTTCCAGCGCGCCTTGGTCCTCGTTACTTTATCGTACAAGCAAAGCATTAGGTTTTCGTCTGGGCCGTCCTCTTCACCTTCAGAAATCAAATAGTCATCATCGGAGTCGTCCAGCTCTGAACCCACTTCATCTGTATCGAGAAGTGCGCTCCTCTTGGCCTTTTTCGCCTCCTGTTTCAAAAATTCCGCCTCCTGGCCGTTGTTATATGATAGAGACAGCTCGATTTCCTGTGAGCCTCCCGATTTGCTCTCGGCTTCTTTCTTCACATACTGCTCCTCCCCGGTATCTTTTTCAGCTGAACCATTGGGCTCATTTGTATCTAATTTCTCCTGCGATCGCTGTTCTGCAGATGAGGTGTCGATTTTGTTCGAGTCATCGTTTGGGAAGCCCGGTAGCACCAGACCTTGTGATTCGCTGTTTAAAGAATACTCTGAGGGAACGGCATTATTTTCGCCTCCCAGAAAGTCATTCCCGTTTCCCAAATTTACCATGGGTTGTTGTAGGCCCTTTTCTTGGGGGTCCCAACTGAAGTTGGCCACCCTAGTCTCTGAAAGCTTCAGCTGCCAAACCCTTTTCAGGTCCTGCAAAGTCTGCTCATCAATTCCAGCGTTCTCAAAATCCTCCCGCACTTCGTTTACCACAGAATCCACTATAGTTTCATACACCCTGCTGGCCTCCGGATTAGACATATTTCAAGCAAGTTATACCTGATTATCCACTGAATGATTTCACTGCCGAAAGAACCAAAAACACGCCGCACAGAACAGAAAAAAATTCCTATAAGGGCTCACTTAAGATAACACTAGCCTGGATGATACCAATCGGATTCCACTGGGCGCTTGCACCTGCTGGATTATTGCTCTCTTTAAAGTGGTCCTCGAAGCGGATAATTCGCCTCTGAGTTTGAAATTATCGTATTTTTATACCAATCCGGGTAATCAGTACGCTATCGCCATGATAGCTTTCAAACTGGCTCATACTTGGTCTATCAAGAGCTCTGATGGTTGGCTAGGCACTCTTAGTTGCTCATTCAGAACTCGGTTTTCTTCTTGTGCTATTTGTTGTGCTGCATTGTTCGTGTTTCTGTCAACAAATAAGACGCGTAAGGTTACTTGTATGAAGATCGAGCAGTTGAAAAACACACAACGTCGAGATGTCTGGTGGGCACGCTATGAGTGATCAGCTGAATGGTATGAGTAGCCCTCTTCCGAGGACGCCGGTTCAGATGACACCAATAAAGAATAGTGAGCCAGAAGTAGCGGCAGCTAGCGTGGTTCTTACAAGGTCTGCGACACGATTGAAAGTACATCCGCATGGATTGCAGGTGAGAATAAATCCAGAAGACTCACTGTTCTATCAAGGATCTCCTAAGTCCCTAAACCGAGTTGAGAGAATGTCCGATAGGTCTCTGGATTGTGTTAGGAGGAGTGATTTAGAGGGAAATAACAATGCACTTGAGAGGATTGACATCAATCAGATGTTCTCGACGAGCCAAGAAAATGTCGAAAATAACAGTGGAAGAAATTCTACCATACGTGTTAACCATTCACCTATGAGGCTGGATATGAGTTCACCGATCAAGTCTACCGGTGTCAAGGAAGAAGAGGGTCCGCAACCTAAGAGACTGAAGTTGGAATTAGAATGTGTTCCAAACTTGGGACAGCCCGGTCAGGATGATGGAAAGGAAGGTGAGGAACCAGCGATAGGGTCGCCCGAGGTAATTGAGATGATAGATACAAAAAGTAGCCCCATGAAAGAGTTCAGCCAGGCCGAATTGGATAAGGCCCAGGAGTCAGGAGAAGGTTCTAATGGTACTCCAAAGGGGCAATTCTCCAGCTTGCATGCTTTAACGCCTGTTCACGATGATGGCGACGAGTTTGACCGTCATTTGGATGATCTTGAGATGGATAAGGAGTTCCATCTTGTTACTAGTCGAAATGAGGAGCTTATCAAGCAGGTGCACATGCTCAACAGGAAATTGAACAAGGTAATGACCAGTTGTGATGTTGCCTTCATCCATTACAAGAAGATGAAAAGCGAGTGCGACTCCTTAGCCGCCGAGAGTGAGCAGAAACTGCGCAAAAGCTATGAAGAGCTGCGGACGGTGAGCAAAGAACGCGATAAGTTCAAAAATAAGGCAGAAAAGCTCCAGACCCGCATAGGTGAATCTCATGATGAGTTTCATATGCTTAAGCAGAACCAATCGATCTTACAAAGCAAATATGAGACACTCGTAGACGAAACTGAATCAATTAAGAAGAGAGAAAGTGAATTGAACGCAGAGCGGTCTCTTCTGAAGGAGAGAATAGCAACGAAGGAACAGGATTATGAGGATTTGAAAGAAGAACTAAAGAGTGTTTCAACACAACTACAAGAAGTCTCTATAGGTAGCGCAAACCTGGAAAATGAAAAGAAAGAGTTGGAGAGTCAGATCGCCGAGTTACAAGAAAAGCTGGCAAGTAAGAATGATGAGTTTAAGAATTTGCAAACACAATTGCAGCGCACCATCAGCGCTGAACAAGGAGCAAACAATGAAACAGTGGCACGCTTGAACGAAGTTGTTGCTCAGAAATCTGATCTTGAGGCAGAATTCGAGGCCTTCAAGGCAGCAGCAGAAGCAGATCGTGAGAGTATGCAGAAGCGAACGGATGTGATTGAAAAACAGTCTAACGTGGTGGAAAAAGAGCTACAAGAGTTCAAGGACCGCTCAGAACACCTCCAGGAAGAATTAGATGCAAAGATATCTCACATAGAACAGATGAATAAAAGGATGGAGGAGCTTAACGATGATGCAGAAATTGGCAAAGCAGAAATTAGAGAACTTCAAGAGAATAAACTAGAACTAGAACGTACGAACGCCTGCCTGGAGAGCTCAATCGCAGAACTAGAAGAAAATGTCAGAGAATGGCAGAACAAATATCACCAGGAAGAAAGTAAAGAAAAAATCTCACTCGAGCTGGAGAGTATGCAACTCAAGAACAGCAACATTGAAGCCGAGCATTCAGCGGAGGTCGAACAACTGCAAAGAGAGTTACAATCGCTGAAGGACGGTTTGAAAGGGAGGTCTGAGGAGATCGACTACTTGAAATCTATAAACGAAGAGCTGAAGAAAGAGAACAAAGCCCTTGAGGAGAAATGTCAAACTTCGCTCGATGACCAATCAAGAGCCTCGGATCATCAGAATGTTGAATCTTTAAAGAAAGAATTGGAAGCATGGAAGGAAAAATATCAGGCGAAGGAGATAGAGTCGAACAAGTCGCTAAAACTTCTTGCTGAGGACCTTTACATCCAGTACTCGTCAAAACATGAGCAAAAAGTTAAACTTCTCAAAAAGGGCTACGAAACCAAGTTTCAAGGCAAGCTGGACAGAATTGCGCTACAGAACGAAGGTCTCATGCAAGAAGTCGAATTACTAAAGAACCAACTAGGGACTGAGAGAAAGGAAAAACAAAAGCTGCTCGAAGTACTGGAGACGAAGAAGTAATAAGCTATTGATAGTATAACGTATATAGTTGGGTTTAAAATTTGGTTTTCAATGATGTTGCATTTAGCCGCCAAGCTCTTTTAGAATTAGAAAGTGAGGAATAAATCCAGCTGAAAACAAAACAGACAGTTACAAAGCAGCTTACAGACTAAGCTCCAGGCATTCAAGACTGCTTCATTTACATCTTAGGTTAAGAGTGGATAATGAACCGCCCCTGAAATTTCTTCATAATGGAACCACGGCATAATAGTAAAGCTTACAAGATACAGGCGACATAGATGGCCATCATGTCGCAGTACTGGTGAAGTATGATCCTAGTACGTTATCCAAATACCAAAGCTCAATCATCAACGAGTTTCGAACCCCACACATGTGTTCGAGTACCAGAAGATACTGTCGTCTATGTGAATTGATCGCGAATCAGGGTTTGCACTATGCCCCCCCATTCCATCAAATTTTATTTTCTAATCTGTTTGAGCACAGGAGATATAAACCTAGTACAGTATTACATCTTAGCATCTGGTTCCGCTAAGTGGGCGAGATAGTCAATTACTGCCAAGCCTCGGTTGGTTCTCCTTTTGAAACAAAAACGAGCAAGTTTCTACCCCTTCTAGCCCTCATGAGTCCGCAAGAAGCAGCAGATGCCCTGCTCACTTTATGCTTGGCAAATTCTTTGTTGTGCCTTCGCCCATATGCTTCCTGCTGTAGCGCCCCATTCCTTCCACGAACGCCAAACATAATAAAGAAAGACTTGAATTGAACGAAAGTCAAAAGATACACAAATACTTCTCTCTGAAGTACTAAGAGGGTGGGAAACATTTGAGGACATTAAGCCTGTGAGAGGTCGAGCCTAACTGCAAACTATTTGCTGCTTGTACCTTTGATAGGATAGACCAGCTGAGTCTTAGTTGTTGTAAGCCATGGCTAATCAAATGAACTCACATACCACATTGGACTTGCTGGCTGAGTATAATGACCATACGAACCAGAGAGACAAGGCTATAGAACACATTGAGAGGAGAACAGTGAGTGAGGATAATAGGCCGTCCTATGACGATCTTTTTAAAGAGAATGTGAAGCTAAAGTTACAGATTCAAGAGCAAGCAACTGAGATTGAGAGCTTGATCAAGGTAATAGAAGGTTTAAGAGATTCGAAATCGAACACCGAGGACACCGTTACAGAGAAACCACAAAGCGTAGAAACAAACGCTCCTGCGGAGATTGTTCTACCACCAAGGTCCGCAGATAGGAATAGAAACACCAAGAACTTGAGAATCCCGATTCCACTTGACAGTGGATCGATTGAAAGCTCTCCCACTACCGTACCACTTATAGACGTAACTTCAAGTGTGGCAATCGAAGGTGAAAATGCTGATCGCAAGGCCACGGAAGATAGCGAGAAAACGTCTGCAATTGATGGAACAATCGCATCACCAGAAAACACACAGTCTGCTATGAGTCTTGCTACTCCCCAAATGGATGGAAGCCCAGCTACTTCCGTACAATATACTACTTCAAGAATATCAATTACCTCACCGCATAGCCCTCGCAGGGTTGCGGTGCAGACTCGTATACGCTCGCCACAAAGTATCAACCGAGTTGCGGCAGTCATAAACAATCAAGTTCATTCTCCTTTAAAATCTGATTCAGGTCTGAGTATCAAGCTTTCGGAGCAATTCGAACGTACAGATAGCCCTTCCTCTTCGTCATTCGCCCAACAGGAATATGTTAGGGAAAGTCCGGCTTCGCGAACTGCTGCACTGAAAATCGACGATAAACAGAATGAATTCTCTCCGGGCTCAAAGCGTAATTTGAACAGCTTTGCGGAATTTTTGAATGACACTTTTGGAGAGGATAATGAGGGTTCGCCACTCAAGAATGTCTCGTCTTCGATAAAACCTCCTCCTCCACCATCGTTCAGTTCACTACCTGGAGGCAAAGATTCACCGACATCTCTGAAACTGGGATCTCCTGTCATTTTAAACAGGACTAACAATGCCACTGAACCTGGAACTAACGTCTTCAACAGTTCATCTCATCTTCAACCGAAGAAAAGTGAGAAGTCCGAATCTCAAACGCAAACAGCAACTAGGAAAGCATCGTCAGAAAGTCTATTAGCAAAGTCGGCAGGAACGACAGACCCCCCGAGCGTACAACTAGGATCAGAGGGTGCCCCTTCTTCTGGTCTACAGGCTGTACCAGGGGCAGGTATTAATGGGCAGCGTAAGAGGAGCGTGAGCTCCCTCAAAACTCCCTCACAGACCCTCAGATCTGAAATACCACTTTTTGTTCAACCTGAGGAGTTTTCCAGCATCAGGGTCGAAGTGTTGAGCACTCTGTACCTCGAGACAGAGAGTTCCACCAGACATCAGCAATTACTTTTCAGTGTTATTGACCGGAAATCCGATAAGGAGATGTTCAAGTTCTCAAAGTCTGTTCAACAACTTCTAGAACTCGACGCTTTTCTCAGACCTCAACTCTCCTCCTATGCAGTACCAACTTTGCCAGATAAGAGTACTTTTGAAAGCCTTGTACCTACTAAGGTTGATAACAGGCGGGAATCAGTGAGCATGTACTTTTACACAATGTTCAGCATTCCAGAATTTCCACGATCAGTTGGTCTTCGTATTGCACAATTCATGAGTACGGACACCGTTGTGAACCCATTGATACTAGGTGACACGGTCAGAGAGGGCTCGCTGTTGATGCGTAGAGCAAAAGCGTTGAGCAATGGACCCAACTGGAGAGCACGTTATGGTGTCCTTGGCGGTGAAGTTTTGCAACTGTACGACAAAGGACAATCGGCTGAAAGAATCAGACTAAAACTCTCCTCTATAGAGCTGCTTCCTAACCTTCCCGAGGACAAGTATGGCACGAAAAATGGTTTTGTTATCAACGAGCACAAACAGAAAGGGCTTTCGAGCACATCGAGGTACTATCTTTGTGCGGAGACCTCTAGAGAGCGAGAGCTGTGGATTTCCGCCATCAGCGAATTCATAACAAACCCCTTGATACCGCCATCATCCAGTGCAGGAAGCATCAGTACGGGCGGTGATGGTGGTAGATCTTCAGTCAAGACAGATCATTCATCAGATTATACTTATGTGACTGGTCTAACTAACGAATCGAACCAATATGATACAAGTGGGAATTCTGTGAGTTCGCAGCTCGAGCCAGATGAAAGCGCCGATTATGATAGAGATAATAGAAGAATGAAGATGAGAAGCTTCTTTCCTTTCAAAAAGCTCACCGCGAATGCTTTGGGTATGGTGATCGATGACAACGAGACGGTCGAGTCAGTCGATTCGGAAACAAAATTCTCCGACAACTCAATTGCAAAGTCTTTGGAGACAATGAATCTAGGTAGAAACGCTTCAAACCCAAACCTTGTTTTTGGATCTTCTTTGGAGGATTGCTTACAGCTGAGTTCTCAAATGTACCAGGGTAAATATGAGATTCCAAGCGTCGTTTATCGATGTTTAGAGTTTCTCTACAAAAACTACGGTATCCAGGAGGAAGGAATTTTCAGGCTTAGTGGTTCAAGTGCGTTGATCAAGGCATTGCAAGAGCAATTTGATAGAGAATACGATGTTGATCTATGTACTTACAACAGAAACGTGAAGAATACGACTGACTCATCAACTGGGACCTACATTGACGTAAACACTGTCAGCGGATTGTTGAAGCTATATCTGCGGAAGCTACCGCATTTGATCTTTGGAGAAGAAAACTACGCATCATTCAGGGATATTGTGGAAAGGAACAGTAGCAATCCCGAAAATACAGCATATGGCCTCAGAGAACTCATACGCAGCGGTGCAATCAAAGAGGCAAATTTGTCACTCATGTATGCGCTTTTTGAACTATTGGTAAGGATACAAGAGAACAATGCCCATAACAAAATGAACCTAAGAAATTTGTGCATCGTTTTTTCACCAACATTGAACATTCCCGTATCGATTCTTCAGCCATTGATTGTTGATTTCAATTGTATCTTCAAAAATGAAGCACCAGTTCCGAAAATTGAAAGAGAGGAACTGGATATCCACATACCCCGCGTTTAGTGGGGCCATTGATGTAAAATTTTGGTCGACTATATTACATGCTAAACTTGTAACCATAAATACTGGAAGGATTTTGAATTGTATGACATGTTTGTATAATAAATAACTCTGTAGATGACTTCTGATGGAACCCGTAAATTAATGTCGAACACGTCTATTTCCTTGCTCTCTTTTTCAAAACGTTCTCGATGAAGGACTCTCCCGCTTTGTATGATGATCTGACCAATGGGCCTGATGCACAATACAAGAACCCCAGATCTAAAGCCTTCTGCCTCCATGATTCAAACTTCTCGGGTGTGACGTATTCGACAACCTTCATATGTCTCTTCGTAGGTCTCATGTACTGACCGAATGTTACCACGTCACAGCCGACTGAGCGAAGGTCCTTGAGCGTTTGCACAACCTGTTCGTCCGTTTCGCCCAAACCAAGCATGATAGAAGTTTTGGTGATTAAAGTTGGAACGGTCTCCTTTGCTCTCTTCAGCACACTCAGAGACTGGGTATATGTTGCTCTCCTGTCTCTGACGTGGGGAGTAAGGGCCTCCACGGTTTCCATGTTATGGGCATAGACATCGAGCCCGCTTCTCGCCATGACATCAACCATTTCGAGGTCACCTCTGAAATCTCCAGAGAGAGTCTCGACCAAGATTTTAGGAGCCTTTTGCTTGATTTTTCTCACGGTCTCCGCCAGGTGGTGCGATCCACCGTCAGGCAGATCGTCTCTATCGACTGTCGTCAGAACCACGTACCCTAGTCCCCAGCGCGATACAGCTTCTGCCGTATTCTCCGGCTCGTTCGGATCAGGTTTAGATGGGGTCCTGTTTGTCTTGACCGAGCAGAACCTGCACCCACGGGTACAGGTGTCACCCAGTAGCATAATCGTTGCGGTAGCCTTCGATTTGTCCCCTCCGCCCCAGCACTCGCCTATGTTGGGACATCTCGCTTCCTCGCAAACTGTACTGAGCTTTAGGTCCGCAACGTCCTTCTTCAGCTTGTGGTAATTAGATCCCTTGGGTATGGGCACTTTCAGCCATTTGGGCAGTCTCTTGGCCTCCTCTGCGTTCTGTCTGGCCCTCTCGAGCGGGTCCACAGCATAGTCTGCTGCTCTTCCCGACAAAAATTCTTCAAAACTGGGACCCTTGTTCAGACTATCCTTGAAAACAGTAGCTCTTCTCCTCTTGGGGGTCGACTCAGTGATAGGATTAGTCCTCGTTGTCGAGATCAGTCTACGACAACCATGCGTTCTAAATACACCTCTCATGCCCCGAAACTGCAACATTTCTCAAACCAAAGACTTCTAGTAACACTATCCACCTCTGATGACTTATCTAGACACTCCAGCAGGCCGCCTAAGTACCCAGCTGAGCCTCTGTAAAGCTTATTTCGTCGTCAAGAGAAGTCAAACTGCTAGATTAAGCGTGTGCGTTAGCCAGTCACATGATTTTCCATTATGAAGAACAACTCAGTAAAGACCAAGCTCATCGAGCCCTCCAATGGCTGCTCATTGGCCACCTGAGAGGTTACTACAGTGCTCAATTGGCTCATTCAGCTGTCTGTTATCACTACAAATCTTGATGTATAAAAAAAAGCGATCTCTCTAGCTCAATGGACAAGTTGAGAGCGTTCTTCAATAGACAGTAACTACATAAAGGTGCGATTATTTCTTGCAGCCAGGACAGTTTGGGCATGCACCAGAGCCAGAGGCGCAAGTGCAGCCAGAACCACCACACTTGCCACCACAACCTTCACTTGAGTAATTAGCGATTTCGTTCAACATTTTATTGTATTTGATCTTTCAAAGAGTACTGTGTGCTATCTAGTTGGATGTGAAAGTAACTAGTAGGGATTAGATCAATGGCTCGGCTTTTATAGGACCGCTCGAGGTGAAAATTTGCGAGAAGCGGGAGTGCGCGCTATTGGATGGCTTCTAGAATTACATATTTACATAGATCACCACTTGCGGCCGCTTCTAGTGGTGTGCTTCTTGGCTGTCGAGAGATGGGAGACCATGGAGATGTCGCTGTCGTCGTAGTCTGGGGCACCCGAGTAGCGGTGGGAGCGCAGGTGCTGGGTGGTGGTACTGGTTGGGATCTTGTACTTGCTTGTGGTAGTGCGGGAGTCGGTCGGCTTGGGCTGGGCTGCAGAGGAGGGTTCTTTGCGGGTCTGCTTGGGGTCCTTAGTAGGTGGAACTTCGATGATCTCGAGGGTCTCGAGGTGTCTAGAGATGTCGTCGATGGTAATGTCCTCGACGGTGCGGTTGAAGGTTCTGTTTAGCTCTTCGTCGTAGACGTAGTCCTCGTCGTCGTTCTCGTCTTCACTGAGAATCTCCTGCTGGGCAAACGGTACCTGGTGAGCGGACTCTGATGCTCTGCTGTTGATCATGCGGCGGGCAGGAGAGGGTTCCTTGACAGCCGCGGCAGTGGGGGGCTCTTTGACCAGCTGAGCGCCCTGGGATCTCGTGAGTCTTTGAGCGATCGTCGTGCTGCGCAGACCGTCCTTCGGTGTCTCGGCGACTGACTCGACTTTTGCGGTTTCGAAGAGGGCTTGTTCGAACTCGGGGATCATGGCCCTTCCGAGCTTGATCACCTCTTCTGCCCATATTCTGATCACGTCGCGGGACTTCTTAGACTTGTAGGGCTTCCAGTTGGGCTTGCAGCCGCGTACTATCTCCTTGACGACCTGCTCGGAGCCCCATTCTTTTATCCAGTTCTGGTTTTGCAGCCCGATCAAGTGGGCGAACACGCCAGACGTTATGGCTCTATCTGAGTAGCCGCCTTCCATCACGGAAAGCACCTTTCCCTCCGAATGCATCTGGGCCAATTTCAAAGCATCCTTAGTGAACATTGTGTAGAAATTTGTGGGGACGTTAACGCCATGTCTTTGCATACTCACTTGCTCGAACTCGGAAGCATCGAAACCGGCGCTTATGACCACAAGTCCCTTAAACTTTTTACCCTGGGAGGTCATCTCTTTCTTTGCATTCCTAAAGAACTCATCAGCCTTTGCAAATAAGGTCCTGTATTTCGATTGATATAGCTTGTCAAAATCTTCTTCTGTTTCCCATGCAGAAAGGTGCACATTCCATATGTTCAAATCGTGGCCGTTCATTATACATGTAGATGCACTCTTGATGTTATCCTTAGTTGCGTAGCCCGTTTCTGTTGGAAACGAGTTGATATCGTGCATCGAGAAGTACCCAACGCGTGGAAGCTCTGCAAACTTCTTGCCAAACTCATCGTAGCCAGCAGCATCTTCGTCCTCCTCATCCGGCCTGAACCCTGCTCTTTTCCAGCATATGTCCTGGGTGCCATCGCCGTGATGAAGGTCGAAATCCAGCACGACTGCGTGAGTCACACCATAGGTATCGTGGGCGTATTCGATGGAAACATGAGCGTTGTTCAGCAGACAAAATCCCGAGGGGGTACCAGCCCGACAGTGATGGCCCGGTGGTCGTATTACCACAAATGCTCTATTGCTTATATGTTCAGCGGAAGGTCCTTTGAAGATTGAATCCACACCTGTCTCCAACGCACCTACAGATCCCTGTAGAGCCTCAATCGTCTTCGAACTCAGGTAAATATCGCCGGAGTTCCACGAATCGGGAACCTCGATCTCGCCTTTGGCCAGTTTCTCATCAGCGTGTTTGCATAATCGCAGCAGTGTAGGAGGCCAATCGCGCCCGTGGACCTTCAGCACATGGGGAGACAGCAACGAACCCTTACGCTGATCAGAAGACTTCAAAGTGAACAAAGCTGGATACATAGTAACCGCAGCTGATATACCCATAGATCCAGCCAGAAGCCTCTCTGGCCGCTCCACGATAGTCTTACGATAAGATTTACTCACCCAATCTCTAGGAAACGCATGTTGCAGTGAGTAGGGCGATAGCACAACGACAGCTTTGGCTGACTCCGGAATCTGGGAAGCGGCTCTAGCAGCTGAGATCACATTCGGGTTGTTCTGCACAAACACCTGGAACTGCTGGTAAAACTTACTTAACGGGTCTTCTTTCGACATTCTTGCAACTACCGACTGTTCCAGCTCTTCTCAAACGACCTATTCCGGCCAAGCACTCGGTTATATCGTCTTGAGCCTCTAAAGGTACTTGTTGATCCTTGTTAGAGCCCGCTTAAGATTTTATCCACTATGGGAAAGAAGGTAAACAGAGGTCGAACTCACCACGAAAAGACTACTTCACGTGTTAGGACCCGTTCAAGGCTCAGTCGCAGGCTTCCAAGCAGTCGTTGTGAGTCGTTGGAACGTTCTTTGCATGAATCGTGCAGTTTGAAAGTTTAAAAGGTGTTCAGTTCCAAGTGCGAAAGACTACTCGATATAACAGCAAGTACGGTACAAGAGATCTGCAATTGAGTGAAAATGTTTCCAGGAAGAGCCCATAACACGTACAATAACACGGGAGGAAACAATGGTGGATATTCCAGGCCTGCGTGTCCACCTCCTGGGTCATACAGCCAGCCACAGGGCCAGTACTCGAGACCAGCAGCTCCCCCACCAGGATCCTATGGCGAATACCAGCGTCCTGCAGTGCCTCCTCCTTCTCGTGGGAATGATTCTGGGTACGTGGATGGACCCCAGCAGTACTCCCACCCTTCGGTCAATATGTCTCAGCCACCTCAGCAGATGCAATCGATCCAGGGAATTGAAAATGCCTACCAGTACTCTCAATGTACTGGTAGAAGGAAGGCACTGCTGATCGGAATCAACTATATTGGGACCAAGAACCAACTTCGTGGCTGTATCAACGATGCGCACAACATGTTCAACTTCCTTACCAGCCGGTACGGTTATGATTCCAGCGATATCGTAATGCTGACCGATGATCAGCAGGAGACAGTGCGTTTGCCGTTGAGGGCCAACATTATCAGAGCCATGCAGTGGCTGGTCAAGGACGCGAGACCTAACGACTCTTTGTTCTTCCATTACTCTGGCCACGGAGGCCAGACAAAGGACCTGGATGGTGATGAAGATGACGGGATGGATGACGTTATCTACCCACTGGACTTTGAAACACAAGGTGATCTTGTGGACGACATTATGCACGATATCATGGTCAAGCCCTTACCGGCAGGAGCCAGATTAACTGCGCTCTTTGATTCGTGCCACTCCGGTACAGTGTTGGACTTGCCTTACACATACTCCACGAAGGGTGTTGTCAAGGAACCTAACGTCTGGAAAGACGTGGGACAAGATGGGTTGCAAGCGGCCATGGCGTACGCTGTCGGGAATCGGTCGGGACTACTAAGCTCTCTGGGATCTATTGCCTCGTCTGTGAAAAACAACATGACAGGAAATGTTGATCGGGAGCGTATCAAGCAGATCAAATTCTCTCCAGCAGATGTTATCATGTTCTCAGGTTCCAAAGATAACCAAACCTCTGCCGATGCTACTGAAAACGGTCAGGCCACTGGCGCTATGTCCTATGCATTTGTTAAGGTATTGACATCGCAGCCTCAGCAATCATATCTCTCCCTCTTGCAGAACATGAGGCAAGAACTGATGTCCAAGTACTCGCAAAAACCACAGCTTTCATCTTCTCATCCTATTGATGTCAACCTACAATTTATTTTGTAAAGCTCGTTATTTTATCGTAAGTATCTTCGTTTGAAATACATATGTTAACTACTGTTGAGCCATAACGATCCTTTTCACAGGAAAGCGGGCATCCATTTAATCCTCAGTTTTCTCTTCAGTCTCCTGAGTCCTCTTGGCCTCAAGCTCCTTCTTGATCTGCTCTTCTCTCTTTGCAAAATCAAGCTCTAGCTCCTTCAATTCCTTCTCGACCGCAGCAATGTTTTTCTCTGTCTGTTCATCTTGTCTAGACAAAAAGTCTTCATGCTTCTTCTTCAACTGCTCCACAGAAGTGGCGACCTGCTCTTTGGAAATTGGAACTGTGACGTCCAACTCAGCCAAAGTTGCGATCAAAGTAGGCTCCAATGAGAACTTACCGTCAGCGGTCTCGATGACCGAAGATTTTTGACCGTTACCTTGGTTCTTCTTCTTATGCTTCTTGGACTTGGATGGAGCAGTGTTGGAGAAAATGTCGTCAGTCTTCTTGGAGACCATAACCAGACCATTGTCTTCGACCTTCTTGGCAGGTTGAGGACCGTTGTTCTTGACATCATCACCGAAAATATTCTTCTTTGGCTTCTCGTAAGTTGGGTCCAGGACGATCAAGGCGTTCTCGATAGCTTCAATCTCATAGGTGAAAGCTGGTAATTTAGCGTGATTCAACTTCTCCTGGACATCACCCACAGCGACGTCTTTTTCCTCCAAAAGCTTAGACAGTTTTTGGTCTTCCTCACGCTTCAAACGTTCCTTCTCCAGCTTTTGCTTAAAGGACTTGAACTCGTTGTCGAAGTCTGATCTGATCTTTCTGATCTGAGCGTAGATCTCGTCACGCTTCTTGTACAAGGCAGAACGTTTGTTGAACAACACTTGACGTTTGTCGTAGACACCTTGCGTCTTGGATTGCAACCCGTTCAATTTCTCCTGAGTTTCCTCAAATTTGGCGGAAACGTCCTTAGGGTTCAACTGGTTCAACTCTTCCTTCAGCTCGGCGATCTTAGCCTTGTCCTGGTCAATGGATTTCTTGACAGGCTCGATGGCGACCAAGTCCTTGTTTAACTTGTTCAACGACTGCATTTCCTTGACAAGCAACTTTTCCTGGATCAAAGACAAGTCCCCAGAGGCGATCTGATCTTCGATCTCAGAAATTCTTTGCTTCACCTCAGCTGGAGAAGAGTACTTTGCCTTCTTACCCAACTTGTCGCTGATTTCCGCAGACTTGCGCTTGATGTGGCCGTCCAATTGCTTAATGTTCTCGTGGATAGCATTTCTGCGTGCCTTCAAGTCAGCTTGAGTCTTGATGATCTCTCTGGTCTGCTCCTGTAACTTCTTTCTTTCTTGTTGAGTAGCATCCCCGACCTGGTTTTGATCAATCTGCTTCCTCAAGATGGCAACTTCAGCATCAATCTTCTTCAATTGAGCGTTCAGCGTCTCAAGCTTCTTGTCTCTGACTCCAACGTCTGGTCTCTTATACTTGTGTTGTTGCTGACTAGACATTCTGATTTTTCTAATATTACCTTTCTAACTACCCAAAATACTTGTAATCCTTCGTTGAAAGCTCAATGGGACTCTCAAGATTGCTTATAAGCTTCCAAAGTTGTTTGATCTCTTAACTCTGACGAAGCCACTATTTTTTTTTCAAAGCTCGAGCAGTTTTTCAACCATAGAAAGAAACTCATTGAAATTCTCCATCCATTGTAGAAAACCATTAAAAGGACCTTAATTGAGTTGTATAAAGGCTATTCGATCGCTATGGCGTCTCAATATGCGCAGCTTGTGAAGCAATTGTCAGTCGAAGACATCTTGGAGAAATTTCCTGAGGTTATTCCACTGCAAAAGAGACCCAACACTCACTCGAGTGAGTCATCGGCAGATGATGCCAAAGATAAGGTGTTCTCTGGACATGATGACGAACAGATTAGACTGATGAACGAAAACTGTATTGTGTTAGACTGGGAGGATGAGGCTATTGGTGCAGGTACCAAGAAGCTTTGTCACTTGATGACCAACATTGAAAAGGGTCTTTTACACCGTGCCTTCTCAGTGTTTATGTTTGACGACGAGGGCAGGTTGCTTTTGCAACAGCGTGCGACTGAGAAGATTACCTTTCCAGATCTTTGGACCAATACGTGCTGTTCGCATCCGCTCTGTGTAGATGACGAACTTGGGCTCGGAGGCAGTCTGGAAGAGAAAGTGCAGGGTGCTATCACTGCTGCTGTGAGAAAGCTGGAGCACGAGCTTGGGATCCCACAGCCGGAATCTAACACCAAGGGTCAGTTTCATTTCTTGAACAGAATTCACTACATGGCTCCAAGCAATGAGCCTTGGGGCGAGCACGAGATAGACTATATTCTATTTCACACAGTTGCTAAGGGACAAACGATTACCATTGATCCTAACGTCAACGAGGTGAGAGATTATAAGTGGGTCACAGCTGGAGAGCTGAAGGCTATGTTTAATGACCCATCTCTGAAATTCACGCCTTGGTTCAAGCTAATCTGCGAAAGCTATTTATTCCAGTGGTGGGAACAACTCAACTGCCTGTCCAAGGTCGAGAATGACCCCACTATTCATAGAATGTTGTAAACTATACTGATTTTTTTCATCCGGAATTTATAAGTTTAGTTGACCTACATTAATATTTACAAGAAACTCATCAAGCACTTAATATAGAATTTAGTAATAGCGCCGTTGCCACGCTGACGTTGAGAGAATCCACCGGGGTCTCCTTCTTGTCAGGAATTTGTCTGCCAAACGGTATCTCTACGAAGAAATCGCTTCTCATCTTTATGTTCGTTCTTACACCAGCGCCCTCATTTCCGACAACTAACATGACAGGCAGCTCTTGGCACATCCCACGCAAGGCGTCCATATCGAGCATCTTGCCTGAGCTGTATTTTTTGATTTTAGTGCTGGAATCGGCGAGGCAACTGGTGACAAAAGTCCAGCCACCTTCTTCTTGCGACTTGCTGAAAAAGCTTAGAGGCTTGTCCACATGGAAGATGGGAATCAATTCAACTGCACCGCTGCTAGTTTTGGATACTGCGGGAGACAAAGGAGCACAATTTCTCCTGGACATGACGATAAAGTCAGCACCCAGGAAGTAGGCGCTTCTAATTATCGCTCCTATGTTGTGAGGGTCGACCACTTCATCCAAATAAACTCCGAGCGGAAACTTCTTTCTTTCATCTACCAGATATGTGAAATCCTGCGCAGTATACTCGTTATCAAATACCACTTCATTGTACTGGAACTTGCCCGCCTCTGGGTTGCATAACTGGAGGTGAGAAATTTCGGTCGGCTGCAAAGGCTTGGTTTCGAGCACAACACCGTTGTGCACTGCGTAGTTGGTCAGCAGATTGAGCCTATGTTTATCTGTTTCCACCACTTTCAAATCCTTGTTTTCGGCTAGCTGGGCAATCGTCGTAGGCAATGGCCCATGATGCAGGAGCCTGGTAAAGTACTCTCTCTTACCACCTTGCAGGGCTGCCAGCACACCGTTGGTCCCATAGACGTATTCCATCAACGGGTTAACTCTCAGACCCTGAGTAGCGTTTTTTTTTTCGAACTTCCTTTCATGCTGCTGTCTGGCAGCAGTAGCTTGTTCCTGTATTTGGGCCAACTTTTCAGTGTGAGCCCTCTTCTTCCCAAAACGATCTGTCGTGTCTCTATTTTTGGCATGAACATGAGCATATTTCTTCCGAAACCAGGAGTCCTTATCCTCTCCAGCCTTCTCCCATGCCTTCTTCCGACGGATCTGGGGTATGTTCTTTTCGAGCTTAGTCTTATGACTTCCCAAGCCGCCTTTTACGGCCTGGCGAATTGCCAGTCCACGCTTGAAGATCGTACTAGTCAATGCACTACCAGTTAACATATCAATGAGCGCTTGTGACCTTACTGGACCAAGTCTTCGCCTAACTCTTAGCTCATCGAGATGACATTTTTCACTTTATAGAGGCGATTAACATAGTGAAAAATTATCTGATTGATAGAAGGTTAAGAACCTAGCTTTAACCATAGTTTCTAGTTAGACCACCCGTCCTAGCAGACAGATAATGAGTGAACGCAAAGCCTTTGTGAGCCGTATCACAAACGAGACCAAGATCCAGATAGCAATCTCGCTGAATGGTGGTCATATCGAGATAAAAGAGTCGAGTCTGGCGAAGAAACAGCAGGCACATGGAAACGATGTGGCTTCCCAAGCTACCAAATCGCAGGTTATAGATATCCAAACTGGCGTGGGATTCCTGGATCATATGATTCATGCGCTTGCTAAGCACTCCGGCTGGTCTTTGATCGTGGAGTGTATCGGTGACTTGCATATCGATGACCATCATACTACCGAGGACTGTGGTATCGCACTAGGCCAGGCTTTCAAGGAGGCTTTGGGGCAGGTCCGAGGTGTCAAGAGATTCGGAACCGGGTTTGCACCTCTGGACGAGGCTCTTTCAAGAGCCGTGGTAGACCTTTCGAACAGGCCCTACGCTGTGATCGACCTCGGTTTGAAGAGAGAAAAGATCGGCGACCTTTCGACCGAGATGATTCCTCATTTCTTGGAAAGTTTTGCGGAAGCTGCCAGGCTAACGATCCACGTCGACTGCTTGAGAGGGTTCAACGACCACCATCGCAGCGAGAGCGCTTTCAAAGCGTTGGCAGTCGCCATCCGTGAGGCCCTAGCGCCCAACGGTACCAACGACGTGCCCTCTACCAAGGGAGTCCTGATGTGAGAATAATTCGTATTTATAGAGTATATACAAGTGACAAGGAGGAACTAGTGGAAATCGTGCAGAATATTCAACAGCTCGTCGGCCTTCATCTTCGGGTCCATGCCCTCAACGGGACTGCTGGACCTTGACCTCTGTATTGGCCTTTGCTGATACCGTCTACCCTGTAAGTTCCGCTTTGCACGCTGGCTCATTCCGCTAACGACCTGGGCTCTGACCATTACCTTCCCGGCGTCGTCCACCGACACCTGCTGTACCTCGAACGGGAAGGTGAGCTCTCTGATGAAGTCGCCCATGTTGTACGCGACCTGGGAGGTCATGGGCGAGGATGAAGTTGCGTTGGCGACGAACCCACCGACGGCTGCCAGGCGGTCGTTCCCATCGAAGTTCAGGAAACGCCCGGGCACAATGCTCTTCTGCACCAAGCCGTTGGGCGAGTTCTTCAACTTCCCACGCAAATTGTAAGTGAGCCCTCCGGTCCCAATAACCTTGCTGGCCGCTAGACGGCCGCCCTGCTTGGCAGCCCGCTCGCCCAGGAAACGGACTGCGTTTTCCTTCAAGTCTCTTGCTGTAAACGACTTGTTCCTCAACGCCTCAGGGTCCTTCTCCAGCAACCACTGTCTAAACTCGCCACGCAGAGCCTTCATCTGCGCCAGCCTGTGCGAGGCGCCCCCAGCCCTCCCAGCGTCGACGGACAGCAGCGAGGACAACGGAGCCAGGCGGTCCTGACTCGACGACTCGCCCTCGAACAGCGGGTTCGCTCTCCCGGGATTATAAGTGGGCGCAACTCCCATTTCCTGGAACCGGATCCGGTTCCACTGCGAGCCTCCTCCCGCTTCGAAAGTAGTGATCCGCTCCAGCGTATCCAAATCGTTAAACTCCAAAAACCTTGACTTTACTCCCTTGGGGATAGCTGCCTTCAAACCCCACTCCTGTCTCTCGAGAGTCGCCGGTTTTGTCTCCACCACCTGGTGCGATGGGAAATACCGAGGTTTCCCGCCCGATAAGGGCTCCCGGCTCTTCACGACCTGTGCCAGCCGCGACCGCTTAAGCAATTGACTCAAATGCGACATCCCAGCTCGATCCAATCCTGCTTATACCTGCTCTTTTCACTACTTTTCACCATAGATTGGTATTATAGTGAAAAAAAAATGTCAGGTAATTTTGACCATTATAGAGCCCTCGGCGACGACAGTAAATCGCCACGCCTCACACAGAGAAGCTAAAAAGCTGAAACAACCTGGGAAAATTGCACAAAAATTTCAGCTACATAATGGTACTACTAACACACCTGGGAGTCATCTAGTTCCCCAGATATTGGGCAATATGTTGTATTTGACACTACCCGGCTACTTTTTATAGTGTGGTGTAATGGCCGTGAAAAGTTTTCAAAGAAAGAAAAGGCGAATTGATCATTATAAGAGAGGACCACCACAGAGAAGAGGTGTTAGAGTCTGTGTCAACAAGAGCATTTACGGTTTAATCAGCGATAAAATGGCAGATTTGAGTAAGCAAGTTGAGAATTTGAATATCAAGGAAAAAGGAGGGTACGTGCCTCCGCATTTGAGGAACGGGGGAGCTCGTCGTGCACCAAGAGAGAATACTGGTGGATTTGGAGGATCCGGAGGAGCTGGTGGATCTGGTGGCAGTTTCTTTGGGTTCAGCGGTCGTCGTGGAGGGGACTTTAACCGGGGCGGACGCGGTGGGTTCGGAAGAAACGGCGGTGGCAGCGGGTTCAGACCAGCTGGTACTGGTAAGTGGACCGACGGAAAACACGTTCCAGCTGCCAGGAACGAGAAGATGGAGGAACAGCTGTTCGGTGTGGCCGAGGACCCTAACTTCCAATCCTCGGGGATCAACTTTGACCACTATGACGACATCCCGGTCGAGGCTTCGGGTGACAATGTCCCAGAGCCTATCACGGAGTTCACGAGTCCTCCACTGGACGAGCTGTTGTTGGAAAACATCAAGCTGGCCAGGTTCACGAAGCCTACCCCGGTGCAGAAGTACTCGGTTCCTATTGTGGCCAACGGCAGAGATCTGATGGCGTGTGCGCAGACTGGTTCCGGTAAGACCGGTGGGTTTTTGTTCCCTGTGCTGTCTGAGTCCTTCAGCACTGGTCCCTCTCCAATCCCTGAGAACGCTCGCGGTGGCTACATGAGAAAGGCCTTCCCAACAGCTGTTGTGTTGGCCCCAACCAGAGAGTTGGCAACCCAGATTTTCGACGAGGCCAAGAAGTTCACCTACAGATCTTGGGTCAGAGCCACTGTCGTTTACGGTGGTGCCGATGTCGGTTCCCAGATGAGAGAATTGGACCGCGGTTGCGACTTGTTGGTTGCTACTCCAGGTCGTTTGAATGACCTGCTGGAGCGTGGTAAGATCTCGTTGGCCAAGGTCAAGTACCTGGTTCTAGATGAGGCTGACAGAATGCTGGATATGGGTTTCGAACCACAAATTAGACACATTGTCGAGGGCTGTGACATGCCAGGTGTCGAAGACAGACAAACTCTGATGTTTTCCGCCACTTTCCCTGTCGATATTCAACACTTGGCTCGTGATTTCCTAAGCGACTACATCTTCTTGTCTGTCGGTAGAGTTGGTTCGACCTCCGAGAATATCACTCAGAGAGTGTTGTACGTCGAGGACGAGGACAAGAAATCCGCACTTCTAGATTTGTTGTCTTCCTCCAACGATGGGCTAACCTTGATCTTTGTCGAGACCAAGAGAATGGCTGATCAATTGACGGATTTCTTGATCATGCAGAATTTTGCCGCTACTGCTATTCACGGTGACCGTACCCAAGGTGAGCGTGAGCGCGCGCTAGCTGCCTTCAGATCCGGTAGAGCTAACCTGTTAGTCGCTACTGCGGTCGCAGCTAGAGGTCTGGATATTCCAAACGTCGTCCATGTTATTAACTACGATTTGCCAAGTGATGTCGATGACTACGTTCACAGAATTGGTAGAACCGGTCGTGCCGGTAACACCGGTGTCTCCACCGCCTTCTTCAACAGAGGTAACAAGAACATTGTCAAGGGCTTGGTTGAAATTTTAACTGAAGCCAATCAAGAAGTTCCATCTTTCTTGAATGATATCTCCAGGGAGTCCTCTGGTGTTAGAGGTGGAAGAGGCGGTAGCTTCTTCAACAACCGTGCAAACAGTTCCAGAGATTACCGTAAACAAGGTAACGGTAACGGTTCCTGGGGCGCCTCTAGAGGTGGCGGAAGCAGCTGGGGTTCTTCCAGAGGTGGTAGCTCTTGGGGTGAATCCTCAAGTGGTAACTCATCCTGGTGGTGATCCATTTTGGGCTTTTAACTTCCGTTTTTTTTTCCACAATCTGCTACTTTTTTTTACCTGAATGATGCATGCTTTACGTTTTTGTCCTTATATTTGCATTGTTCCCTGAGCTATTCTTCTTCCTTTGATTTATCAATGATTGAGATATTAAACAATTGTACAATAGAATCTTTCCGCTATGAATTCCTTCAAAAAGGTAATATTCGGCTTGGAAAATGGGGGTTACTCAATCTAAACCCGTGGTTATTATTTTTGTCTCCCAATTTTTTAGAATACAGTTAACTATTCCTTATCAAGTTGAAACTTGAAACTTACTGATAGAGTGTCCCTTCCTTATTGTATAGTTAGTAACACGAAGGATAGATAATAAGTTTTTTATTGATTATTCGTATTTGCAGTTTATTTACCTTTCGCAATGATTTAACCAGAACAGCCTTCACACGGCTCTCCGTCTTCCCTTATATTACAACTCACTGGCGTGGTGTCATGAATGCCATAAGTATCGTTATCCGTCATAACCTTTATTTCCTCCTCGATTGTATCAATCGATGTTCCGTTCTTGTCGAAAAAATCTATATGTAGCTTTGAATTCGTGTTCTCAGGGTATTTGCCCAGTAATGGGCTCAGTTCGGGTTGAATTTGGTCCGCATGCACCCCGCCCATCAGCGTGTTTTCATCGTTGATAGTAAATTGGATAGCCGCAGACGCAGCCTGTGTTCTCAGATAATACATTCCTGTTTTCAGGCCTTGTCTCCAGGCGTAAAAGTGCATGCTAGTAAGCTTCCCCATAGTAGGCTCCTTTAGATAAAGATTTAAACTTTGTGATTGGTCAATAAATGGAGATCTAGCGCGAGCCATATCTATAAGCTTTCTCTGTGGAATTTCCCAGACGGTCCTGTAGAGCTTCTTTATCCAATCTGGTAACCCTTCAATGTTTTGAACAGAACCATTATCCATGATGATTCTATTCTTCAATTTCTCATTCCATATTCCCAGTTGGCAAAAATGTTCTACCATGTAACGATTCACAATAGTAAACTCGCCACTGAGAACTCTTCTCGTGTAGACGTTAGACGTCATTGGCTCAAAAGACTCAGTATTCCCTAATATCTGAGAAGTAGAAGCCGTAGGCATCGGCGCAACTAATAGCGAATTCCGAATGCCTGGTCCTTCGCAGATCCTACGCTTTAGTAAATCCCAATCACTGTAAAGGTATTGGTACTCTTCCCCAGACTTGTTCCAAAAGTCAAACTGCAAAATGCCCTTGCTCGCGGGTGAGCCTTGAAAACTTTTATAAGGTCCATGAATCTCGGCCAGTTCGACTGAAGTTTCGATGGAACCGTGGTATATCGTTTCAAATATCTGTTTGTTCAGCGTACTTGCCTCGTTCGACTCAAAAGGTATCTTAAGCATAAGAAAGACGTCTGCCAGACCTTGGACGCCGATGGCCTGGGGACGATTTTTTTGGTTGCTGTATTTCGCATCTTCGATCGGATAATCACATATGTCAATTAGACGATCCAGATTACGAGTGATCAGCTTCACAACCGAATGAAGTTTCTTAAAATCAAAAAACCTTACTTTGCCCTCAACGTGCCTGACAAACGCAGGTAAAGCGACAGAAGCAAGGTTGCAAACTGCGGTCTCATCTTTTGAACTGTATTCAACTATTTCACAGCAAAGATTGGATGACTTTATGGTTCCGAGATTCTTCTGGTTCGACTTTTGGTTGCAAGAATCTTTGTATAACATAAATGGACCTCCCGTTTCAATCTGACTCTGCAGAATATCGGACCATAATTTTTGTGCTTTGACCTTCTTAAATGGTAGCCTGGTCTTCTCGTAATGTTCATACAGTTCGTCGAATTTTTTGCCATATACATCGCTCAAGCCTGGAGCCTCATCAGGACTGAACAAGCACCAGTCCCCGTTGGACTCAACGCGTCTCATAAAAAGGTCAGGAATCCATAAAGCAAAGAAAAGGTCTCTTGCTCTGAGCTCTTCTTTGCCGTGATTCTTGCGAAGGTCTAGGAACTCGATAACATCAGCATGCCATGGTTCCAAATAAATACAATATGCACCTGGTCTTTTATTGCCACCTTGATCCACATATCTTGCAGTGTTATTGAAAACTCTGAGCATTGGCACCAAACCACTAGATACACCATTGCTACCTGATATAAACGCCCCACATGCTCTAATGTTAGAAACGTGAAGCCCTATACCGCCCGAGGCCTTGGATATCATAGCCGTCTTGTGGAGCGTTGTGAAAATGCCATCTATAGAATCCTCCATCATTCCCACAAGAAAACATGATGACAAATACTGGTTTATCGTACCAGCATTGAACAAAGTCGGTGAGGCATGAATAAAATAGCGCTTTGACATCAGTTCATAAGTCTCTATTACAGAATCGATGTCCGAGAACGGCCCATTGATTGCTAGTGCGACTCTCATAAAGAGAAATTGAGGAGTTTCTTGAACATCTCGAGAGTTTTTCTTTATGAGATATGACTGGCACAGCGTCTTCCATCCAAAATAAGTGAGCTGGAAATCTCTCTCGGGCACAACACTTTTGTTTAAGCGATCCTTATACTTCAAGGCCATTTGGTAAAATTCTTCCGATATTATACTTTTTTTAGGTATCCTGTTGGACTTCTGGCGCTTTCTGTCTTGTTCATCATCATTATAGTCTCCAACGCCTCTACTTATTCCTTCCCTGAGAATCTCTAGATTATGGGTGAAAGTAATACCCTCCAATTTGCGATGAAGCTCGGCAATTTCCAGTCTGGCCGCTAAGATGGAGTAGTCGGGGTGAGTGCTTGTTAATGATGCCAGAGATTCAGCCAGATACTCGACTACCTGAGACTCGCTCGCCGAATGAGGCACGGCTTTTGACGCTCTCCGAACTACTTCAGCCACATTGATGTGCTGTCGATCGAGACCAAGTGAGAGCTCATCCAAATTCCTTATCATCTCTTCCACATCCAGCGCCCCTTCTTTCATTACAGTCATTGAACGTATATCTCGTAGAATCACAAATTCTAGCTCAAAGCAAACCCCTATGAATATAAAAACCGCCTGGTAGCTGATAGCCTTGTAACTTCGAAGTTTTAGCTTTTGCGCTGTCTTGCAAGATTATTAAGGATCCTCTGCTAAAATTCGAGGTTTAGGCTTCGCACACGTGAAAGTCATGATAGTTGGCCTTGTCGACTATAATCCTTGTCGTTAACGGTAGTTAGTATGTGAGCTATCGCCAGCGAACTTACTACTGCAGCGCCTCTGCGAACCGACCTTAGCTTATGTCGGGAACAGTCCGAAGTTTACGGCAATTCGCTAAATCTCTAGCATAGAGTTCGTGCTGAGATGGGGCAGCATAAACTTCGAGCTTCATAATTATATGTCGAATGCCTCATTCAAAACCATGCGAGTGCTGATCGGCTTCATGTCGCAGTAGTAAAAATGTCTTATAACAATTGAAATATAGCTTTAATTGTGAATCATTTAGACGATTCCCGGGAAACTCGACTGGACGAAAAGGCTAAAAGCCACTTTGCATTTGTCAATAAGCACTTCATTGCAGTTGTCCATTCTATCGTAGGTTTACCTCCAAACAGCTTGACGGATGCACCGTTGATCTTGTCCTTATGCATAACATAGGGCAACTCAATATCGGGCGATTCTGCTCCCCCGCCCTCTGCATTGATAGCGCTATTTGGATTCTGCTCGTGGACTTCATCTGTAGCCTGGGCTAACCATAGGGCGATAATTTGCACGATATCAAGCAAGCACTCCATTGCTTTATCGAGACTTGTTTCTTTGCGAAACAGCTTTCCTAGCTTAAATCCATCTGTGGCAAAGGCCTCGTAAGTTTCCCACTCTTGAGTCTCTTCTTGGAATTTGGCAACCTTTGAGTATGAACCCATAGGCTGAAGCTTATAACCGTCCATTCTGATTTTGAGGGCAGTAGAGATCGTCGCAAACAGAAACACAACCTGACCAAGCCCTGCATTTATTTCCTGCCAGGGAACTTTGACGCCATCGAACCCGCCGATCCGAAGCCCGTTGATGACCCCGAATGGGCCCTCGTGGGAAATCTTGAAAGTCTCGTTGTAGATGTTGACTTTCCTCAGCTTATCTAAATTATTGAGCGCCAACTCGTACTGTTTCTTCAGCGAGTGCACTTCATTAGAGAAGTTTATCTGTTCCAGCTCATGCATATTCTCTCTTTCCAATTCCTTTTGCTCGAGTTGCCTCTTGCGTTTTAGCTGGTTCTCCAGCTCCGCAATTTGCGCATCCAGCTCTTCATCCTCTTTTTCAAGTTCCAGCAGAGATTTGAACAACGATTCTCTCTCGACCTGGAGCTTACTTCCTTCCTCACCGATGACTTCATTACGTCCGGTCTGGGGTACTTTTCTCTGCTTCTCAATCCTTGACAAAAATTGTGTATAGGTGTCTCTTTCTGCTATAGCATCATCATGTTCACTTTGAAGCCGCTGTATGAGAATGTGGCAACAGTCTTGACATACCGGATAGTCTATGTTGCTCTTCGATGACAGTATGTTGAACACGTTAGCCAATGCGCTCACCTGCGTAGAAAGAGTTCTAGCACTGGATGAATAATACCCATGAAAATCTTCATCCATTTGCTCGTCCCCTGAATCATCATCCCTGCCAGCAATCACAGTTTGCGTTGAAGTCTCGACTGAGCTGTCGTTCAGCGGGTGATTATGCCTTGCATCATCTTGCAGGAATACATATGAGTCCAGTTCTGACTTTGGGATTTTCAGATCCTTCGGGTAGACTAGCTTGTTCAGCCTCTGAAGCCTATCTTGGGGAATTTTGTATTTTGGAGGCGTGTAGTCATTAGTTGAGTTCACCAACAAGTCCTTTTGAGCTAAGCTGAGATCCAAAAGAGAGCTGTCAATTTTGAGTGGTAGGCTACAGTTCTGGCACCTAATCAGTGACTCTTCCTCATTACTCATCCTCACTTTCAATATCGTCGGTCTTGAACGGCTGAGGGATGAGCTCTGTAGATGTACGTACAACCCATTGATCTCGCTTCGCGTTATTGTTAACAATTACAACTATGTACAAGTTTATGCTTAATTACCATTGATAATGCCAGTAAAGGTTCGGAGGCTCATCTTTTAATTCTTTTACAACCTCCCATGGATCAGAATTTGCAAATCGTCTTGAAGAGAGGTCATTTCGAGTCCTTTGTAAATACATCTCCCTCATCATTTTCAATGGTCTTTCTTCGTCAGCAGGCATTATATAGGTAGAGCTGACTAGTGGTCTATCACGAGGACATGCTGGTTCTTTTCCTTGTGAGTCGACGCTTTGCATGAACCCACTTTCGATTAATAAATGCAAAGGCTCTCTAATACAAACCTGTACTCCTTTGGGTACCCATATTTCGTATGGGCTCGTGAAGGTGTACCTACCGGTTGAGCGCAACAGGAAATAACCGATGTCTTTCAAAACAACCTCAATGCTTCCTTGGAAAGGTGGTATGACATGTCTTTCGAAGGCTCCCAAACTAGTGACCTCTGGTTTGATGCCGCAGTACTTGACTAAAGGATGATCTGTGGACTCGTTGCATGATTTGAAGACTTCCATAGCTTTCGAAATATTGCTGAAGAGGTATTCGGGTCCCGGAATGTACTTGACCACTTGGTTGATGGACCCGGGAGGCGGTATGAGGAAAAAAATACCACCTACGGTAAGACAGGCACCATTGTTAGTCCCCTTCAATGAGATGTAGGTCTTCTTTTTAAGTTTTTCGGGCTTGAATTGGTGCGTTTTCCTTATTTTCTCGAGCCATTCATGTTGTATGATATCGCTTAAGTCAGTTTCCTGGAGGTTCGTCGTGAAACCAGGCAAATCACAAATTACCTTGTCCGAGATCTTATAGGGCTGTAGATCCCTGGTCATATTCGGGATATGGGAAACCCCCGCGCTCTGTTGTTTTATGAAGTCCTTGATACTCAATGCTTTGTCTTTTACACTGGGCTGAGAAGTAACGTTTCCAGCTTTATCGATCCCAACCTTATAGCCTAGAAACTCCTTGAGAAGCCCGTTTATCATCGTGGATTTACCGACGTTAGCATCGCCTATGAGGTAGTTTGACGCTTTCAAGTTGGAGAAAACCGCACGAGTGTTCCACTTTTTAATCGCAGAAGCAGCTACTATCTTATTGGACACCAACCCGAGGTGGTATCTCATGAAATCCTTGAAGAATAAGCCCACTTTCCTTTGCAGCGTAGACTTATCCTTCACCAATTGGTCACCCTTGGTCAGAAGCAATGTGCTTGTGAAGTTGTCGTCTTTTAGTATCCCGGGTGATAAGTGAAAGGGAAATTCTGGTAGAGGCACTACGTGGACGATATTGCCATTCCTCGGTACATATTTCCACACCTGATCGAATGAAAACCGTGCAAAATCCTCCTTCTTATACTTGTTGAAATTCAGAGAGTCACTGCACCTTTTGCAAACCAATGGTTTAGATTTGACACTTTTCAGCTCTTCTATTTTGCCAACCGAAGGCTCGCTCTCTTTCACTGACTGGAGATCCTGACTAAACAACAAATATCTGACATCATCCAAGCTTTTCAACTTATTCGCCTCTTTGACCTTCGGCTTGAGATAGAAGCCAACACCCTTGGGATCATTGTTTTGGAGTTTTACACCACAGGCATTACAGTTAATCAGTCGCTTGAAAAAGGTTCGTACTATCTTCAAACTCCTCTTTCTGGCTTGTGAAACCAGCATCACACGTACGGTACGCCACAAATACTGATGAAGCGATTATCAAGGCCAAATACCATATCTTAGACCACTCTATGTGATGCGATGAGATATTCTACTATTATTCTAGTATCGGCGCGGGTAACGACTATAGCGTTAAAATTTTCATCAGATATACTGAAGAAAAGTGAAAAATTATGCGATGAGATGAGATGAGATGAGTTCTCACAAACCTTCAATTGAGAGCGCTGCTGTGGTTTTAGCTTTATTTTGCATAAGTGTAAGCTTTTGAAGGACTTCGAAGTTATGGGGAAAGTTTCAAAGGCAACCAAAAAGTTTCAATCGAAACATTTAAAACGCACGCTCGATCATCGTAAAGAGCAGAAGAGCCACATCAAGAGGACTCAGGGACGTCGGGGAAACAAGTCTGAACAAGAGAAGAAGAATGCCGGACTCACCAAGGAGGACCAAAAACTGAAGAAATCTGCTAAGGAAGAAGTCTTCAAGGATATGTCGGTCGAGAAGCTCTTCGAGAAAGGTTTCGAAGTTCCCAAAGGTAACAAGATCGCTAGCAAGAAAAAGACACAAGAAACTGCTGAAGAGGAATCTTCATCGGAGGAAGAGGATATGACTCAAAATATGGCCGAGTTGTCCGAGAAGGATCCCGAGTTTTACAAGTATTTGCAGGATAACGACAAAGAACTGCTGGAATTTGGCGCTAGTAATCCTTTGGACGGCATCGAGGATGAAGAGGAGAGCGAAGCGGAAGAGGAAGATACAAAAAACGATCTAGAGGAGCAGGAGGCCGCAGTTTCTGAAAAGGTCGAGCTAACGACTGCCCTTGTTAAGAAATGGAAGAAACAACTGCGCGAGTCTCCAAGCTTAAAGCTGATCAGAAACGTTGTAACAGCCTTTAAAGTTGCTGTCAATTTGAACAGAGAGGACCATATCGAAGACTACAAGTACACTGCCACAGACGAGAAGGCCATTCACGAGTTGATGTTCGTCACACTCAAGGATTTGCCTGCAGTGGTGCAAAAGATTATTCCATATAAGGTAGTGAAGGGCTCACGTACCTTACCAAGCGGTTCAAACGTGTCAAAGATGTCCTCCATCATGAAATCGCATGCAAATGCTTTGCTCGTTGTCTTGAATGATGTCACAAACACCGAGACCGCCGCTCTTATCCTGCATTCTGTGGACCAGCTAATGCCTTACTTCCTATCTCATAGAAAGCTTTTGAGAGAGATTGTCAAAAGCATCGTAGAGATCTGGTCAACAACCAGAGAGCTAGAAACTCAAATTGCAGCTTTTGCTTTTCTACACAATGCATCAAAAGAGTTTAAAAAGTCTATGTTGGAATTGGTGCTTAAGACAACTTATTCTACTTTCATCAAGAGCTGTCGTCAAACTAATATGCGTACAATGCCGCTTATCAATTTCCAGAAGAACTCTGCCGCTGAGCTTTTTAGCATAGATGAAACCCTAGGATACCAAATTGGATTCGAATATATCAGACAACTCGCCATACAATTGAGGAATACAATGAATGCTACAACAAAGAAAACGGCAAAGCTAAATCCTGCGGAGGCCTACAAAATCGTCTATAACTGGCAATTTTGTCACTCACTCGATTTCTGGTCTCGTGTGTTATCGTTTGCTTGTAATCCAGCTAAAGAAAATGGCAATCAATCGCAGCTAAGACAGCTAATCTACCCTCTGGTCCAAGTGACTTTAGGTGTCATCAGATTAATCCCAACAGCTCAATTCTTCCCTTTGAGATTTTACTTGTTAAAATCTTTAATCAGGCTGTCTCAGAACACAGGAGTCTTTATCCCTATCTTCCCTCTACTATCTGAGATTTTGGTGTCCTCCGCGTTCACCAAAGTTCCTAAGAAGAAGGAGAACCTTGTTGCATTCGATTTCGAGCACAACATCAAATGCACAAAGGCTTATCTTGGCACCAGGGTGTACCACGAGGGTCTGGCCGAGCAGTTTGTGGACTTGGTGGGCGAATATTTGGTGTTGTACTGCAAAAACGTTGCATTTCCAGAATTGGCTACTCCTGCAATCATATCTCTGCGTCGTTTTGCTAAGAGTTCTAAGAACATCAAACTTAACAAGCAAATACTTAACATTGTCGAGAAACTTCAGCAGAATAGTCACTTCATTGAGAAGGCTAGAGCTGATGTCGATTTCAGCCCCAGCAACAGAACTGAGGTCAACAGATTCCTAAATGATACACCTTGGGAGAAAACCCCATTAGGGTCTTACGTAACCGTCCAACGTGAAGTTAAAGAGGAGAGAGCCCGGATCCTCAGAGAGAGTATGGAGGAAGAAGACAGGGAAAAGGAAGCCTCCCAGAAGAAAGAAGAACTTGAAGAACTTGAGGATGATGGTGAAGACGTTGAGATGTCAGATTAATGATAGTAAAGGTAGTTAATCTTTGATTTATATTTTGTACATTTAGAACTAAACGTCCGTTAAAGTTATGGATGCGGGATGTCGTTTCGCGTCAACTTACATAACCTGATACAAGACCGGATTATATAAAGAAAGCTTCATATCAGCATTTTATCAGCGCTCTCCTGATAGTTTATTTGAAATACTGTTCTTATTGTTTGTTATCAAGCAGTCATATTTCGAAAGGTTTGTATAAGTTATTTTACCTCGGCGGCTAATGGATGATACCACCATTGTAAACAGCTCACCTGCGAGCAGTATAAGAGACACAGGGCACCAAGAGACGTGCAGCCCGGGTAGGACACCAGTTGAAAGACATTTCAGGCATAAAATCGTTCCCAAGCATTTAGTAGGTAAGAATAGCTCATTTCCAGAAGACCAAAGGCTAAAAAACCAGACAAGGCTTCTTTACAGTGAGTTGTCAAAGCAAAAGAGCTCTTATCGGAGACATATAGACCAAATCACCCAAGCTCTTAAAATTCTAGAGGCAAATCAGGACGAAATACGTGTTTTAGCACTTATCGAGAAGTGGAGGGGAATTGCGCAAGCTGGAATGTCTTACATGCTTAACTCAACGTTGATTAAAATTACGAAAATGGGAGGTTACGAGGAGCTACTTAGAAAGGAGTTTGAGGCAGAAAGGAGGAAACTAGAGTATCAGATAAACGATGGTTTGATGGATGATATGGAGCAGATTATTGAATCAGAGGAATTCCAAGCCTTGTCTGAAGATATGCAACAGGAGTATAAAGATCAAATGAACGAACGGATGCTTGAAATTCAAAGTAAAAAGGACAAGGAAATTGCCAAACTCGAAGACAAAATGAAAGAGAATGCGGGACAAGAACTCACCATGCAAGAATTGGCCAAAAGAATAAAGATGGATTTTACTCTTATTTTTCCTGAATAGTATAATCGTTAATCAATTTATCCCGCCCTATATATGCTGTGTATCATTCCCCAACAGAGGAATGAATTTCTTGTCTATGTATCTTGCCTAGCCTTGGGAGGACTCGATGATACACTCAATAATGAAGCAACTATTGCTGAAATATGTCCTCCAATCTTAGCCTTGGGGCGATATTCATAGACAGTAGCTCTTGGAACAAAAGCTTTGCAGCGTAAGGAATTGTCATTTTATTGATGTTTTCCGCACTTTTACAAGTTGTACACCACCCACTGTAGCCCATCAGCCCACATTTGTTACACACATCAACTTCAAACGCGTCTGAACTGATCATCAATCTTTCAAGTAGCAATTGTGATGCACCATATGCTATGACACAGTCTCTTTCCATTTCACCCAGTCTCAAACCACCATCTCTAGATCTACCTTCAGTTGGTTGACGGGTGAGGACTGCTCTGGGACCTCTGGCTCTAGCGTGCATCTTATCCAGAACCATATGCTTCAACTTTTGATAGTAAATGGGGCCGAAAAAGATATACGCCTGCAGACATTCACCTGTAATACCAGAATATAACATATCCTTACCTGAATAGTTGTAGCCGTTATCCACTAATATTTTGGTCATATCCTCAAGTTTTGAGCCCCCGAAACAAGTACCATACTCGAGAGTACCATTCAAGACACCAGCCTTACCAGATATTAACTCTATCATTTTGCCAACAGTCATACGAGAAGGGAAACCATGAGGATTCATGATAATATCTGGACAGATACCTTGATCATTGAATGGCATATCCTCTTGTTTTACGATAATACCACAAACACCCTTCTGACCGTGCCTCGAGGAAAACTTATCACCAAGCTCTGGTCTTCTATTTTGTCTCAACAGCACCTTAATCAGAGCTTGATCATTGTCAGAAACCGACATCATAACTTGATCGATATGAGATGGCTCAGGAGCTCTATATATGACAGGAGTCTCCTTGTACTGAGATTGCGTGTTGTTCAAAACACCATCTCCCGAATTGGTGGGGATTGATTTGTTAATATAAATTTGGCCACTCTCGAGTTTCATACCAACCTCTCCCAACCCATCGGGACCCAAACATCTGTGTTGCCATATTGGCTCACCACTTTCATCAACACGCATACCGCCAATGATATCTTGTGTATGGTTAGGGTATCTTTTCAGAACTGTTGTGTTCTTTCTACGTGTCTCACACCGACCGAAACCACGATCGATGGAAGACTTGTTCAGAACAAGCGCATCTTCGATATCATAACCCGAATATGACATAACTGCAACAGTTGCGTTCTGGCCGGCTGGTAGTTTGTCGTAGTCAATAAGCTCAATGGTCTTAGTTTTGACCATTGGTTGTTGAGGATAAATCATCAAGTAGAGAAGGGTGTCGATTCTCTTAAACTGGTTGTATGCAATTGCACCAATGGCTTGCTTACCCATCGCACATTGGTAGGTGTTACGAGGAGATTGGTTATGATGAGGATAAGGAATCAAACCAGCGACTGCTCCTAGAACAGTGAATGGTTCAATTTCCATGTGTGTGATATTCTGATCATTGTCTTTTTCATATAGAGCAATGAAAGAGTCGTTTTCTTCGTTGACATCCAAGTACTCGACCAGACCCAGCTTCAAAAAATCGTCAAACACCAATTCGCCCTCGAGCAGCTTCCTTAGGTGGTCTGCTTTCACTCTTGATTCACCATTAGACACGATGATTAGCGGCCTACAAATTCTACCACCATCGGTGGCAATATGGACAGCTTTTTGATGAGAGTTGGCGTAAATTGAAATGAAAGCAGAAACTTTGCTAGACCTTCTCAAATTCCTGAATTGGGTGATAAACTTTGTTGGATACTTTGTCGTACCAATCAATGTACCATTCAAATGAACACCATAGTTCAAATGTAAGGATGCACTATCAAGGAGACTTATGTCCTCAACACCTAACAGATAGCATAAGCTCTTAATAGGCTCTTCTTCATCATCCGTGGTAATATGCGTCATCAATGCTAAATTTTTAACCAAACCACATGCCTCACCTTCGGGAGTATCAGCAGTACACAACATACCAAATTGCGAAGGCTGTAGAGCTCTTGGGCCGGACACTTTTCTCGATTTCTCGAATTGAGATGAAATTCTTGTCATCATACCCAATGCTGAAATATACGATAGTCTTGAAAGGACGTGCGTAACACCTGCTCTTTCCATTTTGAATCTTTTCAAAGACCAGTTACCGGTAGAGATAGCTCTATTCAAACCGCTTGTAATGTTGTTAGAATGAACGTTGATGGAAAGAAGTGCATCGTACTCCATTGCTCTGTTAGGCTTCTTCAAAACTTTATCTATACTAGCTTTAAAGTCGCTGTTGAACTTCTTGAATAAATCCTCAAACAACAAAGAGATTAATTGCCCAGCCAACTCAAGACGCTTATTACCAACATAATCTCTGTCGTCAACCATCTTGGGGTTGTAAATAGCCATGACCACTCTTCTGGTCATCATCGCTATGTATAAAGCCTTTTCACGAAAATCTAAAGCCTCGACTGTCAGATGCGCTATAACAGTAGTAGCAATAGCTTCAATACCCTCCTGCAAGACGGATAGCTTTTGTCTTCTAACAGTTTTAACCTTCGAACCGATAAACTCTAGAGCTTGTTGCTGCGTGTAGAGATTAAATCTAGCTGCTTCTTCCAGGTTGATTGCAAAGATATCCTGATAACTACTGTCATTTCCACAAACTAATTGCATGATTTCCAGATCGGAAACAACCCCACATGCCTTGAGCACAACGACAATTGGAATATCTTCTGCGATAGAGTTGTGCTTCAAATAAATCTTTTCATTCTTCGTTACCACGTAAGTCTTAGATTTTCTTTCGTGGGTCGAAGATGTAACAGACGCCTGGACAATTGCTTTCTTCTCGTCTGCTTCAACAATGATACGATTCTTTGACAATTGCTCCTGCACCAGGATAACCTTTTCCGTACCGTTCACGATAAAATACCCACCAGGGTCCAAAGGACATTCATTGAGTTTTGCCATCATTTTTTCATCAGACTCATGCAAGATGCACTTATTTGATCTCAGCATAACGGGCATTCTACCGATTTCCACGTCTTTATGCATAATGATGTTCCTTCCTCTGGTGTACTCAATGTCAACATAGATTGGTGCCGAATATGTCATATCTCTGAGTCTGCATTCATGGGGAGGTGTCAAGTAGTCCTTCGAGCCATTAGACCTCTGACCCACTCTAATATCAACATACTTCAAATAAAACTCCGGATCGACATCACTGAGGATCAGTTGATTGGCTCTTATGATCTTTCTCAAATCCACATCCACAAAATAATTGAAGGAATCCAAATGCTGCTTTACCAAACCTTTCACCTTAAGGAACGCTGGTAACAAATGCCATTTATCCTCCGCGGTACTGATTTCATCTGTGAGCTTCTTGCCCTTGTAAACCGGTTTTAGTAATTCTTCGAAGGTGTCATCCTTCTTATGATGAGCATTTTTCTTCACCTTTTTTACAACCATAGCTTCAATGAATCTACGGTAAGCTCACCAATCAACAATTGGCCCCCAATATTTTCAGATTGTAGTTACAAGCTAATATTGATCACTATGGTTCATCGATTTACGCTTAGCTCATCGCTTAATTTGAAAAATTTTGTTGATAGTGTGAACGTTATAAATGACGGTAATGGATCTTAAGGAAGAACAATCAGTAAGAGGGCTCAGTACGATCGATCCGAGTCCATCAAGCCAACTGAAGCCCTTGGCAAATATTTCCAGCTCGTGAGAAGGCCAAATCAGCTTTAAAATTTTCCGCACCGCAAGAATTACGGGCGATGAGTACTACCAATCTGCTAAAGAGTTCAGTGAATCAATATCTCGAAGAGCTTCCTCAACAAATTCAAAGCAGACTCTATCAGTCCCCAGCAACATGCCTAGCAATTTACAGACTTCTCCCGCAACTGGCGAAATTTTTTATTATGTCCATGGTGTTCAATGAAAGTGAAATATCATTAAGAGACCTCGATAGATGGGTGAAAGCTAGCGGGAAAAATCAGTTCCAGGAAGCGATCAAATGTATGAAGTCTCTTCATTTACTAATACCCGTTAGGACCAACGGTCCCATGATGATTAATTTAAATCAGACCTTCAGAGAAAGTTTTAAGAATGCGCTGACAGGCGGTGAAGTAAACAACTCTTTTGGTATTGTTGTAGACGATACCGACGACATAGTTATCACAGAAATGCTAGATGCATACTCTGCGGATAAGTGGGAAACGATCCTGCATTTCATGGTTGGAACGTCCCTTGCGAGTATCCCATCTGGTAATGTTTTGAACCTTCTGAAACACAGCAAACTGATGGAGGAAGTTCCAACTACCGGTGAGTTTAAGATTACAAATGAAGGGTTCCAGTTTTTGTTGCAGGAGGTAAACTCGCAAATTTGGACTCTGCTCCTACAGTATCTGAAGATGACAGAAACGTTGCAGATGGATCCAGTGGAGGTCCTTAACTTCATCTTCATGCTTGGTGCCCTCGAATTTGGCAAACCGTACAGTATGGACGGCTTGAGCGAGACTCAGAAAGTTATGCTTAAAGACATGCGAGATTACGGACTGGTTTTCCAAAAGAACTCTAATGCGAATATTTTCTATCCCACAAGACTAGCAACGATGTTAACGTCGGACGCTAAAAGCATACGAGGTGCCTCAGGAGCAATGGATAGTGTCTTGAAGCAGAACAAGGATGAGAGTTCCAGTAAAACGGCTAGTGCTACCGCTGACGCGAACAGCGATGACGACGACGTCGGGCTTACTGGTCAGCATATCCAAGACGGCGCTCTTATCGTCGAGACGAATTTCAAACTTTACTCATACTCCAACTCCCCGCTTCAAATCGCTATCCTTAGCTTGTTCGTGCATCTCAAGGCAAGATTTACCAACATGGTCACTGGACAAATCACCAGAGAGTCCATCAGAAGAGCGCTCATTAACGGTATTACTGCGGATCAAATTATAGCATATTTATACACCCACGCTCACCCACAAATGAGGCGACTGGCAGAGGAAAGACTGGAGAAAAAACTCGAAGTTGATGCCAACTGTAAAGATACACTACAAATTCTGCCTCCAACCGTTGTCGATCAAATTAAGCTATGGCAACTAGAGCTCGACAGAATTATCAGTTACGATGGCTCACTCTACTCGGACATTGATAGTCATCAGGAGTATGTTTTACTCAGCACATATGCTCAAGACATTGGAGTATTGCTATGGAAAGACGATAGAAAGCGTCTTTTCTTCGTCTCAAGGGAAGGTAATTCTCAAGTGCTTGACTATGCGAAGAGAAAGCTGAAGAAGAAGCAAAGTCCTCCTTAATATTTCTATTTGTAGCATGTCGGGTCGCTTAATATGAGCTTCGAGAACTATTGTCAATATGACTTCAAGACCAAAAGCTGTATTATTTGAGTAAAATTTTCTTATCACTGATAAGATACTTTTTAGGGGTTTCTTGTAGATAAAAAGTCAGAACGTTCATAAAGCACTAAGAGTAACGCAACTCCACAGTAGGTAGGTCAATTGCATACGAGCACTTATCGACAATGTACATCAAGGATTTCCTACCCTTTCTTCAGTCACCGGCATATTTTTCGCGGTTGAAAGGCCATAGCCAACCGTTTGAGCCCAACTGTCCAGTTGACTTACCATTGAGTTGTAAAAATCATACTGAAATACAAGATACCTGCTGCTTCGAATACCCTGGCGGAATCTTTCTGCAGACGCAATTTTGGGATTATATTCCTTCAAGGCCTGACCTGAGTCCTGGCGAGCTGGAGAAAGAATTGGGTCCAGTCGACTCATTCACCATACACGGGTTATGGCCGGACAACTGTCGGGGTGGATTCGAACAATTCTGCGATGACTCTCTGGCTATAGACGATGTTTACTACCTATTGAATTCAGACCAGTTCAACAAGGATCAAAATAACCTCGAAATTAGTGGAAAAGAATTGCTCAGTAAACTGGACCGTTTGTGGAAGAGCAACAACGGGAATGACGAATCCTTATGGATTCACGAGTACAATAAACATGGAACATGCATCAAGACCATCAGACCTGACTGTTATTCCAGGTGGGGCAATGGGGAGCTCACGGAACAGAACACCGATTTCAAAAAGCAGTCTGTCTATGATTATTTTAGAGTGGCCTATAACTTATACACTAAGTTGGATACGTTTCAAATACTGAAAGAACATGGAATTGAGCCTAGCCTGAAAAACTCTTACACCAGAGATGAGATTCAATCGGCGCTCAACAAAGGGTTCAAAGACCATAACGTCTTCTTCGCATGCGACAGGCACCACGCTCTGAATGAAGTTTGGTTCTACCACGTTCTTCAAGGCTCCTTATTGGGTGAGAAATTCGAGCCAATTGACTCATTGAGGACTGGCCTATCCCGGTGTCCCGAGAAAGACATAAAATTATATCCAAAGGGTTACATCCCTGCCAACAATGGCGGTGGAGGTCACAAAGGCCCTCAACTGAGAGGAATCATCAGGCTGAGTGGGTACGAGGGCTTTCTCATAAAGAACGGCCACTGGATGATCAAAGGGACTCCCGCTAACTTCCAGTTGCTCAAGGCACCGTTTGGAGGCTATCATTTGAAATCACGAACCGGCTTCTGCGGACTAAGTAAGGACGGCTTGTTGACTTGTAACAAGCACATCGGTAACGCCGGCCAGTTTGATTACGAGTCCGAAAAAGGCGGCTATCTCGGGTATTCCGGTAGTTACGAGTGGGGGGCAACGAATCTTCCACACGGAAATGTCCAAAGCTTTGTATACCATAAGGACGGCATTACCCACCCCTACGAGTTCAAACTTAAGTTCATCAGGACTTAATGGCTACCTGGGCTTCGATATGTGAATCAACCTCGTTGTATTGTCCTCAATAGAAGGAGAGTAACTGTACCGTCCGAAACTTTCGGCACCACTACCAGTCTGTGTTGCAGAAGACGGCGTGGTCATCGAGTTCGATGAGAGACGATCACAATAATTGAGCAAATCATTCTCCAAAAAGTTAACATGAGACTGCAAGCTCAAAACCTTATTTTGCAGTTCATTAGTCGTATTCTTCTGTAAAAGCAAATCGTTCGTCAATTTTCTTATTTCGGCCTGTTGGTCTAGCGCCATTCTTTTCAAGGCTCGTACTTCATTCATCAAAAGGACATTGTCGGCCGTATTTCGCTCCAAAGACGGAGCACTGAGCTGCCCCAAATTTTCATAACGTCTAATTGGTGATTCAATTCGTACCCTTTCCGCACTTCGGGGGCTAGTAGAGCTTTCTTCATTTTGCTTCATCATCAGCATTTGTAAATTCTTCTTTGAAGCCAGATACTGCTCCCTGATTTTCTGCAGAGTATCATCGGCTTCCTGTTTATCAAAAAACTCTTTGGTCAGGTTCAGATCAGCCGCCATCGTGTATACCTTCTTACCACCCTCTGTGGTTAATAGTTTAGAGTTAATGAACTTTTGTGTTTACGCGCTTAAAAACGCGTGCGTGTTACCCGCCAAGTTCTCTTGAATAACAACCACTTTGACTAAACAACACCATTAAACAGATCCTTTCCCTCTTCAATGAAGTCCTTTTAGGACTCAACATGTTAATCTACAGGTTTGATAGTTGGTATATGGCTTTGGTCTGATCTTTTTTGTACATTTTTTGAAGTACCAACTTTAACCGCCCAGGTCGAATCTGGCTCCAATTGTTGGTACAATACAGTGACTGCACTCCCGAAATCGGTAAACGATAGGTATACCGGTATTCTATGTTCACTCAAGAAATCCGATGTTGAAGGGCAAGAAACCGTAAGAACCGCAAGAAAAGGCACTGCTACAATTTTACCGCAGGCATGTCTCTGCCTAACACCCCCATACACGCCTGTGCCTACATCATGATGCCGGTCTGATGTCAGTGGCTTGCCAAAATGCACATCGCAAACCGCAGTCTTCTCGGCAGATCCGAGAATGCCATCCAATAGTGGAAGTTGAAAGCTTTTTGTTCAAGGTTGTTTCACGTGAAAGTCCACAAAATGCTATTTTGGTCAGTTCATCACTCATCAAGCATCGATTCTAGAACTTTGACGCGCCCCCGGTCGTGGAACGGCAAAAGTGAAAAGAGCGCAACGTTAACAAATATAGATCGCCAGAGAAGCTGTGTGTGACCCTGAAGAAGCGCCTGTTCCCTACTCTATTCGCAGAGTCGGAATATTGAAACTTGTAGGATCGGGAGCGAGGGGACTACGAGGTGAGAAAGATTACTAGAAGTTGATTAAGCTTTACGGCTGGATTGTTTTTGATTGCCTATCTGATGGTTTCAGGTTTGAGCTGGTGAAGAAATTTTGGCTGGTTTATTGTTTACACAAAGCAAACGCTTGTCGGATCTTGAATGGTCGTCCCCGGTGGAAACTTAAGTAACGGAGCCATGTCCGGTTCAGCGTCAACAACATCTACTCAGAATACGAAGGCCGAAATTTCGAATCGAGGTGACTCAAATATCTATTCGACCCCCGCGAGGCTCACATTACCGTCCGGGACATCAATGAACGACAGGGGATGTCTTTCGAAGAACCATGGTGCGGTGGTCCCAGGGAAGGAGTGCGTCAACTTGGTCTCGTCACAGCAGCATTACATTGATGAACTACAAGACTGCTGTCACATAAGCGAGCTCATGGCTCGTTCGAGTAGCCCGTCGTCTGAAACAGGTAAGAATACTCTGCTAGTTTTTGACCTGACCACCAGTGGGTGCCTAATTTCATCCTCCGATGCACCTCTGCGTTCTAAGGGAGGTGGTTCCGAGAACGGGGGCTCTTCGAATAAGGACATTTACAGAATACATTTGTCTTTACCAAGCACTTTACTGAAAAGGCCCAAATATCATTTTGAGAAGCTGCTGCAATCTGTTATTGATGATTCAAAGAGACTTAAACTGATGAGTTTGATCGATGACTGCAACACATTCCTCTTTTACGATGGTTTCAGCAAGCTGGACCGTTGCTTACTCTCTACCTACTGGCTGATTAAGAAATTCAGGGACTTCTTGCGCGAAAAGGTCGGAAAGAAAACCATTAGGTTGTATCTATTGGAAAACATCGAGAAGGCTGTAAAAAGTGGTGTTGACCTAAATGGGGCAAGAACTTTGGACCCCAGCAATGATTTCAAGGTGGAGAATGGAAAACAGACTCCTGGGATTGACAGGAAACAAAAGAAGCTCAATTTGACCATCAAAATCCTGCCGAAGTCCACTGACAAAATGTTTATCCAGTCGATAAAAAAGGACTCGGTACACTATTCTCCCAACTCATTGAGAAAGTTCTTTAGATTTCATGTCCCCGATGAACTTGAAGAGAATGACCCAATTCTACCCAACTGGCTCAAGCCTTTTTCGAAGAAAAGTGAAAATGATAAAATTCTACAAAAGCTACTACAGAATTTCGAGTATTTGGAAAGTCTAGAGTTGAAGAGGTTAGAATGGGGATTAACTTCGAACAATAAAAAGCAAGAGAACTTAAGTTTACAGGATTCTAACACATATCACAAAATATACTCTTTATCAAATTTACAGAAAGAGTTCAAGAGACAAGGAAAAACGCCCAAACCGAAGAGAACCTCGTCATCCCCGTGTGTCGCGGAAAGCAACCTTAAACTATTTATACCGAAATCTCAGCCTCCATCAATTGCAAGTTCAATTATAAAGACTAATACTATTGGCACGCCAACCGGTACTCCGATCTCGTCGTCTTCTTCATCATCATACCACGAGACAGACACCGAACCGTTGTTAACTCCAATGGATAACTACGAGATATCACAAGGAATTCAATCATTTGCAAAGAATAGATATTCTAACATTTTGCCCTACGAACACTCAAGAGTTAAATTACAACCTTCTCCCCTTCATGGACCAGCGAGCGGTCCCCATTCTCCTTCAGCAAGTAGTATGAACAATAGTGGACCGGCCAAGACCTCAACTGAAAATGGCATGTCAAGGAAAAGAAGGAGCTCAGGATCCTCTTATTTCAACCAGAAAAGCTTCGTCGATGGAGTATCGCAAGAGGTCAATGAGAGTCACAAATCCCCAGCCCCTGTACATGACGAAGGGTTCAACGATTATTTTAATGCAAACTATCTCAATTTGCCTCAAGTCAACTCTGATTTCAACTACATCGCCACACAAGCACCTTTACCCTCAACAATTGATGATTTTTGGAAAGTAATTTCAACTAATAAGGTCAAGGTCATAATCTCTCTCAACTCAGATGATGAATTGTTTCTGCGCAAATGGGATATCTATTGGAATAACGATCGATCAGATCAAAAGTACAAGATTGACATAACGGAAACTTTTAACAACTGTTGCAATGTAGAGGGTTGCATATTACGAATATTCTCGTTTTACAGGAATGGGGACGAAAACAATGACTCTAAGAAGCTGGTAGTTTACCAGCTACAATACACCAAATGGTTGGATTCCTGCGGCATAGTCATGAAAGACATTTTAAGTCTCTACACCATAAAGAATATGCTTTTAAATAAGCCCGCCTGCATACTGTCCGACTTGCGTTTGGGTCAAGCTAAAGACGCTCTGTCGTACGCCAATGACGTTTGGCCGGAAAACTTCAAAAAGTCGAGCGTTTCCATAACTCAACCACCTTTGCTTGTGCATTGTTCAGCCGGCTGTGGAAGAACAGGGGTGTTCATCACTCTAGATTTCCTGCTGAATGTTCTCACCGAACCCACGAATGCCTCCAATAGTATTGACGTTTGGAACATGTCGCAGGATCTTATTTTCATTACGATAAACGAGTTAAGGAAGCAGAGAATATCTATGGTACAGAACTTGACTCAGTACATCACATGCTATGAGTCGATCCTACAGTATTTCGCAATGCAGAAGGAAAGAAAAAGAGTTCAAGGGAAGTGTTGAGGTGACATCAACCATGCATATAGTTATACTTGACATAGGTTCAAATAACGATAAAATAATACCATTATAGCATCTAATGATGACAGATAAAGATAATTCAGCGAGAATTTTGTCAGACCCGAGATTCACAAGGCTTTAAGTTTTACTGTTCTGTAGTCAGCTATTACTTTCTTGTAAAGTTAGGTGAGTGATGAAAGGTTTGAAATAGGAAGTGTTGGCATCTTCAACAGCCTATCGCTTCTCAGCTGTGATGCACTCGACCTTGTTTCAATCATTAAGCTGATTGATATCTCATTAATCATACAAAGGGTCGCTCATTACTAGCATGACTTTGCTTAAGCAATTATAGATTAGATGCAATCAATGATTTATGATGTAAAATTAAAATCACTTGAGTAAATCAACTACAAGGCACAAAAACCTTGTGAAGAAATGGTTCTGGCGAACAGAATAAAAACAGCCCGATTGAAGGGCCACTAAATGGCGTTTGCACTAGAATGGCCGAGCAATGAACTATCCGAGATAATTCATTTGAGATGCCTTGAAATTGCCGAGTTTCCACAGTAAGCCTAAAGAACATCCTCTCAAAACTACTTTCCCTGTGGTATTGTCGACAAAAATAACTTCAGGTTTTCAACGATTTTTGGATCAATACTATTGTAAAAATCTTGTCTTTGGGAACCCAGGTTGCTCTCTAGAAATTGGAAAGTCTGGCCGATAAACTCTTTCAGACTAATGTTGTGAACAGGATCATTGTTTTTGCATAAGTCATGGTAGCGGTATTGTTCCGCAGTTAAAGGATGAAAATCAATCGACTGCGGTGTCACTAAATCGTTAAGGTGATATTTTTCGCAGTCACCACCTGTAGATTCGTTGATCTCCTCCAACATTTCTATCCAAACGGACGCAATTGCTTGGAAATTTGATAGAACAAATACGAATCCCGTTCTTAACAAGCTGGAAAGACCCAGAATGTGTATTTTTTTTGTCTTTGGATCAAAAACATCTTTTAAATCTGATAGCCAAATGGCTATAAACTTGTTGACAACTTCATCAAAAGGCATGTCTCGGGAAATGCATAGCCTGTCAGCAACTGGTAGAGCCTGAGTCTCCATTATAGTAGGCGTCGATTGATGATATGAGGAGAAAAAACCCATCAAAGCTTGTGGGTTGACGTACGCAATTCTTGCTACAATTTGAATGACCTGAATCCTTTGGTAGCTGGACAAAGAGGCTTCCTTGAAAATGCTGTCAAATATAGCCTTGAGAACGTTGCTCGAAAGGAAGTTTTGTAGCAAAAGGTCCTCGTAATCCGCCTCATTGGAGAGTACCAAAATTTCCCATATTTCTAGGATTAAATGAAAAGAATCGTCTCTCAATTTCAAGAGATGAGGAGATAGTTGTGAAAAAACTTGAGAGAATACCGGACTGCTAAAAAAGTCTTCATTGTTCAGTACGAGAGCATAGCTTTTCACAATCTCCAGTAAAGTTGGAAGAATTTCTGTGTGAGTTTCAACGCCATACTCTAAGAACGGTAGTAACTGATAAAATCGGGGATCTAGCTGTGGGCCTTGGCTGGAAAAGTTCTGTAAGAGAGCTCCCCATAACTCAAAACCATCTTCGTTCAAAAGCTGGTAGTGGACTGAGGAAGGATTGCATGATTCAGCTACCACAGTAAGGGCAATTGACCAGGACAAGTGCGACTGTGGACCTAAAGATATCACAAGGTGACGCAACAACCTTATTAATGCGTTCGATAAGATTGATTCCGAAGAATTATTGGTTGATACTTCCCATAACTTTGGAATGATTTGGAGAACTTCTATTAGTAAGTCGTCGCTAATCAATGGTTTTGTCTGAATGATAATGTCACTCAAGGTGTTCAAAATGTAAAGCCTTGTCTCCGTTAATGAAACCGATGGCAGAAGCTTTCTTGACAAGATCATAACAATATTGATCAAGAACGGCTCGAAAATGTCCTTGTTGAAATTCCAGTCATCGATCATGGTTCTCAGTGATTTAACGCATGTCAACAAAACAACCTTGTCCTCTTCTGTCATTAGTAGATTCATAAAAAAGTCGTAGCACAGTCTCTTGCTCTCATCAGAGCATTTGATAGTGCACCATTCGTTAATTATTAAGCAAGTTCTTCTTCTTATCACTTTCAATTGATCTTTTGAAGCGGTCGTGGAAGTCGCTTCAGGAAGAAACACGTTGACCAGTAAGTGATCGAAGTCAACCATTTCGCTGACAGCTGCAGCACTCAATTGAAAGCTAGCATAGATAGCATCTTTTGTCAAAAAATCTTCCAGGGAATTTGACAGATTTGCAGCTTCTTTTTCAATCTTATTTAACAGATAAGGAACGAGAAGTTCAGGAAACGTGTTGATAAGATCCTGAAAAAAATTCTCTGCGCAAGGTCTAATTTGGTATTCATAGCTTGTAGCCATCTGCTCATTAATCCACTCTTCCGGATCCAAAGACCAGCTCTCCAAGTCACAAGGACGTAATTTCAAATACCAGGTCATCAAAGTATCGACAAGTTTTGTCACAAGTTGCTCATTCAAGAATTCCGATGAAATTCTTTTCATTGACTCTTCGATACTGATTTTGTCACTTCTAGCCTTCAAGATCACGGCTCCTTTTTTGTGTATGAAATTGAATACTCTTTTCAGTATTAGAAATCCTCTTATTGCGGTTTGTTCCCAGAAATCTCCACTTTCATCAGATTTTTCACTGTAAACCAGTGGTGCTTTCTCGAATAGAAGACGTGTGTATGTTATTAAAATTTGTGTCGAGCAAGGCAGCAGTATAAAGTTTGCCGGGGATGACGATATTAAGTTGTAGAACAACTTTCCGTAGCACCTTATGAATTTTTCATAAATATCAACCTCCTTGAAGTTCTCTTGATGTGAGATTAAACGATCAAAATGCATAACGATTAATTTCATGAACTCGCATACCGAATCGTCCTTGTTTGGACGTTCATAACCCTCGGTAACTATTCGCCTTAGGACCTTTAATGACATGTAAGAAACTTGCAGATTAGATAAATTGTCTCCTGTAGCTCCTTTCGATGAAGTCCATCTTTCGAAAGATTCATAGTAAGTGCGGACCACTAAGGGGAAAATAAGAGGAATCTTGCTCTGCATTGCCGGTCTGCATCTCCCAATTCTTGCAGCCCCCAAAGTCTTGACAATTTGGTTAACATGCACCAAAATGTTGTAAACTTTCACTGTGTTTCGCACAATGCTATCGTTAGACAGCAACTGTTCCAACTGTTCGAACAAGCTAGGCCATTCCACAGGAAAATCCAGTCTAGCAATTTTTGCAGTAGCCTGGGCATTCTGAATACTGAGTTGGTTATTCTGTTCATCAATCAAGTCAAAAAGTCTACCACGAATGGATGTTTTCTCATCTTTACTAATTGCATTAATCCTTGTAGATCTCCAAAACTTCTCAACACCATTTTTAAACTGAATAACAGCAAGCCACCTGATCTGTAAAGTATTAGAAAGGTTCAAATAGATTGATTGTAACAAGTAATGAAAACCAGGTTGATGTTGCCAATCTGCCAGCTGCTGCTCGGCAGCCTTCTGAACCTCGGAGCCAATATGTTGAGGATTACTGGCCTGCTGTAAGGTCTCGACAAGGCTTGATTCATTCAAGGTCACAATGTTCGACATTGACCACGTCTTTTTTGAGATGCGTTCTCTTTAGGTAGGAAGACCTGGTGCAGTTTCTTGTAGCTTAAAAATCTGAAAAAAGTTGACTAGACTACAAAAGCTCTCTTAAGGAACTTATTAAATTGTATAACTTAACTCGATAGTATACCGGTCAAAGCATTAAATGCGTCAAGTATCGCAGATGAAGAAGAACTCAGCTTGATGTTAAAGGCTTATTGTAGTATTTATGGCCGGGTATCACCAAACATATAAGATTCAAACATTAGAATAAGGCCATTGAAGTGCTCTAAGCTGCCCATCTGTGAGCTTCGTTGTCTCCACTCCAGACGCGCTCAACGTAGCCGAGCTCTTCCTTCACTCTACCGACAGTTTTGGGATCACCCATGTTCTTACCCAGGTTGTCGGAAATTTTGATGGCATGACGATTGTTCACCTCACGTAGCTTGATAACAATGTTCAAAGGCTCGCTTTTGATTGAGGGATCAGACTTCTTCCGGAAATCATTAGTGAAATTGGTTCCTATACCGAAAGTCGCCAGCAGGCCATTTTCATGAGCTACACGAGCATATTGTATACTCTTCTTGATATCTAATGAATCCGAGTAGCATACAATTTTGGAATACTTTGGTAGGTTCACAACATTATGGTAGTGATTTGCGATTTTCTTGGTGTACTCTATTGGATCTCCTGAGTCTTGCCTAACACCGACGTAGTAATCTGAGTAGGGTGGCTTGAAGGATTTGAGGAAATCGTCCGTGCCGAAAGTGTCAGTTAGGGCCAAACCGGCATGTTCAGGACCGAAGGTTTTGATCCAGTAATCCATGGCATTCTTGTTGGCATTTAGATAGTCGTCTGTGATAGCAGCAATGCCCATGACCCATTCGTGGGCGACAGTACCAATTGGTTTGACACCATACTTGCGAGCGAATAAGACGTTAGATGTCCCGAGGAGGAACTTGCTGTATACTTCGGGGTTCTCTTCGACTGCGCCAATCAAACCCTGCATAACGAGATCCTGAGTCTTGGCAGATCTGCGACGCCTGGTTCCAAATTCACTGAACTTAATCTCGTTCTCAAACAGCTCCAAAGCCTTGGCCTTAGCCTGCTCAACTTGCCCGTCGTAAGTCCAATCGGTATCGACAAGTTTGAAGTAGGCTTCGGAAACAAGGGCCAAAATGGGAATTTCATATAAAATGGTCTCCGACCACTTTCCTTCTATCAGAATTTCCAAGTCAACCTTGTCAGAATGTTCATCCAGATTACTTTCAGTGATTTTAATTTGAGTCTTGGGGTCTAGCTTAAAAGATTGCAAGTACTCAAAGTATGAGGGAGGGAAATATGGAAACTCTGTCTTCAGATAATCTATTTCTTCTGAAGAGAATCTGAGGTCTCCCAACATGTGCAACTGAGTTTTCATCCAGTCTACAGCACGACGGTTAAAGTGTAGTTGAGCAGATCTATTGGTGAATTTGTAGATGACGTTAGTTTCAGGAAAATTGGCAAAAACAGCTGCATGCATAGTCAACTTATACAAGTCCGTATCCAAAAGTGAATTAATTATTCTTTCAGTCATCTTTACTCTTCAAACTGATTAGGTGATAAAGTCAAGCAAAACCAGCTGTCTGACGCACAACTAAAGACCTGGGATTAACTAAGCAATCAACGAATAAAGCGATGAATAGGTTAGCCTAGCCACCTTATGGTATAGAGGTTGTCTAATGTGAGGTGATTAAACGATATTGAAAGCTACTATGTATTTTTTGAGACTTTTCACTGCGCTTCAAGGCGACAAACTAATATATACAGTAAGCCGAAGGAGACTACAATTTCTAACCAATTACAGGATATAACGGGTTTCTTCACTTGGTTTACAACCTGCTTTGAATTGTGATCTACTAGTTTTACATACATGTCTGTTTCTCCTACGTAATAACCCTCATGACACGATCGAAAAGCGTATCCATTTGAACATTCTGGAAATTGTCGAGCATGCTGGTGAAACTGTTCATATTTATCAGTTTATCATTCTTGTCCCCGTTTATGAATTCTAATGCAATTTCGTCTTCTCCCTCCTCAGCTTTGGCAACCCCGTTGGCACTTTTAGAGGACGAAAGTTTCTGCAACTGAGATGCAAAATCGTTGGTACCATTCTGTAAATCATCTAGTATACCCTCTTTGTTTGCCTCGTCTGACATTTCAGTATTCACAGTAGTACCCACGACACCCAAACGACATTCAGTATCTAGGAAAATGAAATCGGTATCGTAGTTCCAGCCTATCCAGGAGACATACTCAAAATGCGTAAAACTTCCCAACTTCTTCGAAAGATTGTTGTCAAACACAATAATGCGAGACTTGTAGTTGACTGATGGGTTTCCCTCGAAATCTTTGAGCCTTTGGTTAATTACAAGTGCCACTGTGCCAGTTTTCTCATCACAACTAATAAGCCTTTCCAGATGGCCATTTTTATAGATCCCATCAACATATGGGTAAAGGTCGAAACTGCTAGTAATTTCACCCTTTAGCAGGTTGAATACATTTAACGATGTGCGCGTGGCTACTATCAAATTAGTGTTGTTGATTAGCTTGATGGCTTGAACTTCTGAATCTAGGTTAACCTCATTAGATGTGTTTTCAGAGTCGAACAGTTTGAAGGTGTCAAAATCTAAAATGAAAAGCTTCTCATCAAATGCATGAAAGATTAAACTGCCATCCTGCGACCATGCCAAAGAGACAGAGTTGCTGTAGTGGTTGAAATTTGGCAAAGATAGTTTAGTTAAACACCAGTTCTTTTCATACTCCTCGTAAGACCAGTATTTCAGGCCCGCCTCATTGTCTGCCGTTAAGAAGCCTTGAGAGTCATTGACTGCCGCAGGAGCTGGCAAAATCTTGGTGATTGGAATTCCCACACCGTGAGGATTTACAACTTTTGTTCTTAAGTTCCACTGAGTACTGTTATCTTCTCTGTCCCAAAATTTCAAATTGTGCACGAGATCCTTCGAAGATAGCAGGTCGTCAGCGGGGTACTCTATCTCGTAAGTGGCCATCCACTTACCGTCTTTGGTAAACTTGACATCGACGATGACAGGATCTTTGATATTCAGTTCGAATCTTACTTTACCCATGGAATTGTTGACACCTGATGCTAAATATTGGTAAGATGACTGCTCGTTCTTGTAAAAGTCATAAACTTGTATAGCCGACAAATGTGGAAAGTACAACTGTTTGGTTATTGGATGAATGCTGGCACAAGCTGTGTAGTCCTGTCTTTTACTCTTTAGTAGCTTCTTCTTTTGCTTTTTCTTTGACATATTGGCTGTTGACACTGTTGTCGAGGCCTTTGTTGCTACAGCAGATAGCGGCTGCACAGTGTTTTTGACAGTACTGTCGAAAACTGGCAGAGGCCCATTAACAACCAGCTTGGAAGTAAGATCTGCGGAGTTTAGCAGCAGCAATTGGAAATCAGAATTTGTGGAGTTTTCGGTCATTTGCAAAGCCAATGAGTAGTATTTGTCGCCGCCTACAGATTGACAATCAATTATCACACCATTCAGACGGGGCAGGAATTGTTGCATGTTGGTGGATAGCTGCCAAAAACTTATGACTTTTTCCCAGCCACCGGAAAGCAGGTATGAACCGTCTTGAGTGAAACATAGGGATAAAACCGAGTCTATGTGCCACTTCAGCAGTCTTCCTTGTAAGTCCGGCACGCTTACGACATTGATAACACCGGATGCAAATCCTAGTGCCAACTGCTCACCTCTGGAATCAATTGCCATACAGGTAACATATTTGGAGTTAGTGGACGAGGATGAAGACAATTGGTTGCGCGATGCAAAAATATCCGATAGAGCAAAACTCTTTCTCAAATTGTCATCAAACAGGGAATGAATTTTGATCACTCTCTTATTATCACTTTTGATCAAAAAGGCCAAGTGTTTGTCATTTGAAGACCACGTAGACAGAACAACATCTTCAAATGTTTCCTCCAATTTAAGTAGTGGTTCATCTTGGAATTTTAAATCGTATAATTTGTACGTGTACCCGCTGGTCCCGCTCTTACTTGTTAAAAGCTTCAATCCGTTATTTTCTGAGCTAAAAATCTTGCAAACAGCTTCTGCAGTTTCCAGCTTGACTCGGAGTAATTTTGGTGAATCGACCAATTTTCCTTTGTAATTCAACACCAATATGCGACCATCATCGGTGAACACTGTCAAGTCCCTGTCTTCCTTCCTTTGGGATACATCCTCACAAGTAACGTCGCCCAGAGAAATGTGTGCTATTGTTGCCTGGTCTTTGACAAAAACATCAGAAAGAGTCTTATTATTCGAGTATTTCAAAGTCTTGACGCACTGCCTAGTCTCAACCGAGTGCACTTTTATCTGATTATTGAAAGGAACGATGTAGTTGAGCTCATCGGGTGTAAGACATGCTATTCCCTTGTTACAACTTGACTTATTCGAAGTCCGGGGTAGAACTGGTTTGCCCCCAGAGACTACAGACAGTTTATACTTCTGGTATACGGTTGCCTGATTCATCTAGAGTGCCTCAATCGACTTGTATTCCTGGTACCGAACGATAACGTCACCTTCAAGCTGTATTTTTTCAGCTCATCTCATCGCTTTCTTACTGAAAAAATCGAAAAATTTTCCAGATCGTGCACTACGAGTGAAGAACTGTTTAAAAGACCAAGATTGACCACTCTCAGCAGCTCTTTGGAGGTAGTTTGTCCAGCTAATAGACTATACAATTTATCTACAAAACTATTGTTGAAATTTTTTTCTAACTAGGCTTCAAATTGCGACGTTACAGTCCAAAACATTTTTTCCTTCTCAAAAAAAAGCCCTAAAATTATAGAAGATAGAAGCGATCAATTGGCTAGCTTAAATCTCTGTTAAGCCTTATCTTTGTGCTTAATTACAGCTCAGTACTCATCTTCAAAGCTCTTTATTTACTGTCATTTTGACTTGTCCGTTGTAGGTGATGGGGGAGTGAAAAAAAATGGTTATGAAGTAAGCCTTGAGCTCATCACCATTAAGTAAAAGTTACGTCTATTGGATCTGTGAGAGAGCGATTGATTGTGTGTTGTTTGTGAAATGATCGTCCCCGTTAGATGTTTTTCGTGTGGTAAGGTCGTTGGTGACAAGTGGGAAAGTTACCTGAACATGCTTCAAGAGGACGAACTAGATGAAGGTACCGCTTTGACAAAGCTTGGGCTAAAAAGATACTGTTGTAGAAGAATGATTCTAACGCATGTTGATTTGATTGAGAAGTTTTTGAGATACAACCCATTGGAAAGAAGGGATTAGAGTTGGCTGATCGAAAAACATAATAAAACAAACTGTACCATATTGTCATATAAAGCCATTCTGTGTGAGAGTCTAGTTAGGTATGCAGGTGTATTCACATGTGTAGGAGACTATAGAAAGATATAGTAACGCTTCGAAATTAGAAAATGGCCCCCGGGTCGATTATTTTTTGTGCTTGGAGACGTTCTTGTAGCTCTTCTTGAACACCAGAATCGAGTCGATCTTTTCCAGCGCGAGATCCAGCAATTCCTTACGTTTCTGCAGCTCTATGTGGCGAGCAATTTTTGGGTCCTCTTTCGCAAACATCTCCACTTGCTCATTGGTCAGTCCGTTTAGCTTCTTGTCCAGTTCGATTGGGAAATTGTAGAAGAAATCACTGAGCAGTTCGACATTCAAAAAAAGCACAGCTGTCGATGTTAGCTTGTCACTGACGGCGTTCAGGAAGATTTCGGGACACTGATCCTTTTCGCTCACCGAGTGGCATTTGTTCTTCAAAAATTTCAGTCTAAATGACAGCACTTGGAGCCTCTTACTTAGGAACAGGGCTTCTGAGCCACGCTCAAGCAGAATCTTCGACATGCCGAGTGTTTCTTTCTTTGAGGGATCTTGCTGCAGATAGCCCATTACTTGCTGTAGCTTTCTTCCTCCTATGGCGTTCTTGATCGACTGAAATCTTTCATTGCACTGTCTGAACTCTTCTCGCATCAGCGAAATCGAATGCTCCCGTGCTATGTTCCAGTCTCTGGAGTCCAAATCTATTTCATATTTGAACGGCTTAATGCAGTTTTCAACCTGATCGGCTGTGGCGTAGTATTTGGCGTTCAACACATTGACGGCCGTGTTCGTCACTAGCTCCTTGATGAGATCATGATTCTTCAATTGGGTGGCTTGTAAGATGTTTTCTAACTCCTTTAAAATAGCATTAGTAACCAGCATGGTGGATTGCCTACCCACACCAATTTTCGTTAAACTCGAAGACGCAAGCTCCAGCTTCTTGTGCCAATACAGGATCTCATCGTCGTTGTTCATTTTCGAGGAAAGTTCAGCCAAGTTGTCATCTTTCCAGTACCTTGTTGCCAGAAAATCAAGTACTCTCTGGTCTAAGTCTGCTTTGAGGATTGACTTAAGTTCGTTTCTATGGAACTTTTCCTGGAACTCCTTGATTCCTAACTTCAAAACATCAATGTTGTTCAACAAATAAGACTTTGGTGTCAGCTGACGGTCATTGAATTCTACCTTAAAAAGGTATGAAGTATCATCTAGCTCCTGCTGGATTAGCATTGAAGTGGGCTCCAAAGCATTCGACATCGAAATTTCTAAAATTTTGATCAGCTTTTCTCGTAGCCTTTTAGTTGACACTTCGCAATGCGTGAATTGAGACTTATTCTCCTTGAAATAGTTCTTTTCAAATTGGCGAGTAATCAGCTGCTGAGGCTCCATTGCTTTGCCTCCTTGGCTTTGCTCCACTGGTAATCTGTTACCGAAGAGACCCAGGTGAGTTTTCGAAGAGCCAGGAGATTTGGTAATCACACCAACGTATCCCATCTTCAATGGGTACTTCTTGTTGGTCAAAATCTTTCTCGCCACTTCGGGAGGCACTAGATCTAACTTGGTAATGACACCGATAGTTCTCAAACCCTGTGGATCAGCAGTTTTCGCAGCTCTCAGTGCTGCACTGTTGGCAAGGTCTACATCTGCTGCAGAAATTGCTAGGATGATGTTTGGCTCAGATAGATATTTGTCACACAGCTGACGGATCTTCTTCTTTAATTCAAATGGCTGATCTGCTGCCTCCACCTGAATATAGCCAGGTAAATCAACAAGTGAAAGATCTGGCACTCGGGACGACTTTATTGTTAGTTGAATTGGGTCCTCAGATACCGCCTCAGTCGAAGGAACTGCCATATTAAGTTCCATCAAGATACGTTTGACCTCTTTAAAATCCCGTACATTGTACATTCTCAAGCTGGGAAAATCAGCTGTTATATCATTAGAATTCGGGGTGTTTACTAAAGTAAGCTCGATGGGCCTTCTGGTGACCATGTTGGAACCCTTGGGCAAGAACTCTTTCCCAACAATAGATTCAAGTACTGAAGACTTACCGGATGACTGAGAACCGATCACCACGATCGAAGGCAAAGTCAGATGGGCTGAAGTAGAGTCGATCTTGCTCAAAATCGATCGTATTTCTATCATCTGCTTAGTCAGATTTAACATTTCGTCCTGCGTGTTATCCTCGTCGTTATCATCATTCCCATCCTCTTGATCATCATCATCCTCATCACTCTGCGTACGTGAGTCTTCGTCATCTTGTAAAGACGCAAGTAAAGATGCACCAGCAGCTGTGTCGCTATTATCGTTATTCCCATCCCCCCCTTTGCCCCCATCATTGTTCCCAAACATCTCATTGAATCTGTCTCGCACATTTCCCCCCAAATCTTTGATATCCCCCCATTTCTCGTGGGCAAAATTGCCAGCTTTCTCCATTCGATATGCTATATAGCTTCCAGCGGCCGCCATTCCACCTCCGATGTACGCCGGCACACGGATAGCTTTGCCAATTATACCGGGAAATATCGAGGCAAAGCGTTTGGATGTAACGTTAAAACTGTTCAGTATACGGAACTGGAAGTGGAAGGGAGACGGCCTAGCGTACGAGTGAAATAGTACCCTCCCCATACTTACTCTAAGCGCACCCTGGTGGGCCCTAAGAGCTGGTTTTAGAAGCACACTCATTTCCACAACCTTGCACAAGACCACAAATAGTGCAGGCCCAATACAGAATGATCTTTTGGGCTTGATACGCTCTTGGTAACAATGATGATCCTTTGATTATAATGCCCTTCGATATATCGCATCAACCTTCAAAGTCGTGTTATACGAATATTCAAAACTTAAGCTTCAAACACTTCGATAACGAGCAAAGATGGATCTCAGGACTGTTCGGACAACTGGTTGGCCTGCTTAATGCTTTCACGCAAACAAGCGCAGTTTTCTCTTTCAGACAAGCCCCTTGGCACCAAAATCAGGCTAAAACGCCTTAACAGACCCAATCGAACGCGCAAACGGGATCTTGAGCTTCAAAGTCAACGAAACCTGCTCAATTACATCTCCCTTCGACTTCAGCTGCTACTTCATGCATCCTGCGAGGAATCTGCTTTTCGCGTACGCAACGCGACTCGATTGTGTGTCGGTCCTTTAAACAATAACACGGGGAAACGCACTTTACCCGCTCCACCCCCGAGCCATTGTCCCCGTTAGCTTGAACTCATGTTGCAGGCTCGACGCGTCAAATCCAAGCGGTACTGTGTATCTTGTGTTGTTTTTCCTTATCAGGAGGGTATATAAGGCACGTCCTGCCCTTTTTCTTCAGCCTTGTCCCCAGATCACCACCGCCACAAGCAAACAACCAGTAACCACCTCTGTATCCCGTATGCCCTCTGTAGCTGTGGCTAGAAAGCCAGTCAAGAAAGTGTCCAAAGTATCAAAACCGGCAGCCAAACCGGCACTCAAAGCGTCTAAGCCTGTTAAGAAAGCTGCTAAGAAAGTCCCCAAGCAGCCTGTCGAGTCTGAACCATCCAAGAGCTACAAAGAGTTGATTGTTGAAGGCCTAAGCTTCTCCAAAGACCGCAAGGGTATTAGTCGTCCTGCCCTGAAGAAGTTTATCCGCGAGCACTATCCAAAACTAGCGCTCTCGCCCAACTTTGACCTTTATTTCAATAACGCAGTCAAAAAGGGCGTTGAATCGGGTGATTTCGACCAACCCAAAGGTCCCTCTGGCACTCTGAAGCTGATCAAACACCCAGCCAAGAAATCACCCTCTCCACAAGAAAAAGCTGCCCCAAAGAAGGTCTCTTCCCCCTCTGCGGATCTAACTTACAAGGAAATGATTGCCAACGCGATCGCAGAGCTTAACAACGGCAAAGGCGCCAGTCGCTCGGCCTTGAAAAAATACGTGCGCGACCACAATCCATCGACCAGCAAATCAAGTGCCAACTTTGATCACCTCTTCAGTACGGCTCTCAAGAAAGGCGTGGATTCCGGCGAATACGCACAGCCAAAGGGCCCGACCGGAATCGTCAAGATTGTTAAGGTAAAAACCAAAGGAAAAACTACAAAAAATCACACAGCAAAGAAGGCGGCCTAACTAGCCCTCTCTTCTCCTATTTATCGCTTATTGTTCTATCGAATCCACTTATGTTTTGTATTATTAGCAGCCCTTCGTATGTCTCGAATTAGTGACGCTGACGCCGCTTTTTACCCGGAAGGTGTCTCTTTTTCTCCGTAATCCACCAGAGTTCTCTTCCATCGCTCAAGCCCTAACTCGAGCCCCGTTCGCAGCCATTCGGGCTCGACAACGAACAGCAGTTCCATGCATAAGACCTACTAGGGTTTAATTGTCGCCATAGCGTCAGTAATTCTAAAAAAAATAATAATCATATTAATACTGAAAGTATTGGCTGAAAAATATTTACAATGTCGGATTTGACCACAGGACGTGCGAAGAGGTTCGACGGAATTGTGCAGAGTCTGCCCTCAAAACTGCGGCTCACTTTATCGTCATTGGGCCTGCTGGATAATGTTTCTACCCAATTGTTACGGTTGCTGGTGCTGAACTCTAGCTCTCTGCAAGTGATTGCAATTCTCGCTGATCCAATGGCTTTTATGAACTCTGGTGAAACTGAGGTTTTTCAGACACTGCTAAAATTGTTCAAGCAAATACGAACGATTTATGCTGGGATCTCCCCTCTAATTACCGTCCATGACGTTGCACCAGGCTTGTGGTTTCCACACTCACCACCACCGCTTTTGCTGAAAGGCCATGAGGCGTATATCGTTACTGCTATACGAAAAGCAAACATTTTGATCTTTCTGCTCACCATCCTCGGGTGTTTTAACTACGGGTTTGAGTTCTTGCAGGAGAGTTTTCTGGATATTCTATGTCCCAACACGACCTTTGCGGCCGATGGATCTGTGGACCCCAACGGAAAGTTTCTCAAGACACAGGCAATTCTTTACTTGGATCTAAAGACACAGGCATTCATCTCGGCCCTGAAAGACCATCTAGACGACTCTGATGAGATCCCTGGAGTGAAGCAGCAGGAACTTTTGGGCACCATTTTTGACAGCGAAATGGCCGAGAAATTGGTGCAGCGCAGAACTGGAATGGTGATCGGCAACTCGAGTGAAATGGTGCTCCCCTCTGAGAGAGACTTCATCGAAAGGTGTGTTAGGCGGCGTGAAACGCTATCGCAGTACGTTAGTTATAAGAAACTGACAAGGGACTATGATTGGGGGCATTTTGTCAAGGAGTTGCTCGATTACTGTCACAAGAACATGGGGCTAATCGTCTGGGGCAGAAAGGGCCGGAACAAGTCACCTCTCTCAACTTTCGACGAATCCGAGTTTGATCCCCAGGTTCTATACTCTTCAGGAAACTCTGTTGCGGAAGAGTCCCCAGCCGGCGCGTCCCTCAATATGACCAGCGTGAACAATTCCCCGGGACCTATTGCAAACTCGTCCTCTACCGATCAGCCCTACGAATCAGATGCCACAGGCGGCAGCAAGGACCAATATGCCGCCTCGATCGCCACAGCCGCAGTTACGGCATCCGTTCAGCACCCAATTCCATCTTCCACTATGGTAAAGAAATTAAAACCCAAGAGAAACTGGACGAAGGAAGAAGAAGACACCCTTATAGAGGGCCTGAAGGATGTCGGGCCCTCTTGGTCCAAGATTCTTGATCTGTACGGCCCAGGAGGTAAATTATCAGAAGCTCTCAAAAACCGAAGCCAAGTGCAACTCAAAGACAAGGCGCGCAACTGGAAATTAGCCTACTTGAAGACAGGCAGAAGACTGCCCGACTACCTGGTTAAAGTAACAGGAACAATCGAAAGATCCTACAAAAATAAACAAAAATCTGCCCGACAACCCGTGGTCGTCAACGAGAGAGAAGGGAGCGAAACCTCGGAGCTTTTTGCATCAACTACTGCTGACACGACGGGTTTCGACCCAAACCTCGAGGCAAACATGTAAAGATATATATTAATGGGACCAGCACTAGATACTTGTTATTCATATCAGATAAATATTTAATAATTTCAGCCATTTACTGTCACCTGTGGTGACAGTCTTTTTGAGGCGCGACGCTTCCAGATCTCCAGGTAAAGGGTTCTTCTTACAGTAACCCACATATGACCCGATGAGTTGACTGCATATTTTGAGGATAGCCCTAACCAGTTTTGCTTCACGTCAATGTGTTAGGTAGGTGAACTCCCTACCTAATTTGCTACTTTACAGGCTTACTGTTGAACGGTCAGTTTCAATAGTGTACTAGAACTCTTAGATAGGTCTAGAAATCAATTACTATGAGCTATTACGGCGCTCAATATTTGGATGGCAGGAACGATAACGGAGGAAGATATCAAAATGGAATTGATAAACAAGGTTCTTCGAAAGGTCAATTTCTCCAGCGGCCCACTTTGAAGATGCAAAATAGCCAGCTGCGAGAGGAAGAACTGCTTAATCAAATTAACTTGGCCAGACAGGAATCAAAACAATTGTACCTTCAGATAGACAAGATCAAGGGAAAGATAAGGGATGCGAGTTTAACAGATATGACCAAGAATATCCCAGCCCTGGCCAAAAATAGGATTAATCTAACGCCTGCCTTGACACTCAAAGGCCACAATAACAAGATATCTGACGTAAGATGGAGCCGGGACTCGAGAAAAATATTGAGTGCGAGTCAGGATGGTTTCATGTTACTCTGGGACGCTTGTTCGGGGTTCAAGGAGCACGCAGTCCCATTGGACTCGCAGTGGGTGCTCGCGTGCGACATCTCTCCATCGGGGACCTTGGTTGCGAGTGCTGGGTTGAGCAACAATTGCACTGTGTATCGAGTTTCCACAGAGAACAGGGTGCAGCAGAGCGTTATGTCAATATTCAAAGGTCACACCGGTTACGTCTCTGATCTGGCGTTCACAGATAACTCACATGTCTTGACCTCCAGTGGAGATATGACGTGCGCATACTGGGATATTGGCAAGGCTAAAAGGGTCAGAGAATATGCAGAACATCTGGGGGATGTGCTGGCCTTGTCGGTGTGCCCTTCTTCTTCACAGGCCGCAACCAACATATTCGCGAGCTGTGGCTCAGATGGCTACATTTACTTGTGGGACATAAGAACCTGCAGCGTGGTACAGACCTTTTTTGTAAGCGACAGTGACATAAACACTATTCAATTCTTCAAGGACGATAATGCGGTAGCCTCGGGAAGTGATGATGGTGTGGTTCGCCTTTTTGATCTACGATCGGACTGTCAGATTGGTAGTTACTGTTTGACCGATTCACTAGATTCAAAAAGACGGCAATTTCAGTCGCCTTACGCAAGATCGGGTACCGAAGGAGGTTCTGGTCATACGCGCGTTAATTCGGATGGGAGCGGCGGGTACTTGGGCGGGTACTTGGACAATCAAGGGTTGGTGTCAATCGATTTCAGTGTTTCTGGTAGGCTGCTCTATGCATGCTATACGGATTTTGGATGCGTTGTCTGGGATACTCTCAAGTCTGAGATAGTGGGGAAGCTGGAAGGACATACTAATCGAGTATCCAAAGTAAGAACAAGCCCCGACGGACTTGCAGTATGTACGGGATCATGGGATTCAACCATGAAAGTATGGTCGCCCAGTTACTCTTGACTCTATTGTATCTAATGATAAGCCTCTTTCAGTCCTTCAAGCGGTACGCCCACATCGATGGGCTAAAGTGCGCTATGTTGCACTTGAGCGCTCAACGAAGTCGCCGATTTCTTTCAAAAGATCATCCGGCAGCTGATAAAGAGCTAAAAGGATGTCCTCATGCCTCGGGTGTTTGAAGATTTCATTTTTCACTGCAGGGTGAAATACAATCATTCTGACGATATCAGCTACAGCATCTTCATCGAGCAGAGGCACTGAGGAAACCCAGCTTAAAGAGGCCTGTTGCTCATCTATGACTTTCTCATCGACCACAGGGGGCAATCGAAGATGGTCGGCAAAAAACTGTCGCAGTTCCGGTATATGAGAAGGGACTTGTATGCGATAATCCATCGCGTAAGCATCATCTTCAAAAGATAATGGATGCTTTATAGTAAACTTTCCTGCGCATGCAATGAATTCACAAACAATTTTGAGATCAAATTGGCCCCATCCTTGTTCTTCCAGCACAAATGGAGTGGCTGTGGTACATCTGATGGGGTTCGCAAAAGTAGGATGTAGATGATAAGTACAGCTTGACAGTATATTAGCATCGAATTCGTTATCAGCATGATCTACCATGCAGATTTCCATTCGCCATCGCCGGAGAGGCAGGTCAGGCATATCCGACGCATCCGCAAGTATTATTTGCTGGGTCTTGACCCTCACGATAACATTGATTGATGACTATTGCCTAAAGTTAGTCATGAATTTTGTAATACCAAAGTAGTCCAGTACTTACGGTTTCCATGGCTCTCTATGAGATGGTGAATTTTTTCCTTCTGTAGGATATCTTGGACAAAGCTGATCCAAGCCGCACCTCTAGTTAGCTAAAACATCAAAAACTAAAAGCTTGATTTGACTAATCTAGTTCTCGAGATCTGAAAAGTAAGTAGATTTTGAGGTGCAAAGAGTTAGAATTCGAATTACAAGCTGCGTTACATATTAAGACCGGCACAGGAGTTTACTCGGTGTTTTTTTTTACATAGTCCCATAAACTCTTGAGTAAACCGTCAGGGAGACTGTAAAGGTCAATTATAAACTCACCCTCTTCCACGTTATTCGTTACGTTCATTTCCGGCGTACGGTTGTCCGTAACCATTTGGACAACGCCTACCAAGTCGTCTTCGTTCAACTTAGTCAAGCCGAAAGCTAGCTTCTCGATATCCACATTACCTTTGACGGTTGAAGCGCTTGCTGTTTTTGCTTTCTTCACTTTAACTTCACCATTGACCGCACCGGTTTTGCGTTTGGCAGCAAGGCCTGTGGATTCTTCCATGGGACCCGTCTTGGCTAGTTCTGCAGCTAGTATGGGCTTATTCGTGGGTACCTGAATGACATGATCAACTTCGTAGGACTCTTGCAAAAAGTTGAGGTCGTGCGTAATCTTTCTTTCTCCACCCTTTTCCAGCAAAAATAGACTAATATCAAGAGGAAATCCACCCCAACCCTGTTCCTGTATTTTGAACGGTGTTTCTGTAAAGGTTCTATTGGGGTTAGCAAAGGTAGGGTGTAGATGGTAAACCACTTTATCAAAGATGGTAGCTGGAATCTTGTTATTGTCTTCGTCCACCAAGTAAATTTCGATACTCCATTCGCGCATGGGAAAGTTCTCTACAGGAGGCAGGTCAGGCAATATATGTTGACTGGTCTTTATCCTAACAGTTCTCTTAACAGTCTACCTCGAATCATCTCTCATGTTAGTATAAGCGGACTTATGTGAAGAAACCACGGTTTAACAACTTCATAACAACATACAGCAACCATTTTATCCTTTGTGTATGCAATTCGTGAATTGACTGTAATCAGATGAACCAAGGGGTACTATAATCGATCGTTCTGTATCCTAATGATGATTCTTGTAGCTGTATGAATGAAATTGTCCAAGTTAACCGTGACCGTCCAGTATGATGCATTGACAAGCTCAATTAAGATCAAGTAGTATTACTAGGAGATATAAAGATGAACCATTTAGCCCTCGCAAACACTACTATCTATATAGTTTGTTTTATCTAGTTTATTCATTTTATTAATTTTATTAATTTTTATCCGTCTTTATCCTTGTTGTCCTTCTTATATTTATAATCCCTGATTAATACGCTTTTATCATTATTCCTAGACTTGCATTAATAGAAGAGCCGAGAAGATGACAGCCAATAGGAAAGTAGCAGGCGTCTGGTAGCCTGAAGAGTTTTCAAAACCAGCACCACCCACTGTAGCGTTGGACGCATTGTTTTGAGCTACAATGCTAGGCCTCAATCCGGTCTCTGTGGTCTTGCTGCCACTTGTAGATGTGGGGCTAATAGCACTGATCTTTATGGAGCTCGATTGAACTCCTATAGATGTAAAAGGCGACTCACGGGTTGCTTGGCTCTCGGAGCTTATGATACTAGTGGTTATAGGGACCAGGTTTGTTGTTTCCGGAGGGCTTGTTCTTGCTAAGGATGAGAAAGTACTGGTGATGCTGATGGTTTGTGTTTCCGTCGACTCCGATGTGAGCCTACTTGTGTAGACCACTTCCAGGGTGGATGATTGCGCGGAAGTGAAAACGGGCGTTGAGCTCTTGGGGGTTGGCGTGGTGTACTGCGTGCTGCTGGATTCCTCTTCTCGGGAAGTGGGTTGGGCTACAGGCTGCTCCGAAGAGACAGAAGTGATCGAGGTTGGCTGACTCGAGGGGGTCCCGGAGGTCTGTTTGCTCAATGTAGAAGAAATGGTTGACGTCTCAACGCTCGGAGAAACTATCGAACTTAGTCTGCTGGAGGTAGGAGTGCTCTTCACTGGCTTACTAGATCTGTAACTGCTGGGTGAGATAGGGACGATGGAAGTTAGCCTACCAGACTTGTAGCTGCTGGAAGAGACAGGAGCAATAGAAGTTGGCTTACTTGGGAAAGTGGAAACGCTCGAAAGGTTCACGTATGACGAGATTGGGGTGCTCGAAGAGTGGGCACTTGTTTTTGTGGGGGCGTTCGAGCTACTTTTAAAAGACGAGACAAAGGAGCTTGTAGGATATACACTGGAGTTCACGGAGTATCCTGACGTTGGTTTAGATGAAACGGTGCTAGTCGAAAAGAATTTAGAGGAAAAGTACTCTTGAGTCTTTCCGACGCTGATCTCTGTTCCAGAGAAGGTTTCCTCGTTTTCCGGCTCCTTGATTGTAACATAATCATTGTCATTTCCGCACTCCCCTTCTTCTTCTTCTTCTTCTTCATCATCATCCTCTCCAACATTACATTTATCCTCATCTTCCTCTTCATCTTCCTCGTCATCGTTTTCGTAATAGTCATCATCAAAAAACTTCTTTTCATCCCAGTCAAACTCTCCTTCGTCATCCCATCTGTAATTCTCATCATCATCGTTCGTGGGACAACCTTCATCCTCCTTTTCTTCGTTGCATTCTTTATTCTTATCCTCGTTTGACAACTCTTCAGCGATTTCTTTCAAGATCTGTTCTATCTGTGAGAACCTCTCATGATTTCTAACGGCATCCAGTTTTAGATCTTGTTCTTTGACCAAATCCTCTAATATATCATCTGCTGAATACTGTAGACCTTCATATTTTCTCAAGTTGGTGAACTGCGGAAACTCGGGCAAATCAGCGAAAGCCATGTTAGAGATGCTGGCTAAATTCTCTAAAGCATCGGTTGATGCCAAGCCAAAACCAGCAACTGAATCACCGCCTAAATACTCTGTAGACAGCTTGAGAGAATCTTCTGAAGCGAAAGTAGTGCGGGTCAAAGCCAGACCCAGCAATCCAGTAGCTGATAGCTGCTTAAACATAGTGAAATCTACTTTACTCGATAAATTTAAGCTAGTAGAATATCAGGCAAGGGAAATTTTATGTTAAACAAGTTAAAGGGATTAAAGTACAAAGACTTGGCCTTGAGCCAAATACCAACATTTATATATGCTTTGATTATCGTTTCTGTACCGCCAGTAATGGAGAAACACTAATGGCTTGCCACAAAAATCAAGGTTGAAGGCCAGGTAATCAAACATGGTGGTATATTGTTTTTTATAAGAACCTATTTACATGGACGGATCTGGTGTGCGTATTTACTGGTAGTTGCTTGTAGCCGCTCCTCAATTATTCTTAAAATAATTGACAATGCTGCTCTTAATGGCATTAGGTGATGCTTTCCATTCGGTTGGAATAGTTTTCCAGTCGATTTTACTGAAGGCACCCTTCAATTGCAGATTAGGTTCTGATTCTTTTAGGGTACCCAACAGTTTTGCGACCCTTTCGTCTATTTCTTCTTTCGAGGCGACTGGCAGGGCTTGCAGGTAAGATTGAATGATCCCCATTTCCTCCTTTTCCTTCGCAACCAAATCATCTCTACCATTTTTTAGGAAGTCATTGATCGAGTCCTTACGTTGATTGACCAATTTGGTGTAAATTTCAGAAAGTACAAATTCATTCAAGCCTTTGTCTTTACTATCAATCTCTTTATTTTTAATGGTAGATAAAAGACCTCTAATTGTAGTCTTTTTGAGATCATCCTTAGCGATCATAGCCTGCTTAAGGTCTTTCTTCAAGGTCGCAACCGCAGCATTATAGGTACTACTACTTTGACTTCTAGTAAAGACACGCAATTGAGGACCAAAAAATCTCGTTGCCTTCATTATTTCCATAAAGCACCACGTATATTACGAACACAGAGTCTGTTTGGGAGGTCTACTTGATACACTGTTACTATTGAATAGGCTAATCTTTGTAAACCTAAATGACTATAAGAGAAGGGTTCACGTGATAGTGCTTGTAAGTTACATTGTATGGAATTGTCGGTCAGGGCCTCCGATTAAGTGCTATGAAGTGACCAGGAAGTTGGCGTAATGTAACTAAGTTGCTATGCTGTAGCGTCTACTTCTCGCTCTCTTTCTCGAGAAATTCTGTCCACAGGGAAACGAAATTCTCGGTATTAGACTTAGACTCAGCCGATCTGGGGACACGCTGGTTGTCATGCAATAGACCGGCCTGCCTCTTCTTATCGTCGTCCCAATTCAGAAAACTTGATATTAAGTCTAGCACTTCGAACTTTCTCGGGTCTGCCCTGGGTATGGCAACAAATGAGATGAGCAAGTTGGAAATTAGCTCTTTATCCACGGACTCCGAATCACTGGATTGTTTGAGCATGGTAAGGGCCTTCGTTAGATGTTCATTCAGGATTATCGCCTCATGTCTCAGTTTGCCGATCTGTAGCACGCGCTCTTTACATTCCTGCTCTAAGCCTTTTTTGGCCGCTACATCTTCACTCATTGATCTAATCTCCTCTTTTTGCTTCTCGATAGTTTTTGCTAGTTCAACGTTAGATTCTTGACTTTTGTCAAGTTGAACTCTGAGGGCGTTTACTTCCAAATTGACTTGCTTTCTGTCTTCTTCAAATTGTGATGTGACCTTGTCTAGCTCGCTTTCCAGCTCTTCAACGGATCGCTGCAACGTTTCCTTCTCAGCAGCGCTTTCTTCCAAGGCAGAGACAAGATCATTCTTCTCTTCCGCTAACGTGGAAAGATCTTTTTTGTGGTTATCGAGGCTAACTAGCAGCTCCTGCAACTCGGCTTCTAGCTGTTCGTTCATCTCGCTGCTGGCCTCCAGTTTACGAGCGTGATCTTCGGATATTCTCTCCAGTTGAGCTGTCAATCTATCGACTTCCTCCTTGTAGGCATTGGATTCATTTTGTATAGTTTCACGCTCATCGTCCAGTTGGGAGAATTCTTCATTTAAAGTGCTGATGGTTTTCTCAAGTTCGATCTTTTCTTTGTTCAACAGGTCAACTTTGTTCTTAAGCCTTGTGTTCTGATGTTCATACTCAGTGAGTTGTTCTTTGACATTTTCAAGTTCCTCCTGAGACTCCTTCATTTTGCTAAACACCGTCTTCATGGATGATATTCTGTTCAAAAGATTGTTATATTGACTCTCAAACTCATCCCGCTCGGCTTTCAAATCTTTATAAGCTTGAATTTCAGTTATTTGGATCTCAGTGGTACTCGACTGTTCGTTCTCATCCTTCTGGGTATCTGCTTGGCGTGCCAATTGCAGCTTTAAGTCTCGAATTTCATCTTTGAGCTTCTCTATCTGTTCATCCGCTGGCCTCTCAGTTGAATTCACATGATCTTGGGTATCTTCACTATTCTGTGGATCTGCTAATTCTTGATCAGCGTCAATTCCCGCTGCCGATCCCCCCATAGGCTGCTGATCAACTTCTACCTCTTGTACATTGGGCTCATTAAAAGGCGCCTTTTGCTGCTTCTTGGTTGTTTTCTTCTTATTCTTACCCATTGGTGACAACTACAACAATGACTTATAACAGCAACCCGACTGGGCTTTCTATGTGAGGTGGTCTCAGATGTTAACTTGAACAGTATGGCCTATTTTTCACTTATCTAGGGCCCTTTGAAAAGTGAAAAATACAAGAAACACGCCTAGATTAAGTTTATAGAAAGGCCTTAAGAGGGACCGGTTCTAACTTCGACCGTTCACTTCGATATCAATCCATAGATTCCGTCCTCAATGGTCGATATAACGGAGTTTTTTGATGCAAAATCCAAATCTAGTCAGAAAAGACCTGGGCTACCTAGTAACAGACAACCGGCAAAACACGAAGTAATTGATCTAAGTGATGAAGAGGAAGATGCACCCGTAAAGAAGAAGCGCCGGTCAGCTATTGAGAAGCCAGAGGCAAAAATATCCAAACCAGCAGAACTAACAAAACCCGCGAGAAAGAAAGAACCTGTCCAAAAGACACAAGGAAATACGAAGTCAGGTACTACTGCAAATGATGTACTTGAAAAGATACCTTCTGTAGATCTTTCTGCTGTACATGTCAAGGAAAATGTTACTTTTGACTTCAGGAATAGGTCTAACCAGGGTACAACAGAAGATGTATCTGATCCGTCGGCTCTCGACTTTCCAGAAGGTGAGCCAAATTGTTTGCTAGGGTTGACTATGGTTTTCACCGGTGTGCTGCCCAACATCGAAAGAGGACAAGCCGAGGCCCTAGCCAAGAGATATGGTGCGCGTGTAACGAAATCAATCTCCAGTAGGACATCTGTTGTTGTTCTCGGCGATGAAGCCGGACCAAAAAAGCTTGAGAACATCAAGAAATTGGGGATAAAGGCTATTAATGAGGATGGTTTCAGGCAATTGATTGCAGGAATGCCAGCTGAAGGTGGTGAAGGTGCAGCCGCTGAAAAGGCTCGTCAAAAAATCGAGGAACAAGAGAAGCAAGCTCTCCGTGAGGCAGAAGAGATGGTTAAACAGGAGAAAGAAAGAGCAAAGAGAATCTCGGAGGCCCGAAAATCAGGAGAACAGATTAGGGACGCTGAAAAGATAGAAGAAGCCCATAAGCTATGGACGGTCAAGTATGCTCCTAGCAACTTGCAGCAGATCTGTGGCAATAAAAGCAGTGTCTTGAAGTTGAAGAACTGGCTAAGCAATTGGGAACAAAACAGGAAGAACGGGTTCAAAACAGCTGGAAGAGATGGAACTGGGGTTTTCAGGTCAGCTATGTTATATGGTCCTCCAGGAATTGGGAAAACTACTGCAGCGCACCTCGTGGCCAAAGACGCAGGTTACGATGTTCTAGAGCAAAATGCTTCGGATGTTCGTTCCAAGAGCCTGTTAAATGCAGGAGTTAAAAACTCGTTGGATAACTTATCTGTCTTTGGATTCTTCAAAAGCAAGATGGAACAGGGCGGACCGAACGGAAAGAAATTCGTAATCATTATGGATGAAGTTGATGGTATGAGCGGTGGAGATAGAGGTGGTGTAGGCCAATTGGCAAGTTTTTGTCGTAAGACTTCTACACCAATGATTCTAATCTGCAATGAGCGCAATCTGCCCAAGATGAGACCTTTTGACAGAGTTTGCCTCGACATCCAATTCAGACGCCCCGACGCAAATAGTATCAAGGCTAGGTTAATGACCATTGCCGTGAGAGAGAAATTTAAACTGAACCCTAATGTCATTGAAAAATTAGTACAGGCAACAAGAGGGGACATAAGACAAATTATCAATTTACTGTCAACTATCACCAAGACATCAAAGCAGATTGACCACGATAACATAACAGAGATTTCCGCAGCTTGGGAGAAAACCGTGGCGTTAAAACCATTTGACATTGCCCATAAATTGCTAGATGGGCGCATATATACAGACTCTGGTTCGCAAAATTTCACTCTCAATGACAAAATCGCTTTGTACTTTGACGACTTCGATTTTGCACCTTTAATGATACAAGAAAACTATTTGAACACTAGGCCCTCAAATCTAAAATCAGGAGAAACGCATTTGGAAGCCGCTGCAAGAGCAGCGGAAAGCATATCACAATCAAATCTTGTTGAAAGGAAGATCAGAAGCAGTGAACAGCTGTGGAGTTTGTTACCGCTGCATGCTGTCCTGTCATCCGTATACCCTTCATCGTTGGTTGCCGGGCAAATGGCTGGAAGAATCAATTTTACCACTTGGTTAGGACAAAACTCCAAGGCTGGAAAGTATAGTAGACTTCTTCAGGAACTGCAGTATCATACAAAATTGAGCACATCAGCTGACAAGATAAGTCTAAGACTTGACTATCTACCTACTCTCAAGAACAGGCTTCTGAATCCACTTTTGAAAACAGGCGCTGATGGAATTGGTCCCGTCATTGCTTTTATGGATGACTATTACCTTACAAGGGAGGACTGGGATACCATCATGGATTTTATGATAGGCCCTGAAGCGACCGATGCTGTTTTGAAGAAGATTCCTACCGCAGTCAAGACTGCCTTCACGCGAAAATACAACAGTACGACACATCCTGTGGCAATTTATAGGACTGGTGGAACGACAGCCGCTAGCTCGTCTGTATCCACGAGCACTCCAGACTTCGAAGATATTGTCGATGCTGACGATTCTGTGCCACCGGCTGATGACGATGACGCACAAGAAGATAATGATGTCAAAAAGGATAAGTTGATCAAACAGAAAGCGAGACCAACTAAGAGGAAGGCACCCGCCTCCAAATCTTCCGCAGCGAAGAAGAGAAAGACGAAAGCTTAATGTGTTCGATATTAATTTCGACTATGAAAATATGAAGAATACAGTTTCGCCTACTTTGCCAAGCAAAGCAGCTTTAACTTATGCAATTTTGTTAGTTTCAAAATTTCCAGAGAATGCATCACTCAGCCAGGAGTAGAGTCTCTCGAATACAACCTTTTGAGCATTATGATGGCGGATTGAGTGATCCGAGTCTGGGAAAATATGCATATCGTAGTTTGTTATCCCTTGTAGATCTAATCCGTCTATGAATTGATAGGTGTTTTGAATGTGTACGTTGTCATCTGCCGAACCATGAATTAAAATGAATCGCTCCAGCTTTTCAAAGGCGTCCAAATCCTGTACTACAGCAACATCTAGATACCCCCTTTGGTTATCAGATGGTTCATCCATGTATCGTTCAGTGTAAAAGGAGTCATAATACGTCCAGTTTGTCACGGGCGCAACAGCCATCATGTATTTGAACGTGTTTCCTAGATCATATTCTACTGTTTTCAGTGAAGTATATCCCCCATAGGACCATCCCCAGATAGCAACTTTTGTCGTGTCAATATTTGCTTCATTATGCTTAATGAAATTCTTGGTTACTTGCGTTACGTCGCGTGGCTCCCAGTAACCAATTTGATTCTTGACCGCTGATTTGAACTTCCAACCTTTTCCGCCGGTTCCTCTTGGCTCAATCTGTAGCACTATAGCATCTAGGCCTGAAGATACAGCTTCCTCAAAAAAAACATTGAACTTCTCTGTGTACGTAAGAGATCCTGGCCCACCGTAAACGTTAACAAGAATCGGATATTTCTTCGTTGGGTCCATGTGGGCCGGCTTTATTTCAACATAATCAATGAGTGTGCCGTCGTCAGTAAACATAGATTTGTGACTTTTCACCGGCAGCTCATACTTATTCAATGAGTTGTTAAGTTTTGTATTGTCGGTAAGGACTAAGACGTTCTTCCGATCAACTTTTCTAAAGTCAAGTAAATCCCAAAGTAAGCCTGCGGCCGAAAAAGGTGCATCCGGTCCCATCATCTTCATGAGTGCGTATCTACAACTTGAGCTTAGCTCATAACGGTAGAAATCCTTAGCATCGGATTTCTGTAGAAACTTCGGAAGAGGTTCAGTTGACGGATTGATCGACACGCTGTAAAGATGTTGCGACATCACCCCTATCTCGTTTGCAGTGAAATAAACAGTGTCGGTTTCATACTCAAACCCAACAGTCCCGGTATCAGTTACTTCCCACTCACCTCTCGTCAGTTGAGTGCCCTGCGTGTCGTCGACGTTCTTGAAATGAAACAAATGGTTAAAACCATTTGAATCAGCTTGAACGTCGATATATCCAAGCGAATCGCGCCCGCTCTTTTCGTTTGGGGGAATTGGTAGTAGCTTCTTGGATTTTTCGATCCAGCCATTGTAGGAGCTCGAGTCAATGGACCGCACCATTTTCATAGTGTTCATCTTGGCGTCAAACACCTTAACGGCCATTCTCTTGGACGTGCGGTCAGCAACTTTGAAAATGAATGATTCTTTGTCGAGCCAGTCAGCGTCATAAAGTATGGTTTCTGTGGACAGGAGATCTTTGTCGTCCATCGATAAATCGCTCAGTTGGTAAAGAACACCTTCTCTTATATTGAATAAGAACAATTTGACTTTGGGATTAGCAGTACCAGGTTTCGGGTATTTAATACTGGACATTGGCGGATATTTTCTATTGGTAGTATATTTGTTAAAGTGATAGTATTCAACCTCCGTGTCATCGAACCTTGCAAACACAATCTTTGCATCGTCTGTAGACCACCAAACAGCTCGGTCGGTAGCAAAAATCTCCTCCTCATATATCCAATCCGGTTTTCCATTAAATATTTCGTTTGATCCATCGAAGGTGATTTGTCTGGCAGACTCCTTGCTATAGAGGTTTTGGATAAAGAGGTCATTCTTGTAGACAAAATAGATGAAGTTGTAACCGGGAGAGAAACGAACATACGACACAGGAGTCAAATCCATGGAATCTTTTGGCTTTATCGGTCTGACTGTGCCTTCCTCGAGATTCTTTATCCAGTAGTAACCTTTTGAAGAGTATCTAAATTCAGGCTCGAGATCAGTTGCTAGTATCATTCTATCAAGTCTATAATTCACCCTAGCTTTCTGGATAACGTATTCTTTACCCTCATAGAAGAATTCGCTGGGGCTCAACTCCTGTTTATACTCCAAGTCATACAATTGTCTCGCAACAAACTGGGTTTTCTCGTCGGAATCCGTCTCGGTGGTCAGAAAGAGACCGGGGTCGTTGTCTTGTTGTTCTAGCAGGCCCGAGGGCTTGATAAAGTGGAACGGCTTCTCGTCATCCAAAAAATCCCCATTCAGAACTTGCTTTATGGTGAAGGATTTCTTCGGACCTGTCTGTTCTGGAACACTATGCGGCACTGGGCTTTCTTTCTGAGTATTACCTCCCTTGAACACCGGCACCAACAAGACGAAGGAGAGCACGAGAGAAAAGAGGACTACCACCATTGTAAACCTGGGAACTCTGCGATTCCGAAAACTCCATTGTGGTGCGGGAGTGGAGATTTCGGCAGTAGGCTGACTCTCGATATCCTCACGATTGGGGTTAGAAAAAGAGCTCAATTCTAAAGACATATCTGTGGAGCTGGAGTTCTTCCTCTGGGAGAAAAGATGGCTATTTTTTCTCCGGTGTGAACGTGTTGAAGACATTGCCCATCTGAGTAGTTATACTGACCCTATCGGCATTAAAATGTCTTTAAATGAGCCCCAAAAGTCTTAATCGGTAAGTCAAGGCTGAAAAATGGCTGATTCGAAAATGAAGAATGAAGTTGACAAAATATAGAAATTATAGATATTATGTAACTTACTGGTTGTTGGCCAAAGCAGCGATCTTGGCAGCAACACGTTCTCTTCTTTGTTCCTTGGTCAACTTGACTTGTCTGTACTTCTTGGATTCAGCAGCGTATTGTTCCTTGGTGAACTTCTTTTCGGTTGGCTTGAAGGATGGGTCCTCTCTGATAGCTTCGTGGGCAGAAGCGTAGATGTCCTCAACGGAGTCAGCGTCGATGTCGTCAGCCAAGTAACCCTTGAACAACTCGGAGAATCTCTCCTCATCGTCATCGGCCAATTCTTCCATGTATTGGGAGACGTGACCACCGAAGATGTATGATCTCAACATGTCGGCGTCCAACTCTTCGGCTTCAAAGTCCCAACCTGGGAATCTGTTCTCAGAGTGTGGGACGTACAAACCACCGTCAGAAGCACCCTTTAGGGCACCGAAAACTCTAGCACCGGTAGTGGTTCTTTGCAAACCAATGTCCAAGAAGACCTTGAATGGACGTGGACCGTCTTCGACAGCTTCGGTCAATTCGTATTCACCTTCGACTTCTTCGACACCCTTGTAGGTCTCGTCCAAACCTAGCTTTTGCAAGGTTCTTCTGGCAATCAACAAACCGGTGGCGTAAGCAGCGGACCAGTTGGTCAAACCGTGGGTGATACCGTATCTTGGCAACTCGTGGGAGTAAGCAGCAGCCAAGACAATGTCACCAGTGATGGTGGAAGAGACGACTTGGCAGATGATGTCCTTGTTGGTGAATCTAACCACTAGTCTGTACTTTGGAGTAGCATACTTAGCCTTGTGTTGAGCGACCAATCTCTTTCTTTGGTAGTAGTCGGTCTTACCTTCTCTTCTTCTTCTGAAGGGAGTTTGGAAACGGGAGTGGTAAGCAGAGGTCTTAACAATCTTCAAGAACACCATTGTGGTTAATTGACGGTCGGCTATCTGGAAACTTGACTCGAAGCTGCGATGATCTAGTGACTAGACGGTCTGAAATTTCTACCAGATGCTTCTCTGCTGGTAGCTTGTCCACAGCTCACCCATCAACGCCGAGTCTGCGTCGGTGCGTCTCTGAAAAATCCAGATCCAAACAGAGTACTGTGATGCTTTCTTGACAGCGCGCTCTCGCTCTGTCAAGAAAAACTTATTATTTTTGGGTGTAGAGGTTTTTATATACATCCTGACACCACGATTCAAAACAGTCATTCGAAGTAACCACCAAGTAGCCGATAGCTGCTCGCTGCTCACTGCCAGGCCTTGAACGAAGTGCTATGCTTCGGACTTGCAACTTGATGTTAATTCCCTGCCTTGAAATAGTGAGACTCTTGCTGTTCCTAGGAGACTGATTATGAGACTGACAAATATGTTCTTGAACGGTTCTAGGATAACATGTCACAGGTTACCTGAGCAAGGTGCTTATTTGGACTCTTCAAGATGACGAAAGGTTGAGATTATTCTAGATCTGTCGGTTCTTGAACTTGTTTTGTTAGTGGAAGCTGCAAAAAACGGCGGTCATCTCTTGTAAGCTTGCCGACGTCTTGTTGAAATAGGACATTCATTCTATGCTCGACTCAAAAAATCCAGATTAACAATGAGCAAACCCACCCAACATCTGACTAAGGGGAGAGAAGTTTTCAGAAAAAGACCTTCGAGCTTTCCTGAATGATGCTGCTGCACACTTTTCCGAGCAATGGAGCGCTGATAAGATGTTGCCGGTGGCGGCTCAGATAACTTGGTCGTAAGATCGACTCTACCATACAATTTCTATGGTCAGTAACACACAGGTCTCAGTTACCAACCATTCATCGGAACTGTTCCTCAACAGAGGTGGCTTTGTGCGCATCCAGAGGCTTAAGCGCCGACAACGGCTATTGCAATCAAATTAGCTAGGCTTAGGACGCATAGGAAGGGGCAGAAACATAGAAAAGCCCCGCGTAGGCTTGGTGAGAGGATTTTGTATGGAGTTCAAATTATGGACGACCAATTGGCATTTTTTATGTGCAAGTGTTCATAAGGTCGAGGAGGATTGGGTCAACGAGTTGTTCAAACTGTGGTAATTCAAAGAACATCATGGGTTCTGCCAAAGTACATAGATGTATAGACTGCTCCTCGGCGTTCGACAGGGACTTCAACGCGGCGAAGAACATCATGCTCTAGTATATCTGTGGGCATGTGATGGCAAGTGGTGAGTCTTCCGTTTCCTCTGCTTTAAGCGGAAGAACCGATCGACTGCCCACGATGCGCCCTGGCCGCTGCGTGCTTAAGCATGTTGTAAGTCCCTCGTGGATCACCCTGGTTAATCATCACGGCTTGCTTTATCGACCTTCCCATGTGGTCGTCCAGCTGCTCGTTAAGAGGCGCAAGCGGCACAGTCGCTTCATACGCCTAGTTTTTCAGCATACTATAGGTAATAGGCCCTTGCACAAGGGATCACCGTTATTATATAAAGCATCCGGTTGTCATACAATCTTTAATCACCTTCCTGTGAATGTAAACCATCTGTGTGGTATTCTTTAAGCTGCTACAGAGATGTCAGGAATAATAGATACGAACTCAAAAGATTCAAGAACTCAGATTTTGATAACGGATATACCAAGGGATCAGTTTGAATCAAAATGGCCTGTAGAATTGGAATCGGAGCTTTTTGACCGTGAGTTTCCAGAGTTGAAACGGAAATTGCAGTATTACACTCCACTGGCATTTCTCAATAGAATAGTGATCATATTTGATGATGAGCCTGCAACCGTTAAAGTTTACAACTATTTGAAAGATTCGTTGCTGGCAAAGGGTCATTCTGTTAAGGTGTATATAACTGAGTCGCTGTTGACCAGGCCGCGTGCGAGGTCTGTGGACGACGCTGAAGGTTCGAGCGAGGAAGAGGGCGGCAAAAGGAAACCTGTTTTGTCGATACAGACGGACCCATCCAAGACAGGGATCAGTTCCACTTCGATGGCCCTTGGAAGCCCCTCACTGTCTCCCGAACGAAATACTTTGGACTCGCCTACCTTGTTAAAATTTGGCAACGAATCTAAGGCGCACTACTACCAAGAACCTTTGCCTCGAGTGAACAGACCACGCTCGCCGGCACAGTACTCGCCTACTCTTGCAATCAACACAAGCGCAACCGGTGCAAAAAATGGCCTCGACAGGCCTCCTCCAAGCCCTAGCATAACAATCAACGAGTTTTCCCACTGAATCGACGTAAACGTGCTATTTATCAATATACATATTTACAGGTAACTATTCTATCCTTTGAAGTCTATTTTTCGGCTACGATGGGCGATAGAAGTCGGCCATTCATCTCGGCTATGTCTTTGTCCAGGACTTCGCCATCTGAAACAGCCGACCCGTCAGCATAGTGAGCTCGGAAAAAGGTGTAGTGTAGGATAATGTCGTCGATGTTTCTCATGGCTGGGTCGCTGACGAAGTCCGGGTCTATGAAGAAGAAGACGGGCATGTCAATTTCTTCACCTGCGGCAAGCTTTTGTTCTTCGAAACAGAAACACTGGATCTTGTTGAAATACGGAGCAGCTTCCCCCGGAGTGATACTGTAAGTGGCCATACCTATTATGTCCTTGTCACTGTTGTTCTTGGCCTTGTAGAAAGCTAGCGCCGTTTCCCCAGGTTGTACATATACTTCACGCTGTTCCGGCGTGAACTTCCAAGGCAGAATTTGCGACACTTCACTGGTAAACGCCACGCGTATCCTCTTGTCCGTATTAACTGGCACTAATTTATCGTCTGTAAACTTCCTTTTGTCTGTTATCGGTATACCACCATACCCTGTACGAGCGCAGATGGCCCTGTAAAGAGGGACAGCTGCGTACGCCAAGCCCAGGAACACGATTGCAATACTACTAAAGTAGAATGCAATGGTACGACTCTTAAACTTACGATCTTTCGCTATTTTCTGTTCCCTCAGATACTTAATCTCGGCTCTGGTCAACTTGTCGAAGTTTATGTTGGAGGACTGAAACCTGATGCTGTTTACGAGACCAGTCTGCCTCGATACACTGAAACGTGCCACATTCCACAGCGGTTTCCTTGACCATAACAAACCAATTCTGTTCATTGGTTCTAACACCTTTTTCAACCTATGGTTTACTATGTATATTGGCGAACAATTATTCTTTTCAAATCTCCGGATTTATTAGCAGCGAAGACCTATACTGATTGGTAGGCTGAACAGAGATTAGCTAAAACCTCGAGGATGAGTGGGATCGATAGGAAGCGCAAGAAGAACTCAAGGTCGTGCGTCTTCTGCAGACGGTCCCACCTGGTTTGTGATGATCAACGTCCATGTGCAAGATGCATCAAGCGAGATATAGCACACCTATGCACAGATGAGAGCCTGACGAGTTCAATGAGTCCCGGCATGCCAGGATCATCTATCGAAAGTGGAGAAACTACGGGGGACAACGGCTTGAACAATCAACAGGGGTTTTCAGAGTCACAAGCCGTTGCCAGTGCTGTACAATTGAATAGAACGTCTAGTCTTTTACCGCAACAACCTACGTTTGTGTCCGAACATGTTGGGTCAGAGTTCAGCTCTCTTAATGAGTTTTTAAATATGCTGGAGGACCCTATGCTTGTCAATCAATCAGATCGGCAAAGGAGATCGCAGGACGATGGACCCCGGTTTCAAAATCACCAAGAAACAGCTCCCAAGGTAGTCGAAGAAGAACAAATAAAGAATGACAATAATGCGCCAACACCTAAGGAACATTTCTTTCTTACAGCTGCGGACCCTTCGACAGAGATGACTCCAGAAGATCGTCTAAAGCTAGTGATAAACGCAAAGCTGGAAGCAGGGCTGTTACAACCGTACAACTATGCACAGGGTTACTCTAGGTTACAAAATTACATGGACAGATATATGAATCAATATTCAAAACAAAGAATCCTCAAGCCTCTATCAACGATTCGTCCGGCGTTTAGAGCTATCGCAAGGTCGTTAAAGGACGTCGACTTAGTCCTGGTCGAAGAAGCATTTGAAAGAATGTTGCTTTCTTACGATCGAGTATTCACATCCATGAGTATGCCGGCATGTCTGTGGAGACGGACCGGTGAGATTTATAGAGCGAACAAGGAGTTTGCCTCTCTGGTCGACTGCACCGTCGATGAGTTGCGAGATGGGAAACTAGCCATATATGAACTTATGACCGAGGAAAGTGCCGTCAACTTTTGGGAAAAATACGGATCTATCGCATTCGATAAGGGTCAAAAAGCCGTGTTGACCAGTTGCAACTTGAGAACTAGGGATGGCCGAAGGCGAAAACCATGTTGTTTCAGCTTCACAATAAGAAGAGATAGGTACAATATACCTATTTGCATAGTAGGTAATTTTATACCCATGTCATAAAAAGGCTATAATGTTGCTCGCTACGCTTCAATGTTATGGTCGTTATTGTATTTTTCGATTGTTGTCAGGGAAGAGTATTCGTAGTTCTTCAGATCGGGACAGTTTCTTCTGATCAAGTTGTAAATCACCGCCCCCGGGCCCATTGACACTGACTCGTCTATCTCACCTTTCAAGTCCTCGTTAATAGTATTGTAGCACATAGTGAACTGCACTGTGTTGCTGCTGCACTTGACAAACCGCTCAAGTGCATGGTGTACCAGCGTAGAAATCTGTCCATCCAAGTTGGCTATTATGGGTGACTCCAGCTCTGTAAAGGTATTGGTATGATTCTTCTTCAATATCTGCCAGATGAACTCGTACAACCGACCGTGCGCAGGCCCCAAGACGGCGCTGTTGTGAAATGGGATGTTGAAGGGATTTGTGAGCTCCGTGATCCGCAGCAACGGGAACCGCAAGTGCAGTTCTGTCCTGAGCGTTTCCAGGTCTTCGACCAGCCCCGTCACTACGCACTGTTTCACAGAGTTGGCGTTCGCTATTGAAACGGTCTGAATCGGTAACGACGAAAGCAGCTGTTTGACCTCGTGCGGTAAGTCGGTAGCTCGGGGAGACGACAGGGCCCACATCTCGAACAGCGAAGACCGACTGATCCTATGCGCATGCAAGTATTTTTTGGTGCACTCGACCATCAGGTCGTTTCTATAGTTAGCGATGTCGAACAGATCCCGCAGTGAGAACAGTGAATTGGCACACAGACAGGTCAGCTCCCCCAAAGAGTGTCCCAGCAGTATCTCACGCCCCGAGTCTTCCCTTACAGACAATCTGTACAAATCATAGTACAGTTTCGAGCAGACTGCTATACTCCCCGGGCTCGAAGGATTCTGCAACACATATTTCAAAAGATCTTCCGACCCTTTTCCGCTCCTATCCAGCACTGACTGGAACTCTTTGGCCTTATTCCTGATAACGGACTTGAGTACGGGTATAGCAATAGGTGTGCCCTGGCCAGGGAACGTTATCAATCGCATTTTCGCTACTTCATCCACATCTACTTTGTGGTAGTCATCATAGAGAGGTTTACTCTTGACCTTTTTTTTTTCACGAACAATCGCAGACTATTTCGCGATCTGCCAGACCAGCTGCTGATGTTGTATAAAACAAGCTTTACTTAACGATCGTACAGCTAGGGTCCATCCTTAGGCGTCAATTATCCTTATCTTGTCATATAGTTCGTACTAGCCGCACTGTTTTTTCTCGACTACAGATTAAGATTAGGCAAATAAACTACCCAAAAGACATAGCTCACCATTCCAAGAAGTAAGGATGTCAATTGATATTTGGCCAATCCATCCAGTCGTTTCAATGACTAGGAAGCATCAGCTGTGACTCTTTTTACCTGGGTTTTTTCGCTTTTTGCCCTGCAAAAATTTTCAGTCATTCACTTAGCGCATCGGGAAGATATCAACAGTGAAAAAGTACCACTATCTCATCGTCTCGGCATCGATATAAGAAGAGAGTGGGCATTCCGACCGTAGCTTCTAGTAATTGAGTGATTAGCTTCAGACTAATCGATAGACCCAGAAACCAAAAATTAACACAGATGTCTGAGCCTCAACCTTTACCGTTCTTCTACCAGTTCGTGGCCGGAGCCGTGGCCGGTATCTCGGAGATTCTGGTTATGTACCCATTGGACGTCGTTAAGACCCGGATGCAATTGCAGGTCGGCGGAGCAGCTGCCGGAGCAGCTGCTCAGGAACACTACACTGGTGTGGTGGACTGTATCCGTAAGATCGTTGCCAAGGAAGGTGCTTCCCGTCTGTACAAGGGTATCTCTTCGCCTGTGTTGATGGAGGCTCCAAAGAGAGCTACCAAGTTTGCCTGTAACGACGAATTCCAGAAGATCTACAAGCAGGCTTTCGGAGTTTCCACACTTACACAGCCTTTGTCTGTGCTAAGCGGTGCCTCTGCCGGTGTGTGCGAAGCGTTCGTGGTTGTGCCGTTCGAATTGGTTAAGATCAGACTACAGGATTCTAGATCGAACTACAAGGGCCCCGTGGATGTCGTTAGACAGATTGTGCTCAAGGAAGGTGCACTGGCCATGTACAACGGGCTTGAGTCCACCATATGGAGACACGCGGTGTGGAACTCCGGGTACTTCGGGATTATCTTCCAGGCCAGAGCCATGCTGCCCAAGCCTCAGACCAAGATGCAAAAGACCAGAAACGATCTGATTGCAGGTACCATCGGTGGTACCATCGGTTCACTGCTAAGCACGCCTTTCGACGTTGTCAAATCCAGAATCCAGAATACCGCCGTTGTTGCCGGTGTTGTCAGAAAATACAACTGGTCGTGGCCATCGCTCTTTATCGTCTACCGTGAAGAAGGTTTCAAGGCCCTCTATAAGGGTTTCGTGCCCAAGGTTTTGAGATTGGGACCCGGTGGAGGTATCCTGCTGGTCGTGTTCACCGAGGTGACAGATTTCTTCAGAAGAATGAAGAATTTATAGAGAATCAAGAGCGAATATTCTACTGTGTATTTCATATTGCTATTAAACTGTACGTTCTGCCAGCCCTTGCGCAATCAGCTAAAGAGTCTAGTGCACAAAAGGGCATTAAGATGAACTAAAATTTTTCTCTCCGATGGACTTGACGCTCAAAATCAACTGGAGGGTCGATCAGAGCAACACGGTTTTAGAGTCCTGGATTATTAATCCGCACGATTAATTATATTTGGTTTTCTTCTAACAATGACAGCTCTAATGTGGTGAAAAGTTTGGCAGATTCTCTTATATACTTCAGTAAGAGTTTTTACCCGGCCTCAGTGCTCGGTATATCACTGTAGGACCATAAGGATGAGAGGGTTCAGGGTAGAGCAGGCACCTGGAGTGAGACCAAGATGTCACAGGAGCCACTATTGCCCCTCTACAACGATTCCCGAGTTGCAAATGGGTCCAGGAAGTATGTTGTGGTACGGTTTTCCGACGTCAACATCCAGGATTTACCACTCGATGTGACAGACGTTCCGTATGCGCAGATCAACACGCATTGGCTGCGTGATCAATGTCGAGAACACCGGTCACAGGCCACTGAGGGCCGCAGGCTCAAGTTTATTCGCGGGGGAGCCATGTTGAACTCGCACTCGGACATATCAAACGAATTGAACCGATATTTTATACAACAGCAGCCGCAGGCGGACGGGAATCGGTTCTATATCCACTGTATTGTCAGCACAGAGCAATTGAGCGCTGAGCAGCTTGCGAACGAGGATGCGCTGGACGAAATATCTCCGTCCAGCGAGGGCACAACAACACAGGCCATTGGGTTCGACCGGCTGCGAGCTGTGGGGTTCACAGACCAGGAGATTGACCTGCTGAGACAGCAGTTCCGCTCTGCATACGGAGACTTGGAGGAAGAGATGTCGCAGACGCAGAACCGCGATATACGGCAGCTGGAAGAACAATGGATGGAGAGCGACGTGAACCGTGACGGGGGCGCTACTCACGATACGCAGTTCAATTCCGTGCCCATAGCCAACTACAAGCACAACCGAGACTTGCTGATCGGCATATGTGTCGGGTTCTGTCTCGGCGTATTTGGGCTCCTGCTCATGCGGATGAACGGGCTGTTCAACAAGCGGCAGAAGATGTCGATATTCGCCGGAATCATACTCAACATAATGTTCAACCTTGTGCGCGGGTTCTAAAAGACATTATTACGTAACCTAGACTCGTATGTACAAACCCTCCATCAGCGGCGGATCAACAGGTATGCGTTCTCCTGCTTCACGTTGTTCAGAGACCTGTAGTTTCCCTCCAGCCTCATCAACAGCCCACCAAACGAGTAATACACCGCGATCAGCTCCTTACTGACCTCCTCGAACTTGTACGCGGTACCGTACATCACATAGTCGTAGTCGTCCGCTAGCGATCTCTCGCCTGGCGCAGGCGGCCTCCACGAGCGGGTAGCAGAGCTATCGTTCGAGCCCTCATCGACCCCTAGGGACGAAGCAATCGTAACAGTCAACTGCTCCTGCAATTGGACCGGGAACAGATCTGTGTTGACGTCGAGCGACAACTTACACTGTTCCTGGGTCGTTGAGCTCGCTTCGATCCGCGAAACCTTGTTGTACCGACCAGGGTCCACGTCAGTCACGGCAAAAATATCATCAAACAATGTACTAGACATCTCACCGGTGCCCTCCAACGCTCTGTTCCATCGTTATGGTGGTCAAATTTTTCACTCATCGCTTATTTTACTATATGCTTCGAACCTAAAGCCGTCGTTTCGCACGTCCCTATTACAACACTATCCTAGCTATATACAGACCGATATCAATGGAGCACGGTCGACTTGCGCTTGCTCTGGTAGTCCTTGATGGCTGCCTTGATGGCGTCCTCAGCCAGCATCGAGCAATGCAGCTTCACGGGGGGCAGGCTCAGTTCCCGGGCGATCTCGGTGTTTTTGATGCGTGCCGCATCTTCCAGCGTTTTTCCTCGCACCAGTTCTGTCATGTAGGAGGACGACGCTATCGCAGAACCGCAACCAAACGTCTTAAACTTAACATTTTCGATCACGCCGTCATCGTCGACCTGGATTTGTAGTTTCATGACGTCCCCGCACGCTGGTGCTCCCACGAGCCCGGTACCCACATTGGGCAGCTTCTTATCGAGCGATCCGACGTTCCTGGGGTTTGTGTAATGGTCGATAACTTTAGGATGATACAGTCTTTTGGCGGAGAAACCGCTCCATCTGGCGTTATTTTGCAGTCCTGTCTTCATTAAACGGCTAAACATTGTAAACAACTATTAGTGGTCTTATGATCTTTCCTATGATCTTTCCTGTGTTCTTCCTTATGTTCTTCCCTATATTCTTCCCTATTATATTTCGAACGTCCTACAAGAACCGTTATATGCAGCTCTTAAGAGATGAGTAATGGTTGTTATATATCTTGTGTGGCTCAAGTTGCTCTATGGGAAAAAGGTGCGATTGCAGCGGGCGGAGCTAAGCAGCGTGAGCGGACCGGCCAAAAGCCGAGATCGGCCTGTTACATCACCGTCACGTGCCCGGAGGCATTTACACGGTTTCTAGTTCGGGTAACTCTCGTTCCCCTCCTTGTGCTCCGGTGGTGCATGGAGAATGCAGTGGTAGCGCCGTTCTCGCGAGCGGAAATAAGATGAGCGGCACGGAGCGGATATTGTTCTTGGCATGAAGGGTGACCCGGCCGCGGCCGTGCGGGGTCTGGCGGGTAACCCGGAAGCTGTGAGGGGCTTCTTTTAACCGCCGTTGTTCGCTTCTGACCTCCTATCCACCACTCTGGACCAGCATGCAACCGATGACCGGGGCCGCAGATATCCCAACAGATTGGCTCTACAAGGGCAAGAGAAAGGCTGCTGCTAGGAGCGGGAGTGGGACACGCCGGAGCAGGTCTGCGTCGATCTCCAACGGGGCTCTTTCGCAGGGTGGTACGGGGGCCGCCAGCGCGCCCAGCTCGCCGGGCCCGCCTCATTGGGACCAGAAGCCCAAGCAGGAGGCTGGGGAGCAGAAGCAGAAGCAGAAGCAGCAGCAAGCTGCTGCTCCTGCGGTGGCAGCTCCGCACGCAGCTCCTCCCCATCGTGCAAGATCGTCGTCCGTTACGTCTTCGGACCTCAAGAGGAGCGACTCGCTCGGCGAGCGGTCCAAGAGGTCTCTGTTTGGGTCGCTTTTTGGCAAGAAAAACTCTCCTGCGCTCAAGGAGCCCAAATCTCCAGAAGTAAGGCCCCAGACGCCGGTGCGGGTACCGTCCCCTGAGCGGATGGTGCTGAACAAGAACCAGGTCAGAGAGGAGGTGCCCGTGCAGGAGCTGTCGAATCTGAAGCTCAAGAGGGTCAATTTTGCCGTCGACAAGTTCGACTCCGACCCTCCGCAGCAGCTGCCGTCCCGGAAGCCCAGGGTCGGGAACGTGCTGATACCGAGCGACATGATCAGCGAAGTGCCGTCGATCTCGCAGGGCATCACTACGCATGGGTCCGGTGGGTCGGCCGGGGCAAACGCCACTTTGACCAAGGACTCGCGCGAGTACAAGCTAGCGCTCGAGGAGTACAAGCGGGCTGCAAAAGAGTCGCTGAAACACCAGCAGGAAGCACACTACGCGGCTCAGAGGATAGAACATGAAGTCGCAAGTTTCAAAAACCACCACACTAGTGCGCATGCTACAAAAGCGCAGGCGCCTCATCCAGAAATCGATACCAAGGTCGCCAATCTGTCTATAGACAAGCCCATCCACATGCACGAGAACCACTTCGCGGAGGACGAAGAGACCGCGGTGGAAGGGGACCAAGAGATGACTTTGGACGTTATTTACACAAGATGCTGTCATCTCAGGGAGATTCTGCCCATTCCGTCCACCCTTCGTCAAGTCAAGGGCAAGACGGCGCCGCTGCATACTCTCAAGTTCCTGAACCCAAAACCCACTTTGATCGACATTCTGTCCTTTTGCGACTTCATATCGGTGGTTCCGATCAACACCGTGGTTTTCGATAAAGTATCACTGACACCAGAGATGTTCAAGACAGTCATGATCTCTTTGGTTAACTCTCAGTCATTGGAAAAACTCAGCCTGAGAAACGTCAACATCGATCAGCAAAGTTGGAAAGTATTCTGTAAGTTTTTATTGACCAACAAATCATTAACAAAACTGGATATCTCCCAAACAAAGATCAAGGCAGATAGCTCAGAGAATCCGCATCGCGACAGGATGGACTGGTCGTTGTTTGCGCGCGTGTTGACCAAAAGAAAGGGCAAGAATTTGGAAGAGCTGCTTCTAAACGGCATTAAGTTTGGTAAATTGCCCTTGGAGACTTTTCAAAAGGTGCTCAACGCATTCTCCCAGCGAGAGAACTTGGTTGTTCCTCTCAAATTGGGAGTCGCAACTTCGGATATCAACCTCGATTGCCTCAAGTTTCTACTGACTTGGATGTCCGAGAACATGGTGCAAGGTGTCGATTTGGCGTTTAATGACTTATCAGAGGCCGTCAAGCCTCTCGTTAGCAAGCTCTCGTCGCTTGATTTCGACCATTTAGAGTACTTCACTTTGAACAGCACTGGCATATCAAACGCTTATGATTTGGCACTCATTTTAAAGTACCTCTCTACCAAACCACAATTGAAGTTTTTGGATTTGAGCAACTTGCCTCAAGTGTTTCCGGAGGCTTTTCCTTACATGTACAAATATTTGCCAAGGTTTAAGAACCTGCACAGAATCCATATGGACAGCAACGGTCTCAGTTTTAAGGATTTATCGATGGTTTGCGCCATTTTGGCAAAATGCAAATCTTTGACTCACGTCTCGCTAATGTCTCAGGGGCCGCTCGTTGAAATTGGAGAAGATGATGACGAAGAGAGTGTCAAGGTTAAGACTTTTGCAAGGAATGCCCTATCCGCGACGATCTACGCTTTTGCCAGGGACTTGGGGAATCTGGTTGCTCTCGACATTGATTACGACAACATTTCTGATGAGATCAAGTCTCGGGTCGCTTTATTACTGATGCGCAATGTCAACAGGAACATCGACAGTAATTTTATAGTGGATGACTTGTCCTCGCAAGATGATCTTCTATTTGATGGCTCTCTAATTACTGAGACTGCAGAAGACATATTAAAGAGATTAGAAAATGAGGAGGCGATGAAAACGGACGCTACTAGGAGATATTTAGCCAAAAAGTACTTTGAGAAACTGCAGAAAGTCCACCATAGAGTGCAATCGACCATCGATGAGATGTTCGACAAGCGGAGTACAGGTGAGTTACCTTTGAGAGAAAAGGAAAACCTTGTCAGGTTGCTTCTACTAGAGAAAAATCTGGCCAATATTATGGAAATATTCTCTAATGCCCCCAATGCGTCACAGGTTTTGGGCACTAGCTCGCTTTCGTTACCAGGACTCAAGCATGTCGGTTCGGAAGCAGCTTTATCCCGACCCAGTTCCTCTGATCACGAAGCGGCGAACCCTCATGGAATGGCTGCAGAATCGGGCAGTATCATTGACTGTACAACAGGAAAACCCCTACTGTTACGTGAGGATTCGGTCACATCAGCAATGGCCAAAAGACAAGAAGAAGAGGAAGGTGAACTGCACAAGTGGGGTTTTTTTGTTCAGCAACAAAGATCCCTGTATCCTGAGACCGAGGCAAAACTATCACCTTCAAATAGTCGTGTCCCATCCAATCCGATACGAACGCCTCAAACTTCTCAAACTTCGTCTTCGTCTTCTTCAACAGCAGAGGCGAAGGCCCCGCAGCCAAGAATTTTGCCGAAGATCCCATCCGGTACTGAGCTTCGCGATGCAATCATTAAAGCAAAGGGCATTAACTCAATTGAAGACTTGATACACAGTGTCAACAGCGAGCACGTAGAACTTGAAAGCATTTATGGTGGTTCCCTCAGGACAAGCGCTACGCCTAAAGTCGAATCAAGAATAACTAAAGATGAGCTCGTTACCAGCACGGCCAAAGAGGATGACGCGCGCACTGATGCCACAGTGAAGCAGAGTTATGAGAACTTATTAAACAATTTGAAACTGGAGCGGCCTCCAAAAAAGGGCAGCATTACTCCAACTTCAGGAAAATAAACATTTTTTACAGGATATTAATAATAAATATGATAGACGCAATGCTTGTACGATACCTCAGATCAAGTGAAGTCTTTGGAAGACTTTGCTGTAATGGTTCGACCCAGCAAGTGACGGAGTCCACTTGCTCAACCTGTAGACAGCTACTAGACCGCTTAACGTTAAAGCGAGTATGAAATTGGACCATTTGCGTCTCTTGGTTAGGTCCCTCACACGTAGATACTGACAGATACCAGCAATGATATGATACGTACCTGAATAAATTAAAAGCGATAGCGGTGCCAGACCAGCTACCCATTTGATCCTCCAGTCATCATTTTGTAGAGTCCATTTGACGAAATTAAAATCGACATCAATATAAAACTTCGATGAGTCCGGTATGAATTTCATAATAGCCAGGTGGTATGCTAGTACGGGAGCTAAGATGTAGCCACTTAGAACTTGAGGTGAGACAGTGAATCGCTTGTTGAAACCAACGAAATACCCCGATAGCCCACCTGTTAGTCCGATGAGCCTCTGGGAGTCTCTTTCGGCCGCATCCGTGACCTTCAGCTGTTTCTCCTTATGGTGACGGTGATGTCTTCTCTTCCTAGTAGTGAACTTGGTCCAATTTTGCCATAACCTGAGCACAATTCCGCTTCCTAGATGAAGGATAAAGGACGTTACAAGTAGTTTTGTAGTGAACGAGGGCAGAAGCTCACGAATCATAACCAGGACGTCGTTCGGGGCTGAGTCAACGGAGATAGCAGGTACCAACATGGTATTGATTGCATGTAAAGGGAAGTAAGCCACCATAGGTATCGTAGAGTATTTCTGCACCGTTCTGAGTCCCATTACAACTGTTCTTTTAGTGATCGGGAATAACGGAACCCCAAACACCTTCTTTGGCTCGTCTTTAGGCTCTGGTAGCTCACCTACCTCTATCGGCTCCGGGGGAACCTGCTTCATCTTGCTTAGATCATTATCAGGAATATTCATTCCTCTTGTTACTCTTTGTTAGTCGTGATGAACCCTACAAGGCTCGATGCGAAATATCTAAAACTTCCGAGTTGCTAGTAAGCTAAGAAATAGGAACAAACACAGCACCAGGCTTTCCGACCAGAACCTATGTCGCTACCTTCATGGTGTCCTCCGTATTCCAGTATCAAGAAGTCGCCACTTACTGGGGAGGAGGTATTCTGTGTGTGCAAGAAAACCGACTCTGGCGAGTTGATGGTCGGCTGCGATGGTTGCGATGACTGGTTCCATTTCTCCTGCCTTAAGATTCCAGAGAAGTACAAAGAGCTTGTGTTTTCATTCTACTGTCCGTACTGTAAGGCTGGGATTACGGGACCGTCCCCACGGGTGGCAGAAGGCCAAGTTGAGGTCAGGAAGACCATCTGGAAGCGCAAGTGCCGTCTAAGTGGTTGCTTCAAGGCATGTAAAGATGAGAGCAAGTACTGTTCCGAAGAACATGGGCGGGAATACATGCAGAAGGCCCTTTCGCAGCTGAACGTCTCTGGACTTGGCCCGGAAGATCAAGAGCACCTGGTGAAGCAAATCCTGGGGGGCTCAGGCTATTCTGCGTACGACTTCCAAAGATATGGCGAGTTCCCATTCGCCGATGAAGAGGCTACAAGACGAGAGAACCCTGCCTTGTATGACAAGATAGTGGGCCATGACACTAGGCTGCAGGAGCTGGAAGCCAGTAAGCACGTTTTGCAAGAAACAACTATCCCCGAGGCGGCCCGCAAGCTGGAGCAATTGAATGGGTATCTCAAGTGGCTCGAAAGCGTAAATCACCAACTCTTTTCCTCAACAGACCCCAAAGATGTATCCCAGGAAAGCCGGAAACCCAAATCGTCTGGCAAAAAGCAGAGAAAAAGAATTTGTGGGTATACTGCCCAGTGGGATGCGATTCCCTGCTCGGTTAGCGACTTCGCGAGCCAGTACGACGGCGAGAGCACTGCCCTGTATGCGGTCTGCACGAAATTGAGGTGTAACAAGCACGCAGATTGGTCCTCGATGCTGCTCGAACAGTTCAGTGACCAACTCCGCTCTCTGCAAAGCTATCAGGACAGGCTACAGCTACTAATAAGAACTCGTAAGAAGCAACTCATGGTCCAATTTCACGAGCAGCTGCTGCACGATAACAGCTGATTGAAGGCTCATCGAGACTTTACGTTTCAGGCAACACTATCAAGCTATACAAGGAGAATGTGGTTCAGGGCCACAGGCCATGCATGGCCGCATCAACCGCGTACATTGGCTGCTATACCCGTGGCGTGATTATGCTGTTTACCGTCGTTTACGGCGACGATGGAAAATTTCACCAGCTTATTAGAAGTAAGCTTATCAAGGGGACAGGGGCCTGATTTAAGAGATCTAGAAGGCACCACTGAGGATCAATTGAGTTTCTTGGATCGTCAGGTGGATCAGTAGGAGTCTTGGTTTTATCACTATGACGGCAGACATTAAGAAGAACAAGGTTAGAAATGAAGAATACAAAATTTGGAAGAAATCGGTACCCTTCCTGTACCAGCACATCTCTAGCGTTAGACCACGATTCAACAGTCGTGTGGATGATACGTCGAAGTTCGAGAAAAGACTGGCTTTCACGGACAAAGTGATTCCAGACAAAAAAAAAGGTCTTTTGACCACCAGCGCTCTGTATTCGCAGGGTAGTGATATCTACGAGGTCGATTGTGATCTGCCTTTGGGTGCATTTTACCGCTCAGCGGACGGCAAGGCCAGCGAGCCATTGCCCGATCCTGATTATGGAGAGGCATTTGGCCGAGTGGAGAAAACCGCGCTAGAAGCCAAGTGGACTTTCCAGGGTGAGGATATCAACAAGTTGGCCTACTTGAGCAGTGGGCTGGCCGACAGTAACGTGTTGGCTATGTCTTCAAATGGCTCGCTTGCATGGTTTAGGGAGGGCATCAAGGTGCCCGTTCACATCATGCAAGAGATCATGGGCCCGGGCACGAGTTTCTCTAGTATCCATTCCTTTAAGAGGCCCAACGTTCTGGCTGTTTCTGACTTTGCTCTGTCGGACGACTGCGAGACAGTTGTCAAATGTCAATCTATCGGTAAGGAAGAGGAGAGTATCATCAAGATCATCGATAATTCGGGAACCCCGGGTGAGGTTCTGCGTAAGATCAACGTTCCTGCTACCGTGACTCACACGGTAAGGTTCTTCGACAACCACCTGTTTGCCACATGCTCTGACGATAACGTGCTACGTTTTTGGGACACAAGAACTGAGGGTAAATCTTTGTGGGAATTAACAGACCCCAACCATGGCAGAATCATGTCGTTTGACTCCTCGCCTGTTGTCGACACCCTCTTCGCCACGGGTACAGACACTGGCATTGTCAAGGTTTGGGACGCCCGTGCCGTAGCAGCAGCAACCGAGGACTACTCGAACAGACAACACGGCCAGGACCCAGTTCAGAACGAATTGGTTAACTTCTACCATTCGGGTGGTGATTCTGTGGTCGACGTGCAATTCTCGCAGACATCGTCATCCGAATTCTTGACTGTAGGTGGTAGCGGTAACATATACCAGTGGGACCTTACCTACTTCTTCTCCGAGTTCGATGGCGACAACGGTGACACCGTCGACATGGACATTGCGAAGGCCGATCTGCTGCAAAGCCAGTGCCTGAAATTTCTACACACTGGCGGCAGTAGACGCTTGATAGGACAAAACGGAAAGAGGAACACTGTGTCATACCATCCGGTGATTGACGATCTGATTGGTGTGGTGGATCAGGACAGTTTACTTACCGTTTACAAAGCCTTCACAGGCAAACCGGAAGGTGAAGAAGGAGAAGAAGAGGAAGAAGAAGAAGAAGAAGAAGAAGGAGAAAAAGGAGATGAGGCTGCTAAAGAGGCTGCTAAAGAGGCAGCTAAAGAGGCAGCTAAAGAGGCTGCAGAACAGTAAATCAGCTATTTGATATCCAGATTCTATTTATTCAGTCGTGACCTTTATATAAATGTTCTAGTTAATACGGTATGATTTTTAATGTTTTGTTCGCGTTGTTTCACTTATAAATACAGAGTAATGCTCAAATGGTATAAACACCAAACACATGAAAACTATTCGTAGTGTAATCGTTATTGAGCATGAATAGATACCTGGGTGGCAGCTGAACGGCACTCTAGGTAGCAAAAGTAGGCTGAGATGTCGCCTAAAAGTACTTGCTAACGCTCTCTTGTTACCCGAATATTCGGTATTATGTGCCTGGCAAGAGGCCAGATCAAGTAAAGCTTCAATCTACATTAGAGGAGCCGGAGAATCAATAACCTCTTGGATGCATAGGGTTGGGGACTTGAAGTTTATTTGTGGGATTGATTGTGTTGAATAATACAAAATTGAAGAATCCCTCTCCTATTGCCGTGTTTGCTTCTTCCCGTTCAATTGCAACACTGACATCCATGGGATATGGCATCTCTATTTAAACCTCCGGGGTCTGTTAAACGCAACACCAAATCACCCAAGTTAACTCTCCCGCCTTTATTGAGGAATAACAATACTACACCGACCAAGACAGCTGATGGGAATGGCGATTACAGGGCTATGGGTCTCAATAACTCCGAATTCACATCCTCCCCTCAGTCCTCGTCTTCAGAAGCTACGCTTTCGTGTCACAGTCAGCAGCCATATTCAGCATCTTCTTCTAGTACCCTTAAGACGTTAAAGAAAAGACCCATTCCGCCTCCACTGCCGCCCCTAGCGCTTGCTGGGGACGGTAAACTGGAGTCCAAACCCTCATCAGAGACTCTCACGTCTGTGTCCGATTCCTTCCAGAAGTTGCGAATAAATACGGGGGATGCGTCTAACGAGAGTATGTCTCCTAATAGGAAGACCAGTAAGGTAGATTCCTGCACTACTAGGCCCTCCACGCACAATGCCACCTCTGATTTCCCATACCTCAGGAAAGAGTTTAACGACTCAATTGACTCATACCCGTCGACATTACTGTCCGCTTATGAACAGAGTAGTCGAGATTGCAGCCCTGTCAAAAAGATCAGTACGGTAAATGAAGATCCTATGGCAGGGAAAGACGTGGATAAACTAGACGAGGAAGCATGGGAACATCCAAGCCTGCAAAATGAGATAGTTACCTTGGGGATGCTAGGTGAGGGTGCTGGTGGCTCCGTGGCGAAATGTAAGTTGAGGAACGGATCCAAAATTTTTGCATTGAAGACAATCAATACCTTGAACAGCGACCCCGAGTACCAAAAACAGATCTTCAGAGAGTTGCAGTTCAACAAGAGTTTTGAATGCGACTCCATCGTGAAGTACTACGGAATGTTCACAGACCAGCAAAATAGCACAATATACATTGCCATGGAATACATGGGCGGGAGGTCACTGGACGCTGTGTATAAGAATCTTATAAGCCGAGGCGGAAGAATAAGTGAGAAAGTGCTTGGCAAGATAGCTGAGGCAGTTCTACGAGGTTTGTCCTACCTTCATGAGAGGAAAATTATTCATCGTGACATCAAGCCCCAAAACATTCTTCTCAACGATAAGGGCCAGGTGAAACTGTGCGATTTCGGTGTCAGTGGTGAAGCAGTTAATTCTCTGGCCACAACCTTCACCGGAACCTCCTTCTACATGGCACCAGAGAGAATTCAGGGACAACCCTACAGCGTCACCTGCGACGTGTGGTCACTGGGGCTCACACTACTGGAGGTCGCACAAGGTCGCTTTCCCTTTGGCTCCGACAGAATGACTGCCAACATCGCACCGATAGAGTTACTGACGCTAATCCTGACTTTCACACCTGAACTCAAGGACGAACCGGAGGCGAACATCGCCTGGAGTAGAGCCTTCAAATCCTTCATCGAGTATTGTCTAAAAAAGGATGCTCGTGAGAGACCCTCACCCAGACAGATGATACGGCACCCATGGGTGCAAGGTCAAATGAAGAAGAAGGTTAACATGGAGAAATTTATCCAAAAATGCTGGGAAAAAAACTCATGACAACGTAAATACATTGTGACACTGGGGAGCACATCCGTCAGGTTACTGGGCATACATAGACGGCACTATCATTGTATATTCAAATGATCGCGTGCTCATCGCTAGTTACGGATCGTCGTCTTACTTTAAAGAGGTCAAAAGTTGATGAATTATGCTGTGAATGAAACTTCACCGCTCGAGAAAAGGCTAAAGGACCCTATTTATCAGGTTTAGACCAGTCATTTATCTTCTAGAGAATGAGAGCTTTTACCAGAGTGACCAGAATTGCACCAAGGTCCGCAGTCACCTCACAGTTTGTGTTCAGACCAGTGACCTCCACGTTTGCCAACACCAGACTTGGTCTAAGGTCTTATGCAGATGATGCAAAGGCAGAAACAGAAGAGCAGAAACAAGCAGAGACTAAGGAAACCGAGTCTTTGTCTGAAGAGCAGAAAAAGATCAAGGAACTAGAAAGCAAGCTAGACAAGAAGGACAAGGAGGCTGTTGAGCTGAAAGACAGACTTTTGAGATCGGTGGCCGACTTCAGAAACCTCCAGGAGGTTACGAAGAAGGACATCCAGAAAGCCAAGGACTTTGCGCTACAGAAGTTTGCCAAGGACTTGTTGGAGTCTGTGGACAACTTCGGCCACGCTCTAAACGCTTTCAAGGAGGAGGACGCAAAGAAGAGTCAAGAGATCAGCGACCTATACACCGGTGTCAAAATGACCAGAGACGTCTTCGAAAAGACTCTGAAAAAACACGGGATTGAAAAACTGGATCCTATTGGCGAGCCCTTCGACCCCAACAAGCACGAGGCCACTTTCGAGTTGCCTCAGCCAGACAAGGAACCGGGCTCTGTTTTCCACGTTCAACAAGTGGGTTTCACCCTCAACAACAGGGTCATCAGACCTGCCAAGGTCGGTATCGTCAAGTCCCCAGAGAACTGAGCTGCGCTGTCGCTCAAAAGCGTGATGAAAACGCGGTAGTCAGACGAACTAATGCTGGATATGAGTAACACATCTAATATGCACACAAATATATATGATCAAATGTATATATCTTGTACATACAAGTTATGGCGATGCCACAAGTTTTTACAGCCTATCTTGGGTCCCAGGCAACCTAAAAACCCCAAACTCTCGAGCAAACTTTCCTGCCGACGGCTCAGTCATCTTCAACAGCAACAGGACCCTGCATTGAGCTTATCAGTGCAATTGGGCTTCAATTCTTCATCAAGGCCATCGCTTACACGTGATGGTTTAAAGTATCAACATTCAAGCAATTCCTAAAGTAGAAAAAAAACGAAGTCGTGTTCCTGTGAGATCTAAGAGATGGGGACTCAAACGTAAACAAGTGCCTCTTAGACCGGTGAAGGTTCATTTAGACCTGTAAGACTCTAAGGGATTGTTTAGTACTACATAAAGAACCAAACAGTCTCGGAGTTTGTTTTGAAACGGTTTAGCGCTGTACGGAGGATCAGTTTAACGAGTTTGCGTCTAGGAATTTTAGTCCTCGAATCAATAACTGTATATCAGTGGCTAGTGACTACTGAACCTTCTTCTCACCCAAGGGATCCTAAAAGACCGAGATTAATTTTTTCCGGCCCAGAATGGCGTCTGTACCACAACGCCATACCTACTATGGTGGAGAGACCGCTGGAGTTTACGAGCGAAAGGCAGATTTCACAATTCATGGGGGACAGAGTAGGCAGAAGAGGAAAAATGTGACTTTTGGGCCCTACATCTTGGGGTCTACCCTAGGAGAAGGAGAGTTTGGGAGAGTGAAGCTCGGTTGGTCGAAAAACACGTCGCCCAACGAGGTTTCTAAACAAGTGGCTATCAAACTTATAAGACGTGACACAATACCAAAGAATTCGGAGAAGGAAATAAAGATATACAGGGAAATCAATGCTCTAAAACATCTGTCGCATCCTAATATTGTGCGGTTGGAAGAGGTACTGCAAAACTCCAAGTATATCGGAATCGTTCTGGAATATGCGTCTGGCGGAGAGTTTTACAAATACATTCAGAAGAAAAGGAGACTGAAGGAAGGTGTTGCTTGTCGCCTGTTTTCTCAGTTGATTAGTGGTGTCCATTATATGCATTCGAAAGGTCTTGTCCATAGAGATCTAAAATTAGAGAATCTTTTACTCGACAAGCATGAAAATTTGATCATTACAGATTTTGGATTCGTTAACGAGTTTTTTGCACATAGTGAGTTGATGAAGACGTCGTGTGGCTCGCCCTGTTATGCAGCACCAGAGCTAGTGGTCAGTTCAAAGCCTTACGAAGCCAGGAAGGCAGATATCTGGTCGTGTGGTGTAATTCTTTACGCTATGCTAGCTGGATATCTGCCATGGGATGATGATTCGAAGAATCCAGATGGGAACGACATCGCCAAGCTTTACCACTATATCACGAGGACTCCCTTGAAGTTTCCCGAGTACATCACACCTTTACCCAGAGATCTACTACGCCGCATCTTATATCCTGATCCAAAGAGGAGAATATCAATGAGGACCATACAAAAACATGAATGGGTAAGACCGCATCAGCTATTTTTGTCAATTACTCCAGAAGAATGGGATAAGACCATGCTTTCGAATGAAATATTCAGACCACCGAGAATGAAACCCCAGGGTTCCTCGAGGCCTCGTTCCAACTGTTCAACGTCGTCAACGGGCTCGAAAAGTGACAAGAGAGATTCGTTGATCATCGATTCAACACTTGTCAATTTACCAGCTCCACCGCAAGAGTCCCAATCCCACGTCATAGCCAAACCATCACCTCCATCCCCTGAATTACGACGGTCGCCCATAAGAGGTATGAGCAGACATAGTAGAAGTAACTCAGCTGCATCCATTGCATTACAGGCTGTCGTTGACGCCGAAAGAGAGCATAATTCACCGCAAGAACCCCATACCGCTACGCCGAAGAAAAACTACCCTTACAACAACAGAAGCTCACCAGCATTTGTGGTCCACAGATCAAACACACACACAGGCACTAGTAATGTTAATTCTTCTTTGATGAATAAAGATAGCGTCATAATCGAGACAAGTCCGGCTAAAGGTAGCATGATGCTTCCCGTACCAAACGAAAGCCTAGTACCGCCTTTGTCGCAAGCCGGTAAGGTTTCATCGGGTAGCAAGCTGAGGGTGGGCTACAGCTCATCCAATGGCGCCGGCCAGTACCACCATTCGGCAGCTCAACACAGGAAACCGAGACCAACTTCGTATCATCCAGCATCTAGCTCGTCGGTGGTCGAACAAAATACGATTTATACGCCGCTTATGTCTGCTGGGGAGACTACAAGTCACGGCACAGCAGCAGCACCGTCTGACTCTACTCCGACGTTAGCCGCCGAAACGCCTGTGCAGATGTCACCGACTGAACATTCACCTAGCATGTTACAACGCAGATCGTTCTCTATGAGTAAGCCATCTATTGAACTACAAAGTGTTTCTGGGGACTTGATAAGATCTCCCGATGATGCCGAACCTATAACCAGAAGAATCAATGAACAAGTAGAGGACGCGGACAACAAACAGAGGAGACAGAGTTTCAGACTCAGTGGAGTTGCTGTTGAAAAGATGTGTAGTCCTGTGACGGAAGAAACTGAAGAAGCCTTGACACCAGGCAGTGCTAACGACCAAATCTCAAGGAAGCCTGCTGTAGAGAGAAGACCCGAAAACCGGAAACGGTTCAGCTTTCTATCGTTCTACTCGGCATACAACACCTCCAAATCGAGTCTTGACACTGTGGAATCCAGGACCGTCTCGTCAGTGGCTAGTTCACGTCAGCCCTTACCGAACAGCCAGCCTCGCTCAGGACTCGCAACTATCACCGCTGAACGGGAGGACTACAGGATTACAAGCACAAAACGCAGCGAGAACAGGGCACATCGCCAATCCATGATGAACCCCGATACCTCGACACCGCAGTTGCGCCCACAGGGTGACCAGTCGACCGCTAAGAAGGTTATTGATTTTTTCAAGAGGAGAAGCATGAGGATTTAACTTTGAGTAGCATGTATACGCCTTTATGATCCATATACCCAAAATATGATAGATTATTTCTAATATGTAATTTGCATTAGGAGACTAGAAACTGAGGATACTTATACAGTGTCAACATTACTTAGATGTTGGATGGGTACAAGAAGATTCTGACGGAAGCACCGAAGGTCTTTGCTGGCAAGTTGTTTCTGAAAGTGGCTCTGACGACACCGGAGTTACCGTGAGATCTGGTAATCTTACCCCAGATGACTCTGATCTTGGAACCTCTGATCTCCTTGGAGGCTCTGTAAACGTAAGCAACACGCTTACCCAAGTAAAATTGGGCCTCTTGTGGGGTGGAAACACCTTCAATCTTGACTAAGGAGACATTTGGGTTGTTGACTCTCTTAGATCTTTGGTAGGACAAGTGCTTACCTTTGACGTACACTAAACGCAAATATCACTAGTTAGTAACTTGTTTTCCACTTTTGCACGCTCGTGCCAAACGTAATTCTACACTGGACTTTTAATATATCTCAATCCTGCTCCAGCGTTCTCATCCACGTTCGGTAACTCTAAATTTAACATACATCTATGGGACTCAGTCATCTTTGGTTTCTTGGTTACGTTGAGATTAAAATCCAATATGTGCTGAAATAAGTGATATATGGATATGTATTGATAACATCCGAGTGGCCTGCACCCGCGTAGCCTCACCGCGAGGCCGAGACCACGAGGAGCTAGAAGGAGGTCCTGCCTAGAAGCTACGCCGGAGACCTGTCCCCCCGCATACCGACTACAAGGAGACCCGCCTGGAAAGGGCCTCTCAGTCCGCCCATCCAGTGCTAGCCCAGCCTATCTGGCAAACCATGCCCGCCGCGTCACAATTCTACGTCCGCTGGTAAAAGGACTCAAAAAAAGAGACGCAAAATCCGAAAATGAAAAATGCATGGGCTGAAGAAAATGTCCGGATGTTTAAAACAGTCTAAAACAGTCACCTGAAAAACTTTTTCAAAAAGAAATGCCTTTTTGAGTTTTTTCCAGTTAGGGCTTCGCCATCGCACATGGTAGGAAAAGGTATAAAAGGCGGGCATATCTGAGTGAGTATGTTGTAATGGTTCTTTCTCTCTTCTCTTTTATTTAATATCTGTGTCGACGTACTTCAGTATGTTTTATACCTATACTATTTGCCAGCAATCCAAGAAAGCACGGGAGTTTAACTAACACATTCTACAGTAGGATCATTTCTATAGGAATCGTCACTCTTTGACTCTTCAAAAGAGCCACTGAATCCAACTTGGTTGATGAGTGACATAACCTTTGCGCCCTCGAGTGAGAAACCGGATGAATTAACTAGCTTGGTCCGCAATCCTAAGCGGTTCGGCCATCTACGTGATACATTTTGTTTTGCCTTTTGCAAGGGACTCCTGACCCTTGTGGTCTGGGAGACCCGCTTAAATAGGCGCGATGATCTTGGCCCTGACTATGTACTTCTTTGAAGGGATAGCTCTCTAGGGCGGGCGCAAATGGCAGTCTGACAAGTTAACCTCCCATTATTTTTTCTAAGCTGTGCAACCAAAGGTTTGGTTGTCCTTTTAGAGATATCGTTTATTTAGCTAGTTGATCGTTTACAAATTGTACACAGTTTTTGACCACGAAAAGTTGGTCTGGAGTTGCGTGCTGTCCCGGAGCGGTCGACCATGCGACGTAGCAGGGCTTGTGGAACTTTTTGCACATCAGGGTGGCCACCTGCCTGGTTATGTCTCTGACCCAGTCGTTGTTGGTATCTAGCAGTGGCGTTCCCACCACCTGGGCTGTGTCCCGGTACGGTATGGCGTAATGATAGCTTGCCAAAGTCATGGGCTCCTCATCTTCGCTGTTCTTGAAACCGAGGATCACGGAGATTGGGGTCTTTCTCGACTCTGGGTCTTTGGGCAGACTAGCAACTAGCTCGATTGGCGAAGAAACGGGCGAACAAACGGTATGGGTCACTGTTCTTGTGTAGCTCATCGCTGTTGATATTTTTCACATAGTTGGAGTGCAAAAAGACGAAATAAATATAACCTTATATACCATACAGCCGTGGCAGACCCGATGACAAGAGTACCCGTAGTAGCCATTGTAGCATGCCTGATTCCCGAGATGGGGATCGGCTTCCAGGGCAGGCTGCCCTGGAGACTGATTTCTGAGATGAGGTATTTCAGAGAGGTTACTTCCACGACCAAGAGTCCCGGCAAGATCAACGCCGTCATCATGGGCAGAAAAACATGGGAGTCCATACCGCCCCGGTTCCGCCCCCTGCCCAACCGTGTGAATATGGTCGTCTCTCGCCAGCCTCGGTCCCAATTGGGCCTCGAAGACCAGGTCTACAGCACAACCTCGCTTTCGCAGGGCATCGAACAGCTGCAAACGACCCTAGGCGATCGTTTGGAGCGCATCTACATCATTGGCGGAGCGGAAATCTACGCCCAGAGCTACGAGCTCGCAGACCACTGGCTCATTACCAAGATCAAGACCCTTCCGGATGCTCAGGTACCCGAGATGGACACCCACTTGGATCCTCAAAGGCTCGCGCAGAGCTTCCAGGAGTGCTCGCAAGACGAACTGGCTACTTTCATCCCACAGATCACAGTACCACTGGCCGATCCCATCGATGAGAAGGGCTTCCGGTACTGGTTCACTCTCTATACAAATGCCAAAGTTTTGTAGTATATAATGTAGGCGTGCGGTTTTTTTTCTAGTTTAAGCCCTTTTCCTGAAATTTCAACCATTTTAAAGCGTGGTGGTAAACTCAGTTACTAATCAGCTAGTAAAGGCCGTCTTAAGCGGGATCATAGTTATTGGCAGATGTCTGGATACGCTAGTTCATCGTCTTGGACTTCTTTTTTGAAGTCGATTGCTTCGTTTAACGGCGATTTGTCGTCTTTGTCTGCTCCACCATTCATTTTATCTCCTACCTCTCTGTCAGAATTCTCCCAGTACTGGGCAGAGCACCCAGATCTGTTTCTGGAGCCTGCTTTAATTAATGAGAGTAACTACAAGGAGCGTGTGAAGGCGTGCGATGAAGAAGTGGAATCTTTGGACGTCGCCAGGATGCTAGCCGTGGTCAAGTATTTCATCTCTACCCTCAAGTCCCAGTACTGCTCTCGTAACGAGTCGATGGGGACTGAGAAGAAACCTCTGAATCCGTTTTTGGGGGAACTGTTCGTGGGTAAGTGGGAGAACAAGAGTCACCCCGAATTTGGTGAAACTGTGTTGTTGAGCGAGCAGGTGTCACATCACCCTCCAATTACTGCGTATACGGTTTTCAACGACAAGAATAACGTGAAGTTGGAAGGCTACAACCAGATCAAGTCTTCTTTCTCGAAATCCCTGATGTTGGGCGTGAAGCAATATGGGCACGCGCTGCTGGAAATCGGAAAAGAGTCGTTCTTGATCACTCTGCCACCTCTGCACATCGAAGGTATTCTGGTCGCTTCGCCATTCGTTGAGTTGGAGGGCAAATCCTACATCCAAGCTTCCAGCGGTCTACTGTGCGTTGTCGAGTACAGTGGTAGGGGCTATTTCTCCGGTAAGAAGAACTCCTTCAAGGCAAGAATCTACAAGAACTCCAAGGATGCCAAGGACAAGGAGAAGGCTTTGTACACGATAGCGGGCCAATGGTCTGGTATCTCCAAGATCACCAAGAACAACGGCAAGTCGAAGGACGAGTCCACGGCTGTGTTCTACGACGCTACAAGAACGCCAGCAGAACACTTAAAGGTCAAGCCATTGGAGGAGCAGCACGTTCTAGAGAGCAGAAAGGCATGGAAAGATGTCGCCGAAGCCATCAAGCTGGGCGATTTCGACCTGATCGGCCAGAAGAAGACAGAGCTAGAGGAGAAGCAGAGAGAATTGAGAAAGGACGAAGAGGCTAACGGTGTCAGCTGGCAAAGGAGATGGTTCAAGGATGTCGACTATTCAGGTAATTCCAAGGACTCTGTCTATGTGCCCGAAGCAGACGATATCTTCAACAAGCTGGCTGCTCAATGCCACATCTCTACCAAGAACGTTCCTAGTGGAACGTTGGTAGACGAAAAGGACGATAAGAAAGACGTTACCTCGCTGCACTGGAGGTTCCAAAGGATTCTATGGGATAACGAGAAGGAAATCACCTTATGAAAAGCTTTTCGCTTGCGGCAAATTCGCGGAAGTCACTCCTTATAGAACCCAGTCTCCTCCCAGTTTACAGCAGATTCAGGATATCATAGATAAGTTCCTTTATACCCATGTTTTAAGAATATGAATTTCAATGATTCATTAGTTGTGACCATCACAGGTGACGGACTATGTTTATAGGCCCAAAATTTTTCAGTTAGCGATGAGATGAGATGAGATACTACAGAAGGTCTATTTGTAGGTAGTTTTAACTAGCTTCTCAGTCTTTCTGTCAGGTTCGTAGTTGTTCAGAATGGCTCCTTTGGCTACGGTTAAAAGACCTGCTCAATATAAGCAGTCCTCTCGTAAGGGAAAGAAAGCATGGAGGAAGAACATCGATTTGACGGATATCGAACAAAGTATTGAAACCAAGAAAGATCATGAAATTACACACGGTACCTCTGATATTGGATCTTTGAAAGATGATGCACTTTTCCAAGTTGATGACACCGGGGATGCTGCTCTTAAGAGCAAGTTAATCAAGAGAAAGCAGATCAAAAAGAACTTGAAAAGCAAGGAAATATTAGATGCAGTCAAGTCGAATTCGAAAGTAGGTGCTGTCAAGCATGTAAAACATGGGGACAATAAGGGCAAGGTCCAGACTGTTTCGAAGAAAGAACTGAAAAAACTGATGGCGCTCGCCGGTAAGGTCGCCGGTGAGTCGAAGTTCAAGACTCATGTGGCTAGAGACGGTCTAGTTAAGTCGGACTCACACGACTTGTGGGGTGCTGAAAAAGTCACCAAGGTGGTTACTCCAGCGGGTATATCGTTAGACGTCAACAAAGAGGTAGAAATCCCAGAGACTCTACTGAAGAACTCCACAACAGGCTGGTCCGTTCCGTCTGTTAAACCCAAGACCCTCGATGTCGCTCCTATTCAGGTGAACGAGTACGAGGAAACCCCACACGCAGGAAAATCCTACAATCCTAACAAGGCAGATTGGTCCAATTTGATGGAGAAGGAGTACAAGTTGGAAAAGATAAGGGAGGACAACAGAGTTGCAATACAAGAGTACAGGCAAAAAATCCAAAAATTAATGGATGTCCTGGACGATAGTGAGGAGGAGGTCTCTTCCGAGGAAGATGACCAGAATGAGGATGAAGACGATGACTCAGACGAAAAGATCAAGAAAGATGACAAGCTGTCGATCAACGAAGCGGTTAAAAACAAGAAGAAGACCAAGTATCGGAGGAATAGGGCGAAAGCGCATGAAGAGCGAGTAAAGGTGCAACAGGAAGTCAAGAGATTAAAGGCAAAAATTCGTGATCTAGAAAACCTGGAAAAAACTGAAGAGCTTGTGCTAGAGGAGATTAAACAGAGAGAAAATCGTCAAAAGGAGCCAAGGCAAAATAAGGTTAACAAGAAGCATAAACTGGGGACGAAATACTCAGCCCGTGAAGCCAACTTGGAGGTCAAATTTTCTGACGAGTTGTCCGATTCCCTAAGAAAGCTGAGACCCGAAGGGAATTTGTTGTACGACCAAATAAGAAAACTACAAAGTTCTGGTAAGGTAGAAGCCCGTGTTCCAGTTAAAAAATCCAGAAGATATAAACAGAAAATCACAGAGAAATGGACTCATAAAGACTTTAAATGATTATCTCAAGTATGTATATTATAGGCTAAACTGTCATTTTTCAATAGTTACGAAGTTCTTCAAGCCGAGATGTCCGTTTTTATCACTTGCTTCAGATCAGGTTAAAGGTACTCGGCGATCTGATCATTAGAGAGCACCATGTCGCATTTGATCTTGGTACCATGCCATTCCATTTGGAATCAGTTCAGTGAGGGTGATAACCTGGGACACTTGCCCGAGCAGTGGTTTTTGGCGCCCTTCCAGCTTGAAGGGAACGACCACCTGGCATTCATAAAGCACGGGCTTCAAGCGATTAGAACTATGGCCAAGGACATATCCAACAAATCGGTCGTCGTATTTAGTGGCTCTCAAACAAAGACACCAGCAGGCTGCGTTTCCGAGGCCCAGAGCTACTACTTTCTGATGTGGAAGTTGCTTCAAAGAGCCTATGCCAACCCCGATTCGTTTCCTGAGGATTTCCCGAGGGATATTATCAATTACTTGACTGATATTAAGAACATTCTAATGTTGCGTTCGATTACTCTCCAAGAACTCTTTACTTCCCTAGTTACCACTGAAGAATACGCCCTGGACTCATTCGAGAATCTCCTCTTCTCGCTCTACAGATTTAGAGAGTTGACGGGGGAGTTTGCCGATAAGATAACAATTGTTGGCTTTGGATTTAAGGCTAGAAGGTTTCTTGATTATCATGCTAAAGCTATCGACTATCCCAAGGAAAAAATAAGCTATGTTGCCATCGATCCTCAGCCTCAGGGATACGATTCGAAAAAGATGAAAGCATATACTGACGAGCTGGATTGCCTGGAGCAGCGAAATGCTTTGGATCTATTTGCAATGGATTGGTATGGAACCAGGCGGGCATTGAGAGTGAAGAAGAAAACTCGCAACCCTTTTAAGAGGATCAACTTATATGACCATGTCAGGCTATTTGACCTCAGCGGGACTGTCGACGATGATGAAGAGTATTTCGAGACTTACATAAAGGGCAAGATGCCTTGGTCGGTCAAGACGTAAGAGCTAAGTTATATAACCGCCAACTTTTCCTGCAACTCCTCCCGTTCTAATTCCCACTTGTTAACATTTGCTAACTTCTTGGTCAATTCCTCAATCTCATGATCTATTGAAGTGATTGCCTCTGCTGTGCCCAATGCCTGCAACTGCCACGAGCCTGTCATGCCATCTGTGATCTCCAGCAACAGATCGTGATACTTGATCAACGAAGGTCGCTGAGAGATACTTATAAAATTGAACCTGTACCTTTTTAGCAGGTTAAAAAGATAATCCTCCATATCTGCACTTATCGCATTCGTTCCTTCATCCAAGACAACAAATCTAGGCTTGTGGAACATGATTCGGGCAAAGTTCATTCTTTGCTTTTCACCACCGCTTAATAGATCCTTCCAATCTGCTACAACATCCAGATAGGACCAGCCTTTCTTTCTCTTCAGCAAATAATCTAGTCGAACCTCAGCCAAAATCTGAACTAAATGTTTGTCCTTATAGCCCCGGTCGAAGAAATCATCTGATGACATTGGATAAATGATCTGGTCCCTAAGAGTCCCGCCTCTGGTAAAGTAAGGTTTTTGAGGGACGCAAAATAAGTTGCCTTCAGAAGGGATCGACAAAAGTCCGTTTTTGTTGTATACAGGCCAGATCTCGGCGATAATCCGCTGTATCGAACTCTTGCCACAACTGTTAGGTCCCAAGATCAGTAAGCTTGCACCGGCACCCTCAAAGAATGGCAAGCTCACATCAAAAGTCTTCTTTAAGTCTTGTACTGAATTTGGAGCAGACGATGCAGGCTCAAGGTGAGGTGGCACTTGGAACGTTAATTTCTTGATCAGTTTGATCCCCTCGCCAGCTCTGATGGATGGAATGATTACATCAATATTCTCGAACCTAACACCATTGAAATTCCGTTGTACCGTACCTTGAACGATCTCTCTCTTAACTTCAATGCGACTAGTATCTTTCGTGGTAGAAATATCTGTGCCCAAAGTCGGAGCAGGCTCTTTGGCACCATAACTGAATTTGCTTGAATGGACCTTATGCAAAGTACAGAGCAAAGTAAAGATTCTGTTCGTGTAACCAGTGAGTTGTGAAATATCCTTGATTGACTGCATTAATCTTGAACCTGCGTCTGCTAAAGACAACATTAGTCTTTTGTTGACTATGAACTCCTTCATATTTGCGTCTTCTATGTTGACGCCTGTGGAGAGTGTGGTTACTACTATTGGGATAGAAGCAAAGACATACCCCAATCCGGACCAGGTGTATTTCAGTATGTAATCTTCAATCATATTGTAATTGAACTTACTTCGGTCAACCGCCAGAATCTTTTCCATGAGGATGTCATAAAGCTCCATTACCTTTGCCTTCTCCACTTCAGTGCCTTGGTAGAAGGCGATTTCTTCGTTGTTGTTTATCATATTGACATGGTAGTTGTAATAGTTCCCATCCGCGGTTGATCTACTACTAGCCAGCTTACCTAAGGGTGGAGTGAATCTCTTTAGTAGATAGCCGGTAATGAAGTAGTTGACAAAGATCCCAACCACACCCAATGTTCCCAGATTATCACGCAAGTAAACAGAAAAGAAGAATAAGTCAATGACGGGCTTGGCAATATTAGCGAAAACAGAGCAGGTGGCATCGCAGAATTTCGTAACGTCGTTTGAGATCGAATTGTCAATATTTTTGATTACCGAACTTGAAGCCTTGTCGTCAAAGATCAGCTTGTAGAAAGCTAACCTTTTGTCCAAGTACATGTCATGTATGTATCTTGTCAAGTAAACCCTGAAGTTCAAGCTCAGTTTCCTTTGCAGTAGTTTGATAGCACTATTGGTGTAGGACGCTGGAAGCGCGATCAGGAACCAGCAAGCCAGGTCCAGCAGAAATCTCCTGCCCCGGCCAGCAATAATATCCCGCACAATCTGGCCGTCAAGCCTTGCAACGAACAAGGATAGCCAAGTTCTCATTATCAAAAAGAAAATCTGCAGTACGAGAAGTACAGAATTCTTGTCCATGAAAGACGGGATCAGAATCTTCGACAGCACATTCATCTGGTTCAAGAATCTCGAGTAGAACAGCTGTGAGTTTTTGGCCCTCCCCAATTCCACGTTTTTGAACAAGTATTGATCATGCTCATAAACATCGTCGTCCTTACGCGGTATGTATATCTTTTTGGTCGCCTCCACCTCTTTTCCCTTTTCACCCTCGCTATCTTTTCGTTCTTGATACACGTCTGGGATGTATATAATCCTTGCTCCATTCGTCAAATGCGTCTGTGATCTCGAGCGCACCAGCGATCTTCCCCGCGATTTATCCCGTGCGTTAACGTACAACAAGTAGAACTTCTTAAACAGAGCGTACACTGCATAAACACCAGTTGTAGCCACCATAGAAGACGAAAGCCCTAATGAAAGCAGTAAAACACGCGCTCTTACCCTGTATCCCGATCTGGTTTCAGAAAACCGCGAAAGCTGGATCAGATGTCGCAACAGCATCTTCACATAATTTCTGACCGATGTCCCCTCGACATTTAGCCCAATACAGTGCCAATGTCCATTAACAACTATGTTCAGCAGCCGGTCCCGAGCGGTTGTCACTGTACGAGCCCCGCTTCGAACCGTTGTAACTTTTTTTACCATATCTAAGATGCTTCCTTTGCTTTCATTAGCATCTTGGTCTTCGAGCCCTGTAGTGAAGATCGGGTGGAAACCTCTTCTTTTATATACAGTTCCAGAGCGGCTAAATACTACCCCACCCATTCTAGCGCTCCCCTAATTCCCCTAATTCGGAGTTAGTTAGATTAGGCCCGCTTGAAACAAGGCTGAAACAAGTGAAAAACCTGAAACAATGGCCATCTTGATATATGATGAGATGGTGCTGCAGCGCGAGAAGGAGCTGATACACCTGGATATATTCACTAGGAACTTACAAGGGCGAGGGCCCATCACTTAACATCAAATGCTAACGTATGTACTTGAGCATCATGTTCTTTCCTGCAATTCAAGTCCCTATTGAGCACCGAGGGCACTTCAAAAAACCATATATACTCTGGCTGGGCCCCAATTCTTCAAATTACCACAACTTGAACTGATTTTTGACGTGTAATTCTCTTCGAGTGGTGCCTTGATCTTCTGTATCTTGCTGTGAGGATTGTTGAGGAATATAAGTGCCTTTGATTCAGAGACGTCCATAGAAGCCCTTCAGAAAGCTGTCGGGATGCTGAACAAACGGTAGAGGTTTATTGTGAACAGAGGGTATCCTTAATCAGAGTAAATACTTTATTTCTACAGAACTTGTAGGGTGGTAACTTCTGATGTCTTTACGATGCCACATTACTTCGTTTTTCACTTAGGCGTATCATATGCGACTTCCTGGCTAACGGGCAAGTGTGCAACATAACAGCCCCTATCTTATGGGTAAGCTTCCTTGTCAACAGAGAAACCGAAGAAGGAGAAATGGGTCCGTTTCCTGGCATTCTACATCAGTATTGCAATCCTCAGGTCGCCTTCGAGTTCGAACCCAGCGGGTTAAAGAAAGCTATCGTGGTCATCGGTGGACTCACAGATGGTCTTCTAACCGTCGGGTTCGCTAGTCCTTTGGCTGAGGCTGTCAAAGAACTTGGATACTCAGTGTTGCACATACAGTTGAGCAGTAGTTACAAGGGCTGGGGTACTGAATCGCTAGATAAGGACGTGGATGAAATAGACAAGTTGGTTAAATATTTAAGACGTCCCGTGGGAGGCAGCAGGGAGAAGATTATAATCTTGGGCCGCTCGACTGGCTCTCAGGACGTGATTAGATATCTCCTACGCCATGGTGAGAATGTGGACGCCGGCATCATGAATGCTGCGGTGTCTGACAGAGAGGGATTGTCGGGACACATCGAACCTCGGCTTTTAAAGAAGCTCAACGAAGGGGCCATAAAACTTATCGAGGACGGAAAGTCAAATCAGTTGCTCGGAAATGAGTATGCCAAGTATGTTTTCAACACCCCGATCACAGCGTATAGGTGGTGGTCCTTGATGGTCCCCGGCGGTGACGATGACTACTTCTCCAGCGATCTATCGGATGACACCATAAGGAGTACTTTCGGCAAGATTTCAACGCCTTTCCTGGTCTTGGAGAATGAAAATGATGAATTTGTGCCAAAACAGATCAACAAGCAGGCGCTTTTACAGAGATGGCACAAGCTGTCCAATCCTAAATACTGGTCGGATAATTCGGGCATTTTAAAAGGAGCGTCACATATAGTCCCTGAACCAGAGGCACAGCAACGTCTGAGCCATTTGGTTGTCTCCTTTATCAGAGAATTTTTTTTGTAGAGTGATCTAGATCATCTAATGAAGACGATTGATTAAATAGATAAGCGAGAGACGCTCGAAATTTTACACTGATAAATTTGACCAAATAACCACCAAGCACAACAATGTCGACTAAACGTTTGCGCAATGGACCAGCTTTTGAAAAGCCAACGACTGACTGTATCGATCCCTTACAATTCAAATTGAAAGGTTCGGACAAGACAGTCACAGCGTTCCCCGTCTATGAGCCCTCAGAATTACCTGATTCGCTGATCGACTTTATGCATAATGAGTTCAATTCAGTGATTGAAGAAGGCCAGACTTATCCACAGCTTGAAGAGTTTACCAGGGACCAGTTTATCGAGTATTGGTTTGCTTCATTTTGTGTTGTGCTGTTGGACACTGATAAGAAGATTATAGAAGACAGGCGGGATTGGGGCACGGCTTTGTTGGGAACTTTTTATATTAAGCCAAACTATATGGCTCGTTGCTCGCACAATTGCAACGCTGGGTTCATGGTAAACCGTAACGTGAGAGGAAAGAAGATAGGCTTTAGGTTAGGACAAATTTACCTAAGATGGGCGCCTCTACTGGGCTACAAATATTCAGTGTTCAATTTGGTATTTGTCTCAAACCCAGCCAGTTGGAGGATCTGGGATAAGTTGAAATTTGACAGAATCGGCCTTGTGCCACGCTCAGCCATCCTAAAAGGCATTGAAGAGCCAGTAGATGCCATCATTTTCGGTAAAGATTTGACTAAAGTAGAGCCTGAATTATTGGAAATGGAATAATATTCTAGTGCATGTATATCCTGTATCTTAAATGTTAATTTCTACAATCTTTTGCTGAAGGCTTTTAATGTTTAGCTGACAAAACTGTGCGAAACAACCATATCATAACTAAACAACAATTATAAGAATCAGATATGAAATATAGGACGCTTTTAAAGGGCGGTAAAATTCTGGGTATAGGTACAGACATAGTTCACATCCCGAGGTTCCAACGGCTGTTACAAAGGTACCCATTCCAGACTGATGGCGGTAATAAGCAGTCCTTCTTCAAGATCGCAAGAAAATACATGCACCCCTACGAATTAAGAAAGATACAACGAATAGCGGACGAACCCAATAGTACTCCACGCCTAATCTTATATGCTGCAGGGATTTGGGGAATCAAAGAGTCTGTATTAAAGGCGCTATCGTGCTTTGTGCCTGCCGAGGATATGCCAACAGCTCAATTTATCTACACAAAGCTGATTTTCAAGAAGAGCTCAGTTGAAGGAAGGCCCATCCTCCAATTTGACGATCCCATGGGATCTGCACTGTCAGGTGAGGAAGCAGACTTCTATCGACGTTACATAAAAGCACCATCCACTCGGCCGCTGGTTTCAGTCTCTCACGACGGAGAGTACCTTGTGACTTTTACATGCCTTCTCGAGGGTTGAGAGGGTAGAATCGCCTGAATTAAAGAGAGATTTAGGGTCAACTCAGAGACCTTATTGTCATGTTGGTGGTTTTCCTCAAGAATTTTGTCAATTTAAATCAGTGAAAAAATGTGAAGAAAAAAAAACATAAAGCTATATTGTCTTCTAATTGATTTCAGTCAATAGGGCTAGAGCTTGTGAATCGGTTATCATGGGTGTAGCGGACTTGATAAAGAAATTTGAAAAGATATCTTCTCAGGATGAGGAAGCTGTTGCCCCTGTGAAGGCCCCTGAACCTGCCCCATCGAAGACCGAGGACAAAGACGCTGTCTCTAAGGCCACAGCTTCCACCGAGGAGGTTGCTGAAAAGGAAGAGTTGAGTCGTTCAATTGAAGCGGCCACAGAGGGGAATGTTGAAGAAGCTCAGAACGATAAGGAACTTATTACAGAAACTCCTGCTTCAGTTGAGGATGAGGAGGCCGAGAATGTGAATGATGAGATCAAGGCAGATTCATCTGCTGTTAAGGAATCCGAAGACCAGAGCTCTCCTGAGGAAGAGCAAAAGAGTAGCGCCAATAATGAAGCCAAGGATGATGCAGAGGTCAAAGGTGACGAGGACTCTGAATCAGAGACCAAAGAGGAGCAGGAAGAACAACCTTCTTCCGAGAACTCTAACGATAACTCTCAAACGCAATCTGAATCCTCCAAGAAGAAGAAGAAGAAGAACAAGAAGAAGAAAAAGAAGAACAGCAATTCCGTTCCAGCCACTGAAGAGGTAGAAAACTTGGAAGTGGTAGACGAGAATTCGCTTAGGCATGACTAATTTGCACGATAAAGAAGAATTAACGGCTATGACACAAGAAGTTCAGGAAGAAATATCCGAAACAATTGCCCACGAAAAAGGAAACATCAAGCTCGACGACAATAATGATCAGAAGGAGTCTGCAACACGTCTAGGGCGTGACGACCCATTCGAGTTTGGCAAAAGAACTCTCAATGAGAATGTAGATGTCTGGGACCACAATGCCTGGGACAATGTCGAATGGGGTGAAGAGCAGATCAAGCTGGCAGAAGAGAAGATCAAGAGTCAACAAGAAAACCCAGTCTCCGACTTTGACAAACAGTTATACAATGGAAACCCAGCTCGGTACTGGGATATCTTTTACAAAAACAATAAGGAAAATTTCTTCAAAGATAGGAAGTGGTTACAGATTGAGTTCCCATGCTTATATGCTGCAACAAAGAAAGACGCTGGGCCCGTCACAATTTTCGAAATTGGTTGCGGTGCTGGTAACACTTTTTTCCCTATATTGAATGAGAATGAAAACGAGAATCTGCGTATCATAGCAGCAGATTTTGCTCCCAAAGCAGTTGAGTTGGTCAAATCCTCCGAAAATTTCAATCCTAAGTACGGCCATGCAGCAGTATGGGATCTTGCTAATACTGCCGGAGAGCTACCAGAAGGTGTGGAACCGCATTCAGTGGATATCGCTGTTATGATTTTTGTCTTCAGCGCTCTTGCACCTGAACAATGGGACCAAGCCCTAAACAACTTACGCAAGGTGATGAGACCAGGAGGAAAGATTCTATTCAGGGATTATGGCCGTTATGATTTAGCACAGATCAGGTTTAAGAAGAACAGACTATTGGATGATAACTTTTATATCAGAGGAGATGGTACTAGAGTCTACTTTTTTACAGAAGAGGAACTGAGGGAGATATTCACCGGAGGTTCTTTCATTGAAAGTAAGATCGGCACAGATCGTCGATTGCTGGTGAATAGGAAGAGGCAGTTGAAGATGTATCGTTGCTGGCTACAAGCCGTTTTCGAAGTTCCGAAATAAACATCACATATTTAACAACTCACCGTCATACTATTTTCTTAGTCAGAATGTTTATTTGTACATATCTACTTCGAAGCATTCTCTGCATACTCACTGTTTGTTTTCATACACACAGACAGGTGCAAGAATCCATCAAAGCTGGATAGCCGCATGTACAGATCATGAAGAGTCTCAGTCAATGGAAGCTCTATGCCGTTAGAGACCACTTTCGACAAACTCTCTTGTTCCGAGTGGAATAGATTGGGAAACTGGGTCTCGATTAAATCTATAAGCTTTAAACGTTTCAGGTCGTTCGTCGAGTCTACCATTACCGGCTGGAATATTTTGATCTCTGGGAATGTTTGATGTAGTACCACAGGAATGAAACGAGGCTTGAAGGGTATGATTTTACTTGCTATACTGGAGAACGTTTCCTGGTCTCTTGATATTACACTTTCCCAAAATCGTCCAGAATCTTGCATCGATAGTGACATAACCTGTTTCGATGACCCGTTAAGTATGAAGCTAGCCTGTTTCCACTGATGCATCCAGTAGCTTCGAATTTGCTTCAATCCCCCATTACATGGTATTACGCCGACCGGTACCTTTCTTCCCTGTACGAGTTCGAGCCTCCAGATTTCCAGAGCTCTCCCATTATCCCGGGTCCTTCTCTCAGACGGATTAAGTCCTGTCATTGAATCGAAGAGCACTCCTACTGGATAATTCCAGTGGATAGGAACGTTCTCATATTCAAGCCACAGATACTGCTCAACATCATCTAAATCCACTCGTAGGTAATCCCTCAACTTGGCGACGATTATAGGTAAGTAACATGCCAGGTAAATCTCTCTCGGTACGCGGAGGTTCACTGCGCAGTCCTTGGGGCCTCCATCAACTGCCAGAAGTGAAGACTTAGCCGTAATTTGTAGGTTAAGCGCACCATCCCAAACGAGTTGTCTGATTTCATTGGTAATCATAATTGCTTACTTTTGAAACATCGGGCCTATTCGTTGCCCTTAATTCTTGTGGTTAATCGTCAATAGGTGCCTTCGCGATTGTTTAAAACGTACTCATCAGCAACACACCAGAAGCAAGCGAGGCTCAACCATCGGCCAAAGCACAATAATCATTGAATGATAGTTGTGAAACCTCACTCGAGTATCCAGAAAGAGTTTTTTTGGGATAGTAGAGTAATAGGACTTCATGATATCCACGGTGATGGTGAGAAGATTACACTGCTCTTCGGGATATTTTACATAGACAAGTTTGCTTCAAAGGATCAAGATCAGCTTCAAGACGTGCTTAGGAAAACGCAGGAACACTTTCGACTCTGGAATGAGCATTATCCCTGGTCAGAATACAATGGAATTTCCTTCAGCTTAGAAGAAATGGAAAATGGTACGCAGTTCATTTATGGGCAAATATGTGTGGAAAATAATGTAGTGGAAGAGGAGTTTCTGGTCTTGACTTTATTAGTCCAGTTGTCCACGGAACTGGGCCCCCATGTTTTTGTGCGTGTCCGTGATACAGAGGGGTCCTTTATTCTGGAGGAATCGGTTCACGATGAACTCGATCATAACAAGTGCGATTACCAGTACTGGTTGAATTGTGGGAGGTTTAAGTATATTCCGAACGAAGATTTGGAAGATGGAAAAAAAAGCCCTTTAGAAGTGATCGAGTATCTTAAAGACTATTGTTTCAGGTGCGTGGATGCCAGTACTCTCAATAATTTTATCTGCAACAAGCTAGCCAACCACTTTCCAGGTAATGTTCTATCAAAACTTGTAAAGTTGCCAATTGAAATCGAGGAGAAGGACAAGTTATCGTTACTGTCAGAGAACCCACGAATGATCACATATTTACTCAAGAATGTCGATGAAGAGGTAATATCACAGGTACCACCTAGCCAAGAAGGCGAACGTATCGAGCTGCTAGTTTCGCAAGATACTTGTACTCTAATACCATTCATCCTCGAGATGAGAGGGCTGAACAAAGACCCAAATATGTTACCGTTGCTTTGCGGGAGAGCAGTTTCTGCCGTTTTGGATACTTTAATCAAAAGAAAAACGTTGACAGTTTTGCCCAATGAAGCATCCGCGAAGACTTCCCCTAAGGGCACCATCTTTGATTTGAGGAATTTCAAGTCGGCGTCAATAGACCCAAGCTTGACCAAAGATCCAAAATTTGATCTATCTGGCGAATTATTGAAAGGCTTTGATCAAATCCTGCGGAAGGGTTTTGAGTTCGATGCCGACATATCCGATGAAGATGAAAACGATACGGATGATCTAGACGATGAATGCAGAAGGTACTTTCAAGCGGAAGATGTTGATATCGACGAGGACGACTTTTTTGAATTCTTTTTGAAAGAGGGCTTGCAGCTGAGCAATGTAAAAGTCGAAGAGCTAAGAAGAGTCGAGGATGACGGACCTGGACCCAGTAAGTGACTAGACGTCCATAGACATAAATATGAAAATCATTACAGTGTCACATGTATATTAATAGTCCAAAAGAGGGCTTGCAACTCTTGACTATCGTGTTCATCAATGTCCGACATTGGCAGCACGCTTCCATCCTCCTTACTTTCACTCCAAATGCTACAAATAGAAGTAGAATCGGTTTAAAATGAGAATTCTATGTAATATTTTGTCTGATGGTCGCCTGCTACCCATATGACGGATCCTCATTGTCAGTTAATATAAGCGCCTCTTCATCTTCTAAGGCTCTCGATTTTGTTTTGCGGTCATGCCGAAGTTCTAAGAAGCTACGGGACCATTCACTTCCTTCACTAAGAGATCTCGAGAACGAAAAAGCTGCTGGATTATCATCATAGCGAAGCTTTGCCGGCCCTGTAACTGCTCCAGGAGCCTCAGTGTCGCTATGAATCTCTAATTCATCTTCCTCTCCTGCTTCAGGTTTTTCAGGTAGTGAAATTTTTACAGTTGTAAGCTTTTCTTCGTCACCACCAGATGAGCTTTCTTCCTGAATAATCGACTGTGTAGGACCCTGACTGTTTTTCAGTAGATCTTTGCCATGCGTTCGCCTTCCTGTATTAAACCGGCGGCTGCCTACGTGATTTCTCTTTGCTAACCGATGACTTTGTGCCCCGAACCGCGGGAGTATGGAATCTTTCACAGGTGCACGACTTATATTTCGTACATCCATCATAGGAGATGACGCTGTCGTTATGTCATAAAATGAATCGGTTCTGGAACTTCTTTCGGAGGCACTCGATGCGCTTGACATTATACTCAAATCTCTAACAGCAAATTTCTGACTGTATCCCAAGTTCGTTTTTTCGCTGCCAGTTGAATACTGAGACACTCCGGTGGCGGTGGCATGAGGAAAACTCGACTTGGCCGAATCAGACGCTTTAAAAGAAGAAGCATTGTAGTCCGTTGAGTATTCTGAATTGAAAGTATCATTCGAAAGTTCGGAGTGCTGAGAAACAACAGAGATCGGTCTTGCAGTTCTGAAATTTTGAGCGTTATTGTTTTCAGTGAATGAAGATCGATTGTTATTGCTAGCTAGCTCCGAGGTCTGACCCGAGACGTCGCTCGATGTTGTTGATTTAAGACGCTTGAGTTGACGCGGCTGCCTCTCTGGCTTTAGCTGAGTTGCCACAGAAGCTGTACTATAGGCTTGGTCCCTAGTTGACTTAGTGGCATCTTGATCGTTTGACGATCCGCTTATGTCTTTTGACGTGGATCGCAGAGATTCTGATCTATTGGCCCTTTTCTTATCTTGGTTTTCAATTTCTTTCAAGGACTCCGAACTCGACGTGTTGCGGCTCTTAGCAGATTCTTGGCTCTTCCTATTCGTGATACTGGCAGCAACACTATTCATGCGTTTCTGTTTGAAGAATTTGGAAACCTTGCTGAAAATATTCTGCTTTCTAGGGGTCGAGGTCCCAGTCGAATTTCCATTTGTAGGTTGATTAGAGTTGTAATCCATCACACTGTTCATTATTAATGGCTCCCAGGAGGTTTTTCTTGGAGAAGGGGAGGTGTAAGAGGAGGATTCATGATTTCTACTCAATATCCTGTTGAGCGGTGTCGTTCTTCGAGACTCAGAGGGTTGGCATGCCGACTTGTCATGACCACCCCTAGTTTCTACACTGCCCAAAGAGTTGTCAAACACCTTTCTGACAGACAAAACAGATCGGCTTCTTCTAGGAAGATCGTGCTTTTCCAAAGACATTTCCCGTTCAACGAGGAGAAGCCAGAGCCCCGAAAGCGCATCACATTTTTTTTTCAGTATGGAAGTCTTGATAGCCTGGGTATCGAAACCCATTTGCTTCAGCCTTTTTAGCAGCTTTCTCTCCAATTTTGAATGGAAATAAACTGAACCACGTCTCTGCCTTCGCAGAGTCTTCTCAGTCTTTTCCATTAGCGGTATTCCATACGGTTGAAGGAAAGGGTGGGCAAGTATTTTTTCTATCGAAGGTCGGTCATTAGGATCCTTTGCCAATAATTGTTCTATAAGGTCTTTAGCGTCGGGGCTCACCAGATCTTCGTTTATCGTGGGCATCTCATGAACTATCTTCCATTTCGTCTTGACCTCATCATCCTCGTCGAAGGGCATCGAACCATTGATCATCGTATAAAGGATGACACCGAGCGCCCATATATCTATCTTAAAACCATCATAGCTTCGCCTTTCGGTCAGTTCTGGGGCCATGTAGACTGTCGTACCACAGATTGTATCAAGTTGACTTTTGGAAACACACTCTCGGGTAAATCCGAAGTCTGTGAGCTTGGCATTGCCTGCCTTGTCCAAAAGGATGTTTTCCAGTTTCAAATCTCGATGTACGCAGTTCAGCGAATGCGCATAGTATATGGCACTGACGATCTGCGCGAACAGCCTCGTACACTCGTCGAGCGGTATTCTCTTCAACGCGAGCAAATGCTCATACAACTCTTTCCCCGGACAATACTCCAAAGCCATCCAAACTTTGGTCTCTGTGACGATAACCTCGTAGAGCCTCGTTATATAGAGGTAGTCGAACTGCCTATGATAGAAAACTTCCCGGACCACATTGGGATCATTTTTGTCGCTTGTCTTCAGCACTACTTTCCGATGCGTCAAACGATGAGACGCTAGGTAAACCTTCCCAAAACTTCCCTCCCCAATCTGCTTGATGATCCTGTAGTTTCCCACTTCGGTAAGCTCCTCAGCTGTGAATTGACAGTACAGCTTGTTGTAAGAGTTACCTATAATGGATTTCATCCGATTTTGCTGACACCTTGTTGCTGACATCTCAATTTATGAACGAAAAGAGCCAAAAATCGTAAGGACACCCTACTGTAGAGTTCAAAGTGAAGGTACCTTGTTTAATGCGGTGAACTATTAAAAGCGCGTAAAGGATGCCTCTGCCAGCAGATTGTACCAAGTTCCAGATGTTATCCCCCAGAAAAAGGCTAGTTCTAAATAGTTCACGGCCAATGTCGTAGTTAAAAGTTATCCGGAGCACCTCAGCAGTCCTTCACAGCTAGTAATCCACAGTTTATGGTATGGTAAGGATGTCATTTCATCAATGGAAAGGCTCAATCACAGTGCCGTCTGTTACCCGCCAAATGTGAATAACTTAATCATATATAGCTATACTTACCATCAATCACCTCAGATGAAGGAATTCGAGGTCGATAACGAGCTTTCTGGAGCTCAAAATAAGTCGACCGACTGTAGATGAGAGTCAATTTGCCATTGAGAATGCCTGCAAAAACTTATCAAGATGCTGTGGTCGCACTGAACTCGTTGCAATCGAACTATGCAAATATCATGGCTATTAGAGAGTCTGGAGACCGCAAAAACCAGATGAATATCTGGGAAATGCAGGAGTGGTCGCGCAGAATTGGTTATAAAACGTGTGAGCTCAACAGACTCAATGTGATCCATATAACGGGAACCAAAGGGAAAGGCTCCACGGCCGCTTTCACATCATCAATTTTGGAAAAGTATAAGGATAGAATTCCCAAAGTTGGCCTCTATACCTCGCCACACCTGAGGTCTGTAAGAGAAAGAATAAGGATTAACAATGATCCAATTTCCGAGGATAAATTCACAAAGTATTTCTTCGAGGTTTGGGACAAGCTGGATGAGACGTCGTCTCCTCTGAACAAGTTTCCACATATGACTCCTGGCAGTAAGCCGGGCTATTTCAAGTATTTGACTTTGCTCTCATTCCACATCTTTATGCAAGAAGGATGCAATTGTTGTGTCTATGAAGTGGGCGTTGGAGGAGAATACGATAGCACCAATATCATCGAGAAGCCAACAGTTTGCGGCATAACTAGGCTAGGAATCGACCATACCTTCATGCTTGGTGACACAATCGAGGAAATTGCGTGGAACAAGGGCGGGATCCTGAAGAAAGGATCACCCGCTTATACCGTCCCAGAACAGCCCGCTGCTGGTTACAAGGTTCTGCAAGAAAGAGCGGCAGAGCGCGGTACAACACTGGAAACCACTCCAATCTTTGATGAGCTAAGAAAGATCCGTCTCGGTATCGCTGGCGATTTCCAGGTTGTTAACGCTTCCCTTGCCGTGAGCTTAGCCTCTCAGTCACTGACAGCTCTAGGTGTGCTCGAGAAGCCGGTCGATTCTAATAAAGAAGCAGAAATCCCAGATTTGTTTTTGGAGGGCCTAAAAGATACTATATGGGAAGGACGTTGCCAAACTTTAGTTAGAGGTAACTCCACATGGTATGTTGATGGAGCTCACACCAAGGATAGTATTGAGGCTGCGTCAGGATGGTTCAAACAAGTGGCGTCCAACTCCAAGAACAAAAAAGTTTTGCTCTTTAACCAGCAAAGTAGGGACGCGGAGGCCCTCATCAACAATCTGCATCAGATACTTGACCCTGAAGTGAAGTTTGATACTGTTATATTTACTACGAACGTTACTTGGAATTCTGGGGTGTATAGTGCAGATCTTGTCTCAATGAACACATCAAAGGACCAAGTCGAAAAGCTTGTTGTTCAAAAGGCGCTTGCAGATCACTGGCTTAAACTTAATCAGCAGTCAGGCAGCATCCATGTGACACCAGATATTGAGACCTCATACGAAGTAATCAAGAAGCTTGATGGGCCACTAGACGTTTTTGTTACTGGTTCACTCCATCTCGTTGGTGGATTGCTTGTTGTATTCGACAAGTTTCCTGAATAATCTACTTTCTTTCCACTGCTTACTCATGCACCTATAGATCAGATTAAACTTGTAGTATATTAACTATAGTATTTAAAGTTCGATACAGGGTCGATCGGTAATATCTCTACCATACCAAATGGCCCAATTTTTGAAGTATTTTTTATTTAGAGTTGAAGTGGGATCTTCGTACTCGTCCATCGCACGAATTGCACTGTGAACAGAATAAAAACTTATTGATATGCAGAGTTTTCTCGATACGATTGGTGCTATGTCCTGAATTTTTCCGAAGACTGCAAAATCCCGTCTAATCTCTGCAACGTCTAGGATATCAGGGACGCTATCCTTTGAAGGATCATTGTGTTTGTACCTTTTGACACCGTTCATGTATTTCTTCATTATCAGACACCGACATACTTCTGGTATCTCTTCAAAAAATTCAGCACTCAAAGCTGGAGACATAGTCTCAGTGTGTTTCGCCCACTCGGGTACCAAATGGACACCATTGATCTTGAATAGATTACTACTACCATATTTCATGAAAGACCTTGCTCCTTCTGTAGTCAGGAAATCCAGTCGCACATGCGTCAATCCGTTGTCACTTCCACTACGATCCGTGAGCACAGCTTCGAGCGGGCCCCCGCAAATCTGTGACAAAATGCTTCCAAGCCCTGTATTAACTGGTATTTCAGCCAAAATAACCGACCTCGACGAATTCTTGTCTTCGTAAGGATATCCAACATCAAGAATGCAGTTGAAATTTATGACTGCAGCTGATTCTGGGTTACTTTCTTCATTAGACAAATCAGAAACCATTCGAGGAACGTCATAGAGATCAAACCGATAATTCAACACCCCTTCAGTACCCTTTTGCATCCCAATAGTAGCTTCTCGTTCGTTGCCGTTTGCCTGCTGCTGGCCTTTTGCGTCATATATCATTTCCTGGGTTCTTAATGGAAGCTGACGGTCAAGATAGCTAACACGGTTGACACTCTGGCGGGTACTAAGGTTAGAGCTCTGGTTACCAACCAGCTTCGACGAAGTCCTCCTCCCAGAACCCAGGAAGTAAGTCTTGGCAAATCTGCGGAAACCAAACACACTCTGAGGCTTTTGATCGACTGAAGAGGAAGAGAAAAAAGACGATAGCGATGATACTCGGGAGCGAGGTAAATTTGAGCTCCTATTCTCTGAATTCCTCATTTTGTCATAAAACTTACTGCCGACGATGAGATTCTCATCCTTCTGCATTATAATAGTTTGTTGTACTTTATTTTTTATTTTGAATTAACAGAACAGTAGCTTTTTAACCGTTGTGTGTGCAATATATAAGGTGCAATTAGCGCTTCCTGATGATCCCCCAGATATCAAAGTTGATCTTTTGAATTTCTTGGACTTAAAATGTTTAGTCACCTCCATTTTTATAATAATAATTCAAAGGATTTTGTGACGCGAGCAATCCTAGCGGTATAAAAGAACACCTCGAAATGGTGAGGTTTAAGACATTAGACTTTAACATCGCACATGTCACCTCGGCGAGATGATTCCACCTTCATCAACTCTCGCAAAGCCATAGTGGCATAAGCAGAAACACCAAGTTGAAATTTCAAAATAACTGCCTTTTTGTCACCTCCTTTATCGGGTACGTACCTCTCCAACTTGTCTTTCATAAATTTTTGACCATTCTCCTTTCCTTTCTGGTTATTGAGAATTTCTAGATCTGTATTTACCAGCTGTTGAGTTGGTTCGGTGTAGCTGACGATCTTGTACTCGAGATCCACGGGTTTCTGAATCAAATTTCTATAGGAGCCAGCTAGGGAAAAATCGCGTACCTTCCTCTTCATGTTGAAGGGGTCCATGTCATCTTTTTTCATAATTTCCACGTAAAGATCTGATAGAGCTTTATTAGCAGGATACACCACATCGAAACCTGGTGTTGGTAACACAACGTCATTAATAGTATATTCTCCTGTTGCAACATCTTCAGCTGTTAAAGGTCTAGCACGAACAAACTTTGCATCACGTAGGTCCTCGTCAAAGTCGTTCTCCTCGACGTCATCCAATTCCTGGGGTTTGTTCGAGTCGATTATTACAAGATCACCTTCTGTCACATTTAGGCCAAACAGCTCGATTCTTTTACTTGCCACAGCATTCCATACATAACTTTGGTAAGCGTGAACGTACATGGTTCTCAAATTTCTTGGGATTTTCATTACGGCGGTATAGTATGCATTGGACGTGAAGCCGCTACCATCCTTTCTCTGCATTGCAAGTGAATGAAGGAGAGCATTTTCAGCTACACATTGCCTTGGCATCCTCTCGAGGGCCCGCGCAGGATCCTTGGTTTCAGTCCAGATCTGCCTTGCTTCCTTTGATTTGGGGAGTACATTGTTTTGATCCGAAAGAATCAGCTCCGCTGCTGATTCCCAGTTACCTGACAACAGCTCTTTACCGACAGTGTGGGTTGAAATGCTGAAAGTACCAAACCTCTGCATTCCGAAGTAGTTGACAAATCCATTGGTGCTCAACAACTTGGTACTGTTTTCCACGACTTGTTCAAGGCTTTTCTTAGAGTCAGAGGCAAGCTTGGCGTCCCTGATCACAATAACAAATTCGTTACCTTTCAAGTCACCAAGGTTCAAGCTCTTGTCCTCAAATTTGAAGCCACCACATACCATACCCTTGAGTGTTCTATTCAAAGCATTTAATCGATCCACGCCAATGTGAGAGACGGAAAGCCTCTGGCAAGTCACACCTCTACGATCTTTTGTTCCTGCGAATCTAATTCCACGAGATGGCATACGCAGGAACTTGGTTAAAAGATTGACAGCATCCATAGTATCTTTGTTTTCCTTGTACAAAGTAAAATGCAAAAACTCCTTGGTTGGCCCGTAGCCCCAATTCTCAACGCCATTGGCGTCCTTGTTTTGTTCGACTAGCACTTGCCTGTTCACTCGCGAATTTTTGCCATTTCTAGCAATCTTGAATGCATTGGTCTCTGTAGTCACAGACTCCAACTCGTTATTGAACGCTTCACGCAGAAGCTGATGAATTTTGGTTCTTTCTCCCTTGTCATCAAACGATTTGACAGTCTCCATCTTTTGAGCACTGCGGAAAACTTCCTCGATTTTTGCCACATCCTCCTCGGTCAATAGTTCCACAAGTTGCTGTCTCAATTCTGGTTTCACCTGGAACTCCTGTCTTCTTTTATGCTCAACTTCGTGCTGCGCTTTACTTTCCTCAGCTGAAGGGCGTACCTTCTTGGGCATTTTGAAGCCTTTGTCGGTCAAATGTATAACATTTCCTTCTTCATCGATTTCATGTACCAAGAAATCCGTGTATCTCTGCTTAATCTGACCACTGAAGCCCGGAATCTCTTTGGTCAGGAATTCTATGATGCCCACATCGGCCTCACGTAGGCCATCGTCAACGCTCTCTGCCTGAGTTTTAAATCTTTTTGGCTCGGAAGAATCTCCTAAAACATCATCTAATGGTCTCTTGACCTCATTGGTACCTTCAGGCATTACAAAAGTAGCTATTTGCGGACCAATGACCTGCTTTGTACAGGCGATGAGCTCATCTCTATGGTAAAGATTGAAAAATTTCACTATTTACTAGTCCAAGGTAAGAACCGTCACGGGTAACGAACCTCATCGAGGTCAAGAACACTCAAAGGCTCTGATAAGGCTGTCAATTCTGCATTCAAGAGTGGTATTCAAGTAGCTAATGGATACCGAGAATAGTGTCGATGCCTTTCATGAGGCAGAACAGCTTTACACAAGAACGCGATGGCGCAACCAGTTCTCGCACATGGCTAAATTGCCGAAACACCTACAAGAGAAGGTCGATAGTCATGTAAGCGTGCTTCAGAGGTTTGATCGCTACCAAAAGACGAACAACGGTGCTATTGAATCCCAACAACTTGTGAAAGTGGATCGGAAGGCGGATGAACCGAGTAACGCTCTGTTGAAGAAAGTCTATAAGGATGATGCTGGTGAACATTCGGTGATGGAAAGGCAAGAGCGGCTGTTATCTCAGAAACCGAGGTGGCATGCTCCTTGGAAGCTTATGCGGGTCATCAATGGGCACATCGGATGGGTCAGATGCGTGGAAGTCGACCCAGTGGATAACGAGTGGTTTGCTACGGGCAGTAACGACACCAGCATTAAGGTCTGGGATCTGGCCTCTGGTAAACTGAAGCTAACACTATCTGGGCATGTAATGACTGTAAGAGATTTGGCGATATCCGAGCGACATCCCTATATGTTTTCGGCAAGCGAAGATAAGACGGTCAAGTGTTGGGACCTGGAGAAGAACATGGCTATAAGAAACTACCATGGCCATCTGTCGGGGGTCCATACAGTTGCCGTTCATCCAACACTCGATCTTGTGGTTTCTGCAGGGCGGGATAGTGTCGTTAAGCTTTGGGATATGCGGACCAGGGTGCCCGTTATGAATCTAATTGGTCACAAGAGTCCAATAAACAGGGTACGCTGTCTACCAGTTGACCCACAAGTTATTAGCTGCTCAACAGACGCAAGCATACGACTCTGGGATATCACAGCCGGTAAGAGTATTAAAATCCTGACACATCACAAGCGCTCGGTAAGAGATTTCACGCTTCATCCATCGGAATTTTCGATGGCCTCTGCATGCACAGACGATATCAGATCATGGAAGCTACCTGAAGGAGTTCTGTTGACCAACTTTCAGTCAACAGGCACCGGAATCATCAATTCGTTAAGTATCAATCACGATGATGTTCTTTTCGCCGGTGGGGATAACGGATATCTGTCCTTCTACGACTACAAATCAGGCCACAAATATCAATCACTACTCACCACCGAGATCCCCGGTTCACTGGAGAGCGAACGAGGTATCTTATGTAGTAATTTTGATCAGTCCGGCCTGCGACTAATTACTGGAGAAACGGACAAAAGTATTAAGATATGGAAACAGGACGAAGGAGCTACGGAAGAAAGCGATCCAGGGCTTTCATGGAACCCAACAATGTCGTCACAAAGGTTTTGAATGGGACAGCTGGCTTGGTTCTCGAGCTGGTCTTAATAGTGGGATATCTTTATAGACGAATTGCATCTTATCGATAGTTAAGTTAAAGCTAGCTTCATACGCATCCTACCAGCAAGTACCCCAGTAACGAGAGCCAGCCGATCAGGCATTCTGGCTGATAATGAGTCATGATGAAGAGAAGAAACCGGGAATACCAAGAAAGATACAGAGCGTTGAAGAAATCATTATAAAATGTGAGTGTAGTGTGGAAAAAGATGGTGAAGAAAAGCTGGCTGAAATACTGTCGATCAACTCTAGAAGGTCTCCCCCTAAATTTTACGTGCACTACGTGGACTTCAACAAGCGTTTGGATGAATGGATTACTGCAGATAGAATCAATTTAGAGAGGGATGTTATATTTCCACGACCTAAAGCTATAGAAGAGGATTTGAACAAGCAGAAGAAGAAGAAAAAGAAGACCCCAGGACCTTCAACTGGGGAATTAGCTGGAAGACTTTCAGAGTCTCCGGACTCTACGGATGTCATGGATCTAGAAAGTTTGAACGTTCAGGGATTGCAGGATGAGGAAATATCCCGAGAAGATGAGATCAAGAAGCTCAGGACCAGCGGTTCTATGACTCAAAACCCTCACGAAGTTGCTCGTGTGAGAAATATCAATCGGGTAATAATGGGCAGGTTTGAGATTGAACCATGGTACTTCTCCCCGTACCCCATCGAGCTAACCGATGAGGACGTCGTGTACATCGATGATTTCACATTGCAATACTTTGGGTCGAGGAAGCAATATGAGCGCTACAGAAAGAAATGCACACTGCGACATCCGCCAGGAAATGAGATTTACAGGGATGATTACGTCTCCTTCTTTGAGATCGATGGAAGGAAGCAAAGAACGTGGTGTCGAAACCTGTGCTTACTGTCCAAGCTATTTCTTGACCACAAGACGCTATACTATGATGTTGATCCATTTTTATTTTATTGCATGACTAAAAGAGACGAACTAGGACACCATCTGGTAGGTTATTTTTCGAAGGAGAAAGAATCGGCCGATGGGTACAACGTTGCCTGTATTTTGACGTTACCACAGTATCAAAGAATGGGTTTTGGGAGACTTTTGATTGAATTTTCCTACGAGCTCTCGAAGCAGGAAGGCAAGGTTGGATCTCCGGAGAAGCCTCTATCAGATTTAGGGCTTTTATCATATAGAGCTTACTGGGCCGATACCTTGATTACTATACTTGTTGATCACGGGCGAGAAATTACGATCGATGAGATTAGTACAATGACCTCCATGACAACAACAGATATTCTGCATACTGCGAAGACTTTAAATATTCTGCGGTACTATAAAGGGCAGCACATAATATTTTTGAATGATGACATAATGAGGAGGTACAACAAGCTGTTTTCCAAGCCGAGAAGAAGAATCACGCCCTCGAAGCTCGAGTGGAAACCACCTATATTTACGGCTTCGCAGCTGCGGTTCGCGTGGTAAATGTGTTTGAGTCTATCTAAACTTCAACAATGGTTTGTGTAAACGTGTGTTCAATTAGTCAAAGGGTATTGGTTTTTGGTGATTCTTGGTCATTTGCGTTGCTGCGATGGCACTTGGGATCTTGATACCGCAGCAGTCGCCCCATGTATTGTGTACCTCTGTGTGCCCGCAGCAATCGCTATCTGAATGTGAGTGAGTTCTTGGTGGTGATATTCCCTCCGGACAAGGGAGAAACTCACTGAAATTAAAGTGCTGCATGATGGGAAGTTTCCCTAGAACTTCAGCATCATACATCTTGACCATACCCTGATACACTTTGGCCCATTGCTTTACACCACTAATGTCATCCAGCATAGGAGAATGCCACCTTAGTGAGGCGGTCGTTTTTACAGAATTAATGAACGCAATGCACCCAAAATACAAGTACCTGTTGGCGAACATCTCAACAATTTCAGGGTTGTGTATTGATTTGGGCTTTAGGTGACGATGTGTCGCCAACTGAGAAGCGCCAAAGAGAAAGGGCAAGAAATGATAATCGTCTAGCCCCCAAACGCCGTGCGATCCCGCTGGCTCTAGCCAGTAAACAGTCTCTATAGCTCTCATAGTCTTTAGATACCCAATGAACACAACAAGGACCATATTCCTGTTATCCTTCGTTGAATCAAAAACTCCATATCGATGCAGTCCATAAAGAAAGCATAAGAAGTTTAGTTCGTGGCCAGACCCGAAGTCGATTCGGCTCCGATCGCCCCATGACTCGTTGAAGTAGGTAGAGAGCTGATCCGCCTGGTTATCAGTCAAAGAGCTAAATTGTCTTTTAATCAGAAGTTTGGATTTACCTGTTAAATCATCGTAAAAATCGCGGAACTCTCCTTTACCAAACCTTGACGGCCCGTTAGACTCACTTACTGGATGGGCCTTAATAGTATTGTTGACCTCATCTAGTAGTGCCACACTGGACTGAATGGAATCACTGGTTGGCTCTTGCAGTTGCGAATTCTCGAAACCTTTCACGGCTTCCGCTAAGCCTACTATAAAACCCAAAAGATCCTTTTTGGTCTGGCTATTCTGCCATATTTCCATATCTTTCTTGGTCAATAATCGTTTCTCTGGCATAATTTTGATGTTATTGAGCTTCTTCTGGATGTGTGGTGGATAGTATCACTTGTTAGGGTACTGTGGTTTTCAATAAGATAAAATCGAAAGCCATATAAGTAAACTGAAAGAAATGATCAAAACTTCACAACTCCTTGTAGTCCATTTGTGCTTTACTATAAAACAGTAGTTGGTACTTTTATATATCGAGCTCAGCTTGCAAAACTTTCAAGCTCAACAGCGGGGCCTGCCTTTTTAGCCTGCAATATGCATTTCGACGGTTCCGTATCCGTACTTATGCCTATTGTCGTAATAAAGCCTCTTCAACTCCTGAATATACAACTCGTGATAATGGTCAACTTGTTCCGAGCTGGGGTTCGGTATTTTCTCCTCAACGTAAATGGGGTTGCCTGTTACGACCGTGATTGGCGTTCTGAATGGCAAAAACCCAAAGTCGTAATTGAACAATCCACGAGCGTAGAATATAGGAATTGTGAAGCCGTAGTTCCTTTTGATCCAAAGTTGAAGCTTTCGGGAGAAAGAGTTCTCACTTGTGTGTACAATATTGTAGCAGTCAGTTTCACCAAAGCCGAAGACTGGGACAAGCGAAACGTTACCGGTTTCGAGGGCCAGCCTGATGAACCCCTTTCTTCTTTTCAACACCAAGTCAACGGAGCCAATACTGCTCATCAGTGATTCTCTTGCCCCTCCCACAACAATACAAATAGACTGGTTCCTTTCGAGTACTTTCAAAGAGTTCTTCCTAGACACAGCACTAATTCCTAGCGCCAGTAGATAATCCCTGTACAGAGGGATATGAAACTGGGTCACCAGTGTCATCAACGAGACCTTTATGCCGGGGAACTTGTTGGACCAGCCACAGCCTTCAGTACCAAAAGCCCCAAAGGCCCCTAAAGCCCCGATACCATGCGGATGATAACCAAATATATACCTGGGTCCTGTAGCTTGCGCCTTTTCAGACTGTCTGAAAAGATTCCACGACTTTGGATTGAACATCGACGTGCTATCGACCTCATCTTCAGCAGCTTGCTTCTTCTCCGTGTAGGTCGGCTGCAAAGATACTGTCTTTTCCAGGTTGATAGGGAAGTATTCGCAGTAGTAGGTCCAGATCGGAAGGGACCTAAACCAGTGAGAGCGCCTCTTGACCACACCCCCATTCCCCGGTGCCCTATCGATCATAAAGTAAATAGTATAGGGGATCGACACAAACCACAGTAGCGGGTTGGACAGAGCATAGATCGACAGCACAGCCAGGAACACAAATGAAGAGATGTGCCACGCCACAACAGCGGTCTGGAGTCTTCTGCGCATCGGAGTCTGGATAGAACAACAAGCGTCAAGCCGGGGCAGCCCATAATGGGGAACCAGTGCCTCTTCGCCAAATTGACGGCCAACAGACTTTCTATCCCGGTCTGAATTGTGACCCAACGCGCGCATCTCATCGCGCAGGGAGTCAAAGAACCCCAATTTGCCCTTCCCTTTAGGATCCTCCTCTGCAAGGGAGGTATCAGGAGTCGTACTACCACTCACGGGCTTGGTTAAGTCCTCTCGATCAGCCTTAAACCTCTGGCGCAGCTCCTGGTCCAAAACTTCATCCCCCATCGTGCCACTAAACTCTCGAAAATTACTCCTTATCAACGTTTCAAAGCCTCGCGTAATATAGAACCGTTTAAACAGGCCTGTACTGACCTACTATCTCTAACGGATATGACACGATTCTTTCGCGAAAGTTAGGTTTTCCAACCCCTCTACACCTCTGACCAATTCTTGTGGTGAACAATGCGTTTTTCACGGGTTGTCTTGTAGATCTCCGTCGGGGGCTCCTCAACGATCCACTTCGCAATCAACATTTCTGTCTCGGCCTTGATTCACGGGGCGCTGTTGCTAAGATGTAATGCAGTGGGGTATGCCACACACATTCTTGCTTGACTGACGTTTTTCCAAGCTATCTTGTAGGGCTCCTGGAGACCACGTTTGGTGTCACATCGAATGCCATTCTGCCATTCTTGGGTTTGCATACGTGATGTACTGAATGGGAGTATATGCTGGAGTCTGATTGGAACTGAAGCGATGCGCTGGCGTTCTGGGAGTAGTCTATTACCTCAAAAAGCTGATAAATTGCAAAGAAAAGATCATCGACCAACTTGACGAAATTTTGAACGACGTAACATTCTGGGCTTAGGATTGGGTGCTCTTAATGGGGATAATGGCCTGTTGAAATCCTTTCTTGTTCATCTTGAAAGTTTAGTGTTACGCGTCAACTTCGTGGTGGCAACCCGCTACGCGTAAATAAGAACTTCGACCTCTTGACAACCTCTGGAGGTGAAGGGCGGCCAACAAGCTCGAAGAGAGCGGTTTCTGGCTGGTATAATGGAGAGTGTTACACAACCCACACAACAGGCGACCCAGGCGACCCAACGGTATCTTATAGAGAAGTTTTCACAGGAGCAGATAGACGATGATGTTGTGTGTCGAATGGTTTGTACTACGGGCCAGTTGCCCATTCGTGATCTGAGGACTAGGGCAGAAGAGGTGGTCAAGGAGAAAGCGTCAATCAAGAAGGTATGGACTTTTGGCAGGAATCCTGCGTGCGACTACCATCTGGGGAACATAACGCGACTCTCAAACAAGCATTTTAAGGTACTACTGGGGGAGGACGGCAATCTGCTGCTGCGAGACACGTCAACAAATGGTACTTGGCTCAATGGGCAGCGCGCTGAGAAGGATCGAAACCAGATCCTGTCTCAGGGGGACGAGATCACCGTTGGTGTTGGTGTGCCTGAGGACACGCTAACACTTGTTGTTTTCATCAATGACAAGTTCACACAGGCCCTAGAGCAATTAAGAATAAATGGGCTTCGAATGAGGGCGGAGAGCCACGGAAATGGTAAATCTAGGTTGCAGTCTTCCTCGGCGGCCAATAACAACCGTACTGGAGTGTTTGTGGACTTTTCAATTAAAGATGAAGTTGTGGGACAAGGTGCGTTTGCTACAGTGAAGAAAGCTGTTGAAAGGACAACGGGCAAGACTTTTGCAGCAAAGATTATGAGCAAGAGGAAAGTGATGGGTAATATGGACGGTGTAACGCGAGAGCTTGAAGTTTTGCGGAAACTGAATCATCCCAGGATCGTAAGTCTTAAAGGGTTCTACGAGGATGAAGAATTTTATTACTTGCTCATGGAGTTCGTCTCTGGCGGTGATCTAATGGACTTTGTTGCGGCACATGGTTCTGTAGGCGAAGACGCCGGCAGAGAGATCACCAGACAGGTCCTTGAAGGTGTAAAATACATCCACTCTCAGGGAATCAGCCACAGGGATCTTAAACCAGACAATATATTGATAGAGCAGGACGATCCCGTTTTGGTAAAGATTACCGACTTTGGTCTTGCCAAAGTCCAGGGCAATGGCACATTCATGAAAACGTTTTGCGGAACGTTAGCTTACGTGGCTCCCGAAGTCATAGCTGGCAAAAATAATGAAGAGAACGAGAAGCGAAACGAATACTCGTCCCTAGTTGATATGTGGTCGATGGGATGCCTTGTATACGTAATCCTCACCGGCCATTTACCATTTAGCGGCAGTACACAGGAACAGTTATACAAGCAGATCAAGAATGGATCTTACCACGAAGGGCCTCTGAAAGATTTCAGAATATCGGATGAAGCTAGAGATTTCATAGACACTTTACTCCAGGTCAATCCAAATGCCAGGCCCACGGCTCAGAAGGCCCTCGACCACCCATGGATTAAGATGGCCCGTATTCCGCGTCCTGAGGGTAGGGACTGGTCTCAGGTCTCACTGTCCCAGTCACTATCACAGCAGAAGGCGCTCGAGAGCATGGATGATGCACAGTTCGAATTCATCAAGGCCCAGAGGCGAATGCAATTACAACAGCAGCAAGAAGAAGAAGAAGAAGAAGAAAAATCTACTGGTAAAACGTCACAAGGCTTCAAGATACCAAATCACCCACCGATTAGATATACACAGCCTAAGGCCCCCAACTCGGACTCTGTCGAATTAATCCATTCTTCGACAACCATTACCAAAGGTATCAAGAAGAAGGGTGGGGGAAAGTTCCTGACGTTACGGCCGCTACCAGACAGCAAGATCCAGGAAAGCGTGGAAATCAAGCAAGGTGTGAATCCCTTCTTCATCGGACGTTCAGACGATTGCAACTGCAAGATAGAGGACAATCGGCTCTCTCGTGTCCACTGCTTCATTCTCAAGAAAAGACACGCCGTGGGCAACAGTATTTATGAGTCCCCTGCCCAAGGTCTAGACGACGTTTGGTACTGTCATTCAGGAACCAACGTCAGCTATCTCAATAACATCAAATTGTCTCCCGGCACAAAAGTGATACTCCAAGACGGCGATGAGATAAAGATCATCTGGGACAGAAACAACGATTTCACCATAGGCTTCCAGGTGGTCCTCAACGATACTACCGGTCTTTTCAACAACGGGCTCGGACTAATCACACAGGACCGCCAAGTTATAGCGCAGACCGATGATGAAAAAAGTCTCGTAAAGCGACTAAGCCAAATGATGGCCATGAAGCGGTCCCACAAGGCTTCTTTCCCGCCGTCATCACCCGTAGCGAAATCGCATCACGCTTCAATCGGCATTTCTTCAGCTGCAAACGAAGATAAAAAGGGCCAATTGCTCAAACGCGTCCATTCAATGAGTCTTTCCCAGTCTCAGTCGCACCCATCCAAGAAGGTTAAGCGTGCCAAGGTTGGGCAAGCCCTTAGAGATCCCCAAACCTTACAATTCTCATAGAATTGAAGTTCCTATGAGACTCTAGAGGTTACCCGTCTTGAGGCTCATCTTGTGAAGCTCTTTAGGGGGGAGACAGTGGCAAAGGGAAGGCGATGGGTATAAAAGGGGTGTGTTTCCTGAAGCCTTTATCTGGAGAGCTATCGCTTTTCGAAGGATAAAGTAAGCTGCTTACTGTTAAAACGGATTGTTTGGAAGGTCTATAAACAGACTATCACTTACAGTTTGACTTTGACGGAGGCACTATTTTTTGAAGAAAAGTTAATTGTTCACTCGTTATGCAGTTGCAGAGTTTGCTACCTCTGGCGCTACTATTAGTTGGCCAAAGCGGTGTTGCTGATGCCAAGGTCCATTCGGCTAAGATTCACAAACAAGAGTTGTCGAAAGAGTTTCTAGGGAACTTTTACGAGCAACATTTGTCGCAATTGGGTCAGAAGTACCTGACACAATACGAGAAAGCGTATCCTGAGATTTCGTTTTCCAGGAAGCACCCATTTTTTGCAAATGACAACCATGATGTGCCTCTCACCAACTACCTGAATGCTCAGTACTACACCGATATCAGTTTGGGTACTCCAGCTCAGAACTTCAAGGTGATTCTGGACACGGGTTCCTCCAATCTGTGGGTTCCAAGCGTTGATTGTGGCTCGCTAGCTTGTTTCCTGCATGCTAAGTACGACCACAGTGCTTCGTCCAGTTACAAGCCTAATGGCACCGACTTTGCCATTCAGTACGGGTCTGGATCTCTTGAAGGTTACATATCGCAGGATACTTTGAGTATCGGTGATTTGGTTATTCCGAAGCAGGACTTCGCTGAAGCCACCAGTGAGCCTGGTCTGGCATTTGCCTTTGGTAAGTTCGACGGTATTTTGGGGTTGGCTTACAACACCATCTCGGTCGACAAGGTTGTCCCACCTTTCTACAACGCGATTGACCAGGATTTGCTGGACGAACCAAGATTTGCATTCTATCTAGGCGACAACAGCGATTCCGATGACTCGGAGGCTTCCGGCGGTCTCGCTACCTTCGGTGGTATCGACAAGTCGAAGTTCGAGGGCGACATCTCTTGGTTACCAGTTCGCCGTAAGGCATACTGGGAGGTCAAGTTCGAAGGTATCGGTCTAGGAGACGAGTTCGCCATCTTGGACGGCCACGGAGCCGCCATCGACACTGGTACTTCTCTGATCACTCTACCATCAGGCTTGGCTGAGATCATCAACGCCGAAATCGGTGCCAAGAAGGGATGGAGCGGCCAGTACACTGTCGACTGTGAGACAAGATCAAGCTTGCCAGACTTGACTTTCAACTTCAGTGGTAAGAACTACACAATCGGTCCTTACGACTATACTCTTGAAGTGTCCGGCTCCTGTATTTCTGCCATCACCCCAATGGACTTCCCAGAGCCAGTCGGTCCATTGGCAATTGTTGGTGACGCTTTCCTGCGTAGATTCTACTCTATCTACGACCTGGGGAACAATGCTGTCGGGTTGGCAAAAGCTGTTTAGTCTTCAAGCTGACAATTTAAAAAGTACATGATCACCGACAGTCTAGATAAAACTAAGTAGACTGAGAGCACTGCTAGTCAGTGACGAATATCTTATAGGACAATCAACTTAACATCTGGATTACCTAGCTGAGGACTTGAAGCGTAGGTTAAATTAGGCGGGTAACAGTCAGATCTGTGTATGTTTACCTTTTACCATGCTCGAAGACTTCAAGAACAATCTTGAAACAAGGGAAACAGCCATCAGGGTTCTACTTGTGCGGTTACTAAGATCTTGATTATATCTTAGATGGTTCAAGGCAGTCAAATTTCTGATGATTCAAAAAAATAGTGGTTCTTCGAGGAAACCCACGATGAAATCAGGTACTGTCACCGGCTTGTGCCAATCACCCACTTTGCGGTCGGTTTCGTCCATTTCTAGCCTGAGGAAGAATTATCTGAGATCTGGATCGATGTCTACATCCAGCAGCAGCCGAAGTGCTTCCCCCTCGCGCTCTTCGAATTATTCAGACCACTTCTCACATAAGGCAAGGATGGGAAGCAGCTGCAGCAATGGAAGTCCTACAAAACGTCAGAATTCTTACACAGGTACTATATCGGTGGTAATACGGCCGAAGCCCGTACTGAATCGGGAGCGATATCCGTGGCATATAAAGGACGACAACACAATATGGCACGAGGAAGTGGGCGAGTTTAACTTTGATCGAGTGTTCTCTGCTGATTGCTCAAATTTGGACGTCTATGAGGCTACCAGCCGTCCGATGATTGACAAGCTCTTACAAGGGTTCAATGCAACCGTGTTTGCCTATGGGATGACGGGATCAGGGAAGACTTTTACGATGACTGGAACTGGGAATGAGGCTGGCCTCATCCCGCTCTCGGTCACGTATCTGTTTAGTCAGCTCTTGGAGCAATCGATGAGTGGAAGTATGAAGTATGAAGTTACTGTGTCATACTTGGAAATTTATAATGAGAAGATCTACGACCTTCTGGACTGCGAGACCGATAGCAAGATGAACTCCACTCCTTCGCGAATGTTTTTATCTGGGACTGCAAGGAATAATACTGGCTCACCAGAACTCATGATCAGGGAGGACTCGCAATATGGTGTACGAATAAACGGGCTGACCGAGAAAAGATGTGAAACCAGCGACGAACTGACGAGGTGCATTCAAATCGGGGACAGAAATCGTAAGACTAGCGAAACAATATACAATACACGAAGCTCTCGTTCGCACGCTATCGTGCTGGTACGGCTGAATAGTACGGACTTGAGGAATGGCGAAACAACCTCCAGCACTCTTTCACTATGCGATTTAGCAGGATCCGAGAAGGCCGTGAGCCAGTATGAGAGAAGGAAGGAGGGCGCTTTTATCAATAAATCCCTGCTGGCACTGGGAACAGTCATCTCCAAATTAAGCTCGGAGTCCTCAGGCAGGAACGGTTTCCCGGTCTATGGTAGCACTAGCTCTGCGGAATCTAACACACACATTCCATACAGAGACTCCAAACTGACACGAATTTTACAGCCTGCATTGAGTGGAAACAGTATCATAACTACGATATGCACTATTGACACCAGAAATGAAGCAGCATCAGAGACCTTGAATACTATCAGATTTGCTTCTAGAGCTAAGAATATTTCACTTCAAGTTGCGAGAAGAAGTGCCATCCCTTCAGATTGTTACAATGATAAGGACCAAGCAATAGCGAACCTAACTCACCAATTGGAAGAGCAGAATTCGCTCGTGGTGAGATTGAAAGAAAAGCTCACTAGTCTGCCGTTTACAGTTGATATTGGTCGCGAGAATGATACTAATTCTTCTCTTCTCAAAGCCGAGAATAAAGTCCTGAAATGCAAGTTAAATAACTGCGAGAAGTTGCTAGATAGGGATACAATAGAATTGGAGGATTCAGAAATGGTGGCCATAGTGGACATGCTTCCGATAGAAGTAGGAACTGTGCTGGAGACCAAGTTTCAAGTGCTGGAGTCACAACTTCGGCAATATAAGGAATATACTAGACAGTTGGAATTGAACCTTATGAATAGCGACAGAAGGGAGCAGCATCTCACCGGCTCTTTGAATTCGGATGTAATAGAGATGAAGAACTCGGAAATAATAGAATTAACAAGATCTCTCGAGCGCAAAGATAAGATGATTGAAGCTTTGAAAAGCATTAAGCGATTGCGCGAGAGAGCACTGAAACCGATTGAGAATAAAGAGGACGCTATAGGATTCAATGGAAGAAGCAAATTCTTTTAGCGAAACCGCAGAATAAACTTAAGTAATTATGTAACATTAATGCAAGAAACGATAATTCAACCATCCACATCGTAGTTTACCGTAGGTGCCTTAGAAGATTGTTGTTCATCGCGTGGCTGACTTTCTATCTTATCTTCCTGACCACCATCAACCATATGGTCTTCTTCTGGCGAGATCAGTGGCTGCCCCCACATGCATAATATGCCCTTAAGAAATCCATTGTCTTTCACGTAGATAACCCTACACTGACCATTAGGACCTAACACAGTCCTAGTTGCTCTTGAAAGCTGGTTTAAATTGGAGTTTCGAGGCAAAAAGAGAACTATGTTCGAACTAACCTGGCTAAAACTTCTCAACATTTCTGTGATGCCCATGGGCTCCAAGTTCGTCTCTAGGTCGTACTGTTTGCTCTTCAAGTACTGAGGGCCTCCCCACGGCGGCGATCCAAACACACAGTCTATCCCAAGCTTTGAAAACCTTCCCTTTTCTACCACACGTTCCCAGGTGGCATGCTTTAACCATATTCTATCACTTACGTCGTAACTTCGAGCATTGCGATACGTACAGTACAGGTGCTCCAAAGAAGCATCAACTCCATATACTCTAGGAAACAATTTAGCAAACTGAATGGTGTTACCACCTGCACCGCAGAAGACATCCATCACTCTAGTAGCGTTCGGAAGGCATGCTCGAATGAATTTCGCTAGAAACTTGGCTACCACCTCCGGCGTAACGCTATACCAAAGCTCGTTGGTCATATAAACTGGTGCCTCATCTATTTTGGAGAACAAAGCCCTTCTAACCTTCCAGTATTTGAACAATTGCTTGTCTTTAAGTGCTTGGTTCGGCTTCACCACATAGGCATCGTCACGAAATAAGTGCTTTAACCGCCTGTATTCCTTCCTGTGCTTTCGATGACTAATGTGGAGGAAATGGGACTTCTCAAAAGGCCTTTTGGCCATAACTTAGAGCTTTACTAGTCGCTATCTAGGCTTACCTTACTCTTTATTGTGCAACTTTTCTCAGCGATGAGCTTCTGCAGAATTAACAAATATAGTCCTAACGGACGATTACCCGAGAGTCCCTTCGAAAGAGCTCAAACTGCCCATCTTTAGGGCATGTAAGCTGTCTCTGCAGTTCTAGATGCTATATGCTACGACAAGACACAGGTTAGGAGAGGCGCGTCAAGAGATGAGCTAATAAGCGAGTTGGACGGGTATAAAAACTCGCCAAAGCCCCAATATACCAGCAAATCTGTCAATTCCCCTACATATATACTGAAATGTCGACCAGTTCAGTTGGGCTATGATCATTTTAAATACTAGTAAGTCTGGCTCTTAAAAAACGCATAAAAGTGGGTTAAAAACCCGAGCCCAATCCTGGACTAGCAACGATCAATAGCCATCTCCAATTAGCCGTATGTAGTCTTGCTTCGGCCTGAAGTCGATTATCTAGAGGTCGATTTTTTTCTCATGTAGTTTTCGAATGGCTGGGTATTTTTCAAATAAATTACCACATAATAACAGTATAAGCAGCCATTCGAATTAAAGAAATGACATCTTCATTCGAAGTGGGAGGCAACGGAGATCTCTAACGGGATGTGATCCATTCTGATCTATCATTTTACCTCCCGATCTGTATGTGCAGTAAATTATGGATGCTGAACTATCTTATATTCGGACAACGTCGATTGATATATATATAAGAATGAAAGAGTTCTTATTATAGGTAGCGTCTTCTGGGGCTTAAACCGTCTTAATCGAAATAATCTTCCCACTTTCTAAGATTAAATTCAAAGAGATCTTGATGATTATAAGAGCTCCGACAAGGACCAAAACCAAGTCTTTTCATGGCCAGCAGATGGCCTTCAAGTTTCCTTCGACAGATAGTCTTCAGGACGTTACACTAGACGAATACCACCTGAACAATCACCATTTACTCAATGACAATGTTGGAAAGCTTTCTGATGATGCCGCTTCGCAGATCTTGTCGGACTATACTTCGGCTTCGAATACTAATACACAGTCTGGCAACTCATCAAACGGCTACTATTCATTTGCTAATATTTCAGACAATACAACTTCCTCAGCAAAAGCAACCAATGCAAATCATAGGCTATCCATTGCTTCTAATGACCTCAAGAGAGCTGCAAATCAACAAGGAAGTACCACTCCGCTTCTGGAAGCGGCAGCCGATGAGGCTCACGATGACAACAGATCTTCACCCAGGCTAGGCAAATGTCCGATGGAAATGATACCTGAGAACAACGGGTTTTCGTCTTTTTCTACAGTGTTCCAGTCCATCCCTACTGCGGCCAACATATCCTATGATATATCTTCATCAATATCCTCAGCAAAAACACAAGAATCGAGACAGTCATCTGTACGAAAGTTCTCACCACGTCACTTACAGCGCACCCCTACTATGACTCGAATTAGATCTACTACTTCATCTAAAAGCTCGTCTTCTTCAAGACAGTCTAACCTAAAGCGCTCAAACGCAGTACGGCACAAGGGCGGTCTTATCCAGTACTTCGAGTTACTGGGATTGAAGTTTAAGAGACAATTGCGCAAGTTGATATGTGGCATTAGACAGCGGATGTCCAGGCAACGAAAGGGCAAAAGCTCTGGCAAGGCTTCAAAGAAAGGATCTAACAGAGCTGGCCTCGATCGTAGAGATTCTGAGAAGAGCAATCTGAGAAGTTCACACTTGATGAGAACCCAGAAGTATGTCAACAACTTGCAGAGATCCATGTCGTACAAATCTCTGCAACCTGTGCTAATGCCCAGAAAAGAACTTAAGAACATCCCCACAAATGAATGTACAACCCCAGAGGAAGAAGAGAAACTGCCCCATAAGCCCACAACCTCTCTGAGAAGGACGAATTCGTCGATTAGAAGAGCAGCCTCAGTGATAAACACATCGTCAAGCCCCAAGACTGCGCTCCGTACCTCAGAAGAGGACCGTGAGGACACCAAACAAGAAAAAGACAAGAAATCGTCAGGACTCGTGAGATCAGCTGGCTGTAAATCTCTCAGTTCGCTGGCCAGACAGCCCTCAATAGTGGTTAAGAACAAAGTAATCCCATTGTCCATGCACCACTATTCCATCGAAGAAGAGGACAACGAGGAAGACGATGAGTACGTAATCAGCACAAACTCAATGCGCCCGCTAACACCAGTCGAAAGCGCAAGCGACACAGAAAACGAGTCCTTTGTTGATGCCGAAGAGCCCCGAGACGGACTACACGAACAGCTGACAAAGTCTCTCAACGAGTATTTCACGGCTATAATCGCCAGACGTATAATGATGAAGCTACAGATTGCGGAGTACCAGCAGTCCGGCTCCAAGAACTCCTACTTGACCGCAATCGAGTCCATAATCAGAGACTACGACTCCGACAGCACCGCGTCCGACGTCTTTGACATCCAGGGCTCCACCAACCCCACCACAGACGACACCAGTGGCCAAGAGGACCACGAAAACGATACAGACCACAGCCTGAAATTCTCGATCCAATCGCCATTCGGCAGCGTCAGCCATTTGAAAAACAACAGCAGCATGATCTCGCTTTCCGCAGGAAACATAAGGAGATCCCTCACTCTACCAATCGGAGTGAAAGTCTGACTTGCAGCCATCAAACAGCACACCAAACGCTCGTCACATCACTGATTAATAGCATATAAATCGAGTTTAAATACGCATTTTAATTATTTAATCAAGTATTTTCGATTTACTGACACTTTGAGTATCTCCGGCTACGGCGGGGCTTTATCGTGTCTTCGCCACAGGCCTGAATAAATAGGCAGATGAGCACTAAGTTCACGAGTCTTTACCTCGAGGGTAGATAAATACTGGATTCTGGGCTGGTATTATTGGTGCGATAAGGTACTATAAAGAGGTTTTTTGGGAATTCATAGAAGAAAGAGCTTGAAAATTAGTCAACGGGGAAGTTTACAAGATAAGAGTCGGTTCACTGACTGTGTTGAAGATGTTAAAGAGATTTGGGCTTCTGACGATTGAGAAGGGTCCAAGAATAAGAAATATTGGAGTGAGGAGTAATCACAACCTCGGAGGGTCGCGCCGATCCCAATCTTCGTTCACATTTCTGAACAACCATTCTCTACTGCAGAAGGACCAGGTCAAACAGTCGAAGCGGAAAAGCAAGAGATCAGTGTACAAGGCAGATGAAGAAGTCGAGAAGTCCCAGCAGCGGAAAGTGACTGTAGAGTTGAGTGGAAAGGGCAGAAAGCCCCACAGGCATGATTACTCGTGGTTGCCCCGGGTGCCATCTACAGGGAATCTCAAGCCTCGTGACATGAGTATAAAGGTGCTATATTCAGGTTACAGGCCGCTTTTTATAGTTCCGGATGAGCTGAGGAACAGCTCAGCTTCCTCAGGAACCGGTGGAACGCTCTATGAGTTCGCAATGAAGTTGGATGAATTCGGCGAGCAATCCCCCTGGGTCACGTCGGCGACAGGGTTAGAGTATTACAAGGAATGGGACGGTATACCCACCGATCTACAAAAGAGTCTCAAACCGTTTGCTGCACCAGAGCAGAATGAGTCGAAGAATGGTAAGGATGCGGACGCTGTGAGGAAACTTAAACAGCAAATATATCTCAACGAGAAGGCTAAACTTCTAGACAGGGGTAAGGGAAGGAAGAAACCTGTTGTGTCTTTGTTACAGCTGAGGAAGAAGCTGCAGCAAGACGACTAGGCAACATTTCATGAAACTTTACGAAACTCGGCTTTATGACACTCGGGAAAGGAAATCCAATTCACCTTGATCAGTAGAGGTTACTGACACTTTGAGTAACTCGACTAATTGATTTTATAATGCATATACCTAAAATGACTTTCGATAACAGTACGACCATTTTTTACAGATGGACTTTTAATTCTATAAACTTAAACTATTTATGTTTAAATGTTTGTCATTACAACTCCTGGGTTACCAGGAACGGAGTTCTCGACGATCTTGGCTTGATTAGGAACCTCGACCTCTTCACCGGTGAAGATATTCGTACCGACCTTAGCACCGTATGGGAAAGCAATCGCTACAAGTTCAGTTACTTTAATACCTTGAGCTGCCTTTTGTAAAATGTCTTTGGTAGCTTTAACAGTTTCAATCTCGTTAAATAATAGCTCTCTCTGGAAGACAACCTCAGCAGGCTCGTTAGCCAAACGCTGCTTCAATAAAGCGATAAACGGCATGGCACGCTTCATTTCCTTAGGCTCAACCAACTCTCTAATCTTTTTGTTATCGTCTAGCGATTGTTGGGCGAAAAGCTCGCTTACAATCTCGACACAGCGTGACTGCCACTCTGGGAAAGATTTCGAGATGAGTAGGGTCAATCTCACTGGTTTGGAGGCGTCGATTTCAGATGGTTTGCCACCCTTCTTCTTCTTCAGCGAACGACCTTCAGCCTCTCTAATGCTTCTTTGCAAAGATCTCACGTATTCAAGAGACTCCAAAACAGCCTTGTCTACTGGCTTCGTAGCACGAGGGAACTTGGCTGTTTGAGCAAATTCCTTGTTTCCCAACACGTCACGGTAAATGTATTCAGCGAAATGAGGGGCAATAGGAGCCAGCAACAAAGCTTGATCTTTGATGTAGCGAAGAACCAAATCCTTGCGCATCACGCCACAAGCTTCACGGTAGTAGTCTCTTGCTGCTTGGAAATCAAATAGACCATACTTCAAAGCGTTTTTGTAGTTAGTCAATTTGTACTGCTTATAGGTCTCCTCAACTAGAGCGTTCATTTCATTCTCAAATGCCAAGTCGAAGAACTCAGACGTTTCATTGGATCTCATAGAGTCAGCGTCTTTGACAACTTCCTCAGCCCACTCTTTCAAGTTGAACAATCTCAAAATGGCAGCATTGGCGTTAGATTCATCCAGATTTGCATCTTCTACGGTGTCACCAGCATCGGCCAAAGCCACACGTGAAGCGTCGGCACCATACTTTTCAACAATTTGCTCCAAAGTCATGAAGTTACCAGTGGACTTGGACATCTTGGCGTTGTTCAGCATCAAATGTCCATTGGCTCTGACACCTCTAGGCCAGAACTTCTTAGGGAACAAGGCAACGTGTGTATAAATAAAGAAAGTCAAGTGGTTTGGAATCAAGTCCTTTCCTGAAATTGAGACATCCAGGGGATAGAAATATTCAAACTCTCTTCTTAGTTTCTGCAAAGCTTCCTGAGAAATATCGGTTATCTTAACATCATCCTTGTGTTGGAAGATGTAGTCGAAAACCTCATCGGTCATCTGATCAGCCTTGATACCCAATGGGCCTATCTCCTCACCGTAGAAGTCTTTAAAGAGTAGGTGTGCAATCGTATAGAAACATTGGTAGATAGTCGAATCGGATAGAGATTCGACCAAATACTTTGGATCCCACGGTAACTTCGTACCCAGACCGTAAGTACGACTGACGGCCCAGTTTTTTAACCAGTCCAAGGTACCTTCAAAAGCGTTTCTAACTTCAGGTGCGAAGACTTCCATTTCACCCAAACACTCCAAAGCTTGTTTCTTCCATGCTTCATCACCGTAGTCCACATACCATTGATCCTCCAAAGAAACAATACACTCGTCATTTGAACGAGAAATGACCAGGGATTCTGGTTCATTGTAAACGAAAGCGGCACCTTCGGCAATCAAGTCTGCCTTGACCTTATTCTTAGCAACTTCAACCTTTTCACCCTTGTACTTTCCATAAATCATAGTACCAGAATAGAAGTCTTCTTTGTAGGCGAGTTTCTTCGCTTCAGACAGCAAGTTGATGTCCTTTGGCGATTGAATCTTCTTCTCTTCGCAAATAGCTCGAGCAATCAGATCACCATACTTTTCGGTATTGATAATAGGAACTGGATCATACTTGATCCATTCAGGGTCAATACCGTAGTACTCAGGCTTATGTCTTAGGTCCTTGGTGGTCATAAAGTCATCAGGAGAGTTAGATGGAACACATGTGACAACACCGGTACCCTTGGTGGCAATCACAGTCTCCATAGGTAGAATTCTCAACTCAGGATATGGAGTTAATGGGGCGTGGATCTTCGAACCGATAAAGGCCTTACCGTTGATGGTCAAAACTGGCTTGTATTCACCTCTCTTTGGGGTCAATTTCTGGTATGACATGTTTTTGAAGGCACGCTCGGTTGTGATGTAATATGAGTCGCCTGCATCAAAGATACCATAATCTATCTTAGGCGAAACAAAACAACATGTTTGACCGTACATGGTCTCAGGTCTCAAGGTGGCTGCAACAAAGTATATTTTCTTACTATGGTCTATCTTGGAGCTTTCTTCAATAATTTTCTTAGCCTCTGGAGCAAATTCAGTAGCTTCGATCTTAATGCCAACGTACTCCTGTGGAGTCACACCTTCACCAGATTGTCTGTCATGATCCATACATGCTTGACCATCCTTCTCTGAGTAGATAGTGTAACGCTCACCAAACTTGATCTTTCCTGCTTCCCTCAATCTGTTCATCTGCCATCTAATGAAGGCATCATAGTACGGATTGGCGTCCGTGGTAACGAACGAACGTCTCCAGTCCACACGGGCACCGAACTCGTTACAGTCCCGTTGACATAAAGGTGGGAAGTGCGTCAACCAGTGGCTGGCATCCGCGAAATTATACACCTCTTCTCTTGGAATACCCAACTGAAGCATGATCTCAAATTGGTACTTACCGCGGCCCTTCTTGGCGGCAGCCTTTGACTTCTTAGCCTTGAACTTGGTCACATCTTCTGACTCTTCCTTTTTTTCTTCCACCTGCTCTTCCACTTCCTCTGCTGGAGCTTTAGAGTAGTCGGTGCCAAACAATTCCGCCTCTCTCTTCAACTTGTCTGCACAGGCCAAAATCGGCATACCGGTACAGTGAAATCCCAAAGGAAACAACGCTCTCTTACCGTTCATTCTCTCGAAACCGACGGAAAACTCGACCTTAGACAATGTAAAACAGTGACCGGCGTGCAGAACACCGTTCATATATGGATAGGCCATAGAAGACATGAATTTGGGGTATTTTTCGTGAAGCTCTTCAGTAGACATGGTAATAGGAGCCTCATCGATGCTTGGAGCATCCATCTCAAACATATGCTCCTCGGCCCATAGCTTTTGATATTTTTTCTCGATTGCAATCAAAGCATCACGACGTCCAGTGTTCTCTAGAACAAGGCTCTTGTTCTCAGCTGAAGACGACATTTTTCTCAACAGCCTCCGATATCTCAAGGAGAAACTAAGACACTAATTGGATCACTATAATATGATCAATAAAGCTGCGTTTCTTTCCAATGACTGCCTATAATATTGAAAATTTTCACTCATTTAGGCCTTGCAAATCTCATGGGCGGGTAACAGCATAATCAAGAGGCAGCATAATAGCGATGAGCACAATACTGTGAACTGTAAAGATTCACACATTGAAACCCCGGTCTTTCAATTGATGCATAGTCCAGATCCATGTGGATGCTGCATCATCTAGGTTATTAGCCACGTAGCTTGGTTTCGCCTCGCGCCCTCCAGTAACAAAATACTTCCCGTTATCCTTATCTGCAGATAAATCTGGAGATAGAGCACACTTGAGGGTAGCCAAAGAGCCTTCCTCGTTGGAGACTCCGAAGAAAAATCCCACTACCTGAAAGAGCATCCAGAAAAAAATACCCACGATCGGGAGCCGGGTCCAGTAGCTGAAAAGATTGGTGTTCATGACAAGGCCTGGGTGCACTGAGAGACACAGGACTTCTGGGTATTTGATGGCCATCATCTTGATGAACTGGATCGAGGCGGTTTTTGCCATTGCGTAACGCAGCCAGGTGAACAGGCAGTTGGGCTTGTAATTCCAATCTTGGCTTAATGAACAGTAAACAAACTCTAGGTTGTGTCCCACCGAGGATAGCATTATCAGCCTCCCATGGCTCTTCTGGAGAAGCGGCAGCAGTTTCATCGACAGCAGAAAATGGGCCACATAGTTGGTCTGCAATTGGATTTCGAATCCGTCTTTCGTCAGCTGGTAGGGCATTGCCATCACGGCAGCATTGTTGACAAGCACGTCGAGTTTTGTCTCTTTTCGCTTGACATACTTCGCAGCTTCCCCTACACTTTCCAGATCCGCGAGGTCTGCATACAAGTAATGCATGGATCCCAAGTGCACCTTGGGGTTGTCAGCACGTCTCTTGGCCTCTACTTTTAAGGCCTTCATGGCTTTGTTCACCCTACTCGAGTTCCGACCACACACGTACACGGTAAATCCATGTAAGTAAAGGTGCAACACAGTGTACCACCCGATACCGCTGTTACCGCCCGTTATAAGGGCTACTTTTCTTTCCACAGATGGATCATAGTATGGCAAAGTATCAGGGTCTAACATGGTGAACAAAGAAGAGGCCTAGCAAAGAAACAAAAAGTATACTAAATTATCAAGCCATAAACTTTCAATAGCGCATCAAAATAGCTTTTAAATGACTGCCTGATGAGCAATATCGATCAAAAAACGCTCTTCAATGTGAAGAATGAAGTTCAATGCTGGCCGCTGCTGCTTTTTTTCTCAACAGGTATCCTTCCTATAGTGAAGTTAAGAGAAAAGTGGACCTGTAAACGACTGAAGCTGGTGAAGATACACTTGAGCACTCTCTAGCTCTAGCGTAGAATAGTATGGATCAACAGCTTCCAAATGAATCTACTCAGTTCTAAATCTGCGGCATGTATAAGTGCGAAAAGAGGTCTACAACAGATGAATACCCGACGTTTGCGATTGGGAACTAGATAACTGGATCCCGTAGATCGAAGAGACTTATTTGACGCCTTTACTTAGTAAGCGCTTCCTCACTTGTAGTGCCAATGTATATTAAATTAATGGGATGAGAAAAAAGGCGTAGCCGAAGATCAAACAGGCTGAGTTGGGCAATGGATTACGAATCTATACTGTTTGGTTTACAACCTTTACTCAATTCTGAAAAGATAGATGAGCTGCCCATACAAGACGTGTATTTGAATAGTTACTTAACGGTACTAGACCAATTGGCCGTTTCTCTACGGTCGCCGTCTAATCGAACGGTAGTTGGTTCTTCTGAGCTTTTGCAAAATTTGGTGCGTGTGCTATGTGATATTTTGGACGTTTGGTTTCATAAGCACGATGAGAATGTCGGTTGGCTCAAATTGGCTTCCGAATTGATCAGATGTGTCGCCAATAGTCTTGTAGATGACGACAGCAATAGACAAATTTTGCTGGGAAACGCAGACTTGGAGAAGAGAAATGTTCTTTTAGACTATTATGTTCCTCAGATCCTAAAGCTCGCTGATGTCGAAGTTGAGGATGGATTACTTGAAACCTTGCAGATGAGGACCATTGTTCTGGTCAAGAACCTGTGTTTGGAAAATCAGGAACGCACTAAAAGATTTGCTAGGTCTATCAGACATTCATTGCTCGCACTACTTGCTAGCACACAACATATCTATCTACAGAATTCTGATCTTACTGTGGTCGGGTCAGAACTCCAGGCTGATTTTATTGAAAGCTATTCTGATGGTTTATCAGTGCAAGATTTACTATTTTTTGCCCAGTTCATATTCAGAGTTTCCAAGACAGTTGTTCACCAGAACCAGCAAGATGTGGAAGATTCAGAAACCGAAGATGATGATCCTAGCAGCGATATTATCTACTATTTAACACAATCGCTTGACATTATCACAAGACAATACGACGAATCAAAGCAATTCTACAGTGAGAAGCATTTAACGTCTCAAATACAGAAATGCTTACTGGATTCCCTAAACAATTTGGCTCAAAAAGCTTTTGTGAATAAGCTTATCATCATGCGACGGATTATCACTGCGGTCGGCTACATCTCTGCAAACCGGTCCAACACCAACATCCTGGAACGTCCTATCTGTTTCGAAATTGTAAGGAGCTCAGAAAATGGCTATAGACTTGCCGCTTCTTTGATTATACTTTCCAATTCCATCTCTGAGCGCTCTGACGTGGCCGAAATCCTCGAGAAAGTCCCGCTTGACATCTTTATTGCTTCAGGGACCCGCTTAATGGATCCCATTCAGTTTCAGGGCTACCTAGATATTATTAAGAAACTGCTCACTCCCGACAATGCAATATTTCTGCCGCTCGACTCGCTATCAACGCTCTGCAAAATTCTGAAAACCTGCCATGACCAGACCAAATTCTTCAAGGATTTATCACCTTTGCTAGACAATCTACTCAAGAAGCTTCTCACCGTTCTTCCGAGCTCCAGCGTCCAAGAGCTGCTGCAAGACGGAAAGCCGCTTCTAGACGTTGTAACAGATCGAGATAGCCTCATCTCCTGCCTAGCACTTGACAAACTAATCATTACAAGAACGGAAGCGTCAGTTTCAGAATTGCACAAGCTATGGGATACCGCATTCAAATTCCGGGATAGCACGATCCCGCAGTCAACTGCTGTTGAGGAACAAAGCAGCGTCTCTGAGCTTTACCTGTTCCAACTAGCCAAAGCTTGTGGTCTGTACCTCAGAAAACATCCTGATATCGACAACAACCTGCTGTTGAACCATTATCTGTCCGATGTTCAGACGTTACTCGAGGCCGTCCAATTCTTCAAGAACAAAAGTGATCGTGCCAGTCAAAGTGTCTACGATAATGGCAAATACGTCGCTTGTATGGCTTACAAAAGCCTAGAAGATGAAAGCTCGCTAACTGAGGGTCAAAGGTCCCTCAGAGAGCTGGCGAGGTCCTTCTTTAACTAGTTAGCTCTCTTCATCCACAGCGCCGTCACCGCTTACGGGTTACAAACCATCGTCACCAAAACCTCTTGATAAGAGACAGCAGCACGTATGGCGTAAGTAGATACTCTATCCGGGGTGCTAAAGCTGTGTTGTGTAATCTAACATGCCCTTGTATAACTCAGATGACAGCTGCCAACTATTGGGGCCCGTTTCGATAGTAATCCAGATTTTGATGGGAACGGCTGCTGTGGTATCCCTACTGATCAAGAGAAACCACGAACACCCCAGAAGAAAGATGATTGTGTGGATGTATGATGTTGCGAAACAAATAACTGGAGCCCTGGGGATACATTTTATTAATCTAGGTCTAAGTGTGTTGAAAAGAGGAGGGGCGCGAATGCTCGGTGAGAGCGGTGATGACGAGGAGAGCGAGTGCGACTGGTACTTCTTGAACCTGTTACTCGATACCACAATTGGTATACCCATTCTGTGGGCGGCTCTGGCCGCAATCGAGAGCATTCTCCGCTATTTCAAGGTTTCAAACGTCGAGAGCGGGAATTACTTCTCAAGAGTCAAGAATGAAGGCGAGACTACGGTTGAAAGAAAGCCATTGCTGAGCGCATTCTTCAAGCAGCTATGTATATTCACCGGCGCATTGGCCCTGATGAAACTCTGTGTGTTCCTGATTCTGAACTATTTTGAGATCGGTGCATACTGGTTTGCCAATCTTATACTGGGATGGTCCGACAAATGGCCAAACTTCCAAGTGTTCTTGGTCATGTTTGTTTGTCCGATTTTACTAAATTGTTTCCAGTACTTCTGTGTTGATAATATCATCAAGCTGCCGACAGACAGTGTCACTCTAGAAAACGTCGGGAATTTCGAAACGGATTCTTTTGGAAGCCAACAAGTGGCAGGCATCGTGCCGTCCGATGTACCGGAACGACCAATGTTAAACAAGAACTGGGACACTAATTCCCGATACGGAGCTGTACTTTGAAAATGTAAACAGGCACGCTCGAAAAGAATCACGAAACAGGTGACTACGAGGGAACTACAACGCCAGGCCAACGATGATCCAACTGCAAGGCTGCATAACATTCTTTAGGGCTAAACTTAATTTCACATTTTTTCACCATTGTCGAGATTATCGTCGACCTTGGAACGCGGTTTCAGTGTCGACGCGAAAACATACTGTGTCTTTTCGCGTTGAAGATGAATTCTCTCAAACATAGACCCAGGTCTCGGGGGAATATATGGTCCAATGTCGTTGACTATATAAGCCTCAGTTATTGACCTGAGACTTCCTGTCCTTTTGGTTTGTCGTGTTTTTCGAAGTTTGTTATTTTGGAGAAAGAATCAAATTCAGATTTCATTTACCACTTTCCATCCGACCAAACCTTTTATTGAGCCTTCCACCAGCAGGTCTCGTCCATTCATTACTTTCAGTTCAATTCAAATCAAAACTTTTCGCTCATTACCCTCAATTATAGAATCATGATTTTCAACGTTGTCATTCCTTTCTTCAGTGTGTTCTCTTCAGTCGTCTTGGCTGCTTACTCCAACACCACGTTTGTTCCAACCACCTTGACATTGAGTCCTACCGAGTCTGTTTCCACTGAGACGACCACTTTGACTTACGCGGATGAAACCACTACTTTCTACATCACCTCCACCCTGTTCCACACCAGCTGGTACACTCCACTCACGACTTCCTCCGTTGAAGCCATCGTGACTGACATCCCAACTACCTATGAGAGTTCCGGTGAGTCCTACACCTCCACTATCACCTCTACTGTTCAAATCATTCGCACTGTGACCGCAGAGAGCAACCAAACCGACAGCGGTTCTAACGGTTGTGTTCCCGTTACCATTACTGTCAGTGCTGACCCAACTACCAAGTATGTCACTGCAGACCCAGTTACCGAGTACGTCACTGTCACACCAGGGACTGAATACCAGTGGACAAACAACACTCAAACTGTTTAAGTACTCGGGCGTTCTCCCTTTGTCTTGTCTTTGACGAATATATAGGCACTTGAAGAATCTTTTATATTAAACAATTTTATCTAACGTTTAGTTGTAACAATATACTATATTCAATCTTGTTAGAGGAACGCTGCCTTTTGTATTTTCGGAGCAGCTGTGATGGCAAGAATTGATCGTATGTCTCTAGCGGTAAGTAAAATTGAACGGAACTGGCTTGACGCTGGATCAGGTAAGATAGAAGTCGTTAACATGGCGGTAAAACTAGCTTGCTTCTAACTGGCCAGCGAGTTAGGAATAATCATCACAAAGTAAGATGTAGGGAACGCGATATCTGGCATCTAAACTCAATATTGAGACGCTTTCTAGATAGGGAACTATAGCATACCACTCGTGCTCAAATACTAGCTCTATATGTAAAATCATCGATTATACATCAAGTAGCCCAGTCGGGTATAAAGTTTGGCGAAATGTATTGAAGCCAAGGTGAAAAAGAGCGGGGTTCTCGAATCAAGCGTACCTGAGGTCCCGATTTAACAATTGTATTCCAGACCAGCTGCAAAATATTCCGGTATGAGAGATATTTTTATTAATGCTGTATGAAAACAATACTGGTAGATCAGCGGTAATGTCAGGAGCTAGCTCTAGGAATACGAATGCTCTTGGGTGCTCAAAAACCAGAGTAAATACTGTTTGTATATGATGCTCATTATGGTTCGTGCAAATGGTTCCCATTTCTCTCATAAGGAAATTAACCTGCTGATTGAGCAGAGATTACAAATCACTAGTTCCCTGGCTAGTAAAGATGTTGAATGTTAACCGTACATTCTAGACACTTGAAGGTCAAGATAACTTAGATCTGTACGGCTTCCATTATACCCATCACCCTCTTCTTCAACGACGGGAACTGCAGAAGCGATGGTAAGTTGCTAGCTAGTAACGAGCGACACTTTGATAGATTTCCTGCCTCCTTCAATATTTCACAAAGAAGTATCAAGCATTCAGAAAACCTAAGAGGATTTTGGACGCTGACAGAACGTACAAGTATGTCCAATAGACCAGTCACACTTCGCATGGCTACTCCACATTTTAAATGAATTTGGCACTTAAGCAGCTCAAATTTGTGTTTCCATCTATGGTCTACAATCTTGGCTCCACTACTCTCCGAGAGTTGATATATTTTCTTCATTGCCTTGGAATAATCCTCTAAGGCGATATCGTATTTGATATCCAATAGCATGAGCTGCATACGTTGTTCGTAAACAATCTTCGGAGATTTCAGCTTATAGATGGCATGCGCGACGTGATCAAATTCTCGTCGTTCTAGAGAGTCAAAAGCTTTCTGTATTTCGTCGAACTCCCTATCCGAAGGCTGCAGTACTGCCTTGTAGACATCGCTGATAAGCGTTAGTCCCAAACCGTCCCATACACGCGACACATACTTGAATGGGGAACCCGCGGCTGATCCGAGCTCTAGCCTCTGTAATGCTATCACCAAATATTTATAAGTTGACTCCAAAACTGTAGTTGCAGTACTGTCCTCCATCATCATCAGTAAAGATTCAAATTTATATGCATGTTCAAACACAACAGAGCTTTCATTATCGGGGCATGATTTAAGGTACTTAACGATCTGATCCACAGTTACCTGAAAGTGATGGGAGTATTCCGGATTACTTTCGATAAAGTCTACAATCCAAATCATAATTAGATTCAATGTCTCAGTATCTTTGTTCTCTCGCGCAACCTTTGTTGCCTCCTCAAAAGCTTTTACAGCTGCGTTACAGTCATGAAGACGGGCGTGAAATGTAGCTAAACACAGCAACGAAATATGGAAGCAGTTCTCGTCGTTCTGAGTTAGCATATAGTCAAAATAGTTGTGTAGAGAATCAACTGCTGATTGGTAGCAATCATTGGAAATTGCCTTCAGGTATCGAAAGACGTGAACCGCAGGGAAATGTGTAATGTCATTAAGTGTGAGTAAGTCTAGAATTTCTTGAAATTCTTGACTCGGGCCTGCTTTCGACTGAGACATTATCATAATTTCCCAATTCAATAGAGCTTGAAGATGTGTTGATCCAACCATCATGTTATGGGAGCCATAAGGCTGATTCTTTTCACATAAAGTTTGAAAGAAACAATTCATTTCCTCATCATGTTCCCCTTCATCTGTCGGTGGCATAAATCGAAAATGAATGTTGTGGACGTGTGATTGCAAAGTGTTCCAAGCTGGAGTCTGCTCGAAGTTTGAGATGAACTTTTTCAGGCAGTTCCAAAGTGCCTCTCTTTCTCCAAACTCCCCAACTCTACATTTGATAAAACATTTACTCATATAAGAACCTATGAAGCTTTCTTTGGTCACCCTTCGTATTTTCCTCTCTTTCAAACCTTTTCTCATGTGTCTGTAATCAATTGTGAGACAGTCCGCCTCCAGAGTCTTGATCAGCTCGATTACCATGTCCAAACTTGTCATAGACCTGAGAAACGACACTAGCTTGACGGCCAGTTCATACTGGTCAGAGTCAACTAAATAAGCGACAATTTGCTCTAAGATGGGAAGCAATGGTTTTCCGACTGTGGATACCTGGAAATCCTTTTCTAAAATTGGGTTTACATCTGGTGTTGAAATGGTGGATGAGATCAAGTTGACGAGTATCTTAGCTGGTATTCGTTGTCCCTCAAAGCAGTAAAAGTATATCAGTATCAGAATACACACATCATATGGAGTCAAAAAATTGGTAACACTCAGTGCAGGCTCATCTTGCATGTCTTTGTACTGGTACCCTTTCGATTCTTTCCGCTTAACTAATTGTTAATTACACAAGCTTATGAGAGGCGACAATCTTGGGAATATATAAAAATCTTACGATATACACTTGCATAGTTTCAGTCAAGTGGAGTTTCTTAGTGAGATCTATTAATTACAGAATAGTCTATTTTAAAGGGTGGATTGTCCTCATTCACTCCAAATACCGATGGGATGTTAAAACCATCGCTTTACTCGGAAGAGCACCGGGGACTGGAAGCAGAATACGTAGTTTATTTCTCTTCTCGTTTACCTCAGTAATAAGACCGAATCCCAGCAGCGGGGCCTTTTGCACTATCTGTGGAGTCGCCTTCCTGTCAGCATAGGTGATAGCCACGAGCGAATGCTGTAGATTGCTAGCGGTCACCTCCACTGACACAAACTCAGTCATTTTATCCAATGCATCTTCGTGAAGATTCTTGGGCCGGTAGACAGTAATGTCGCTAAGATCGGCACCAATAGCGTATGGGCTCAGCACCGTCCGGGGTGTTCCGTAAAAGTATTCACGTATAGTGTTCCTGAGCAGCGATCTGGTGTAAGAATCCTCAACCTCCAAGCAGCCGCTAAGTTTTGGCAGACTAACTATTTGATTTCCCGTGATCGGAATGAGCTTGTTAGCGATCTTTTCGGCCAAAGAGTTTTCTGTGATTCCAACCATCACAACAACGTTGGCTTTGAACCGCTTCGCGAATACCTCCAATTCACCAAAATCTTCGTCTAGTATGGAAATAGGAGGAGTGTCTATTATAACACCTGACCGGCGTACTAGCGAATCGTTAAGCAATCTGTCGTTTGCACCCTGCGCCAGTTGCTCAACAATATCGAGGAAGAGTTCTTTGTTATCCGAAATTCTCTCCAATCCATAACTTTTCACCAACGGTTGTTTACTGTGCAAAGGAGTAGCACCACTGGTCATACTCTGACCCCAGGTGGTACATTCCACGTCCAGAGTTTCGGAAATTGGGACAGCTGTCAGACAGCCTGGTGGAGAGAATACCGCTTGCTCTGGATCAAGGTTGATGTACATCGGCTGGTAGGACTTGTACTTGATAGCATAGGAGCAAAGAGTTCTACATAGCGCAGTTCTACCGCAACTCTTGTCGCCTACCACCAGTACTCTTGGGCCCTCGAAGCTAGAGCTCCTCATTTTTTCCAATGCAAAATGTAGATTGTAAAGATATTTCGCAGTGCTGTTCGGTTCAATTGCCAGTGAATTGATATCAAGTTCAGGACATCTAAATTCTAGCTCCACATCTTCAACCGCGTTTATACTAAACCGGTAGTTCCTAAAGGTATATTCTGGACCAATAGCCAGCTCTGTGCCAAATATTTCGGCAATTCCAGATTTTATTCGTACAGTCAATCTTGTTTCTGCTGATACCTTTATTTTCCACTCATTTCCTTGAGCAATTGCCAATGTATGTAGCTCGTCATCACCTCCGGTAGACACCAATGGCTGATTAACATCATTGATACCAGGTAAGCTAGCCATTCCGACCCGAAGACCTCCAAAGGGACGTTGGTAAACTCAAGAGCTATGCGATGAGACTGTATTATATCTAGCCATCGGTAGATTATATGAGAGTCATATTCAACGGTTCAGCAGATCTACAAAGAAGCTCTATATAAAAGGTCTCTATGGTTAACATGGCATTACTCTCTGTCCTTGGCCAGAAGTTGAGGGTCAGATCTTATGGCCCATTCTGTCCAAGAGCCATCGTAAAGCTTAACGTCGTGGATACCCGAGTGTTCAAGAGCTTTTTTGATTATACATCCTGTCACTCCCGTTCCACACATTGCAATCGTAGGTTTTGCTGGATCATATGTATCATTCAAACTCTTGAATGCCTGCTCCAACTTGCCCTTCATTTCCGCAGAATCCTGAGGGAAAACTTTCAAACTCGAGTCTAGAACATCGGTAAATGGAAGAGGTTGTGTCCCAGGAATGTGGCCCGAGGGCAGGCCTGGTCGAGGCTCTGGAGCCTTCCCTTCGAATCGTGGTAATGCACGGGCATCGTAAACGTTGAATTTGTTCGAAAGTTCGCCTTTCTGAACTAGATCCAAGAGCTCTTCATACTGGACAACCTCCTTAGAAGTCAGGTCAACATCGGACGTGTATTCGGTTGTCTCGTAAGGTGTATAAGACTCTTTTCTCGACGTGTCCACCGGGTATCCCTCTTGCTTGTAAAGAATATAGTTGTTCAGAAGGTAGACAGGCTCGTGGCCAAAAACTGCAAGAGTCCAAGCACATCTTGGCGCACTGAAATTTCCAATTGTATCGTAAACGACTAGAATGTCATCCTTTCTCAATCCTAACTGACCCATTGACCGGTTGAAGGTGGCTAAATCAGGAGCCATGTGTGGGTAAGGGGACTGATTATCCTTCACACCATCAATGTCAAAGTATACTGCATTTGCGATTCGTTCCCTTTCTAGGAACTCTTTCTTACCATCCCTTTTTAGGTTAGGCAAGTACCAAGTAGAATCAACAGGGATGACTCTGCGTGAGCACTCCTTGTGCAGCAGCTCGATGAACGCTTTTGGAGTAATCAATTTGTATGAAGCCATATCCGATTGTCAACGATGCCAACTTCTTCGATGCCAACTTCTTCGATGCCTAGGAACGCTGTTCAAGGATGGTCTTCTCATGCAGTCGATAAGGAGTTGTTCAGTTTTTGCAAGAAGCTCTGGCTTAATGGTCATCACCAGACAAAAAAGTACACGGAGGTTTGGGTCGCCATTCGTGATGGAACAGTTACCAGGAAGGTTATAGATACAAATGAAGTTGTGTAAGCTATCAAGATGGTGAGGTTTTCACCTAGTTTTGTTTTCATTGCTCATAGGGTGTTGTGAACTGGACCTAGACCAGAGCTTCAAATAAATGCAGGGGCCAAAATGCAACCCCCATTGACATACAGAGCCGAGCCATTTCTTCTGAACGTGGGCGCTATTGACTCGTACTTTTTTAATTCTAGCGTGAAAATTTCACGCCTACCATGGAAGCGATGAGCTTATTTACAACACAAATCAACTCTGGCTAAGATTTCTGTAACTCACTTGTAGAGTCACTTGAGTAAATCAATGATTACCAACTCGATGGTTATAAGCTTATCACCCTTTTTTGAGGTCAAAGACACGGCATATGGCGGCAGAGCGTGCTTCAGTGCTGCGGCGCTGGAGAAGGGCACGGTAGTTTTGGAAGCAAGCGATAGTATTGGGGCCACGATAGTGTACGAGTTTCGCAAAGAGGTTTGTCACAGCTGCCACACATATCAGTCTGGTAAAAACATGAAATTTAAGCTAGCCTACTCTGACATAGCTCATCTTGTGACCGAGGATGTGCAAATAAATGGCAAAAAATTCCTTGGCGCAGGGCTGTGGTTCTGTTCAGAGGACTGTAAACTGAATTTCTTGCAACAACAGCATGTAATTGAGTTGATCGAGTGTTACGAGCTTTTGCTTGGCATTCTGAAGATGATGCAGAAGAGGTGCACGAGCGAAGAACTGAATAACGATCGAAAGGTTGTATCAGAATTTATCATTGACAAAGCGTGGCTCGACGTCCGTAGTAGCTGGATACCGAGAATCGACAAAATGAAACAATCGAAAAGATTGAGCCAGCTGCCGTATATTACAGAGGAAGAGTACAACTGCGCTAGGTTCATTGCAAAAACGTTGTTCACGCTAAAGTACATCAATCCGCAATCGGGTGCCAAATCAGCCTTTGAAACGCTGCAGTCAAATGAACTCTGTAAGATAAAGAGGTTCCCGGTTCTCCTAGATTTCCAGATCCTGATCTTTAAAACGCTGTACATCATATTACCTGATAACATGCGTCAAACTCTCACGATTGACCTTTTTAGGCATATACTAGGGTCTGAGTATGGGAATTCCTTTGGCATATGGGAACAGAATGGAATGTCGGACAACCAAGAATTTCTCGGGTATGCTGTATACCCAAGAGCTTCATACTTTAATCATTCTTGCGACCCAAATATCACCAAAAGCCGCGTTAAGGGGTCAATGGTTTTCACTCTGAACAGAGACGTACCGAAAGGAGCCCAACTGTGCATATCCTACTCCGGATTACCTGGTCAAAATGTGGGTGAACGTCGCAAAATTTTAAAGGAAAACTGGTTTTTTGACTGCCTGTGCAGCAAGTGCCAATCAGAGTTGTAGGCGGTCCATAAGAGCTTCTTCTAGCGCCGATGTACTTACACTCAAGCTGGAAGAAGCTTCACTACCCGAATTGCTGCCATTCTTTCGACCATCTTTGTCATCACCTCCCCGGGTTCTGGCGCGGTTCAATATTTTGGATGTATGTAGCTGTTGTAAAGTTTTAAGAGTCGTCTCGTCCGCAGAATTGGACATTTCATTCCTGGTTGCTCCCTGGCTTTCTAATCCGCTTTCTGTCAGAGTATGAGCACCATTAGAAGGATCAAATTGTTGGACACTGGTCTGTCTACTGCCACTTTCCCCATCACTTGTCATCATCTTGCGCTCGATCTGCTGTTCCAGGAGCTTCAAATGCATTGCAAAGAGCTTATAACTGCGCTTCTTCAAAAAATAATCTGGGGCTTCCAGCGTTTTGGACAGTAACAACCAGTCTATTTGATCTTGGTAATTGTCCAGTTTTGATACTATGGCCCAAAGATGTTTCTCCTTGTCTACATTCCACTCGAAGGGAGGCGGGTCAGCAAATCCAGCGGGCCTATTTCCTTTGACTCTCACATATACAACTGTATTCGCATTATTCATTCTAGCTCATTGAAATGGCTGATTGCCCGAAGTTGACGGTTTTATCTGCTTGGTCTGTTGTCTCCTTAAACTGACTATTACTCAGGGTATCTTGGAAGGCGCGATGAACAACTGCGCACATGAAGAGCAACGAAAAGTGGCCGAAGTTAGACGTCTGAAGGGTCCAATATCACCCCTGGCTGTTAGTTAAAGGCCCTTATATTTGTTTTCGTCAGAAAAGCACTGGTTTTAGAGATGACGAGGAATGTCGGCGGATGAAACTATTACTTCTGAGTTGCACTCTACAATCAACCCTGACCTCATTCATATCCAACTAAATGATTATGATTATTACCTTGCCAAGCCTACTAGATTGGATACACATCATGGAAACAGTCTGCCAATGAACGAGTATTTGAAAGTTCCCGTTATAAGAGTTTATGGAAACTTACCAACGGGCCATCAAGTTTTATGTCACATACATGGAGTATTTCCGTACATCTTTATACCATATGATGGGCAAGAATCTGATACACCAGCGACTATGAATCAGAAATGTGCGCAACTTCATAATGTACTAGAGGTTAAGTCACAGTTATCAATGATCAAGAAGAAGGACATCAAGCAGTTTAAGCAAAGAATTTCTGGACTTAAGTACATAGCCAATGTTTCTGTGGTAAAAGGTGTTCCATTTTACGGCTTCCATGTGGGTTGGTCTCTTTTCTACAAGATATCGTTACTCGATGCAGGGTTCATCAACAGGCTCTCTGACCTGATTCGAGACGGAAAAATCTTCGACAAGCCAATAGAAACTTTTGAATCGCAGCTCCCGTATCTTTTGCAGTTTTCGGCTGATTTCAACTTATTTGGGTGTTCCTGGGTCGATCTAGATCGATGTTACTTTAGAAATCCTGTGCTCAATACCGCTCTGGATTTGGACCAAATAATGCGTAACGAGGCGCTTGATGGTTTCTTGGAACAATTTAGTCTTGGGAAATCCAACGGCCTCCCAGAGAAAGAGTTTCCGAGAATGGGTAACGGATTATTAGAGGTTGATGTACTGCCGCAGTTCATTCGCAACGTTGACGACATACGCTTCCGGAATCTCCACCATGACTTCCGTGAGAAAATTGGAAACGCTTCTCATCTACTGGGTAAACCTTACGTTTCTTCTACGAAGAACATAATGCGAGAAATCTCGGTATTAAGACAAGCTCTTTCTCTCGAGACATTCATGGCCTCGGCAGCTATACCGAGACTAGTCAATGATAATGTAAGATGGCAATCGACAGATGTTTTCAAAGGGAAGTTTGAGTGGGCAGTCGCGCAATTTGATAAACCTAAGTCCAACACAAATTTTAGTAATTTTGTTCAGAAATGCAAAGGCACTGACAGCTTATGGACCGCGAGGGAAGCTCTCAGCGAACTTTGGCCCGGTTGTCCAGACCTCCAATCAAAACAATTTAACGAAGAAAGTACTAATATTGTTGTTGACACACTGAATAACAACTACAATGTTGCTTTGTTTAGCGATGAGGAGAACGAAGAGTATCTCAGCTTCCAAAACGTTCAACAAGGAGTAAGCCCACAAAAATCTCGTTTGGAATCCGACCCTGTCCATGATGAAGTAACCAAGCCTGAAAGTACAATAAGATCGACTGACCTAAAGATGACACAGGACATGGCAAGGAAATATAGAAAAAGGAGCGTCTTTTTAATCACCCCTTCAGATCGTAGAGGGCTCAAAAGAAACAAAATTAGAAGCACCGGTATAAAGTATTATCCAGGATCATTTGTTCATAGAAGACCTCCGGTTAATTATGAAGGAATTTTAAGCGATTTAGAATCATTAGGGTTTCCCAAGATTGACTACAGTGATCCGTTTTATAGCAATCCCCTGGACTTGAGGCAGAAACCATACATTTATGCTGGGAAAAGGTTCGAAATCTTATCGCCCCACTTAAGCTGTAGAATCCCGGTACCATTTCATGGGGAGCATACAGCGGAAGGAAAGGAAGTCAAGGGAAAGGTTTTCAATACATGGAGGTACCTAAAAAAACCACCCAGCTTCACCCGGGTCAGCGATGATCTCCTCAGAAAAGTGAAAGCTCCTCTCGTTTCACAGCTCGAGAACCCAAATTCCAAGGAAGAAACCCTTTTCAAGGGTAATACCGATCAAGAGGCCAAAAGACAAAGTACAAAGAAAATACACGCAGATCTAACGCATTTAAGTTTAGAAATACATGTGCAAACGGAGGGGACAAAATTGCCAGATCCACAAAGAGACAAAGTTACAATTATATTTTGGCACCTTGAAAAAGATGCTTATCCATTTGACTTACCAGTCTCACCCGTGGGTATTATGGTTCTCAAACCTATGGATGAAGACGAAAACTTTGAAACCAGAATTCAGACGGCGGCAGGGAATGTACCAGTTGCATTCTATGAGGATGAATTTGATATGTTTGATGCCCTGGTAGACATCATTTTGATTCTCGATCCCGACATATTGTCTGGTTTCGAAGTTCATTCTGCATCGTGGGGATATGTTATTGAACGATGCCGGCGAGCACACAATTTTGAAATTGCAGACGAGTTATCTCGAGTTAACTCGAGCGTCAAGACAAAACTTAAAGACGCATGGGGTTATTCGCATGCGTCATCTATCGTAATTTCTGGGAGGCATATCATTAATGTCTGGAGAGCGGTAAAAGATGATCTGGCTTTGACAAAATACACCATTGAAAACATCGCATATGTGCTATTCCAGCAACGGCTCCCCCATTTTTCCTTTCAGTCACTCTCCGAGTTGTGGCGTGACAATCACAATATGTCGAGCGCTAAAGCAGTCATAAATTATTGGATTGATCGAGTGGAGTTGAACGTTAAGCTGCTCCAAAAGCAGGAATATATTCCCAGAGTAACGGAACTGTCTCGTCTTACAGGTATTGATTTTTACTCGGTCTATTATAGAGGCTCACAATACAAGATAGAATCAATCCTAAGCAGATTATGCAAGGCCGAGAATTTCATTATGCTTGCCCCAAGTAAGAAGCAAGTAAAGCAGCAGAATGCTTTGGAATGCGTTCCATTAGTCATGGAACCAGAATCAGCGTTTTACAAAAGTCCCTTAGTTGTTTTAGATTTTCAATCTCTATACCCGTCAATTATAATGGCCTACAACTATTGCTATTCGACCATGATTGGCAGGGTTTCCGGCTTGAAATCTGGCAGAAACTCTATTGGAGCCAGCGAGCTGATACTGCCTGAAGGGTTGATAACGATGCTAGCAAATGACATCACTATCTCTCCCAACGGGATTGTTTTCGTCAAGCCAACGGTTCGTAAGTCGACCCTAGCGAAGATGCTAGAAGATATTTTAGATACCAGGTTCATGGTTAAAAAGACAATGACGGATATCGGCAGAAATAATGCCATGCTGAGACGCCTTTTGAATAGTAGACAGCTGGCTCTGAAATTGATAGCTAATGTGACTTATGGCTATACATCAGCATCATTTTCCGGCCGAATGCCTTGCTCTGATTTGGCTGATAGCGTCGTCCAGACAGGCAGGGAAACGCTCGAGAAGGCCATAGACTTCATTGAAGATAATGCAGACTGGGGTGCTAAAGTTGTTTACGGTGACACAGATAGCCTGTTCGTTTACTTGCCTGGCAAATCAAGAGACGAAGCTTTTACTATAGGAAAGTCAATTGCACTAGAGGTGACAAGACGGAATCCTAGTCCAATCGAGCTCAAATTCGAGAAGGTTTATCATCCGAGCTTGCTAGTCAGTAAGAAAAGATATGTTGGCTACATGTACGATAAGAATGCTCAGCAGGACCCTATTTTTGACGCCAAAGGAATTGAAACTGTACGTCGAGATGGTCATCGTGCCCAGCAAAAAATTGTAGAGAAATCAATACGGACCCTTTTCGAGACACACGATCTATCACTTGTTAAGAATTTTGTTCAAAGTGAGTTCACTAAAATTCGATTAGGCACGGTCTCTGTTCAGGACTTTTGTTTCTCGAAAGTTGTGAGGCTTGGTGCCTACAAAAGTGATCAAACCGCACCACCTGGAGCTGTGGTGGCTAAACGCATGATGGAGGAAGACCATCGAGCTGTTCCACAGTATAAAGAACGGGTTCCTTATCTTGTGGTAAAAGGACCACCTAACCAATTACTTCGTGATAGGTGCCTGTCACCCGAAGAATATATTGCAAAAGATAGCCTGGAGCTCGATTCAGAATATTACATTAATAAAACGTTGGTACCGCCACTCGAAAGGTTGTTCAACATTTTGGGTATTAATGTTTCTGAGTGGGCTTTTGAACTAACAAGGCACAAAAATCTGATAAAGAGCGTGGATGTAAAGAGCATAGACAGTAACCTTGCCTCCACTCAATGCATCAGATGCCGTGAAGAAATAACAAAGTCAGATAGTTTGCTTTGCGAAGGATGTTTATCAGTCCGATCCCCTACGGCCTCTCAGTTAATGCTGCGTAAGTGCACAAACGAGTCTCGAATGAGGGCAATATCAACAGTTTGCCGAACCTGTTGTTATCGTTATACCCGCGATGCCGGTGAAACAAGTGACCAGATCAGTGATATGTGCGATTCATACGATTGCCCCGTATACTTCGGGCGTATTAAAGTCAGAGGTACAGCAACGTCTAAAAGATATACACAATCAGCAGCTGCGTTAAAAGCCATTGATTATTGGTAGCGTTTAGCCACTATAGACTGTTGATATGGGTTATCGTTGCAAGAACGTGCTCTATTATTTGGGTAGACGAGTTGCTTGCAATGTAATACAAGATCTTTGGCAATCCTGCCCAAAGGAATTGCCCCAACTACAGTTTTCAGATCAAAAGCCATAATTAAAGATCAGGTTGCTAAAGAAGGGGATTTTCGCCATAGTGTTTAAAGCTTGTAACGCTGAAGTGACGACGTGATATTTTTATTCTCCCTAAACTTTTGAATGGACACTAAGACAGACAGCAATTAAAGATACAATTCTTGGACCCTTTGTGAAATCTGGTCAGTTATCTAGTATTTTTTTTTTTTCTTTAACCAGTTTCTTTCATGATGGACTTTTTTCGCCTAGGCGACGTCAAAAATTTTAGCATCTCATCGCATCTCAAAGCATGCCATTGCACTTAGGCTAAATAATTCATCGGATTCGCTAGCTGTTCCAAAAATACGATTCATTCATTCGTGTTATCTAAGAAGATGCCTTTATCAAAGTCTTTGTCGAAAATACAGAAGAATCAGAAGTCGGGTGGGAAGAAACCCACAGTGCACCCAAGAGGCCGTAAATTTCAACAGCTGAACAGAGGAACTTTGCGTGAGAATAAAATAGCAGCCAAAAAGAAGGCATACAATGAACGCAGATCGAATGAGCTAGCGCGGGTGAAATTCATCCAGGATGTCATCAACTCAGAAACATTTAAAGACAAGAAGACTTTCAATAACAGTGAGGTTGCTGTATTCATTCAGCAGTTCATTTCTCGGGACGATGAAGAACTGGCAGAGCTGCAGAAGAAAAGAAGGCAGAATAGGCCACCTTCTAATAAGCAGTTGATCTTGCAGCAGAAGAAGGACTCAGAAGCGGAAGAATTTGCAAAGGGGTTCCTGTGCCCCGATCTAACAGATGAAAAAAACGTTATTCTCTTGAGGAAGTGGAATAATTCTTTTGGCTTGATGAGTTCCCTTCAGATGGTTAGAATAAACTCGAAAGGTGAGCGGGTCGCCGGAGGGAACGCCAAGCCAGCCGCTGAAGGTGCGGACGTGCAGATGGAATGAGAAATTTTAAAGTGTTAGTCTGAAGCTGAAGAGCCTTGAGGGCCAGCCACGGAGGCTTTTTTGGATACAAACTCGTAGGAGCCGTAAAAGATGGCAATGATGACTGTAGTCCAAAGCCAAGTACTTTTTTTGTGAGATACAGTTCTTTCTGATGGGTTATTTCCAGCCTGGACCACTCTTTGGAAAACGAGATTTTGAGACTGGTCGTACAGGTCGCCAATCAACTTCCATCCCTCACTTTCAAACTGATTTATCACACTGAGGGTTTCTTCTGGAGCACTGCCAGAACTGTTTATTATACCAAACAGGTCTTTGTAATTTATGTTAAACAAGCTATTGTCATCGGACAAAGCAGTGATTCGCTTTGTTTTGGTCGCCAGCTCATAGACTAGCAGTTCCTTTTGCTCATCTGCTGCTAACTTTTGCGGAAGGTGTGCTGCGGTTGAGGAGACAAGAGGTAGTAGTTTCGAAATGAGATTCTTCTTGACTCGTCTGTCGCCCGGCGCCGTGAACAAAATCTGGCCGGCCGATAGATCTAAAGGTCCCTGAAAGTTAAGCTCCCAGTTGTACTTTTTGGCCTGTTCCCAGGCATATTTTCTCCGCTTTGATCCTTGCTCTTCAACCTTATGCAAGTATTTCTCGAGGGACTTTACATCGATCCCCTGGGGTTGATCTGATCGAGCTTCTGATGCATCTTTTTTGTCAATTGGAGCTCCATGATTGGGGAATATCGTAGCTGAGTCCGATAATTGTTGGTGGCTTTCTACGCTCTGAATCTTATTCAGTACTTTCTGGATAGAATCCTTCTTTTGAGGCCTGATTTTTAGTAATTGCTGTTGCTTCTTCCCATTGGACTGTGTATTCTGTCTCCCAATCTTTTTAGGAACCACTACATTGCCCAAATCACTTTGTATAGCTATTTCTATCGCCTTCCATAAGCTATGCTCGTCGATTCGATGTTGCATAATAAGTCCACATAACTCTTTCGTTGACACCTTTCTCTCTGAACTCAGCACCTGAATTGCCCTAGACGCTGGAGAATGCTCCGCAGGAGTGTTATCCCTTTCAATTGACTGTAGTAAGCACTTCTTGAATAGTTTAAGGGCCTGCTTCTTTGGAGTGTTCGGATCAAACACTGGGGTCCAATCGAGACCCTTTCTTCGGACACTGGCATAGCTACGTGTCAGCAGACATACGAAGCTCATTTGCCCTCTATAAGTAACGTTTTTTAGCATTATCGCCTCATTAGAAGATTTGTATCTTAATTTAAAGAGTGAGGTTGATGTCTAGATTATTTGTAGCGATGAACAAAAAAGCCTTCGAGCAGCTAAGTACTACGCAGAGCTAATATAGCAGCCTGATATTGACGACATGCCACGAGATTTGACCACACTAGACAATGTTTACGAGAATAACCTTGGAACGTTGAAGAAGCTAACCGAATCAGTTTTACCTGTGAAGTACCCAGATAGTTTCTTCGAAGAGTTGTTTCCTAAGAGTAAGAACGCTAAAAAGGACACTTTCTTTGCTCAATTGGGCTATTATAGTGAAATTGCCGTTGGTGGCGTAAAGGCCAAGCTTTTACCAAACAAGAAGGGCGAAGTTCTTCCTCAGGGTGTCTATATTGAGATTCTTGTAGTCCTTGAGCATTACAGAGGTAAGGGTATAGGCTCAAAATTGTTAAGTTACGTCGAAACAGAGTGTAAGAAGCATTTCCAACACGATATTTATGTTCATGTTGCAACCGACAATGAGACTGCAATCAATTGGTACACTGAGCACGGATTCACGAAGGAAGGCGAGATCTTGAGAGATTACTATAAAGAGACCACAGGATCTCCAGACTGTTTTATTCTAAGGAAACATCTCCCATAAAATTGCAATACCATTTCTGGTTTGTGTTGGTGATATATAAATTTTTATCCATGCATAGATAGTAATAATTACATATTGGACGCATCTATACTTCACTTCTTTTCGTCGGTTGCGTCTTCTTCCACTTCCGTATCCGTATCAATATCGGTGTAATCACTATCTTCATCCTCTTCGTCGTCGTCATTCTCTGATTCCTCAGATGACTCGTTGTCAGTTTCATATTCGTCTTCATCTTCAATAGATTTCTCACCATTCTGAACTGGTAAGTCACGCACCTGCATTGTCATAGTGAAATCCAAGTCTGAGGTAAAGTAATCTGTGGATTTAATAATGACTCTGAAAAATGCGTCACCGGTCTCTTCAGGGGCCGGTTGGCCTAGTGGAATTTTAATTGTTCCAATCGACCATTCCTCAGGTTTGAAGTCTTCGTCCAGATCTTTGATTTGCCTTTTGTCAAAATCCTTGTTCAAATTCTGTAGCGAGAGCTTGTTTATGACAAGAGGAGTTTGTATCAATTTCCCGTCCTTCTGTAGAGCCACTAGACAGCATAAAGCATTACGTCTTTTAGTTGGGAAATATGGGGCGTAAGAGTAAGGCATCAGGGGCTCAGATTCAAGAATGCTAAACGGATCTTTTTGAAACTCGAAGTCTTGTGGTTCTTCCAGCATTGACTCAGGAAACTTTTCGGGAGGAATTATCTTATGCTTTGCTGAACGAACCAAGAGTTTGATTGATATGTGTGGAGTTGATGCTGGTGTAACTTGGGATTCACCGGGAACTAGGAAATCTGCTTTAACCAACTTCAAATGAGGAATGTGGGAAGCTACTGTCAATGTCTGTTTTAACATACGTTCGTCATTGATTCCCAGGATCCTGCCAATTTCCTTATCCTCATAGGTGAAAAGTTTACCCAAAGTGTATATGTCGTCCACCGTTCCCTCCAAAAACTTCTTTTTGTCGACATTTGGTAATTGCATGATTTGGCGATGTGGAGTATGGGGCACGGCCTGCACAATACATTTGAAGGTCTCCAATGTAGCAATGGCAATTTCGGTATTTCTAACACCGCATGCTAAGTCTAGTAGACCATGTAGCAGAGAATGGCACTTACTGACAATTCTGAACTTCACGTTTTCGTCCTTGATTCTAGACTCGTGGGACCTATTGATGTGGTCGTGGATCAACTCCTCGAAATCAGAAGGAGCCAGATGTGGAAAGAAAAGCTTAAATTCTTCCGCGCACGATAACCAATTAACAATCAAACTGACCGTAACAATTTCCGAGGGTTTAAAGTTTGCCAATCTGTCTACAAAGTGAGACGCTGTCTTCACATGAATACCTTTCTTAGTATACGACTGCGTCCTTGACCACCACTGGGTTACAAAGTATGGAAGGACAATACTCAACATAACCGCATAAATGAGAATAACAACAGGAGACGCGACACGGTCAACCAGAAAGCTCGGAAGAGCAATTCCATGGCTCACTGTTTGAGGCCCGTCTGGGTGGCCGTACGTCAAGTAGTTGGCCTTCGTGATCTCATCTGTTAGAGCCTCATAGGCTTTTGAGATCTGAACGTACATCTCCTCAATTCTGATCCTTTCTTCCCCTGACAGATCCTTCGACAGCTTATCGGGGTGGAACTTGACAGAGAGTTTTCTGTATGCGGACTTGATGTCCCTGTCGGAAGCGCTTGGCGAAACTCCAAGCAAAGCGTAAGGGTCGAAAAGTCCGGTCGCAGAAGCCACTATCGCGTCATTTTCTCTGATCCTCTGCACCAAAAATGCCACTAGAGCCCATCCCACAATCAGCAGGCAATTCCTCTTGCTCCATATTTTTGATCTCTGGCTTTTTTCAAAGGCCCGACGGAAAGCTTTCACATCTTCCGTCACAAAGTCGTTGTTAACTTCTTCCAACACTTGTTGCACTTTCCTCTGGGCAGGATCGCCAGCCTCTCCCGTACGTTCTTGTTTCCCCAACATCCGGTACACCTGCGAGATTGACAGAGGCACCAGCACCACAACCAGCATAGTTAGAACGAAAAACGGCCAAGTTTCGCTGCCTTCATCATACTCATAGCTTTGTGGCATATTTGTACGCTCCTATCGAGTCAATCAGCCTCTACAACTGTCCTATATACCTTCAAGAATGGCTATAAACCATCAACTAGCTCTTAATTTGCCACGTTAGACGTCAACTAGTGCTACTCGTTGGGTGTGACCCATCGCTCATCACACCCATTGTGGGCCCATTTGGATGGTTATAAGCTCAGTAAACGGTCTTAATTAATCTGGCAGGTCCCATGAGTTTTAAAAGCGTTCAAGTGGCTTCTTCTAAAGACTTTTTACCGATGATTTACGCTGTTAATTGACCAGGACCTTACTTAGAGATGAATTTTTCACTAGTAAGCTGCAAAAAAATAATTGATTGTTCAAAGCTGAACAGAGAATAGAAGAGGAGCTGAGTATTGGAAAGGACCTCCTTTCGAGCATCTGTTGGTGGTATTAGTTTACTAGGCGTCTAGGTCATGAACGGATTCCATAACGTGAACAGTATAAACGCTCTGGCTCAGCAGGAGTCCCGACAAAACCGGGTCAAAGTTGGTGTGAGAAATTGGCAGAATGGTTCGGTCCAAGACCTTATGAACTTCCTGAGTCGTAACACCCGTATAGCTGTGACAGACGCGAATGTTGAAGGACCTTTGGTCACTGGTTTCGTGCAGACTCGGGCCGATGCAGACGCTTTGATGCGTTGGAATGGTATTCGGTTTGCAGGCCAGAACCTGAAGATCGAGGTTTTGGATGATAGCAGTGGTGGGACGTCAAACACCATCATGCTCCTTAAAAATTTCCTGTACAGAAGGTACAATGCGCAAGCCAAGATGCTGGATTTGGGAAATCTGCACGCGGATCCGGATTTGGTGCAGAAGGGCTTGTTCTCTTCTATCTCCACACAGTCGAAAATGTTTCCTGCCCTAATGAAACTGGCCTCCAAAGAGCCGCAGATGGTCGTTGAAAGTATCAACTTGTCGGATAACAATCTGAAAGACGTAACGGGAATTACCACATTGGCACAGAGCTTCCCGAACTTGAAGAACCTTTGTCTGGCCAATAATCAAATTGCTAGGTTTAGAAGCCTAGAGGTGTGGAAAAACAAGTTCAAGGACTTGAGGGAATTGCTCATGACCAACAATCCCATCACGAACGACAAGCTCTACAAGACAGAAATGCTAAGACTTTTCCCAAAACTGGTCATTCTGGATAACGTGATTGTCAGAGACGAGCAGAAACTCACCAGCATATACTCTTTGCCGATGAAATTGCAGCAATTCTTCTTTGAAACCAATGAACTGGGTTCGTCATCCACAGATTTCGTCACAAACTTCCTGAACTGCTGGGACTCAGACCGAACTCAACTCTTACCACTATACACTCCCCAATCACAATTTTCCATCTCGGTCGATTCTTCAATGCCTCCTTCCTCGGTGGCTGATTCGGACCAGAATCCTTCGTTTGGATACTATTTGTCGTCATCAAGAAATATCAGCAAAGTTTCCAGCGAGAAGTCGATCCAACAGCGGTTAGCATTGGGGCCCGAAGCAATTAATACCTCGTTCAAATCAATCCCACGGACAAAACATCATTTACTGGACAGACCAAACGAGTACTGCATGCAAGTCATCTCATATCCACAGGTTAATGGCTTCATAATAACGCTACATGGTTTCTTTGAAGAGACCGAAAAACCAGAGGTGGATGCATTCAACAAGTCGAACGGCTCGACAAGGCCTAGGCGGTTTAATCACGGCCATAATTCTTCGAACAATAGATTATCAAAAAAGTCTTTCGATAGAACTTGGGTCATAGTCCCCACTGGCAACGGTGTCGTAATAGCCTCGGACTTGCTAGCAATCAGACCGTTCACAAGCGCAGCATGGGTCGTCGAGGCCCAGCCCCCTGTCTCAACTACTCCATCCGTCCCAGGGGCAGCCACAGGATTGAATGCTCCAACACAAATACCAGGAAACATGGGTGGTGCCGGATCACCTGTTGGTGTGCCAGCTAACTTCCAAGCTGGAAATCCGCTTACAACTCCTGTCATACAACCCAATAATCCAGCTATGCCGTTGAATGGCGGAGCATTACCGCAGTTAGCTCCGACCCTCCAACTTCCACCAGATGTTCAGTCTACTTTGAACGCGGTTCAGCTGGAGCTACTAAACAAATTACATCTGGAAACTAAATTGAATGCCGAATACACATACATGCTAGCAGAGCAGAGCGGGTGGAACTACGATGTTGCCATTAAAGGTTTCCAGAGCAGCTTAAACAATCTACCAAGAGAGGCCTTCATACAATGAGCCATCACACGCATTCACCTTTAAATAAAGCTTGTTAATATGTTGGTTTACTCAATTCAAATCGAAAGTATCTCAGGCTCTCATAAGAAACTCTACTTTCTTCAAAGATTTTTTTATCATTATCGTGAACTTCTTTGTTTGATCCATTGTTTGTGTCGCTTGGCGCCAGTTAGAAAATACACCAAATGTCATTAATTTGGCCAGACAATGATTAAGAGTATAGTAAATTTAACGACAGGTGACACACATAATAACTTTTACCAATTCCTAATATTTTTATTCGAATTATGAGGGCTCCTCCTCCTCCTAGAAGATCAAAGTCTAGGCTTGCAGCGTACTGCGTTGTTCGACTACGACAATTATTAAGTTGCTACAGATTGCGAAAGCGCTGGCACCTGCACAAGCTTCACAAAATTCACAGAAGGGGAGACGTTGCGGTCAGTCCCATCTCTGGGATTCGTGCGGAAGATATGATGAATCTACCTTCGTCCTTGCATCTTAAGGAGAATAGAAAGAAACCGTTGCTTATTGCTCAGTTTCCAAAAGGATGTTCGAAATCTCCAAGGGTCCGTGTTTTGCAAAGGAACAGGTTATCAAAGCTGATGATTAGTAAAAGGAAATACAAATTAAAATCTTTTGACGTTGATGCGGCACGGAGATTAAGAGTACGCGAGGATGGTACTCATCCATGTGCAAATACTGTAGGCTCGATCAAAAAGATGGCATCAAAAAATGCTGATGTTAGAGTAATATATCATGAAGCGAATGTGATCAAGTGTTCCAATATACTTTACCCTTCAAGAGCCGATCTACAGTCACCGGAGCTGTTCGAGTTCGCGCCAAACAGATCAATTCGAATCAAAGATTATCCATCACTGAGAAGAGGTGCCCCTTCAGCTTTACATGTTGTGGGGGATATCTCTGGATCGGAAGCACAGGCTCCATCGGTCAAAAATGTAACTCCCAGACTAACACAGCAAGCAGAATTTGATGCATCGACATTCAAGTACATCGGCGTCAAAAGCAAGACGGAACAACTCATCAAGAGAAAGGTTAAAGTTAGTGAATATTTTGGGATGCCAATTATATCGTACTCAAGGTTGGTTCCAGTTGAAGACTCACAAGCTCATAAGAACACCTTATCGTGGTTTTACCATGTAGAGTTAAATGAAGAACCTCTGCAGAAAGGATTGACTAAGTTTAAATAGTTTATTTAGAAGCCACGTCATTAACGCCTGGTTCAGGAATCAAAGTTCCGACGCAGGGATACTTCTTTTCGAAGTGCTCAGCCCACCCGTCTAAGATTTCCAGCTGGTCAGGCTTCAAGTCTCGCAGATCATCAATGGGCTGATCCCAGTCCCTCACGTTATCGAGTTCGAAAGAGTTTAAGGCCAACCCTCTAGAAGCATCATGACCTGCGAAATTGGAGTATGGCCCACTTGGACCGTAGAATTGTCTTCCGTTGGTACAATCGTACACCTTACCCTTCACTGCAAGAAATATCTTTTCGTCATCATGGCCATTAAACTTATACAGGGTACGAGGGTAAAACTTGCCCTCTACAACGGGTTCAGTTTGTTTGTCTGATGAATTGATATCTGAATTGGAATCAACGGATAATCCAGTAGGGTCCTCTGAGGTTTTGTAACCACCAAATAAAAGGTTCTTGATAAAAGACATTATGTGAATATTAAATCTTGAAGATAAGCCTATCCCACTATTCAAATAGTCCTGAATGAAGACTTCGTGCCCGAACTCAAGGTATAAATAGGGTGTTGGGCACCTCATCACTCGAGGGTTCAGCCCTACAAGACTTGTTGGATGTGTGGTTAAACGATAGTAGTAGACCATCACGTGTATACCATAGTTATTGAACTATAAGAGAGATTGAAGTCCAGTATCTACCAATTAAGACCAATGAGTGGTGGATGAGTGGTGAAAGAGCACTATCGGTAGTAGTTAGTATAGTTAGATCAGTATACAGAAGTTGTTCATGGCAGGTTTGTCGTGAAGCAGCGTTTTCTTGCGAAAACTGACTGGGATGGACTCAGCAGGCGGGTTCTGCAGCGAGTAGAGGCCGTAGTAGAGCTTGGAAGACTCGTGGTGTCGTAGTTGCTCGTAGCCGAGTTGAGCGAGCATGTGGGTGAAGTGGTTGTGGTCTAAGTAGCGCGAGTTGCTGGTGCACGGTAGGGGCAGCACTAGGAAGACCAGGCTGCGTCGTTTGAGGAAGTGCTGGAGCCTGTACAGCATTTTTCCACGCTCCTGCGGTGTGGGGACGAAGTTGAGCACGAGCGAGCAGGATATGAGGTCGAAACGGTCGTGGTCTGTGGCTGGGAGCGGACGCTGCATGAAATCCTGTCGAAGGATGCCGCGGGAGTCGTTCGAGTTGTTCAGGTCGATCCGTGTCACCGTGTGGAATATCTTGGAGGTGGATATGCAGTTATCGCAGTTGAGAGAGCCGATTTCGAGGGCAGTGAGTGGCGGGTCGGCGTCGCGCGGAAGGTTCAACGTGTGTAGCCACTTGACCAGTAGCTTCGAAGAGTCTCCTCCGCGATTTTGGGATTGGCCCACCCGGCTGGCTAGCTGGTAGTCCTCAAGACCCCCCTTTTTGGATATCTCGCTCGTAATGTAGTGGAGGCATCGCACAAGCGAGCTGCGCGGAGTGCTTTTATCCTGCACTCTTAGCAGCAGTTTTTCCATTTCCTGGGAATCATCGATACTTAACTCTTCGGTAGGGTCTGGGAGCTCTGAAGGGTCCTGGTCAGCGGAAATCCCAAGTTTATTGCATATTATTTTCTTCTTGTTGATCAAGAAATGGTATCTGCGAATAATTTTCCGGGCTTTGTTTGGTTTAATGTTGACCTCAGCGAAACTGGCCACCTTCTTGCCCGTAATGCTTCGTTTCCGTCTCGATAGCATCTTCTTGGGACCAGTAATGCAGGTTTCGAAGATCATCTCAAGTATTGTTTTCATTTCAGTTGACGCTCTTTGAAAAATTTTAAGCGATGAGATGAGCTAGCAAGGAAGTAAGAGAACTCAGTAGATGGACAATATGGTTCCTTCATCCAAAAAGGCCAAGAATGGCAAGGGAAAGGGCATCTCGAAGAAATCTGCTTCCGTGAGTGTAAAAAGCAGGAAAAATGATATAGTGGTTGGCGCATCGGATTTGAAATGGAAAACAGTTGAAATTCCTGATACTCTGGGTGATTTTGGGGGATTTTATGGATTAGAGGAAATTGACGGTGTGGATGTCAAAGTAGTCGACGGAAAGGTTCAGTTTGTTGCGCATGATGAGGCAAAAGTGCGGTCCGGTAATGCTGAGGAAGACGATGAAGAAGCAGACTCTGACGCTGAACTCGTCGAGTTCAAAAATCTTGATGATTTCGGTGAAGGAGCTTTGAGTGCGGCTTCAGAAGAATCAGGCGATGAAGACGGAAGTGAATTGAGCGAAAATGAGGAAGATGATGATCCAAAGCAGGATCAAGGCCAGGACGAGGACGAGTTGCAGTCCCAAGTGTTCAGCACCAATATAGACATCGAAGACGTTGAAGTGCCCGACTTTCCTGAGTGGAACGAAATTGGGTCGCTATCTGTAACGACTTTGCAGGGGTTATCAAAACTGGGTTTTTCGAAGCCCACAGAGATTCAAAAGAGAGCTATACCCTTAGCGCTGAAAGGTGAGGATATTATGGGGAAAGCCGCTACAGGGTCAGGTAAAACTTTGGCTTATGGTATCCCGATCTTGGAAAACGTGGTAGCAGATAAAGATCAGGATAAGGCCTCTGCGCTGATATTCACTCCAACAAGAGAATTAGCGCAGCAGGTTACCAAGCATTTACAAAATATTGGAGAGCTGATATCGAAGAAGAATCCATATTCAATAATGTCACTGACTGGCGGTCTGTCGATTCAGAAGCAAGAGCGTTTGCTGAAGTACAAGGGAAGTGCCAGAATTGTCGTGGCAACCCCGGGGAGATTTTTAGAACTCATTGAGAAAGATCAAAGCTTAATTAAAAGGTTTGCACAAATAGATACGTTAGTCCTGGATGAAGCTGATAGACTTTTACAGGACGGACATTTTGATGAGTTTGAGAAAATTCTAAAGCACCTGGGGAACAGCAGGAAGAGTACCAAGGACAAGCAAGGCTGGCAAACCATGATTTTTTCTGCTACGTTTGCCATGGATTTATTCAATAAACTTTCGGCCACTTCATGGTCAAAGTTTAAGAAGGGCAAAGAAAGTTCTGATGAACTTGAGACCGTTTTGCAGCACTTAATGTCAAAAATACACTTCAAGTCGAAACCAGTTATTATTGATACAAACTCGGAGCAGAGGATTAGTTCGCAGATTAGAGAATCTTTGATCGAGTGTGGTCCACTTGAGCGTGATTTGTACTGCTACTATTTCGTCACAATGTATCCTGGAACGACTTTAATATTCTGCAACTCGATTGATTCTGTCAAAAAGCTCAATGCGTACCTCAACAATCTGAGAGTCTCTACATTTCAGATCCATTCCTCTATGTCCCAGAAAAACCGGTTGAGAAACTTGGAGAAATATCAACAACAGGCTAAGAAAAATAGTGTTCTCAATAAATCCACAGTCTTAATAGCCAGTGATGTCGCTGCCAGAGGTCTCGATATACCCAACATTCAGCACGTTATTCACTACCACCTTCCCCGAACGGCCGACGTTTATATTCATCGATCAGGAAGAACTGCTAGAGCAGATAATGAAGGTGTTTCCGTAATGATATGCTCTCCCGAAGAGTCTATGGGACCCTTAAGAAAGCTGAGAAAACTCCTGGCAATAAAGAATGGGGATGTTGACCAAATTCCCAAGAAGAAGAAGTGGCAGAACACTGTTCCATTATTGCCAATTAATCCAGATATCGTTTCACAGATGAGAGAACGCAGTAGGATAGCTAGCGAAGTAGCAGATCATGATATTGTTTCTTCTTCGCTTAAGAAGGACGACAACTGGCTCAAAAAAGCTGCTGATGAACTGGAAATCGATTTAAGTTCCGACGAAGAAGATAAAGACGTTATATTGGCCAAGAACAAGAACAAGAAGTTGAATAAAACTATCTCCAAAGAAAGATTGAGGGGTTTGAAGGCTGAACTAAACGAACTATTGAAAAAACCTTTGAGAACGGATTTGAGGAAGAAGTATTTGACCGGTGGCCTTGTCAATCTGGCTGACAACTTGGTAAAGAAAAGAGGTCATGAAACTATAATTGGCCAAGAGAAGGTCGATGCGCTTGAGCAGCTCAAAAGTAATAAAAGAAGACAAAAATGAACGCCTAATGGATCAATGTAGCCAGAATGATTAAACTGTTTCCAATAATGTACAAATCAGAATTTATAAAACACGCCTTGGGGTCTTTCTTTCATATTATTTTACAACTAGATAAAGTCATAATCAGATCCGGCATCGTCGTCGTAGTATTCATCGTCAGATTCATCAACCAGTTGCTCGAAATTAACCTTATAACGTAAAATAGCACCCAAACCACCGAAACCAGTGACAAATTGAGCACCTTCGGAGGACTTGTCTGTGATGAATTCAAGAGTAGCACCGTAGTTCTTGTAATTCTCAGCCAGCCACTCGATCAGAGGTTGTTCTTCTACAAGGTCCATTTCTTGACCAGTAGCCTTATCGATGGCTAGAGTATTGTCTTCTTTGTCTGGTTGTGAGAATTTTACCACTTCATTGTTCTCAGAGTCTTTGTAAACGTTCCTGACGGTCTCCAGGTTTTCAAAAACGATCAGAGTTTCTACGGCACCGAGATCGAGGGCTTTCAGCGTGTCATCAATACCATAGCAGAACTTACCAGTATCTCTGGAAATTTCATCGAAGTAGTCCGTCAGCAGTTTCTTTTCTTGAACAAACTTCACGTTAGCAAGAGTTTCGGCAGACAACTCAATTGCCTGATTGAACCCATTTTCACCACCATAAGAGATATCCACAATTTTAATAACCTTAGAAGCCAATCTTGGATCAAACATCTCGGACTTTGCCAGGTCTGTTTTGAAATCTGCGGAACCTGCCAGAATCAAACCTTTGACGTTAATTTTATCGTTGGTGATGAAATTCTGTACAGCAACTTCCGAAACCTTTCTCACATAGTTGTGTCTTTTCTCCTCTCTCAAACGTGCGAAACGAACGGCAGATTGACCACCTCTACCGTGCTTCTTGGGCAGATCAACGGTGAACTTATGCAAAACAGTTCTGGTGTTACCAGATAATAGACCGAACAAGGAACCTTGACCATCCATGACAATGAAACCAAATTTGTCATCTGCTTCTAGTAATTCCGAAAGCACTTCAGTGTGAAATTTGTTATCACACAGGTACAAGGATGTATTAATAGGCTTGTATGGCTCAATGTCGAAAGTTACTTTCTTTTCCTTACCTTCTTCTGTAATAATGTCACCACAATACAAAACTAGACCATTTGGTGGAACTCTGTTGTATAGCTTTAACTTCTGTTGAGTGGATGTGATGGCCGAAAGCACTGATAGACGGTTGACTCTCGATTTGATGTTGGATGCAGTACCGTACTCATCCGTTAACATCTTCTGGTACAGAGCAATTTGGCCTTTTGGTGGAATAACCAGCGAAATCATCGAGGTACCATTACCTCTGGCTTGTTCCAAGGACTTGATCAATTTCTTGACCTTCCAGATTTCGATATTTTTCTCAGCTTCAGTCTCCATGATTACTGTGATGTGGGAAAGACGGTTCAGACCTTATTTGTTGAGTAATTCTGGGACTCAGCTTTAGTGTAGTTGAACTATATAACGTCTAAATTTTTCATCAAACCGTATACTGTTTCTGAAAAATTTTTATTCACCGAGATGCGAACTTATAAGAACAACACTTCACGTGACAAGAGGTGTTGATGAGGAGGACCATTTCAGACATCAATGGTGACTGGTCTGACTGCTTTGATAGCCTCCGTGAGTGGTGTTTACTCAGGGAATAGCATCGCGAGCCTTGGAAGGAAAAAAGTCCTGGCACTGGGCGAAAAACGAAGGATAACGTAGAAAAGTTTGGGGAGTTGAGCCGCACGACAGATTAAACGTCACTCTCGCTCAAAAAATCGTACTCCTCCCAGTTCGAAGTTTCTTGATCCGAGGCCGAGTGCAAAGTTTCGTCGTCGTTGGTTACCGTAGAGCTGATGACTCCGTCGGAGTCGTCCTTTTCCAATAACTGCAGCGACTGAGATCGGTTCAAGACTGGCAGGTGATTTGGGATGGAATCGGACAACGAGCCAGTATGTTCCAAAATGAAGTGGGAGCCTGCTCCACCACTGTTTATACCCTTGAAAACGGTGTTGTTGTCGCCATCCACCAACGCAATTTGACTTTTGTTCTCCATCGATATGTCCGAAAGCACACCAAAGTAATTGTACTTCAGCATTTTGGTGTAACCTGGCGACAGCTTGTGGGGGCCCATAGGTAGCTCACAGGTGACATTAGACAAGCCCAGTTGATCTCCTTTCTTGAATGTTGAATACACTAAGGTCAACCCGCCCGGAACAACTGTTGCACCTGTGTTGTGCATTTGGAAAATGATGGCTTTGTCTTTCCTTCTTAATTCTATATCAACTCTGCTTTGTTTGATTCCATCTTCGACCTCGTCGGAATCATTTTCCTTAGCTGGGCTGCCATTATCAGTATTCATCAAAAGTTCCTCGATCTTCCCTTCACTGAGCTTCTCCGTCCATTTTTTGTATGATTCGAATCCATGAACTATCTCCTCCAAATTCTCCATCTTGGAGAACATTTCAAAAAGATCCTTCCTGTCGGATGCAATATCAATAACTACCTCTTTGTCGTTACTGGAAACTTGAGTGGTGGGGAGATCTTCTTCGGAACTGGCAACTTTGCATAGTCTCTTACTGGGCACGTTCATCTTGATCATGTTATGATTATTCTTGTGGTAAAAGTTCTCGTATCCTTTACTTTCACATTTGGAGCAAAGATCGAAATTAGGACATGCGACACATTTGAATCTGGGTCCACGGATCTCCACAGCTTCCTCTTGCTCGGTTGGATAGCAACCATCACAGACAACATACGAATGTACCACGTCGTCATCAGCAATTTTAGGTTTTTCCTGCTCCAGAATGTACAGCTCTAATTTCTTAATCGATGAAACTAATTCATCCCACTGCTTCTCAGGAATAACCACATTTCGTTCCTGCTCTTTGACAGGGTTGTCCCTAACCTTGGAAGTTGCTTCATTGTGCTTATCATAGATTAAGATTACATGTGGCTTCCTCGATTCCTTAGAACAGATGAATTTCTCAGCGGCCTCTTCATCATCAAATACCACATCGGTCTCCAAGGCTTTCTTCCCGTTGCAAATACATCTACCCATTACCAGCTTCTTATCAAAGACGTCTTTAATGTTGAAAGTCGATGAGATGAACTCACTTAGACTCTTCCCACAACTCCCCTCATACACTTCTCCACGATTACCATATATTACTCCTGCATTGCCTGACACCATTGTTAGATGAGTTTAATGAGTCCTGGAACAAGAGACGTAAGGCATTAGACAATCAGAACCTTATCTGTCTTTATATTGTTATTCCCCTAACTCTTAGACCAAACTTACCCGCCTTGATATGATTGTATGGAATAATTGAAACTAATATTAATTATGCTATAAAGTTGATTAAAGTCTCTTACCTCTTGGCCTTGTACTCGAAGTCTGGCGGGTTGAACAGATACATGGAATTGCCCTTCTCATCGTACTTCGTAAACTCGTCAGAAGCAACAACCTCCTTCGTTCTCGATTCACGAATTAGTTGCTTTGAAAGTCCCATGTGATCCTTGCACAACCAAATGATTGGATCCTTCTCCTTGACGCTTGGGTCACTGTAGGCGTTTTCCAAAAACTGCTCATCGTACTCGATTGTAGTGTTAAAGATGTGGGGCAGTCTCATTCTGATTGTGTCGAAAGGATAACTCTTTGCTGGAGAGAAGAAGTTGACTATTCTTTGCTTCCAGGTTTGAGTCTCAGGAATATTAGGTGGGAAAGATTTGTCTGATGGGACAACAGCTTCAGGGTCGGCGTACACTTTGGCGACATCCGCATTCTCAAGCAGCGCACCTTCAGCGTTTCTGTATTCTTCTCTTGGCTCTCTTGGCCTGTTCTCCAAATCTTTGTAGGACAACTTGTGGAAGTTTTCGTCGGGAACAAAGGTAGAGTCACGCTTCGTTGACGCGCCGCCATTAGTGCCTGATGTTTTCACAAAAGAGCTGCCACTGTCGGTGCTGCTTCGCCTGTTCTCGTCAAATATGTTGACCGGCTTCTCTGAGATTGAATCTGCTTGCGGGTTGTCCCCAGCGTTGCTGCCAGATTCAGTGTTGTTCAAAAGGTGGGCTCTCTTCAACTCAGCGGATGTTGCCGGACGGAGGACACCCGAGTTCGCATCTTGCTCGTAATCACTTTTACTAGCATTAGCAACGTCTCTGATCTCTTTGAAACCGAGGTCGGATGGATAAGAAAACCCTTTTTCACCTCGTGCGTATCTAATGGCACTCAAGGGGACAGTCTCAAGCAGTGGCAAAAACTTCCACTTGAAGTAGATGTGGGCCAATGCAGAAACTACAAGAATCACCACTTCTAGAACCAATGGTCCCCAAGCTTTAGCCATGATGAAGAGACCAATTAAACAAACTTCGGCAAGGTAGATGGCCACAAATAGCTGGAACAAGGCTCGTGGATAGTTTCTCCCCTTATTGTCTGGACCAAATCCGACGACATAGTTGAGCAAGTACAAGTAACTCAAGTAAATGGTGCATAGCGTCAAGGTGCTGAAAACTAGAACCAAAGGCGCAATAATGGCATAGCAGATCCAGATACAGACCAAAATCTGCACGGTTGGGTAGACAACCCCCCAACTGGGTTTGGCTAAAGTATTGTAACGGTTCCATTTTTGTCTTGGAGTCTTGTCCAGTATTCTGCCCAGAGACTTGCTCAAGGCTAAAGGCACCAATTGTGCCAGCGACATGGGAGGAGCAGTTAGACCTTGAACTAAGAAGTACGAGATGTAGAAGTTTGAGGCCTTTGGTAAATTATTGGCCAGCAAAGTCATCGCACTGCTGGGGTCCCTAATGATAGCTTCCACAGTTGAGGAAGCGGAAGAGGCTGCAGTTGTGACCAAAAACACTTGAATGACCTGGAATGCGTAGTACCACGACTGACAGTATAGTTCTGTCTCCTGGTGACTCATAGAACCGCTCATGGCACCAGCCTTCTTGATAACTGGTGGCACCAAAGACATCAAAATCGACAAGGCGAGCGAAGGCACAATACCGGTCACCAAACCAAGGATAACGTCGGGGATATCCTGAATCCAACGGAGAAAGTAAACCTTTTCAGACAAGAAATTGACATTAGAAATGACACCGACCACAGCCACTGGAATAGCCCAGTAAATGATCATCAGAGTTAAAAACGCGTTAGCCAGCGCTCTCTTACTCTTCTTCTTGACCTTGGTAAAAGAGACACTATCCCAATTGATATCCTCCGGAGCAACGCCAATGAATGTCTTACCAAAGGAAGACCTGCCCATAACGGACTTCAAAGACTGAAAACATTTCTGAGCCTCCAGCTGAGATGGGAACTCCATGAAAACCGTAGGTCTGATCTCCTTCTGATCCCATTCTCTTTGCTCCTCATGAATCTTCTCGTTAAGCTCGGAAATGTGATCCTGCGAGTAGTTGATCAGGTCAACCTTCTTAGAAAAGAAAGGCAACTTGACCTTTCCAATCCTCTGCTTAGGCCTCTTGTTAGTGGGGACGTAAGTCTCCAGCATGTCCTGGGGCTCGGACCCATTGTGGTACAGTTCATCCAAAGTGCCTTTTTTCTGCGCCTTGAGATTCTTTTTCACCGCCTTGTTCAGAATCTTGTTCAGCGTGTTCTCATACTTGGCCGCGGTCTTGGCCCTGTCCTTACAGTAGTCCTGCAACTGCGAGTGGTCGGCAGCAAACACAATCTTGGACGCCCGGGGGAACCTCTTTTCCATCTCTCCAGGGTGTGCATACGACTCGCTCAGCTCCGTCACTACAACTGTTCTCGACGAAAGCAATCCATCGTAGAGCGGGGTGGTCTGAACCGCATGCCGCACGACCACGTAGTAGTACAGCTCTTTGTAGATCACGTATAGCAACAAACCAAAGAACAACCACGACAAAAACACATGCGCATAAAACCGGTTGTGGTTGGTAACATTGGCAAAAGCAAGCAGCTCAAACCCCTGGAACCCGCGACCGTTGGTCGCATTGACAGGCAGTAAGATGGGGAACACCAAAATACACGTGACCAGCGACAAAGATGCAGCAATTCCAACGTACCGCAACAAAAAGTACCCGTCCACCCCAGCGTGCTGCATCAAAAACGAATGTGGTTTGTATAGTATGTAAGGGATCCATGATAACAAACCCCCTGGAACGGGATCTCCCCGTTCTTCTTCCTTTACCGTTTGCACATCCGTCAGCGTCCGGGGCTCGTAAACCCTTCTGTGTTTCTTCCGTAGTAGAGAAAATATCAGTATAAACAGCACTCCAAATATGCTGAAAAAAATCAGCGAGGAAACAAACGCTGAGGTCGACGAACTACCTTCAGCCATTTTCCTTCTGTTTGCTTGTTTACGGTAAGAACGATCCTTGTAGCCGCCCGACGTCGAGAAAGAGGGTTGTTTATATAAGGGCTGCGCACGGCGCGGCCCTCTTTTGCGATGCTCTGCGCCGAGCTGACGTAGCACTGACAAAAGAGCTAGCGGCTGTACGAGGTCCGCCCCCATTTTGCTTCCGAGGGCGGCCAGCCAAGACCATTCCATACATCATGCGTGTGTCCGAAACTTCCAGGGACGACCCGGACAGACGCATGATGTGAACGGTTACCCCCATTAATAATGTTACCCGGATTCATGATGCGGGATTCCTGTATCGAAAAGCAGTTTGGGCTTCCTCTTTTCACGGGACTCCTGTAATTTTAGATTTTAAGAAGCTCGCTTAAACCATCCCACTTTTCCCCTCCACACCATCCCACGGGGAGCCTTTATCAAGTTTTTCCGGTTGTCAAGAGCACTCCAGCCCGTGGTGGTACGACCCAGGTGTATACCAAGTAATGGCTATTAGCGCTATCGTGGTCTAAACACCCTATTCTTGGAGCCGGTGGTGCGAGATGGGCTCTTGTGGTACGGTTTCTGGAACCTACCATGGTCAGATAGTTACGGGAGTGTAAGAGGAACAGCTGTTGAAAAGAAAAGAGTGATGTGGTATAAATGCAGCAGTGAATTGAGTAGTTAGGTTTGTGAAATAAGTTCTCTTTGACAAGATACCAAGATTAACTCAATCTTTAACACATCAGACCAAGAAAAATTATAATGTCAGCTCCTACTATTCCAAAGACTCAGAAAGGTGTTATCTTTTACGAAAACGGTGGTAAGCTAGAGTACAAGGACATCCCAGTCCCAACTCCAGCTCCAAACGAGCTTTTGATTAACATCAAGTACTCTGGTGTGTGTCACACTGACTTGCACGCCTGGAAGGGTGACTGGCCTTTGCCAGTTAAGCTACCTTTGGTCGGTGGTCACGAGGGTGCCGGTGTCGTCGTTGCCCTAGGTTCCAACGTTAAGAACTGGAAGGTCGGTGACTATGCCGGTGTCAAATGGTTGAACGGTTCTTGTATGTCCTGTGAGGAATGTGAGTTGGGTAACGAATCCAACTGTCCTCAAGCCGACTTGTCCGGTTACACTCACGACGGTTCTTTCCAACAGTACTGTACTGCTGATGCTGTCCAAGCCGCCAAGATTGCCCCAGGTACTGACTTGGCTGAAGTTGCTCCAGTTCTATGTGCCGGTATCACCGTGTACAAGGCTTTGAAGTCTGCTGAATTGAAGGCCGGTGAATGGGTTGCCATCTCCGGTGCTTCTGGTGGTCTAGGTTCTCTAGCTGTCCAATACGCCAAGGCTATGGGTTACAGAGTCTTGGGTATTGACGGTGGTGAGGAGAAGGAGAAGCTATTCAAGGAATTGGGTGGTGAGTACTTCATTGACTTCACCAAGTCCAAGGACGTTATCGCTGAGGTCGTCGAGGCCACCAACGGTGGTGCTCACGGTGTCATCAACGTCTCCGTCTCCGAGGCTGCTATCTCCGCCTCCACCCGTTACGCCAGAGCCAACGGTACCGTTGTTTTGGTCGGTCTACCAGCCAACGCTTACGTTAAGTCCGAAGTCTTCAACCAAGTCGTCAAGTCCATCAAAATTGTCGGTTCTTACGTCGGTAACAGAGCTGACACCAGAGAGGCTTTGGACTTCTTCAGCAGAGGTTTGGTCAAGGCTCCAATCAAGGTTGTCGGTCTATCCACCTTGCCTGATATCTACGACAAGATGATCAAGGGTCAAATTGTCGGTAGATACGTTGTTGACACCAGCAAATAGACGTCGGGTCACCAATACCAAAGTTTTATTTCCGCTGTTAGTAAACTCACCTGAACATGACTGATGATAAACTAAATAAATGTATAGGAATCTAATGAATTGTATCCTCAAACTCATCTTTTATATATGGATCTTTGCCTCACATCAACCTTCAAGGTTTTCACCTGCAAGGTATGCAGCCAGACAGCCAAGTCTTATACGCGCTACGCTAAAACTACTTGCGAGGTTAAAGCAGTTACGAGAAGGCCATCAACTGTTCAACCGTGCGTTATTGTCTTTACGATCTGCTATACAGTACACTACACAGTAATGCCGGCACTGTCCTATGTTTCTTGTCATGGCCTGTAGTTCTTCTTATTCGTACCCTGTGCCGTACAAATTTTTCAGTCAAAGTTATTAGTTAACGGTACAAGTAAAAATCACCAAGTACCTAGTAACCGGAATCGAGAATTGAGAGCCGTAATGCTTTTTAGGCGGCTGTTTGGTGGAATTTCTCGTCCCTCCGTGAGGCAGTTTACAGTTAGGTCGCTTTTGAGAGAACAAGAACCACAACAGGCTCTGAAGTGCCCCAATAGAACGATTCCGAAGTTGGCCACCTTCTATTCCGCAAATCCACTTCATGAGAACCATGTTGATCGTTTAGAAAGCCTACTAAGGAAGTACGTCAAGCTTCCGGTAATTTCTGCAGCACAGCAGCAGGAACAAAGACCAGTATGGATCTCCTTCGATGAATACGCCCTGTTTGGTGGTGGGAGTCGATTGAAACCCATTCAATACCAGGAACTGCTTTCCCTGCTCAATAAACTACACAGTATAGATCCGCAATTGACCAATGACGAAATAAAATCGGAGCTGGCTCAGTTCTACAAGAAGACAAAAATTCAATCAGTGCAAAACTCGGTGAAAAATCTGGACGAATTCGGCAGAAGTACAGCCATTGGTAGGAGAAAGACCTCTGTTGCCAAAGTACAGGTTGTGAGAGGATCGGGCCAGATTTTGGTGAATAATCGTCAATTGAACGACTATTTCGTCAAACTGAAGGACCGCGAATCCATTCTATATCCTCTGCAGGTCCTGGATGCAGTTGGAAAGTTCAACATTTTCGCAACCACGTCAGGAGGAGGTCCCACGGGTCAGGCTGAAGCTATAATGCTTGCGGTCTCTAAAGCCCTAGTGACATTCAATCCGCTTCTTAAGCCAAGACTACGCAAAGCCGGGGTCATCACCAGAGATTACAGGCAAGTGGAGAGAAAGAAGCCTGGTAAAAAGAAGGCAAGAAAGATGCCAACATGGGTCAAGAGGTAGCTTTCATCTAGGTACGATAAATATCCCTGTAAATATCCTCACGTCGAACAATGGGACCTCAAGGTCTTCTGCAAACTGGGAGTCTTGCGCAACAACAACAGCAAATCATCCACAGTGATTGTTTCTCTGCCTGCATGTCGGGCAAAGGCCTCCAAGTCCTTTCCCATCTCGATCAGTTGCATGTAGCATAGTTCCACCAGTGCATTTATGAAAGTCGGTGTGCAGGTTGTGTCGAATGGGGTCTCTTCATTGACTTGTCTCTCAATACAATACCAGAGCTTTCCCTTCAATTGAGCCAGGATCTTCTCCTTGTCGACAGTCTTGGACCCATTACTCATTCTAAAGGCCGGTAACCTAGGCTAATCATTCATTCTAAGATTCTTCTCATTACTCGTTGCCAAGACTGCTCGCGTTTAAGTTTGCCCGCTTAGTTGAAGCAAGAGAACAAGCCTCAACGATCAGAGAAAAAGGTGCAAACTCGCCGTTGTCCGCCATTAGTATCCAGAATCTCGATAATCTGAGCGTTCTATCAAAAACTTTGGCTACATCAGAGCTGCTCCAGGCATATTTCACCATTGAGGGAGCGAAACTGGGCAAGGATGGACGATCTTACGATCAGTTATGGCTTGCTGGCTCCGCAAGCTAGAGCCTCATTGGACTTGCATATACTGCCAATTACCAAAATACTGTATCCTGAAGGGCAGGATGGTTATTTTCTGACCTGTAGTCGAGATGGATCGGTTATTAAGCACAAGTTTGACTTGTCCGGCAAAACTATTCAGAGGAATAGGATGCAGGTGCATAGTGACTGGGTGACTGATATCATACAAGTAAGCCGTAACAAATTTGTCACGGTCAGCCATGATTTTTCTGTTGTTCTACTCATATTGCATGATGACTCAGATACCTGGGAGACAAGAATAATAGGGGACCATGAAGACTACATCAAATGCGTGGTGCATATACCTGCAGATGACGGTGACTTTTTGTTTGCTACTGGTGGGCTTGACAAGATGGTAAAACTTTGGAGACTCGAGGATGATGAGGCCCAATTACTTTACCAGTTCCATAACGCCACTACGTATGATGATACTGGCTCGATCTATGCGATGGCCGCATTGGCTCCAAGCTCTGAAAGAGATTATGACTTAATCGCTGGCGATTGCAACGGAGACTTGATATTCTATTCTGTCAAGAGTCGCCGCCAAGTGCGAAGAATTAGCAAGGCGCATGAGACAAACGTTAAGGTGGTAAAAATAATGGACAATTCTACAAATTTAATAAGTTCCTCGTCAGACGGTCTGATATGCGTGTGGGGCTTAGATGATAACGTCAGCGAAGTAAGAAAAGCTGCGCACTATCAATTGAGCGGATCGGTCTGGGGTATCTATGGTGAGAGTTTGAGTACGCTGTACGTTGCTGACTCAAGGGGTAATATCAGGAAGCTTGATCTATCCAGTAGAGATAATCCCCGCGCCTCTCTGATATACAGCTCATCAAACTCTCCAGAAGAGGCCGCTACCAATGATGCCAAGACTAGGCACGGCGGGATCTTAGATCTTATGTCTTTATCAAACGACGTGATAGTCTTTTCGAAATCAACAGATTCAAACCTGTATCGGGTCAACATTCGAACCGGCGAGACCTCGATAAGTAAGGGTGGCTTTGCGCTAACTAAGAGCTCACTTTTGACTAACAGGAGGCATGTAATCACAGAGAATACAAAGGGAGAGATTCAAAGATGGGACATATTAATATGTGAATTACTGAACACGTTCGACCCTTCGGAAGGTAGCTTTGACGAGGTCGTTGCCAAGTACACATCTAAAGAGATACTCTCTCATTGGTGTAGCGTCTCGGTCAAAGTCGGAATGTTGTTTGTCAAGCTTAATTCTCGCATTTTGAATACAGAAGTCTATGGCACAGCCCTGAGGGACTACAAGGTACTGAATGATGTTGAGATTAATCCCGACGAACGTTACAATCTGGGCAGGATTGCTGCTAATTCGCTGTTCAACGAATTCGTATCATATGAAATGCAGAAAGACAAAGCTTATAGAAAGCAGCTAACGGCTAAGAAAAAGGACTCTAACAAGGAATCTTTATCCTCTTCGCAAGAGCTTACATTGAATTTCGGCCAACCAAAGACCAAAGAAAAGAGAAGGAAATCGGCTTTTTATAGATTCAGTTCAACAACTCCTAACCTTGATGGTAGCACGACTTCTATGTCAGCCCCCAATACACCATTCTACGCAAGTGAGACACCGGCCCTTTCTAATGATGAACAGCCGCTTTTGCCACCATCCGCGATGGCCCCCAGTGAAAGAGCGAATAGCGACGCCATGGAATTTGCCTCTACTTTGCCCGTAAAAGGCGCCGAAGGGCGGACATTGAGCTCTGGCTCCCTGATAAGCAGAAGAATCAAGCTCCTCAGATCTCAGTCGCGTGCTGGCACCGGTACTAACACACCGGTCGAGCCCCACGCGATAGTCAGCTCGGATCTGGAAGACTCGGCCACCGAGGACGAAAGCCACGGTGATCGTATCGAATGGAACCAGGCGTATGGCGGCGATATTCTCGCCCCACATCAGATGGCTGATGCTTTGTTTGCAAAGCTCAAACCAATCACCTCGAATGAAGACGCATTCGGTGGCACTTCGAAGAAGCATAGTTCAATACCCCCGGCTGCCTCGAGCAATTTGTCTGATTTCATCAGAGAACTGCGCGACGGATACAGGCAGCAGTACAATTCTAACTCCTCGTCGCTGAAGTTGCTCACACGGAGATTGCCTGAGACTAGAATAATCAGGGATCCTTCTTCACCCATAATTCGCATAAAGAACTGTGTTCTACTTGTAGTGCACAGCTGGAGTAAGAGTTCATGCGGCGGTAGGGTCCTATTTTCCACATATCTACCAGCCGCCCGCAACCTCGATGACGACAGTAACTCCATCATACAAGAGAGTGAGGAGGACGGCGACAGTTGCGAAGATGACGAAAAACTGCAGAGGTTTGACCTTGTTGACAGCGAATACGGTAACGCGATGAATAGAAGGCAAATATTTGAGCAGTTGGAAGGCAACTTGCCTTTCTGGTTCGCAAAGTGTCTGTTCTGCGATAACTCGACAGGCAGTCAGCAACCGAAGCTCAATTTCATCATAGAGCCCTGGAAAGACACAGAGCCACCGACCACACCTACTCAACATCATCATCCGCATCACAGGTTGAAATTCGGCCGAATCAAGTCCAGCGATTCTTTAAATCGTTCTACCGAGCTGCCCAAGATCTCAGATGCCAATGTCAAACTCGTCGCCCCAGGCATGATCAAAGTCAAGAAGATAAAAGTGTACATCGTGGACAGATTTGAGACTAAATCACCAGAAATGAAAGCCAAGCTAGACCCAAGCGAATGGTTGGAGCTACTATGCAAGGGTCAAGTGCTAGACAACGACATGACACTGAGTACGGTAAGAACGCTTTACTGGAAATCCCAGGGTGACATAGTTTTCCAATATAGGAGGAAAATGACCGCACCATCCAACACAACGAGTGAAGAACACCGGTCAAATACAAAGGACATTTAGAACTTACTATAACTCATCATATCATTTATCATTCTACTCACTATTAAGCCTTTAAATATCGTCCTCGGCGACTTTACCGTAAAAAAAAAAACTTGGTGAAAAATAATGAAAAATTTGGGCCTCTAAGATGATCATCTCGTCATTTCATAGTGATACTTGCAACCTAAGCACTTCATCTGTTGTTATAGGATTGGTATTGTGGGGTCATACTTTACCATAGAGCTGTATTATAATGGATCAAGAAAATGAGAGAAATATCTCCAGACTATGGAGAAGTTTTAGGACTGTCAAGGAAATGGTCAGAGATAGAGGATACTTTATCGCCCAGGAGGAGATAGATTTATCTCTCGAAGACTTCAAAGCTAAGTACTGTGACTCGATGGGCAGGCCTCAGAGAAAAATGATGTCTTTTCAATCTAATCCAACCGAGGAATCCATAGCGAAGTTCCCCAACCTGGGGTCATTGTGGGTGGAATTCTGTGATGAACCAACTGTTGGTGTGAAGACCATGAAGACATTTGTCATACACATTCAGGAAAAGAACTTCCAGACAGGTATCTTCGTTTTCCAAAATAACATCACTCCAAGTGCCATGAAACTGGTCCCATCCATTCCCCCTGCTACAATCGAAACATTCCATGAGGCTTCCCTTGTGGTCAACATTACTCACCACGAGCTGGTGCCAAAACACATAAAATTGAGTGACGATGAAAAGAGGGAACTGTTGAAGAGATACAGACTGAAAGAGTCGCAACTACCTAGAATTCAAAGGGCCGACCCAGTAGCACTTTATCTGGGGCTGAAGAGAGGTGAGGTGGTAAAGATCATTAGAAACAGTGAAACTGCCGGCCGCTATGCTAGTTATAGAATTTGCATGTGAACCGTTGTAGCTGACCTAAGTGTATTTAATACATGTACATTAAACGAACTTGTCATTATTAACTGCCGCATAGCCTAGCAGCGACAACGGCGTCCGTTTCGCCCTTCCACCACTCTGTGTCTTGCAACTGGACCGTGCGCAGAGGGCTAACCTCTACACCGGCTTTACCAAGAAATGTGGATCCTATAGTAATAATTAGACTGTCAACTAAGTCAGGCCTCAGCAGCAGCTCATTGATGACAGCAGCTCCACCCTCGATCATTACTGAACGTAGCCCAAAAGTTTGATGTAGTTTTTCAAGTAGTATTTGCCAGTCAAACCTCGATGAGCTGTACGGGCAGACTAAATAACTGACATGTTCCTCTCTTTCAAATGGTACTTGAGCCACGACAACGATTGGAGCCTTTCCCTGGTTGTTCAGGAACAATTCTTGCATCTTTGACCCCTCGAATCTCCAGCGCTGTCGTCCATTGAGCACGATTGGTCTTGGAGAGTGCTCGAAGCAGTCCTTTCCGCCGTACTTGCAATTGAGACCCGGATCATCAGCTAGAGCTGTGCCACCGCCAATCAGAATACCTTCATGGTGGTATCTTAAGTAATGAGTCATGGTCTTTGTCTCTAGATGAGATATGGTAGTCCGCAGACCATGGCCCTTAGAGATCCGGGAGTCTAGCGATTGGGCATAAGTTAAGGTAACGAATGGCCTTCTATTGCCATCTTCAGCTGCGCGGGGTAGATAGGGTCCTAAAAACTCTGGTAGGTCTGCTTTCAACGGCAATAATGACATATTGTCTTTTCATTGATCTAGCAAGGATTTTTCATTTTATTCAATTATACTAATACTACTAAGGACACTATATCCAAGAATACTCTGTTTCTTCCTTAGAATTAGTCGCGGTCGCGCTTGAATCAGCAAGATGGGTGTCCTGAGCCCGTGAAGGTTTCCACTTGCGAGCTGAGCTCGGTTTGGGTCCGAGTTTCTCGAATTTTGTTTGATGAGTTGGAATTTCATTCTTGCCAAGGTCTTCGGCGAGAAGAGATTTCAGTTTGTTGGCCTCATACTCTTCTATCTCCATCTGTTTAGCAATCATGGCGTCCCGGCGACGTTGCTGCCTCAATTCTTGTCGTTTGAGCCATTGCTCCTTTTCATGTTCGGGATCAATAGAGTCGTTGTCATCTAACATAATAGCTTGTTGCACAATATCATTGTTCGTGGTGTAGTTGTTCTTCGTTTGTAGCTGGAGCTCCTCTCGAGCCTGAATGGCTTGATTCTCAAGCTGGATTTTCTGGGCTACTGCTTCTTGTTTCTTGATCTGCCGCTCCTGCGATTCACGATCATCTGAGTGCTTTCTCTTGCCACTTCGAAGGAATAAAGGCTTCTGGAACTGCACTACTACCTCGTCTTCACTGCTACTACTGCTGTCAGAGCTCTCAAAACTTTCACTAGGGCCATTTTCCTGTGTATCAGCCTCTCCATGATTGATGGCTCCCTGATAATCCTTATTTCCCTCCTTCAACCTCCCAGAGGTTTCCATTGAACTAAAACTAGTTACATTCTCCGGATTCCCTCCATTTAGTCTCATGGAGTGGCTTCTAATCTAATCTATGAATTCTTGCCTAGTAACAAGATTGATGTGAATAATGAAAGTCTACAAACGCAGTGAACGAAAACAAAACATAAATTTCAAAGAGTAATACTTAATTTGAACAATCAATTCTCTGCCTTAACAGCAACATCGACTACTCTAATAGTTCATAACAATATTCTTGAAAGCCTGGAAGAAACGACCAAAAAAGGATTCGTCAGGCAACGCACTGATGTCCTGTTTATACTCAACAGGAAAAGTGTAATCATGGGAGCTCATATGATTGCACGAATAAGATTCACCGTCCCTTAGGTCCTGATGGTACACATCACCGGAAATGTTGCCAATGAATGCCCTGTCGCCAAATCCACCAATGAAGTAGACGGACTCGACTACAAACTCGAACCATACAGTGTCGTGAACATGAGATTCATCACTCCCGGGCAACCAGTGGCGAGCATCTGGATGCCGAACCAGAAAGTGAGCTGCTAACCGCTTGTTGTCTTCGGAAGACAACTCAAGCTTCTTCAGCTTGCCGAAAAACACACCTCTTGGTTTACCCATAATCCCATCATAATGCAACGTAGGCTTCTCGATAGTCATCGTAACAGTTCCATTCTCATGCCAGTTCTTGTAGGAAGTGCTCATCTTGCTCAATAGCAGAACGGGATCACCGTTGTCGAATAGACCTTCGACGTCTGGACAGGAGTCCGAAGCCACATAGTACTCGGCCATCGAAACAGGAACGTTGTTTGACCTGAGTGAGTTGAAGTGCAATGTCGATTGCAAGTTCACCATCCTTCTAGCTAGAATTGCTGCACGCTTCTCACTGTGGGCCCTCACAGTAGCAAGCAGCGCCAACAGATGCCAGACTAATGCACAATTAACCATCTTCATATTGCCTACTCGATCTCAGTAGCTCTGGATAGACCCTCTACTTTGAAAGCCTTGCAAGGTGAGGTTCCCCTTGAAGCGCATCGTTAATTCATCATGTCTGAGCACCTCATGATAAAAGCACAAATCAAGAGAAGAGACCTCATTTAATAGCTAAGAGTCTGAGATTATGAGATTTCACCTCCAATTCATTCAATTGTTCCTACTTCTGGCTCAATTGGCCTTTGCAAAGGAGGCCCGGAAGCACGTTGATCTAGTGATGTCAATTGACCAATATTACGACACAGTTAATAGGAATGATTCTTACACAATGGTGGAGTACACGACAAGTTGGTGCCATCATTGTAAGCGGTTGAGACCTAATTTTGTAGAATTAATGCAATTGTATGCTGAAGATACAACTAAGCCGTCGGTGGTCTTCCTCGAGGTCAATTGTGAAATATTTGGCTCGACCATTTGCAGCGGGTTCCCAGGGTTTCCAATAATTCATTTGATCCAGCCACGTAGCAAACCACTAGATTTACCAGCTCCAGAAACTTCCCCCTCACTGTGGAAGAAGATCAAGAACTATCTGGTAGTCAAATACAAAGACCCCAGATGGCAACTAGACCCCGAAAGAATCATTGAATACACTGGAGCACGGGATCCAGAGTCAATGAAATCTTTTATAGAGGCCGTTAGAGCCAAGGATAAACTTCTGGGTATGGTAGAAAAGGTCCTAGACTCCGACTACAATTGCAATGCTGAAGAAGAAGGGGAATCGCAGAAAGTTTGCGAGATTGGCAAAGAGTACCTTAAGAAAACTATTTCGAGTGCCACTGATAAGCAGCTGGCTAAGGAAAGGCTGAGGTTGGAGAACATTCTCCAAAAGAATGCCGAAGTTAAGCAAACTTCCGAAGCATACCACGTCATCAAGTTCAAATTACAGCTCTTGAACCGCATGCTGATAGATCACGAAGCTCATGACGAGCTCTAATTGCAACTTATATTGCTAGCCCATCATTCTAAGTAGTTTTTTATTCAGATCACCATGAGTGGTACTTCTGAGCACATCTAACTTTCTCGGGCCATGGCAATTTGGGTTTCTCTGGGACAATCATCCCGTCGACTATATATGGGACGTTGGCCGGTGTGACACGACCCAACCAGATCAGAGTGTTTGGATTCTTCAAGAAAACCTGAACGTTGGCGGCAAATTTGTGACCACCAACATGGTTCACGAAGACCACATTGACACCGCCTGGTCTACGATCAGAGACATCACGATATAACTGCTCCTTTTGCAAGTGTGCTTCAAACGCTTTCTTAAGGTAAGGAGCTACTATACCACATCTCTTATCCCTCTTGGCATGCGAACAAAGAAGCACGAACGATTTCTCGCCAGCCTCTGTCAAGTTAGGGTGATCGTTCAGTAGCTTTGTCCTATCGAGTTTATCGTCCAAAAGCTTGGGGACCAAATCACTTAGAGTCTCATCCACTTTGTCGCTGGTTAGACTTTTGATCCAGAGGAAGTGCGGTAACACCAAAACGTCGTTCTTAGTCCCACGCATCACCTCAATATCCATGATATCTTTAGCTAAAGAAGATACAGCGCACGTCAAAGACTTTCCTTCACGGCTGTGCTTCTCGCACCATTTGTATATCCCATACTGTACACTTTTGCTGTTCTCCAAGCATGCATCGTGCTCCCAGTCTGTTTGTGAGGTAGGAACCACGAAATGAACCCTTGGAGCCTTAGAAGATCCATACAAAGGCGTTTCCTGATCAATCTTCAGCTTTCCAAATGCCCTTTCACCCTCTTCCAACTGACTCTCTTCCTCTCTATCGCATTCTCCGCCACATGCGGACTCGTCGCATATATCTACTACCTCCTCGATGTGCCTCGTGGCCTCTGCATTCACCAGCTCCTTCCTACCGCGGATGAACCCCAGCAAACCCATCTCGTTCTACTCGTATTCTCCTTTGTGGCTACGCCAGTGGTGATGATTCTTGGTGACTTCCAGGTTCCTTTATACAGTTATAACCCATAGAGCTGTAAGGTGTCGTATCTCCGGTTATCGCCGCTACAGAAACAGAGCTCCAATGGACTTCAAGATCATACAAGTTGCCACCAGGGATGAAAGAGAAAAGATGGAAGCTTACTCTCCAAGTTGAACCAAGAAGTGGCCCGGGTTCTGTAAGAGACAGTTCGAATAGCTAAAATACCATGCGAGCAGCTACAAGACCTCGGAAAACGCGAAAAAGGCATATATGAGCTCAATTGCATGTTAGAGACACAGTGGTGCCCTCGTATACGTATTCATGGTGATCCTGGGACCTAGAATGGCCCTCATTATGTTTCTCTGTTGTAGGGCATCACTTGTTACCCGTTTTCTAAACAAGTCATAGGCGAGGCTTGAAGAACCTACATATGAACATCACTATGGCTACTTTACTATCAGGACGGCGATAAAGGTTTGCATGGACTTCTAATCTGTAGCCAAGAGTGTTGGCATGAATGGATCAAATAATTTTCTGAGGAGGGATGGGGCTGGGTTCCAGGATCAGTTTCGGCCTGACAACGGGATGCCAATGGGGAACGGGATGGCATATTCCACCGGTCAGTTCCATGGTGGAAATCCAGCGAACGGGGGAATGAAACACGGTATGATGAGGTACCAGGCTGTTGCATTTTCGAATGGACCCGGAAACCAAGTTACCGACGCGGCAAAACACCAGCAGGGCGTAATACAATACTCATCGGTCCCGATGCCAGGTTCTATGATGACACAGGGGGGACATGCCATGCTGGGATCCTTAAGTGACCCTGCGAGCCCGCAACATACCAAGAAAAGAGTAGCCAGGGCCTGCGATCATTGCAGAAAGAGAAAAATCAAATGCGATCCTATCAATCCCCAGACAAATAAGTGCAGTAACTGTTCAAAATACGGAGCTGAGTGCACATTTAGAGTACGTGAAGATGGAGATAGAAAGAAAAGAGCCATAGAGGGCCTGATGACGACGGGAATAGTACCCGAGGACTTGAATCTCCTGGAGTTTGTGCCGGCTTCAGGAAATGGGAACAATACAGTTGATTACCCAGCAGATAATATCGAAAGGTTTGAGTCTTTGCCATTTGGTCCCAAGCCTTTTGAATCTTCGAAAAAGCCAGACTTGAGTGGTAGAGTCGAAAAACTTGATAGGAAAGTGTCCAACATAGCGAACTCTCTGAAGCAGATGGAATGGATGTTGGAAACGCTGATGAAGAAAAACGAAAAAAAGCCTGATAGTCAACATAGGCCGAAACCCAAACAGTACTCGGCAACGCTGCTGACACCACAGATTATAACGTGGGTGGATAAAAAGTCACATACGTATGGTACTGATAGGTCAATCATCAAGCCGGTGAGAGAACTACTCACAATAATAACCAAGTCTTACTTGCTTCAGATGAAAGCCGTAACCGATTTTTCAGTACCGTTCTTTAAAGATGGGAAGTATTGTTTGCAGCCAATGCCGCCAAGGACTCAATCCAAGCGCATCGTCGAAAGTTTCAGATCGGCTATGCTAGCTTCTACTGCACCAGGAATAATTATGGCAGATTACTACTCGACTTTGGTCGACGAGTATTACACAACAGAGAATCTTTCATATGCCAAGCTTTTACTGTTGAATGTTAGCATTTGCTTTAGTGCCTCAAGAATGGCTGCGATCAATTCCAGTGATTCTTATCGTCTAAGGAAGGACAGATACGACCCTAGTAAAGAGGAGCTCCGCAAGATTGAGCACGATATGTTACTGAACTCCGTTTATTATTACAACAGAGTCTCCATTGGTGGACCCAGTCTAACTGGTGTTCAAGGTTTGTTGCTGTTTAGTGTTTATCTCCAAGAGACTCTGGATACTGAACTGGCTTACGCAACGCTTTCTACTGCCATCAGGTTTGCAATTGATTTGGGTTTAAATGATGTTTCATCCTATGTCAACCTGACCATGGATGAAGAGATCCTGAGAATTGGGCTATGGTGGCTCTGTTGCAATTGTGATACAGTGATCGCCGTTTTACTATCACGCCCCCCTCTAATAAAAAATCAGGACATGGACATGCTCTCAGATGGAAATTACTTTATTTTTGCTAAGAAATTGCTTGATCTCAGAAAACCTGCGCTCAAGGATGAGATACGAAACCTCCGCGATTTGGATAGTTGTTTGAACTACATGGTTGACTTCTGTGAACTTTTGCCTATGTATCTGTCCTATCGTGTGTTAAAACTGGTGAGGCACGAGGCAAATGTTATTGAGAATTGCTTCACAGTGGGAAGTACTTCTGGTTGTTCGTTTGACGAAACTATTGACCGAACGTTAGCATTAAGAGAAGATCTCGAAAACTGGACCAAGACGCTGCACCCAGTAATGCAATTAAACAGCTACAAGAATTACATTTCCTTACTCTATGTCCGAGATGGAATAGATAATCCTGCCTTTACATTTGAGACGGCGTGCTCTCGAGTCCTACGGAGCCACTTTCGTTGCATGCATGTTAGAGTATTGCTCAGTATGTTCGCTGTCGCATTCATTATAGATAATCCTTCCCAGTGTAAAGGATCGCGACATCAAATTATGAAAGTTCATCAATTATTCATAGAAGATGAAATTGATTATTGCATGAGAATGTTGAAACTATTCCAAACTGTGGATTATGAGAGACATCTTTACAACACGCTGTTGTTTTCATTGCTAACAGGCGTCTTTACTCTCATTCTTTACACGGTCAAAAACATCGACGAACTTCCCAAAGCACGAACTACTGAAATAGTTCAGCTTTTATTGATGACGCATACTCATCTCATCGGCGACAATGGCGAATATTTGGTAACACATAACCAAAAATGGAATGCGTCCGTATTCTTTTACACTATACTACTATCTGCAGTTTTGCGACTGTACAATGCTCGTTACTCGCAGAGTAAAGAACTCATCTTCGACCTTAATCTCTACGATAGCATGCTCGAAAGAATCATCAACTATTCTAATAAAATGAAAAACGAATGCATCGACCGTGTGGTTTCTCACATGAAGGAATTTGGCATGCATGATGACATAGATCAAGAACCTTCCGTTGACACAAATACTCCTCTCTTCCCGCTATCGCAGAATTCTGCTCTTGGGTTGAAAAATTCCACTTTAAGATTTTTCAGGTCTTTCAAACCTTTCAAAGTACTACCAAAACCTAGTGAAGGCTACCGTAATTTAGATGAAGAAGCCCATTTTGGGACATCGATATTTCGCACTGAAAACGTATGTTTAACGGAGTATCCGGAATCCTTCAATCCTGACAACTTTGCCCAAGATCTGATGGAGCCCGACCCCATTCTTTCGGCTGTGGACGGTGCTAGTCATAATTACGAGGAATTACAGGAGTCATTCTACCCTTATGCTATGTTCTATGATAGAGACACTAGATTTTCGCACAGACAAGCTAGCCGGCTAGGCCAACCTCAGGACTAAAGTATATCCAACGTGGCAAACATAACAGACCTGACGCATGTACATATAGCATATTCGAGGCATCACGATCAAAGATTATCCCTTAAATATAAGGTATATGATATTGTAAAATAGTATAAAATTATGCCATACAAGTTTTCGTTTACATCATTATACGATCCACCTAAATCTTTGGACCGGTACCTGAGAAACCTGGTACTGCTGAATTCCAAGATTCATTAATGTATCTCTTAGGGTCAGTGTGACCTAGTTCTCTCAACTTGTCAAGATCTTCCTTGCTCAAAGGAACAAACTCGATGTTGGAAGCAATTCTGACGCTGTTGATTGATCTAGGCACAACGGTGTTGCCCTGTCTTATATGGAAAGATGTCAAAACGTCATTAGCGGAGACCCCATACTTCTGAGCCACTTCTTTAATTGGGGGGTAGGAAGTTAGAGGAGCACCATGAGACCCGAAAGGCGAATAGGCAGTAAGCTTAATGTCGTTCTCATGACAAAACTCGTTCAGTTCAAACTGAGGAAGGCGTGGGTGCATCTCGACTTGATTCAAAACAGGCTTGACAGAGGCTTCCTTCAAAACCCTCTTCAAGTATTCGACAGGGAAGTTCGACACCCCGATGGCCCTTACACGGCTATCTTTAGGGTCGGAGTATATACGCTCCATCTGCTTGTATGTCTCCAGCCAGTCACCCTCCTCGTTGAAGTCTGGGCTTCCATCGTCCTTTTCAGGGTTCCTGGCCAGGCCATTGATACCATGAGGATCTTTCCTCTTGTTGTAGCAAAGTGGCCAGTGCTGCAACCACAAGTCGACATAATCGAGACCCAGACTCTTCAAAGACTCTGAGAGAGACTTTTCTGCATCATCCCAAAGGACCGGCCACACCTTAGTGGTGATGAAGAGATCCTCTCTCTTAATAGCACCTTCTTCAATCAGCTCCTTGATAGCTTCGCCAATAAACGGCTCCGAACCGTACGCCCAGGCAGTATCAATATTTCTGTAACCGGCCTTAATAGCGGCCTTAACGGCCTGCTTAGTCTCGGCAATCTTCTCGGGAGGATTGGCAGTCCCTAAACCAAGGGCAGGCATTCTCACGCCATTGTTCAGCAAAAACGAAATTTCAGTACTCTTTGGGTGTAACATGTCTTGATAATAATCAATTGTTCTTCCGATAAACTACCAGTTTCTATTATCCTAAAACTTTCAGGATGATAACCAGGCGGTATTAAGCAGCCTCTTTTTATATGTTTATCGCTTCTAGGAGTTACCTTTCACCCTTGCCGTCCGGAGTTAAAAGGATAATTGCGCTTCCGCAAACGATACGTCAATTAGAATTATAACGGTAAGTCAACTTCTGAATTTACACATTGGCTATGCATCCTTTGTTTGCTCTACCATGTAGTCGTTGCTGGGGGGGTTTTGATAATTTTTCATCGATGGTAATAATTGAAAAAAAGTGTGGCAACAGCTCTTAAAGGCTGCTACTATAACAGCATCTCAGAAACGTATTGCAGATACTTATCATCAGCTTTACGCGACTCTTTGGTGAGAGAACGGAGCAATTCCTGGATCTTTTGTTGAGATTTTTCGTCTGACAGAGTTTCTGGCTTGTCTAGCGACTGCTCTTTGACTTGGCGTACCCAATCCTTGAGGAGTAGTTTTAAAGCTTTACTTCCCCTGGAAAGTTCTTCTGGCGTCAATTTGGCCTTTTTGATCTCTCTGCTGCATTTCTTGAGACTCTCTAGCTCTTCTGCCTTCCTCTTGGCCATCTTGATGATCTTTTGCGGAAACTGCACAACCTCTGCAACATGGATACCGAAGGATTGGTCCGAAATGCCTGGTTCTACCTTGTAAAGCAAAGTGATATCGTCACTATCGTTGTGACTGGACTCGCCCTTTTCTATGTGTGCCACAACATGCATGTTTTGGACATTGGGTAGCCTATCTGATAGAGCCGTGAGCTCATGGAAGTGGGTTGCGAACAGAGCGAAACATCCGATCTTGCCTGCTATGAACTCAGCAATTGCCCATGCCAGCCCAAAACCGTCGTATGTACTAGTACCGCGGCCTAGTTCGTCAACAATAATCAGAGAATTCTTCGTTGCATTCTTTAAGATCGAGGCGGTCTCGAGCATTTCAACCATGAATGTGGAAACACCCTTCAGCTGGGAATCGCCTGCGCCAACTCTGCACAGTATTGCGTCAACCACAGCAATTTCTGCTTCCTCGCAGGGAACAAAGCAGCCGATTTGAGCCATCAGTGATATAACCCCAACTTGTCTGATGTATGTAGACTTACCACCCATGTTGGGACCTGTTATGATCAAGAAGTTCGCAACTTCGTCTTCAAGCAAAACATCGTTGGAAATAAAGGCGACATCATCCTGCATCTCCAAGACCGGGTGCCGTGAGTTTATCAATCGCGTTTTCCTCTTCGTGTCCAGAGCATGCATTGTGGGTCTGATATAGGGAATTGGTGCGTATGAGGAAGCATGGGCAAACGAACATAGAACGTCAAGGTTCGCCAATATTAGTGACAGGCGCTCAAGTACTGGGCTGTATGTCAAAGTTATACTGACAATCTCTCTGACCAGTGTAAACTGTTGTTTCTCGTACTCCTTTTGGAGAACCGCAGTTTCACTAGCTATTTCCTTCAGCTTCTTGGTACTGAAATATATACCAGCTTTCACCGTTGATAACTCGATGTATTCTTTACGTTTACGCAGCTCTTTGGCGTCGTTACGAGTCAGTCTCATACACCAACCGTGGATATGGTGATTTTCCAGCTTTAGCTTCTTCTCAGGATCGAAACCAAGATCTTCCGACGATTCCAAATGTATAGAACTGATTTGGTCCCTCAAAGAATCTAGTTGCTGTCTGATTCGCGCAAGCTCTTCATTGAACTCGACCTTTATCATATATTCATTCGAAGTTTCATAAACATCCAAATCAACCGTCGTCTCGACCATTTCCTCAAAATTGGCCAACGGTCCCATTTGAGACAAGAGCGGATCCAGCCAGACAGCTTTAACCAGATCTTTAACACCATCATGCACCTCTTCTTCATCTACAAAAGACTTCAATAATTGTGCAATCTCTGGGACCTTTTTACAAAATTGGTAGATCTTCAAAACTCCTTCTAGGTTTCCACTATTTATGAGTTTCTTCGTGATTCGACGAACATCTGGAATCGCAGGCAAGTAATCCGTTTGCAACATCTGTCTCAGTTCCAGTTGATCTATTAAATATTCAACGAGTATATGCCTTTTGGTAATTTTCTCCACGTCTGTTAAAGGTTGCTTGATCCACTCATTCAACAATCTGACGCCTGCGTTCGTCTTACAATTGTTCAATAACTGGAAGAGAGATGTTATCTTGCTTCTGTTCGAGCCCAAACCACCGAATGAAGTGTTGCCCCCCGACAAAGAGAACGATTGAGAGTTATTCTGCGGGAAAAGATTTAATGCTTTGATGGCAGAAGCATCCAGCTTAATAAACTCTTCCAAAGAATGCTGCATAACTTCGTATTTGCCAATATGATCCTGGTCGCTTAGCAGCTGTAAATAGTTTAAGAGGGCCCCACAGGCACCAAGTGCCAAATTGGAGTACTTAGATAAGGACAAAGCTAACTCGTCCCCCACAAGTTTGATCAAATCTAGCTCCACATTCTTCTCAGAGAAATCTTGGCTCTTGATCAAAGTAGCGACACAGTTGCAGCGTTCGATCACACCAAGTATTTTTTTCATTTCGCTTGTCAAGTTTTCATTTTTAGATAGGTCTGGCAGCAGGCATTCCCTTACACCTAACTGTATGAGGAAGCTCTCCAAATTTGAGAAAACTTCGTTGTCTATAATATCCAGCATTCCAATTTTGTAATCACTGGTGTCGATAAAAGATACACCAATTACACAGAAGCCCTCTTGCGAATTAAATTGCAACTTAAGGCTAGCCATGACGATTGACGACTCTACCGCAACATTCATGATATCCTGCACCTGTTCGATATTGCCCGGGGAAGCACTTTTTAGAAGCTTCCATGATTTATCGTAAATTTCTACCTTGTAACTGAGATCTAGGAGACATGTCTTTAAAAGAGTGCTAGCAACTTGAGGCGAAACTGTGACGTATTTCGCAGGGCCTTTGAAATCTTTGGCTACCACTGAGTCCACTTTACAGTCTTTCAAAACAGACTGCGTATGGTACACATTATCTGCCACAAAAATCGCATCTTCTCCAATAACGGTATAGTACTCTCCTTTGTCCACTATTCTAATTGTCGTAGAAGGCTTATCCGGAAGGCTTACGAACCTCTTATAGAAGCCACGTTCCTCGGAAATATCAGAAAACTTCAAATCTGGTCTTGTAGATGACATACTCGAGTCGAAAAAGCTCGAATGATCTAGTCAAAAGGATGTTTAAGCCCTATTGAATCGAGTTTCTTCAACACCTTTGAAATGATAGAAAAAAAGGTGACGCGAAGAACCAAAAAACGCGTTAACTGATCATCCTGAAGATATCAACACTAACACCTTTTCAAAGACATTTAAAAAGATTGGTTTATCAAGTCTCAAGATATTCAATATGACCAGCAAAATTCTGGAGATTTTTCCATATTTTTTTTTTAAGACTTTAGGATGTAATTGAGGTAAAATTAGATTGTTTATGATAGTCTATATTATATTTTAGTTTACGCCGGGGGCTGATTTAGTAGCTAGATCAGTGAGTTTCGACTGGTACTTGGCATTCAGTTCCTTCAGCTGACATACTTTTTGTTTACTTTTGGCCAGTGAGGTCTTTTGAGTTTGAATATCTTTGAGAAGACGTTTAACGTACTGCTCCTTCTCTTCAACCTGTTTCCTTAGACCCGATAGCTGACTGCTCAAGAAGTTATTTGAGCGCATGTACGACACATGTTCTGATGCGACCTGGTCCAAAAACATCTGTTTAGCAATGTCGTTATAAAACTTGACGACCAAAGCTTCACGTTCTTTGAAACACTCTTTTAATTCATCGTCTTTCATTTGCACAATGTTGGAACAAAAGTCAGATTCGTTGAGCTTCTTGAGGTAATAGTCAAATTGAGCCAAAGTCTCTTCATTGACAATATTTCTATAGTAGAACATGAGGTGAGACATGAACTGCAGCGATTGACACCTATGACACTCAATGTATTGAAGCTGTCTCTGATACAAATTGTTTTCTTGTCTGAGATCAAGTACTTTACGTCTTTCTCTGTGGAAATTCTCTTGAATTTTGAGGTTTCCGATCTTCAGGATTTCAATAGTATTCTCGTAACGACGCATTTTGTTGCTCGCAACCTCGATACTGTCTCTCATTTCTCTTTCATTTCCGTGTTCCTTGCTAATGGTTCCAGCCAGGTCTGCAAGTCTCGTAGTCGTAATGTTGTGCTTCTCTTGTAACATTTCGTGATCAAAATGTAAGTTTTTAAGCTCTTTCTGTAAGTCCTCAACTTTGGATTTGAGAGAGTTGTTCTCTGATACTATAATGTTCCTGCTATTGATTTCCGCCTCGAGATCTTTCCTGGCCTGAGCAACATCTTTTTCTGCTCTTTCAATTGCCATCCTTTCGCTTGTCTTTGCTTCTTGAAGTTTTCTCTTGTAGCTCTCAATTTCTTCAGATAACATGTCAATCTCCTCAGTTGCTTCTTCAAGATCTTTATCCATTGTGTCGATCTTGTCATTTGAGGCTTTCAAGTCATTTTGCAATTGTACCTGGTGTTCAGTTTTCTTTTGACACTGAGTTTGAACGTCATCCAACTCATTCTTGATTGACTGTAGCGCTTCAGTGGCATCACTTAAGGACTTATGAAGTTTCTCGTTCTCTAATTCCTTTTCATGACAGACTCCTTTCAAACCCCTGAGCTCCTCTTTCTTTAACTCCAGATTCGCCTTGGCTTCTTCTAACCGGACTTGCAGGCTTTTATACTGAGAAGCCTTTTCTTTAGATTCATCCTTCAATCCTGTGAGCTCCGCCCTCGTCGAACACAGATCATTGACCAAGGCTTGATTCTCCTCTTCAAGATGTTCTTGACATTGAACCTCATGTTTGATAAAATTGAGCATTTGCGAGGACACCTCAGAAAGAGTAATGGACGAACATCCATTGGCGTATTGCAATGCATTAGTATTTTTCGTCATCAATCCCAAAGCGCGTTGGAAGTTTTCTAAAGCCGTAGAGGCGTTATCAATCATCGTGGAGTCCTGAGCTACTGGTGCAAAGAGTTTTTGTTTTGCTGGCTCAAAAACATAATTGTAAGGATTCTCTACAGCGTCCCCAGGCGGAGTCAAGGGAGATATTTCGTCTGCTTTTCTATCGGGACTATCTTCTGGAGAAGCCGAAAATACGAGACCGACCCTCTCCTTCAAAGCCTGTGCTCTTTCGATGGAGCTCGACGTACTGCCTGACTCAAGGGACTGATCATTCGACAAGCGCCTATCTGGTGTTGCCGCATTTTTCAAATTGTCAACATCATGTTCGGGGGATGATTCCGATGATAAAGCCTCGAGCTGATCTGCCAATCTAGCCATGTTTTTCTGACGCTTTTCCTCATGCGAGATCATGTCAGCGACCTCCTCATTGGGGAGTCTCAAAGTTTCCAAACCTGGATTTTCTTCAGGACCAACCAAAGTAGCCTTTTCAGCTGGCTGCCGGTGACGGTGAGGGTGCCAGTGCCTCCAAAACTTACTAGTTGTTGGGGTCTCTGGTGCACTCAATTCCTCGCGACCGGAAGAACCAGTGTTTCTCATCTGGTCTCCATCTTCATTTTCACAACTGTTATTTTGCATTCCTGTTTGCAAGTCCGAGTGCTCTTCTTTGCCATGAGTAGAATCTCTCCGAAATAACGCTCTGAAGCCCTTTTTACTACTACCATGCCGCTGAGGCGTCCCTTCAGCAATGGCAGGCTCAGCAGTAGAGACTGACTCTAACTTCACAGGACTCTCACTCGTTGGAGTTTTCTGATGCCTTGACCGAGAGAACCAGCTTCTAAAAGAAGAGTCATGATTATCTGAGTTTTCTTCGTCTGAAGAAGTGACCTCATTATCCTCCCTCACAACATAATCTTCCAGCGTGGGAATTTTTGGACCATCAGATCTAATCTCAACATGTGTTGCTGTTTCTTTGGTTTCCAGAACCACTTCATCAACACCGGAACTAGAGTTTGTAACATCTTTAGACAGGATAGGGTCCATTTCTTACTACTTTACTCTCTAAAAAACAATGATCACTTTTTGAAGAATATGAATCCAGAATGATTCAAATCACAAACCCTTTGTTCAGTATTCCTGATTTTAATCTTTCCGAGGTCCATGTCTTTATTATTTAATTAGCGTCACAAGAGCGGCTTTGTGTCGTTCTAAGAAAACGCACAGGAAGCCGCTCCATCACGAGGAAAGAGTAAATTTGGAAGGTGAACGCCCATAAAGTTAGATAGCTATTAAACTGAATCCTGTGCAGGAAGTTTAGAATTCTTGTGGTATGCGAAGAACTGTGCAAAGATGGCAAAATCCATTAATAGGGTTCCCGTACTGCCGACCAACCAGGATGCGTTCAACAGCAGATATCTGGAATCCAATGAGATAGACAACACAGATATAATAAAAGTAGTATTACCTAAACATGCGAATAGGAAAAATAAGAATGAAATTCCGTCGCATGATTTTCTCTTGAAGTTCAGCAGAATCTGGGGCACACGAGATCCCAGGTAGAGCACAGCACTAACGTAGCCGAAAACTTGAGCCAGGACGTTGAACTCTAGATTTGAGCCGTCAGGTTTGGAGGTGGTTGGGTTGTGACAGTAGGAAATATACCAGGACAAAAACCCTGCTAGTACGACCGAGAACACGATAAATCCGTCGTGCAAATAGTTCTTCCTAACAACTTCTCTTTCTGACTCCAGCAAATCGTCAGCACTTTCGATAATTCCCCCAACATTGTCTCTAGATAATGGAGCTGAGGAGTGTGCGTGCAACAGAGGTTGGTTTTCATTAAAGACATCTTGCAAAACGTTTTCGTTAATCGGATTAGCTGGAGAAAGATGGATGGGATCAATCTTCTCCTCTGGGCCATACCATAAACACTGAACCAAAAGCGCGATATCGGCTACCGTATAGTAAGCGGCCAGAATTATCATTGTAGGCAGTAGGTTTTGCAAAACTGCTCCCAATAGGTTAAAAACGTCTCCTACCAGCCACAGGATAACGAACAATAGAGATAAACCATCCGCAGACTTACGGTAAAAATTCTCGTATATTTGAGGAACAAACACTATAACCCAGCAAGCGATGGATATCGATCCCGCTATTCCGCTTACGGTTTGCGCAGTCCATTCTATAGGTACCAACTGCATTTTCAGCAAACAATTTTCTGCCGTCGAGGAGAGACACTTGATAGTCGGAACTAGACTTCAGACCCTGAATCAACGACTTTTGAGCTTGCCGAGAGCATTGATGACTCCTCGAGTAGAGCAACCTAGCTGAAATTTTCATCGCCTTTGATTGTTACCCGTCCGTATTATTTTCTTGCCAAATGCAGCTCTTCGCGAAGCGTCGAAATACATCAGAGATATGCTGAGAGCGGTGATAGTCAGGCCATTTCCGGATCATCTGGTCAGTTTCGATGGATCATGTAATTGCGACCTTGGGATGCAAGCATAGAGTTTGCAAATATCTTGCATTGAGTTTGTAAATATCTTCTTTTTCTGTGTTTCCTTTTGTAAGTGCTGGAAATGCGGTTGGTCTGCTCCGATAGTGTGGGAATTATAATGTCTGATATTTCGTGTGGGTATGTAGCCGCATTTCACATCTGTTGAACTGAATATGTATCACTCTGCTGCTGGTCGTTTCAATTGTCACTTCCATTACGTTTCCATGAGTTTTGAAGCATCGAATTGGCTCTCTTCTTGTAGAGAACTCTAGCAATGTGATTACCGATGGATGCAGCCTTCGGGTTCTTCAGTAAGGGTTACGAGCCCCACAGCCCCGTCAAGCCGCGCGTCACTGTCCAACGTAGCTGACAAGCTCAATTTGTCCTCCAAACAATAGCTGGCAAAAGGTTTAAGCGATTCTAGATGAAAAGGAGAGCGTTGAAGCATTCCTGTGGATATAATTTCCCTCTAATGATCCGACTAATGCCCATGATCAACCTCGAATAGATAGGAAGGGTACGTATCCACAAGAGAAGCCGCAGCGGCTTCAGGTGCGTAGGTGTTCAGCCGCGCGCTACCAAAGGCTGCATTCATCTACTCCCATTCCATTTTCAGCCACCATTGGTTGTCTGGTAACCTGTAGACGAGGCAGAACAAGGGCCATCTTGGATCAGCAGATAAATCACCTCTGTAGAGTTTCTTGTTCATTGTGAACTATGATCGACAATCTCCTGAATGAAGGGATAAGGCAACACTTCGGTCCAAGAACAGTTTAGTCCATCTATACCGTACTCCAACGTTCAGCCATAAAGAATGGTGTATAATGTGCTTCTGACGAAATTGAACTCGGACTAGCTGTGTCCCAAAAGGCCAAAGTAAATCGTATCTTACATTTGAGAGGGCATCAATATTAGAGAATTACTACTGGTAATACCTCCCCACCATTGGTTGCTTAAGCACAATTGTACCGATTCCGCACGAAATCTTTCCGATGTTCATTCTGAGTCTTCTGTTTAGGAGTGCCTGATTAGAGTTTAAATAATGTGTGGCGTTTGCAAAAAAAGCTTGATACTAGAACACAAGATAGTCAAGTATACACACCATAGTTATCAACAGTTTTGAAAGACCAGCACACTACTTCCCATTTGCAACTGATCAACAATTATTCTTGATAAGATGCTTTATGTTCGAGAAGAAGGGCTATTGGTTTCAACGGCGTCCGAGATTACTTAGAGCAATACTAAACGACCGTCACAGCTTTATGGCGTGATGGAACGGTCCTGGTGGGTGCTCTTGAATTTGGGAGTCGTGCCTTATTAAAATCGATTAAATATAAATCCGCGTCTATAAGTTTGCCAGATCGGTTGGGCTTTCTTCATCAGCGTCATTCTCCGTCTGGTCAGTTTCCGATGCCTGTTCCAATTTTCTTGGGGGTAACACGTACTCTAAAGCTTCCTTCCAGTCGTGGTTGTCGAAATATTTCAACATCAGCTGTATGACATGAGTAGTCGTGAGCACTTTCCTACCTGCCACATTGATATACTCTCCAATTGGCAGCCTTCTGGCGGGTATGCCCAGTTCCTTTGCTTTGTTGTAACACAACAGCTTATGTCTGTTCTTGTCCACGATACCTCCCACAATGTAGGTCATTCCAGGCTCCAAGGAATCTATCTTCTCGTCGGTATCAGCGGTCAGGTATACTAATTTAGATTTGTCGGCCTTTAGGATCGCTTCCTCGTCTGGGGTAAAACTGAAGTTTTTCCATTGCTCGTAGTTGCAGCCCTTCAGTCCCTCATCGAATCGTTCCTTTAATCTTTTGTTGAAAGAGGTCACCACGATGTTTGCCGAATGCTTTTCACGCCTGTTGCTAGAGTAAGCTCTGGTGATCTGGTTCGACGTACTGACAATTTCCTTGTCGTTCATCAAGTCATCGAAGGCACAATCTATGATAATGCTGATGCCAGATTCCTTCTGGTTTACATTGACCTTTGGAGGACGTTTAAGTTCCTCAGGAATCTCTTCCCCGCGCTCTAAATAAGCCTGTATTTTCGCCCTCCTGTTCTCCTTAGCCTTCTTACGTTTCTGCTTCCGTACCTTTGCGTACTCCTCCTGCAAGTCCTTGTACTGCTGCTTTTTCCATACTTTCTTCCACTGCCTCTTCGACATTCCTTTCGGGACCGGAGGCAAGACAGTTGATCTTCTTATGACGATTTCCTCATCGGATGCAGACATTTCAAAAGCCCCAGAAGAACTGTTGGGCCAAATAACAAGTATCTTTAATATTTACAAGTAGTATCTTCGACTTTTTTTTTTTTCACTGCTCATCGCTTGAAATATATCTCGATTCAGAGCCTATTGACACTCAAATAATTAAAATCTTGCCATCAATTGTTCTATCATTTCTGGCTTAAGTGACCCAATTGGTGGTGCAGCAGGGGATACAACAGTTAAGCTTCTAACTAATCGTTACTTTGTATTTCATGATCTCTGATGAGGCGAGAGCTATCATTTCCATCAAGAAACGTATTCTTGCTACGTAAAACATTGATTACGTCCTCTTTAAAGGATCCGAACCAGCTATAATGATGTCGTCAATCATACTTCCCAGCGTTAGTCTCTCAAGTAAACTCTTATTCAAGATCAACGCCCGGCAGGGTTACTTGATGCCCTGGAAGAGACGCGAGGTACAACAGTACTGAACTGCACAAGTTTGGACAATCGAAAGCAGTGATTTGAAGTGTCTAGATATGTCCAAGCCCCAATTGACCCTACAGCTTCCGTGGGTCGAGAAATATCGACCTGAAAAGTTAAAAGACATAGTCGGTAATGAAGAAACAGTGGAAAGATTGGAGCAGATTGCCAAGGATGGTAACATGCCGCACATGATTATCTCAGGGTTGCCTGGTATTGGGAAGACTACTTCGGTCCATTGTCTTGCCCACGAACTCCTTGGAAAGTCGTATTCGCAAGCTGTGTTGGAATTGAATGCCTCAGATGACAGAGGTATCGATGTGGTGAGAAACCAGATAAAGCATTTCGCACAAAAAAAGTGTCATCTGCCACCAGGCAAGCATAAGATTATTATACTGGATGAGGCCGATTCGATGACTGCTGGTGCCCAGCAGGCGTTGAGAAGAACCATGGAGCTCTATTCTAATACCACGAGATTTGCCTTTGCGTGCAACCAGAGCAACAAGATCATCGAACCTTTACAGAGTAGATGTGCCATCCTCCGTTACTCTAAGTTGTCAGACGAACAAGTTCTAAAGAGACTTTTGGAAATCATAAAAGCTGAAGATGTTTCCTACACAAATGATGGGTTAGAGGCTATCATCTTTACGGCAGAGGGTGATATGAGACAGGCCATCAATAACTTACAGAGTACAGTGGCGGGACACGGGCTGGTCAGCGGCGATAACGTCTTTAAGATCGTTGATTCCCCTCATCCGTTAATTGTCAAGAAGATGTTACTCGCAGCTACCCTGGAGGAGTCCATATTGCACTTGAAGCATGACCTTTGGGATAAAGGTTACTCCGCTGTTGATATTGTTACTACATCGTTTCGTGTCACGAAAACTCTATACCAAGTGAAAGAGGCCCAAAGACTAGAGATGATTAAGGAGATAGGTATCACTCACATGAGGATATTAGAAGGTGTCGGTACATATTTACAATTGGCCAGTCTTTTGGCCAGAATACATAGACTGAGGTAGTAAGTTTTTAGTCACTGAGTTGATCTTGTCCCATTATTAAGTGACGCTCGGAGCGGATTGTGTGGAAAAAGGTTCGTTACGATGAAATGTAAAGTCTTCAACCAGACAGCCGTGTTGTGCACCTCGAGAGTCCAATGGAAGCATTGAGTGATGTATTGGGGGCCAATTCTCAGGAATTACTAGATGATAAGGAGAAAGAGACCGAAACGGATTATTTTAGTGCGTACCTGGCAGACTGTCGGGACCAGAGGTTTCAGGCTAACAGTAGTGTTTGGAAAGAGCTAGAGCAATTGAAACAAAAGCACACTAAAGTGCAAAGCACACTGCAAGAGGTCATCCCACCACTACGGACATATATTCAGGAATTCAACCAGCAGCTATCAGATTTTACTAGTGACCTGGGATTTATAAGGAATAAGTCCTCTGAACTGAAATCACTGTTGGAGAATAATTCCACCAAGCTTGCACATGTTAGTCCCCTCGTGAATGATCTTATTATTCCACCCAGAGTAATAAATGATGCTGTGCATGGCAATATAAATCAATCGTGGTTAGATTGCATTGAATTCCTAAAAGATAAACAAGAGATATACGCCAAATACTCGAAATCAAATGAGGTTGCGAAACCTAAGGACTTCGATGAGCTTAGCAAAGTTCTGGAATATATGAGATTAGTCGTGTTAGAGAGATCACGGCGATTCATAATACACCAGATTAAGCTCCTACGCAGCCATCAGCCAGTACCTTCTCAACAAATCCAACAAAAGATGCTACAAGTACCAGAAATCTTTCAGTTTATTGTAAAGAACAATCATTCATTGGCGCTTGAGTTGAGACAAGCCTACGCCTACAGCATGAGATGGTATTACAGGGCATACTTTTCGCGGTATATCAGATCTTTGACGATTTTGCAGTTTAAAGTAATAGATTCACAGTATGCCCTCGGTAATGGGCTGTCGAACACTTCGGTGAACCGGACCAGCGCTTACGGCCTTACCAACTACCTTACCACCAATTACGGCAGGTACGCGGCATCGGTAACAGATGATTCAATACAGGAGTACTTCCAGGTGGACAAGAGGATTTCTCTACTAACGCAGGAAGACAACACTGTTATGGTCTCGCAAATAGCCGAGAACAACACCATGCAGAACTTCATTGAAGTTGGTTTCAAGAACCTTAACCTGGCCATCCTAGACAACTGTAGAGTGGAACTGAACTTTTTAGGAAAGTTTTTTCAGGTTGGCGATAATCAGCAAGAGGTGAAGGGAATTATAGAACAGATTTTCCAGCCCACTTTCACGGAAGCGCTTGAGTACACTAAGCAACTGATACAAAAGACCTATGATATTTTTGGCATCTTAATTAGCATAAGAGTTGTTCAACAGCTACAGTTCGAGGCGCAGAAGCATGATTTAGCTCTAGTTGACGATTTCTTCAATAGCCAGCTTATGTTACTGTGGCCCAAATTCCAGCAATTAGTTGACTTTCAATGTGAAAGCTTGCGCAAAGTTCCCATATCCACAAACGTGGCAAAGATTTACGGAAGTTCCAATCAAAGAGATCCTCTCACGATCCCACATGAATTGACTGTTCAATTCTGCAAATTTTTGACTAGTTTTCTGAAACTGGCAACTACCCACAAAGAGCAGATCGATGAAAGGTCAGAGCCTCTATACAACTCGGTTACGCGATTGAGAAATGATTTCGAAACTGTCATGACTAAATGTAGCAAGAGAGTGAAGTCACCAGAAAGATTTCTCGCGACGAACTACATTTTCCTCTACAACACCATACAGCATCAGCACATACATGAGAGTGACTCAGAAGAGTTACCCATGATTGTGAAAGAAACGGAGGACCACTTTAAAGCTCTGGTCGAGGCTTTTAGTAGAGTCACCTGACTGTCATCATCAGCTCGCTATCGTTTCAAATTCGATGGGGCCAACAGTACCAGATGATCCAGTCGATTATTGTCAAGTTGATCTTAATTTGAGTGAACAGAGGAACGTAATGGTTCCTTATCATAAATATCATGTAACACTCGTGACTTCAAATGTTTTGTGACACTAGAACAATGAGATTCTCTTATTAACATCAGTTGTAACGATATAAAAGTACCTTACCCATGGCCACAACGCTAACGGCCTCTCAGTCGAATGTCGTTGAATACCCTTATATCCCAAAATCGACTCTTAAAGTTATTGCTGGTCCCGGATCTGGTAAGACTTTGACTTTGTTGTACAAAGTTCATCATCTCATCACATCTGGTCAGGTCAAAGCCGATGAGATAGTTATTCTCTCGTTGACCAACAAGGCTGTAGACAGCGTGATCGCCAGGCTTTATGGCATTTTCGAAAGTTTGAATGAGGAGCACTCCGAAGAAACCTTAAAGGATATTGTCAGCCAGATAGGCGTTCACACTATCCATGGCCTAGCCAACCGGGTGGTCACTGAAAATGAGGGCCTTATCAGTGTAATTGAGGAGAATGGCTGGAGGGGATTGATGAAATTGGTTTCTGATGACTTTTGGAAGAATAAACGCTCTAAAATTCCGAATACAAGGGATTTCAAGAAGCTATTCGATCAGTATTTGCATCATGGCGATGAAAAGAATGAAGTTATGACTAAAGTGGCCGAAATAATGAAAAACTGCGGTGTGGTTACTAATGATGAACTAATCCTACGCGCGTCAAAGTATATGCAAAAGGACTACACTTTCTCTTCGAGTTCTCAAGATGATAAGTTCACGCTATATCTCCAGAAAAAATGCAAGGTAGTTTTGATTGACGAGTTCCAAGATCTCTATCCGTCATTATTACCATTTCTAAGTGATTTGGGCAAGGGCAAACAGCTAATCATGTTTGGAGATCCTAATCAAAGCATTTACGGATTCCTAGGAAGCAATAAGCAAGTCATGGCAGGTTTGGATAGTATCAAAGGTCACAATTATAAAGTGATGCATTTGCATGATAACTTTAGGTGCACACCAGAGATAATAGCAGCGGCACGCAAGGTAATATGTGCTAATAAAGGCCATAAAGATAGTGATATTGTACTTAAGAGTCCCAGCGGCGTTGAGCCGGTGATGACTGAAATTTTGGATCCTATCGACGAACTTGAATTTTTAACAGAACAGATCTGCCAACTGGTGTGCGGTACAGCCAAACTAGGCGACATAGCAATCTTGGTGAGAACAAACGCTCAGATGGAAATAATTGCAGACTATCTCAAAGCCTACGGAATTACCTCGCATAAACTAACAGCGCAACCCGACTGGCTTATTGATGTCAGGATACAGTTCTTGCTGGATATTATGAGAGCGGTCACTTTGGTCTACCGGGAGGAAGAAGATCCACAAAATGACAGCAAAGCGCTGGATGAGCCGTGGAAGACCGACTTCAGTATAATTATAACGCTCAGTGCTTTGAGAGGGGTAGGAAATCTATCCATTCAAACACTGTATAATACTTGCCGACGCCAGAGGTTTTCACTATGGAAGTATATCTCAACAATACCGAAGACTCATTGGCCTAGCACAGTGACAAACAAAAAGAAGATAGAGTTTTACGCGGCGGAGGTCAAACACCTTATTAATGATGGCGGACTCATTGAGATAGCAGACCCCATGCTGCTGCTCAAAGAAGTTTGCAATTTGGCTCATCGGCTTGACTGTCAAATAGTCCAACCAAAGAGCACGAACGAAGCACTCCAACTACAACACAACTTGGAAGAAATGCTTAAAGTATTGAAGGCTTCTTCACAAACCAGACCTGAGAACGTTTCACTGATCGAATGGTTCTTACAGACTTATTTTGAGCTGAGCATGGCACATCATCATGAACCATCAACTCTTAACATGAGCAGTAGACAAAATGCCGTCAAACTATCCACTATTCACTCATCTAAAGGATTAGAGTTCCCAATAGTCTTCCTAATGGGTGGACTCAGCTCATACCATACATTTAACCAGATAGAAGATAACGTTCTCTACGTTGGAATGACTCGTGCCAGAAATATGCTTTACCTGAATAACGTCAGACACCCAAGGTTGAATGTCAAATCTAAAAAGTTCAGTATAATTCAAGATGCAAAATTCTGGACTTATTATAATGCGGATCTCAAGAGGCAGGTAGGAACCTCTACATTATCAGCCGGCAAGAAGTATGCTTTAATGCAACAAAAATACGGATTGCGTTCGTGTCAGCGATCCTACGCAACCCTGTGTCGCAAAATGCTAATTAGAGTACTCCGATGACTTTTGAACATGATAGAGGTGGCTGGCTAAGTAAAACCCTCTGGAACGCCTTTCGCAGGTCTCTGTTGTAGATCAAGGTATATACCTCCGTTTTTAAACCCAAACCATTGGAAATGTGGATCAGGTTCGTCCTCGTTACCGCTTCCCAGAGGATTTTGCAGTTCTTGGATAACTTTATAAGCATCAACGTCAGAATAAGGAACGCCATTCTTTGGATCAAAATACTGGCATTCTTTGTTTGTTATGAAACATTTCTTACGGACGCCATTTGGGAATAGAACCCCGCTTGGTGCGGGAGTTTTAATCTCAACCTCTAGCTCTTTACCGGTGTTCAACCCAACATCGTAAATAACCTTCTTTCCGTACTCACCAAATGCCGGAAAACTACCCAAGAAAGATAAATCTGGCACAATGGGGGACTTGTCATCGGAGCCAGGCAATGTTTCTGGTGTAACAATTTTGCATATATTAACAACTTCCGCTGTTCTTTGGTTATTGTTTCGAGACCATTGAGAGCCAAAGAGTTCGTCACGAATATCGGACTTATAGTCTCCTCCATACTTATAAAGAGTCACAAAGTTTTTGGACACTTCTTGAGATGGACCTTGGTAAGTGAGCTCGGGTTCGCTTTCAGTATCGTCGGTTAGCTCCGGGGTCTCCGGAAAACTTCGATTCGATTGGTCTTGAGCTTTTTCCTCCGTTGTGAAATTTTCTTGGACAACAGTTGCATCTACTTGAGGATGCTCCGCGAACGTTACCTTTTTAGCTTCATTTGAGTGCTTGATGTTCTCGGTCGTATTATTATCATGTGCCCCAATCTGTGCATCATCGATTAAATCTGCTTGAGCTGATGCCTCAGCGTTGCCTTCACTTGACATTTCCGGGGCGTTTTGTGTTTGAGTTTGAGCCTCGACTTCCTTTCTCTCTGCGGTCATCGCTTTCACCAGATGCATATTCTTATGATCGACCTCGCCATCCTCATGAAGAGACTGGAGAGATATCACGCCCTTGTGTTCCAATTCTGGTCCTTCCTCAATCACGCTCCCGTTTTCAGGCTCTGGAATAATAACATCTCCCGGCTTTTTAGCCCCTTCATTGTACGATGGCACTGACTCGTTCAAGCTTCCTGCGTCCTTTCCTTCGGGAGCAATTGTTACCTCGTGTTCTGGCCTCCTTTCGGTCGTAGCTACCGCATTCAAAGACTTGCCTTCATCGGTTTGACCTTCGGTCATTTTTGGATCAGCATCACTACTAACAGTCTCTTTTCTGTCATTTGGTTCGTTTTTCTGGACACTCTTGCCTTTGCCATCTTTATCACCAGAGGCTAGAATCTGCTTCTTCGACTGCCTTCGTGGATACTTTTTCCTCCTCTTGTCGCGCTTCTTTAATTGTTCGTCCCAGTATGCCCTGTCCTCAACTTCCATTGCAGGAGTTACAATCCAAGATGTCGTTATTTCTTGCAGAATCGTTTCGCCAGTCTTGAATTTCAGTTTCTGTCGTTGTTGCATGGCCATCCTCGACTGTTTCTTGGATATTTCCTGCTCCTTATACTTGTCGAGACTTTGAAGATTAAGTTTCTCCGTTTCCGCCGCTATTCTCAGACGATCCTCTTGCGTCAGAGCAACTTCATTCTCACGTTCTTTGTGTTTCTTGATTCTTTCTTGAATTATCTTACGTTTCTTCTCAGCCAAGGAAAGCTTCTCATAAATTTGAAGCTTGTTCGCAACCACATGCGATCTCTTGGAAGTCCTCCTATCCGATACAAGCAAGCTCTCTGCTTTTAGTAGTTCGTAGGGTGCCTTCTTCTTTGAAGCTTCGGCGGTGACATCGCCTGAGGCAGGCTTTACAGCCTTCTTTTTAAGCACAGGAGGTCTGATTTTTTTCTTCTTCTTACGACGAGCCTTTTCCTGCCTCTGAAGCTCTTTCTCACCATCCTCTTCATCTTGATCAGACTCCTCTTCATCTGATTCACTCAGAAGGAGGTCCTCATCTTCCAATTGCGATGTTGGCTCGCGGTCAACCGTTTCCTCGGGCTCGCTAGTACTTTTCCCACTTTCAAAGTCCTCATCCTCTGCATCTTCCTTGAACAGGAGATCTAACTCATCGTCATTCAAAGAACCCGTCTTCGATTGCATTTCTTCGACCTCCTGCTCTAGCAGCTTCTTCATCCGATTACCAGCATTGGAACGACGCTGTCTAGTACTCATGAGGTATTCTTCCTCATGATCATCAGATTCAAGCTCACTCATGGGGGTAGAAGTTCGCTTAATCACTATTTTTTGCTAGCTTGTATGGCTCTGCTCTACTTTAAATCTTCTAGATAATTATAATAGCTCGCTTAGTTTAAGACACTTGAACTAAGCTACAGTACAACTAGCTGACTCAACTATCGAACACTCATTATGATTAAGTGGACAAGCCCTCTGAAAGCCGTTTGGTCAATAAATCGAGCCATTGAGTCTCACAAGTGTGTAAGGGTTGCAACCAGATATAAGAGTACGGCAGCTTCGCAAGATGAAATCCACCATTTCCAGGAGCTTGCTCCCTCCTGGTGGGACGTCCATGGGTCTCAAAGAATTCTCCATCTTATGAATAACTGCAGAATGGACTTTATACAGCGGATTTTACGCCAGGGCGTTAAGATAACTAATCCAGACACGTATATCCCTGGGTTTAATTACAAGGCATTCTTCCCGGAACATGTCACGCAGAACATAAACCGTGAATTGGACCTCGAAGTGAATTCTAAGATCCAAGCCCAGAAGCTGAAAATCCTGGACATTGGATGCGGCGGTGGTATTCTCTCCGAGTCGCTTGCTAGGCTGCCCTTCGTGGAGCACGTAACTGGCATTGATCTGACAAAGGAAGTCCTTGAAGTGGCACGCAACCATGCATTGCGCGACCCTACTCTTGATGGTAAGTTGGATTATGAGTTGAAGGCACTAGAAGATGTGGAAGCCCAACATGATGTGGTAACCTGCCTCGAGATGCTCGAGCACGTAGACGTCCCTAGCGAAATACTGAGACATGCATGGTTGAAATTGAGACCCAACGGTGTGCTGTTCATTAGCACAATTAACAGGGATTTTATTTCTTGGTTTACCACCATTTTCATGGGCGAACAAGTATTAAAGATCGTTCCGAAGGGTACGCACCATATCGATAAGTATATCAAGGCTACGGAAGTTCTAGACTGGTTTAAGACGCACGAACCTTTTAACCACCAAGTTCTCGCCTCCAGTGGGTTGATGTACCTGCCATTGAAGGGCTGGGTTGAACACGATTGTTCTGATGTCGGAAACTACATCCTTGCGATTAAAAAGTTAGATAAGTAATGAATATACATGACAACTATTGGGCACTTTCTAAGGCCTTATCAGAAGATTCTGACTGTGGCTCTTCGTCCACAAACTGAGGTACAGTGTCGGTAAGATATGAGGGCACCTCAAGTCCTGATCCCTCCATGCCAGACCCCATCAGTTGCTCTTCGGCCAGCGCATCCAGTTCGGCGTCCAATTCACTCTCGTCTATATCTTCGATATCACCAGAGTTCATTGCCAAGACTTGTTGCAACTCTTCTCCCTGTTCGATCAGGTCGATCATCTCGTCTTGCATATCCTGTAGTTTATCCACATTAATCTTCCCATACTGCGCTTTAAGTGCTTTATTCGTCTGTTTTAAAGCATTCACTGTGACCATAGTATTCTTTAAATTATCACTAGTCATCTGGGCCTGGGTCATCGACCAAGCCTGTGAGTCCAACGAATCTCGCATGGACTCCAGCTTTTTCCTCTTGTTCAACAATTTCAAGGCCTGCTGCCTTAGAGGTCTCTGACCAGCAGTTGACCTAGACGAGGAGATTTTCTTCTGTAAACTCTGTAGTTGGAAATTGAGCTGCGAAATTTGTGTATCTAGTTGAGAAACCCTCTCTTGCAATCCCTGTTGCGCCTGGTCCATCGCCTTTCCGGACTCCTGAAGCATTTGCTCATGGCCTTTCTTATTACCATAACCAAAAATCCTGTTCATAGCTACCAAACCACCAAAAAACGGCTATTAGTGAGTTCCCGCACTTCTTGTAGCCGACCTTTGAGGCCTCATTAGTGTCTGGTTCGCTATAAGAAGCTCATAGTTATGAGTTTCACGTGATTTGGTGATCTTGACAACAACAAGCTTCATCAAGGCTTCAAACCTCCTGGTTCTTCCTTTACCACTCCTGATAACTATGAAGATGTCTGAAATGCTAGTAGTAGGGGTTTTGTCGAATTTCAAGCTTCTTTTTAGCGGACTTTGGGGTTGTCTAAAACATGTTGGAGACCGCCATAGGGAGAGCACGCTTGTCAACTTCAAGTAGGTGGTAGATTGTTGTTTAGCCGGTGCTACTAGATATCTGGAGTGTATGCAGCTGTGGAATGTCGCCTGGAGGCTTCAATCGTATTTTTGTAACGTGGCGAACTGGTCATTATAGAGAGTCTGTCTAGCGCCCGGAACATTCTTCAGAGGATTGGAGTCTGGAGAGGTATTTTGAGACTTTTGGCAGTTCCAATTGGCAGTTGAAATTGGCAGTCGTAAAGGCGAAGACTTTCCTTCTCCTCTTTAGCCGCCGAACGGCTTCGTAACAAGATCAAAATACAGTCGCTTGCAAGACACCTAAGTGGAAAGACATACTGGTGTGACCTCGACCAGTCAGAGTGCTGGGTCTTAGACTAGGAGTGGAGGGACTCACTGAACGCCACAAAATCAAAGAAATCTTCATCCTTTCGTTCATAGCAGCCCAAAGTACGTTGCAAATCAGGAACAGCTGGACGACAGCCAAGAACACCTGAATGAGCAGCTGGATTGGGTGCAGCAGATTGTTCTGCCGCCAATTACGTTAGCACAGCGGCTAAGCTACAATTCCTTCCAATTTCTACGATAAATCACAACTGTCAACTCTTTTACAGAATATCAGTCAGTTGAGGGGTAAATCGCAACTTACACAAATTACTGCGAGCAGTTTCTCATGTATCTGGTCGAGCTGTGCTAGATTGTACCATAATGTGCTGATCTAAGGCTCATCGATATTTGAAAAATTTTAGGAAAAGCAGCCTCGAACACTCTGATCAGCACAGAAATTCAAGCAAAAACACCAAAGAGGCCACCGAAATGAGCTCCGATAAGGTGGACAAAATTACTGAAGGTGTGCAGAACATTGATACCAATGCCCCAGGCACTGACAAAAAGGAACAGGTCATCACGCCCTGGGATGTCGAAGGTGCTGTCGATGAGCAAGGTGTTGCCCAGGCTATCGACTACGAAAAACTACTGAAGCAGTTCGGAACCAAGCCAATTACTTCAGAGACCTTGGAGAGATTTCAACAAGTGACAGGGCACACGCCTCACCATTTCCTGCGTAAAGGGCTATTCTACAGTGAGCGTGATCTAAACAAGATCCTTGACCTGTACGAACAAGGTAAGCCTTTTTTCCTGTACACTGGTAGAGGTCCTTCGAGTGACTCTGTTCATTTGGGCCATATGGTCCCATTTGTCTTTACTAAATGGTTGCAGGACGTTTTCGATGTCCCTCTTGTGATTGAGTTAACAGATGACGAAAAGTTCCTGTTCAAGCCAAAGTTGACCATCAATGATGTCAAGAAATATGCAGCCGAGAATGCCAAGGATATTATTGCCGTTGGTTTCAAGCCAGAGAACACGTTCATTTTTTCAGACTTGGAGTACATGGGCGGTGGTTTCTACGAAACTGTCGTTCGTGTTTCTAGACAGATCACTGGCTCGACAGCCAAGGCAGTTTTTGGCTTCACTGATTCCGATTGCATAGGTAAGTTCCATTTTGCTTCTATCCAAATCGCATCTGCTTTCCCAAGTTCTTTCCCCGATGTGTTGGGGCTGCCAGACAAAGCACCATGCCTAATTCCATGTGCCATTGACCAAGATCCATATTTCAGAGTTTGCAGAGACGTTGCAGACAAGCTAAAGTACTCAAAACCCGCATTGATCCACTCAAAGTTCTTCCCAGCTCTACAAGGCTCGACAACAAAGATGTCTGCTTCGGACGAGACTAGTTCAATCTTTATGACTGATACGCCAAAGCAGATTCAAAAGAAGATCAACAAATACGCTTTCAGTGGTGGTCAAGTTTCTATTGAGTTGCACAAAAAGTTGGGTGGTAACCCCGATGTCGATGTGGCATATCAGTATATGTCTTTCTTCAAAGATGACGACGAGTTGTTAGCTGATCTTGCGCAAAAATACAGAACCGGTGAGTTGTTGTCCGGTGAGATGAAAAAGGCTTGTATCGAGGTCCTACAAGAGTTTGTCAAGAAGTTCCAAGAGAACAGAGCCAAGGTAGACGACACTACCTTGGAGCAATTCATGAAGCCACACAAACTTGTCTGGGGTCAAAAAGAAAGACTTGTCCCAGTCAAACCAAAAGAGCCAAAGGCCAAGAAATAGATAATGATACATTTTATGTACTATACCAACTTTTTTCTATTTGAAACAAACGTTCATCAGCATCATCACTGTATCTACTGTTTCTTCTCTAGATACTCAACAAGTTGCTCAATCGTAATGAGCGGAATATTGTGCTCCTTACCGAACTTCGCACAGTCATCCAACCTCATCATAGAGCCGTCGCGGTCGTTCACCAATTCGCAGATCACGCCGACTGGTGGTAGACCACTTAACCTACTAAGGTCGACAGCTGCTTCTGTGTGACCCCTCCTTTTTAGCACACCACCTTCGCTAGCCCTCAAAGGACAAACATGTCCTGGTTTCAGGAAATCAGTAGCCTTTGCGCTAGGGCTGGCTAGCTCCTTGCACGTAAGAGCTCGATCGTGCGCAGAAATCCCAGTCGTGGTTCCCTCAGCCACATCTACTGTAATAGTGTACGCAGTTCCATGTCTGTCATCCGCATTGGAAGCACATTTGACGCTTTCTCTTAAGAGCGGAAGATCAAGCTTATCGGCGACCTCATTGGACATTGGTGCGCAAACATATCCGGAAGAATGACGCACCAAGAATGCCATTTGTTCTGTTGTCACATTGGCTGCAGCACAGATCAAATCACCCTCGTTCTCACGGCTCTCATCGTCCATCACAATAAGGAACCCGTTCTTCTGGAAATGCTTAATTGCCTCTTCAATGGGCAAAAAAGAACTTTCTGTCATAGTATTTTACTTGGGGTATGATCGAGTGGTAATTGATCCAACTTTGGAGCTAAATGGTAATAGATTCCAGCTTTCAAAGCACTAAATATCCCAACTGATCAATTTGAGCATCGATTGACGCTCGTAAATCTGACAAATTTCAGTCATCAACAGACGAACGGAGATAATATCACCGAGGTTGAGCATCACGTGAAGTGACACTTCCTATGACAGATGGGCGAGACGGGCTTAGCTAGCCCTTGGGAGCCTGTAGAATCGAATCTCCTGATGATTGGAACCAAGTGCCAGCAGCCTGTTTCCTTTCCCCTGCTTGAATGTCTTAAAACATGTAAAAATGTCGCATAATGGGTCCTGGACTAGAAGTTTGTGGATAATCTTGGGTGGAGACTCACACTCCCAGTGCCGGACCAAAGTCTTGCTGTTGATAACCGGATGGTAGTTCCACTTTAGTATGTTGAAGCTGTCCCAGGTGAGAATACCGCACACTTGTGACTCTTCGTCTAACCATTGGGCATCGACAACTGGGGAACCGAGGTCGATTGTGGCTACGTGGGCATTTTGAGAAGGATCCCACAACTTGCAGGTCCAATCTAGTGAGCTTGACATGAGTAGACCGTCTTTGTTGTGGGTCAAGGATATGACGTGGCCGGAATGGAACATGTGGGCACTTTCGTCGTCTAGCATGGAACCCTTGGTGATGGGCATGAAACCATTGTTGTCGAGGTGAACTTTCAAGGTCTTAGCAACAACAGCATCAAGAAAGAGTTTGTATATGCCACCTTCCTCGGTGCCGACGTAAATACAATTCGGATCGGCAGGTGATATTGAAATTGCCGTAATGGCCAGTCTGTCATAGAGGGCGACTTTGGAGAGGTAGTTGGTAAATAAGCTTGCGGCCAATTGGGCGGGCTCTTGTTTCTGTGCAGCTTCGCTCTCATCTGAGTCTTCACTGAAATCCACCAACTCAGATGGCCTTGGCGGCACCACTCGGATATCGGCCAGCGGTTGTTTATTGGAGGCGCTATCGGCATAGATTGACAGATCCAGTGTGCGGAACTCATTCAAAACGCCGTTAGTGCCAACGGCAATGAATCGCTCGTAACCTATGGGAACATCTGTATATTCTTCCACAGCATGAATCGGGCAAAAGAACACGTTCTTGGAAATGATATTCCGCTCAATTCTCTTGGACAATGTATCATCTGCCACACACCTCAGCTCGTATAGCATAGTTTTGCCCGTCTGTGAAGTGATCAAGATTGTCGTAACGTTGGAATCCACGTATTTTCGTAGAAATAATGCCTCTGTCAATATCTGGCCTCGAAAGTCAACTCTGTCGACCAGCTGATCCGTGTCCCACCTAAAGACTATAACGTGGGACCACGGTATCAGTAAGATGTTGAAGTTATCCTCGGGAACCGATTGGAAGACTGCAATAAATAAGTCTTCGTGATAATCCAACGACACGCATTTTAGCTTAGTTCCTGATGGAGGATCAATATCCAAGCACCATTTGTCAATAAAGTGTATTTTGGAGCTCGATTCAGAGTTCTGTGACCTCTTTTTTTCGGGAAAAGTGCCTGTAAGTACCTCTTGTAATGAGAAGCTTTTAGATCTTATTGAGTTATGTTGACTCTCAACCACAAGTTTGCTCAACGGGACGACTAACTTGTCGCCTTTTAAAATTTTGGATGCAGCATCTTTCCTCCCCTCTTCAGTAGCACCTAAAACATCTTGTTGTACCTTCGGACTTTGTATATCTTCAACTACCAAAGCCGATGTCTGGATAGCCCTGTCATATGTTATAACTTCATTTTGAGATCCAGGTAAAGAATTGTCATTATCTTGTCTCACTAAATCATTGACTTGAGCCGAGATAGACTCCTTGGAATCCGCCACCCTGGTCCGAAGCTCATTTTCCTTCCGTATTGCTTGAAGTACATGTTCAATAATCGATTCGCTTGGATCAACACTTCTTCTCTCTCGTAACTCCTTGAGCTGCTTCCTTTTCAATTCAAGCTCATTGAGCCTTTCCATTTGCCATCAACAACGCCAGATAAGCTGGCTCCTCGAAAGCCTCTCCTTCTCTGCAGCACCGACCTCATCGCGATTGAAAGTATTAACTACTTATAGACTTCACGCGTTAATAAGACTAGCAAACAAAGCTTAAAAGTGGCTCACAGGAGGTTATGGACATTAGCATTGATGATATTCTAGCTGAACTAGACAGGGATACCACAGCTGTCGATCAGTCTGATCCAAGCTCCCATTTACCGATTCCCAGTGATGGGAACACTACTATGATGAACTCATCGTTCGACCCCAGCGGCACCAATGGGAAAAGACTACATGACGAAATTACACCCCAGAAGGACTACGAACGTCTAATGACACTTTGGAGGAACGAGAGGTGTGCCCCCGAGCTGCTGCCCTATCCAACACTACTGCTAAGCCGCATATTGCGGCGTGTCCAAGATCAAATGGAGAACATCGAGAACATATCAATGGGATTCTACGAAGACGTCTCTGAAGATCCCAGTGCCCGCGATTCAAAGTACGATAAGACCAATGACAAGCTACCTTTACTGTGTATGGAAGCAGAACTTGAGAGAGTGAAATTCCTGGTAAGAAGCTACTTAAGATGCCGACTGAGTAAGATTGACAAGTTCATGCTGTACCTCAAGCAACTGGAGGATGATGAAAACACCATATCACCATTAAATGAGCTACTTTCTGAGCAAGAGCATGTATATCATAGCAGACACTTCGAAATTCTGCTGAAACTTTTAAACACTTCCATCCTCAAGCATATGCCGCCTGAACTGCAGGCAATTAATGACACAGATGGAAGTGTTAGCATGATTGATGAGCCCGAGTGGAACAAGTTCGTCTTTATTTATGTGAAAGAGCCATCTCCCGGCCTGGAATTCGACACCCACCCATTACTCGAGAAGAACGAGTTCGGCAGACCTTGCTACACTGTCACCATTCAAGAACTCAACGAAGATGTAGAGCTTAACATCGGGGGAATATATGTCATGCGATATGCGGTCATCAGAGATCTGCTACGAGACGATAAAGTGGAACTGATATGAACTAAACAACCGTGAGTGATGATGATGCTTATTCGAAGCGCTTTAAAGCTGCAAATTTTACGTCAAGTTCCTAGTACGCTCTTATATTCTTCAGGACTTGAGTATTGATGAACAGCAAGACCTCGATTTCTCGGCTAAGTAAACATTCAAGAGATAATTAATGTAAAAGCTGTGAAGTGATTGAGCAATTGGTTAATTGCTAGCACAATTCAGCTGTAATATTTGACTACAACAGGTTTCTATGATGATTTACACGATTTTTTAGACGTTAGACTTCTGAAAGACAGCTCTATGCTGTCTAGGAAGAAACATTCGTATAGATATCTGAAACTGTACCTGCTTGACGGTAAGACTTGAGCAAGAGCACCACATATTGTAACGTTTCTTATAGTTTTCATTGTATGCATTGACGGCTCTCTTGAAAACTCTTACAAAAACTTCACAAAAGGAAGAGCTTCACGATCCTTGTTGACCACGAGGCTCTTAGGTAGACTATTCAGCTCCAGCTGCAAGACTATAATGGTTTTCAACAAGTTGGTATCGTTCCAGTTGGACTATGCCCCCCAATACCATCTTACCAAGTACATCTCGAATAGGACAAAACTGCAATTGGTCCATATCAATCACAAATCGTCACCTTTGGTCCAAGGATACTTTGCCGTAGCCACCGAATGCCCTAATGACTCTGGAGCCCCTCACACTTTGGAACATCTAATATTCATGGGCTCCCAGCAGCATCCATACAAGGGTTTGCTTGATACCGCCGGTAACCTGTGTATGTCATCGACTAACGCCTGGACTGCTACTGATCAGACTGTTTATACTCTAACAAGTGCTGGATGGCAGGGATTCAAACAATTACTGCCTGCGTATTTGGATCACATACTGAATCCTACTATTACTGATGAGGCATGTATGACTGAGGTCTACCACGTAGATCCCGATGATTTGAGTGACAAGGGGGTTGTTTTCAGTGAAATGGATGCAATTGAGTCTCAAAGCTGGTTCGTTACCATGCTGGAGAAGCAAAGGCTTATGTTCCCTGAAGGTAGTGGCTACAGATCTGAGACGGGGGGATTGACACCCAATCTAAGGCAACTTTCGAATGATGAGATAAGAGCTTTCCATAAACAGGCCTATTCAGCTGATAATCTTTGTCTCATCATTAGCGGTAACGTTCCGGAGAAAGAATTGCTGAGTATTGTTCAAGAGTGGGATGATATCCTTCCGGCATTCAAGCCAAAGAACCGCAAGAGACCATTCATTGACAACGAAGCGTCCCAAATTCCCGAAAAATTGGCTCAAGCTGCAGAATCCGTAGTCGAGTTTCCCGAGCTAGATGAAAGTCTTGGTGAGTTACTCTTTTCGTGGATTGGCGAATCTTACCACTCTTATCTGGATGACCTCGCGGTAACGATGATCTTAGAATACCTAACTGAAACTGCTTTGGCCCCCTTCACTAAGCAGCTTATCGAAATTGATGATCCGTATGCAAACTCTGCTGATTACTGGACTGATGATTTCATGAGAACCATAGTCAACTTGGGTATACACAGCGTTCCTACAGAAAGGCTGGACGAGACTAAGAATAAGGTTTTGGAGATTCTAAGTTCGCATGAAATTGACGTGGATAGAATGCGTAAGGTTGTTGACAACTATAAATGGGATTTTGTACTAAGATGTGAGAAGAACGGTGATACCATTCTGTCTCAAGCAGTCATAACTGATTTTATCTATGGGCATGAGGATGGTTCGTCTTTGGAACGATCCTTGAGGGACCTCTCTGATTTTGAACAACTCGAACAGTGGACCCAAAAACATTGGCAAGAACTGTTCCGTTGCATTTTCGTCGATCAAAAGCCTATCATCGTCAAGGGAAGGCCAAGTTCGAAAACATACGGAGAGCTACAGTCTAGCAGGGAGAAACTACTGGAAGAGCGTCGTAGTCGATACAGCGCTCACGATAAAGCTAAACTGCGCCAAGCTTTAGAGAACGCGAAGCAACATAATGACAGACCGATTCCAGACTCCTTACTTAAGCTCTTTACCATTCAAAACCCCAGCAAAAGTGTCGATTTTCTCTCGATAAATAGTGTGACTGCTATCAAAGGTTTTGAATACAATAATAATCAGGACGACGTTACTCGTCGCATCATTAACGCAATGCCGCCGGGGTTTCCCTTGTTTCTACATGTCGAGCATTATCCTTCCGAGTTTGTTGAACTGCATGTTTTGCTCAATACTCATAACATCAAAGATATATCCTTACTGCCTTATTGTCACGTCCTTGAGGAAATCTTTTCTATGCCAATGGAAGTTGAAAAGGGTAAGATCATTCCATATGAGCAAGTGGTTTCGACTTTACAAACTGAGACTGTGGGGTCTGAAGTAACAATGGGAATAGGAGGCGCCGCCACTGATCTTATTGATATTAAAATTGAATGCAAAGCCGGCAACTATGCTAAAGCAGTTGAATGGATTAAGCATTGCCTTTTCGACATGATCTTCGATGAAAAGCGTGTCGCTGTCCTCTTGGATAACTACCTAGCATCTATCGTGGAACTAAAGAGAGAGGGCGATATGATGTTGGAATCTATTACGAGCAGAAAATTGTACACTACAAGATCGTTGAAGAAGTCGCAAGACCCTCTATATGTGGAAAGCATTATCGAACAGATTTTGGAGGACATAGAAAACGGGCATTTCAAGAACAAAATCTTGCCCAGGCTTGAAACCGTGAGAGGCCAATTAAGATCCAATTTTGCAAAGCTAAGCATTCTAGTGTTGGGTGATGTTTCCAAGATTTCTCCAGATATTTTTACTCCTTGGAATTCACTGGTCAAAAAGCTGGAGGACATTCCGGATGATTACGAAGTTAAGGTCCCGCCCGTTCCAAGGCTTTTGGACGCGACTTCTGCGCTGTGCAAAGATCCGAAGGAGAAGGCTTTCATCATCACAACTCCAGCTTCCGAATCTTCCTACCTAAATGTTATCACTTCGATACCGTTTAACATGGACTACCGCCACCCAGATTATGCCATGGTTTCCCTAGCTTCTGAATATTTGCAATGCGTCGAGGGACCACTTTGGAAGGGAATCCGTGGTGCTGGCTTAGCTTACGGAGCAAATATGATAAAACTTCCTGAGGCCAACTGCTGGGGATTTAGTATTTATCGAGGCTCTGACATACCTAAATGTTACCAGGTGACGAAGGAGATAATTGATCAACACGCCTCCGGATCTATAAAGATTGATAAACTCCTCCTTCAGGGGGCAGTTAGTATGATTATTAACAGAATTGCTACTATGGAAAGCAGTTACTCGTCCGCCGCAGTCGCTAACTTCACTGATAATTTCGTTCTCAAAAGAGGCCCAAATTTCAATGAATATCACATCAACAGGCTGTCTCAAGTGACTGAAGAGGCACTGCAAGAAACAATGAGAAAGTACTTCGTTGATCTTTTCAATGTGGATCGTAGCACTGTGTTTGTTAGCTGTCACCCTTCGAAACTGGAGCCTATACAGGAATTTTTGGAAATGGAAGGCTTCACGATTGAAGTTGAGGAACTCGAAGAGGAGTTGGACTCTGAAGAAAGTTCGGGTGAAGACACAGATGAAGAGTCAAAAGGCAGTTAGTTTTTTTAGTGAACGTCCCGCCCCATTGATTCTGAGACATATAAAACTATCTATAGCACTAAGTATCGAGGGCACGATCCTTTTTCGCGGCCTGTTTTCTCGCAGCAGTAAAGGTGAATCAAAATAACCTACGCTCCTCATCAGCTTTGTTAAATGAAAGTCAATGACTACCCTCGCCCCGTTCTAGCATTTTGAACCTTCCTGCCATCGATCCCTTCTGTGGCGAAGTAGGAGGATGAGATGTGTCACGAGAATCCGATAGCCCTAGACCAACTGGCTTGGTAATAGATATTGCCGGTAGACCATTGACCAACCTGGTAGGTAGTGGTACAGGACTGGCATGCCGTTTGGGTGTTTTTTCTTTCGAGTTAACAAAATTCTCAAAGAGACGTCCCGTCTTCTGGGCAGAGCCAGAACCAGTATTCGGTCTATTGTCATGAGAAGATACCAAAACTGGTGTCTTCGGTCCTTTCGACGGAGCAGCATTTAGGGCTGATCGGCTACTGTCAGATGACACTGAAACAGAGCTCAAAACCGGACTTGCTATCGACGCTGCTATAAGAGCTTCATTCCTAGCTTCACCATCTTTTGGTGACCTCCATGAACCTCTATCGTGACCCATTTTAATAGCAGTACTTATTGTCTTAAACCAATTATCAGCACTATTTTTGCTGGCTTTGCAGACAAAGGAGTTGTACGGTGTTTGAATGAGAATGGTTTTCCATCCCGAATTAGCTGCCGGTATGGTGATTTCCTTCAATGATATTCCAGGCTGACATAGATGAATATCGAATGATGGCTGGTAGCTTAGCGCTGCACCAGCGGAGCTTTTTATCTTTTTCACAAGGATCAAGCATCTACCCTGATTGGTTACTAAAAGCATTCTTTTACGAAATGCTTCCCTCGGAACGGGCTCTCCTGTTGCATCTTGCCTGTTACTATTATGGTGGAAGAACTTTCTGAATTTATCAGTGATCGCCAGATTTCCTGTATCATCTTCATTATTTGAATCCAAATGATTCCCTACCGATTCTCTCTCATCTCCCGGAGCCACTGGTAGATCGCCACCTGAAAGTCTATATTCTTTTGATACATTCTCATGATCATAGGAGATCTCTTCATAGAACGATTTCTCAGGCGGAGTTTCTGCCCCGTTATCATTCCTAAAACCTGTCACCTCTCCACCCGCTCTAGCGACCTGCGATAGACGGGTAGTCCTCGACGTTCTGAAGATTTCCGGTTCGGCGATGACGCAGCCGTTAGTTTTGTTCACACGTTTTTCAAGTGAATCATTGCTTGTGATGGCAATATTGATTTCACCGACACCTAGGACGCGTTCTTCGATGTTCTTGAGGTAGTACGACCATATTATGTCAGTTTTGCTCATCGAAGTTGAAGAATGGTTATCATTAGGCACCTTTTTTCTTGAGCTGACGGGCCTCCCAGACGTCGATGAAAGTATAGGTGCGCTCGCAAGCATTGGGTTTCCGGTTTCTCCATTGCTGTTTTGCGAAGTCAAGATAGATGAAGAGCTTCTGTAGGCCGCAGATGACTTTGAGGCAGCATATTGAACGACAGTAGATGAGGTAGAGGCACCGGAATGCGAAGATTGCTCTGTGCTCCTTTTCGTTAAAGCCGCTGAGGCCGCCGAAGCTGCACCACTAGTGATTCTTTTGCCGTGGTTAGTATTTTTCCTGTTTCCGACGGCTTTCCTTGCGTTCTCAAGAATTTGCGCCGTTCTCTCGTCCAAGGCCTTCTTTTGGGAGGAGTTTGATGAGGCCGTTGGGGGTAGTTTCGTCAGGTTACTCGAAAATTGTCCACTGCCAGCATTTTCTGTTGACAGGTTGGAGGTTGACTTTGCATGAGGTTTCATGAGCACTGGCCGCCTTTGTGGCACATTACCTGCGCTCAACGCGGGAATAGGTTGCATTGATCTTGCGCTCACCTTATAAGGCTGAATTTCAGGAGCCGGTTCGTCCCAGACCGACCCATCCTTGAAGTTTTTATCCTTGAAAAAATGATGGCTTTCGATCTGTGGTATAGTTAATCTTTGCGATGGCTGCTTCACAAGAATCCCCTTGACAAGATCTCTCACCACAAGAGGAAATCCTGCTGTAAATGCGTACTGAACCTTCATCACTTTTTGGAACGTTAAGTACTCGTTCGTTGCTTTAAAGGGTGGTTTACCCGCAATCATCTGGAACAAAATGCAGCCAAAGGCCCAAATATCGCATCTGTAGTCGACATAATTATCGTTGAGAAGTTCTGGTGAAACATATTCTGCTGTCCCGACAAATGATTTGGACCTTGTCAATAGGTCAAACTTGTCAGTCGTATCTGGTTCCGGTTCCAGTATCTTGGCGGTACCAAAATCAGTTAGTTTCACTTTATAGTCCTTATCTAACAGAATGTTTTCCGGCTTAATATCTCTATGCACTATACCTTTCGAATGTAAGAAATCGATGGCATCTATGATTTGTGCAGAATAGTAACAGGCGCAATTCTCGCTTAAGGAGCCAAACTTTTTCATGATAGACAGAAAATCGCCATTTGGGGCGTACTCCAGGAGGAAATAAAGGCTTGATTCATCCTGAAATGTGAAATATAGTTTTACTATACCTCGCGAATTGTTCAACCGTTGCAAAGCATTCTTCTCTATATTCACGTATTTGACCTTCTTCTGACGTATCAAGTACTCCTTACTCAACACCTTGACGGCGTATTTTTTGCCGCTTTCTTTGGAGGTCGCTAGCATGACCGTGGAGTAGGAACCGTCCCCCAGCGTTTCTCCGAATTTAAAATCCTTTATGCCCTTTTTGACCACTTGTCTGGTAGTTTTACCTGTATCAGGATTCGTGACTTCACGGACTATCTTTGCCGCTCCCTTCTCCGCCCACTCTTCTTTCTGTTTCCTCAACTGCGGATGCAATTCCATCTCATGATGCTGGCTGAAATAACCCTCGTCCTGGTCACTTGGAGTGCTATCCAGTGAGTAAGAGCTATCCCTATCGTTCCTCAGATCCAAGGCACTAGACCCATCTGTGTCCCTTACCTCTCCGTGCGCTCCTTTACTATGAAGCTGGATAAAATTATCTGTATCCGTCAAAGCCTTTTGCAGGGGCTCTCTATTTGTCCTACCCAGGTTCATCTCAGTTATGTTTCTGTTCGAAGTACTTCGGACTGCCGGTTGAGGCGAGTCCTTCTGTGCTAATCCGTGTGTTCTCGCAAACTGCGAGTTAAGTTGGTATTCATCCGTAGGCAACAAAGGCCTCAGGTCATTGCTTGCTATAGTCATATTTTCAAACAATTTCAATCCAAACTTTCTTTATCCTCATGAATCTATTTCTTCTGATCCATATAGCCGGTAGCCGCCGCTCCTTCTTAATAACACAAATTAGAAGCTTTTGAAGTCGCTTTTTTTTTCACTATGCACTTATAAGGGCTCTAGACCACGCTCACCAAGTCTATGGTTGACCACTCGAGCTTGTAGCTGTTTGAAGTCGTTGAAAGATGGTGTATTCTCTCTTGGCAGGGGCTATTTACCTTGAGTGCTTGACTTTCACCGTCAGGAGCGACATTCTCCCACAACGTAACCTGTGATACTCATCATGAGCCGCTGAGAGGCCCAAATGGACGCTAACAGGCCCATCAATGGTCTTGAGTAGGTCAGGTATGCCTGTAATGCTCCTGATCGCTGTCCCCACAATTCTCTTCCATTTGTTCTTCCTTGTTCAAGCCTTCTACCGCGGTTTCTCTGCGCGCCAGCAAGCCGAATTGTGACATTTCGCTATAATATAGTAGAATAATGTAATAGCATGAAGAATAGTCGCTGGTCCCTGAGGTATCATCGTAATGGTGGCTGGCAGTGATCAAATCTCGAAAATCCAGTCCTGTGCGCGGGAAGAGTTTGCGTCGTATCTCAGTCTGACCGATATACATGAGTATAACAAAAACGTGCCGGAGCCCAGCTGTTGGGACGGCCAGTTGCGGAACAAGACGTCGGACCTGTGTCTCGATACAGATCTGCTGGTTTGGCTTATGGCCATGAACGGAATTCGAAAGGGCTCTGACGAAGAACTGACTACAGAAGAAGAAGTAAGTGTGCCGGCGGACTCGCGGCTGCTGTCGACGCTGTGCAAGAGAGTCAAACGGGGAATGAGACGCAAACGACCGGTTTCCAGGCAGTATTGTGATCAGTGCAGCTGCGCAGTGGATGTCCCATCCTCCCGCTCCAGAATGCAGCCCGCTGCGTCGATTTGTTCGACCGCAACGAGCGAGGACACAGTGGTGCATAACGACATCTTCAAGCACCGTCTGGTCAAGTCAAGATCTACCACTAACATCCTGCGGCTCATAGAAGCTGCGGATTAGATAGCCTATAAACATAATTCGTATAAGAAAGTGTTGATCATTCAACAAATTTCGAGTCAATTCAACAAGCGAAAAAGAAAATTCCGGACACCTTAATGGCTCTCGAGTGTCTGAGATCTGATCTTGTTCTCGAAGGCCAGACGGTTGATCAGTCAACCCTTGCTAGTCAATGTATATAAGACGTAGCCCTTTATGTGCCATCCTTGTGTTTCTCTACATTGTGCGAGAAGTTTTCTAAGATTCAACAATAACAGGACTCATCGCCTTGTATTGTTTGCAGTCACAGGTAAGAAAGGCCAAAGAGGATGTCGGTGAGCTCAACCACAACAGTTAGACAGCGGAGGACAACCCCCAAGGAGTCCCAGGCTGTTCCGGGCTCTGGAAGCGGTATCAAGGGAAAGAAGTTATACAATTACAACGAACTGCCCGAATGGCAACAGGATAACGATAAAATCCTGACGGGTTACGTGCGTGAGACCAAGTCCGTGCTCAGGTGCTTGGACTCGCTCTCGTACTGGAACAACGAGTCGGTCAATATCTACACACATCTAGTCTCCGCGATAGCATATTTCCTCCTATTGCTGTTCTTTACTGATATCCTGCTGATTCCCTCATTTCCATCGACCACGATGACAGACTACATCATGATCAACTTCTACCTGCTAGGAGCTTTCGTGTGCCTCATGTCCAGTAGCTGTTTCCACTGTTTCAAGCAACACTCGCACTCGCAAAGTGACGCCTGGAGTAAAGTCGACTATATGGGCATTATCGGCCTGATCTCCTGCTCGGTGATCTCCCTGCTTTATTACGGGTATTTTGACCATGTTTTCTACTTCAAGCTGTTCTCTGTCATCACCGTCGTGCTAGCAACCGCTTGCAGTGTCTGTGTATTAAGCGACAGGTTCAACACCAAAAACATGCGTCCACTCCGGGCAAGTTTTTTTATCACATTTTCTTTCAGCTCTCTCATTCCCATTGCCACAGGCATGTTCAAGTTTGGCTGGAACGAGGTATTCCACAGAGTGCAGCTAAGGTTTGTCGGCTGGGAAGCATTTTTCTACCTATCGGGCGCTCTTCTTTACGGGTACCGCATCCCTGAGGCTTTGGCACCAGGGAAGTTTGATTTTATAGGCAGCTCGCACCAGCTCTTCCACGTTCTGGTTGTTCTTGGCTCGGTCTGCCATCTTAGAGCTGTCATGGGCTCTTACATGTTTATGCACGCGCATATCAACGCACCAAACATCCTGGCCTTGAAGGGATAAAACAAATACTAGATAACACAAAATAGATCAACATAATAGACAAAATGGTACTGGGAACGCCCTACTGATGGTTCTCTTCGAGTTCATCATCTACTATTAGCCGTCTTGATAGTGAAGCCGGGTAAATTTCAGCCTTAGCTAAGATTATATCAAATCATCGAGCTCTATCACCAAGTGGTGATGTTCAAGAGTGTGTTTACAAGCGTCCCGAAGGTTTATTTATTCCACTATGAGCAGCAACTTAAGGGCATTAAATGCTTACAGACATGGCTTGAGGGCTACCAAGGTCGCTTTCAATGGGGATACAAGAATGCTACTCGCTGCCAGGCAGAAGATGAGAGAGGGTATGATCAACCCTCCTAAACCTGAGTTACCTGTCGATGAACAGATCCAACATTTGGAAGAGGTAGCCAGATTTCTCAGGCAGAACTTGGTGCAAGGTAAGAAATCCGGCTCTGGTGAGAGGTACGCTCTAAACATTCATAAGGACACCGAACTGGGTGATAACGAGTCGATTAAGGAAACCAAAAAAACTCTGGCAGCTCAAGGTGGCGGCTGCTGTGGCGGGGGCAAGGATCTATATAAGTAGATAGCATCGTGTAAAATATTCTGTAGATAGTCGAATTTTTGTTCAGCGGACAACTTTCGTTCAGGACCAACACTCACTTGTAGGTGAGGTACAGGATAGATGAGCCAGAATGGACCTCCGGGAAAGAGAGATGTGCAGATCTCGAAAGCTTTGTCCTATTTACTCCGGCATGGCGCTGTGAAGGAGGGTTTGCCGATTGACAGTAATGGGTTTATACCAGTCGCAGTGCTGTTGCGTCACAACAGGCTGAAATCCCACAAATGCACTCTGGAGGACATCCACAGAATCGTTGAGAACAACGACAAGAAACGGTTTCAAATCATAGAAAGGCGCCTGGAAAACAGCGAACCAGAGGAGATAATTTGTGCCACCCAGGGCCACTCAATCGCAACCATCACGCCAGGCAGCGAGGTTCTGGAAAAAATCTCAGATCCAGCAGAGTTGCCCGACAAGCTTATACACGGCACCAGCATTCCCAACCTTCTACTGATTTTACGCTCGGGATCGATCAAGAAACTGCGCAGAAACCATGTACATCTGTCGCCGGGCGTTTCTGGCAAGGACTCGCAAGTGGTCAGTGGTATGAGAACCTCCAGTAATGTACACATAGAGCTGATTTTAGGAAAGCCATTGCTCGACCAATTGCAGCTCTTTAGGTCCTTGAACAACGTTTATCTGACGCCTGACGATATCGACCTCTCGCTCTTCCAGAAGGTCAAAATTCGCCCGCCAAAACGCAGGGACCGCTCTCCTCATGATCTCGACACCGTTGTTGACGAATTGAATAAACTTAGAATACCATACGAGCTCTCCAGCGAGCGATAGCTGTTTTATAGGCTAGTAACCATACAATTAAATCTTACTCACGTGATTCTCTTACTTAGTATTATATTGACCATTTTCCAACATACTTAACGGACTAAGTGAAAAATTACTAGTATCTGGAAAGGTCATAAACAAGTGATTAGACCCCAAGAGGTTTCAGGATGTTGATTGGACGTTTGGGTAGGGCTTATTACAGTACCGGTGTTACACAGGATTTTTTACAGAGTATTTTAGCTCGAGCTCAGGAGGCCACTGCCAAGAAATCTGCCCCTCCAAAGCCTAGAAAAGTCAACGTTAAGAGGTCTGCGAAGGCGAATAATGCCCCAAACCGTCGTCGTAATGACCAACAGAAAGATTTTGCAAAAGTGTCTCCAAGAGTGAAACCCACTTTCAATCACAGCATTGTCAGCAGACAGCCTCAATTTGAACGTAAAAATGCTGCGAATGCAAAGGCTGCAGTTGCTGGAGAAGAGCTAATTGACGTATTCGAGGAAACTAGCAAATCTGATAACTCGCGCTCGAAGGCCAGGACACCTGTGGTCAGAAGAAAATCTGGGAGGAGTAGAGAAGTGGCTGGGTTAGCAAAAACTGCTAGGAACACGGAAAGAGCCCCAGCTTCTCCGGCTGTGAAGCCTCGCTACGTGCAAGAAGCGTATATCCCACAGGAACCAACAATTCCTTCTCTATTGAAGTATTCACCGGCTCTGCCTAGCACACCTAACTCAAGACTTATCAACTATTCTCTCGTTCTCATGAGGTCTGCAGACTACCCATTATACAGACTCCCCAATTACGGTTTTAAAGAATCGTCCCAGGACTCTCCCAAGAGTGTGACTTACAGTTTGGAAACGCCTTATTTCGGGCAGTATACGGGTTCCGTGCCTCTGACTTTTGAGCGGGAAAAGCTGTACAAAAACTTGACAGTAGAATCAGAGCCCGCAAAGTTTGATTCGATTGTCCTTGGACAGTACCAAGAGTTGAAACCCTTGCAGAAGGGTGACTTTAAGCCAATTGCCAAGCAGGGAAGCAAGGTGCAAGAACTAGTGAGAAACGCTGATGTGGTCAGAAAAAACTTGCAGAAACTCGATATTGACCAGGATAGAAGGCAAACGGTGTATCAAGTATGCTCCGGTTTGAAGCCAATTGCTGAATTAACACGTTGATTTTGACTCCAACGGATAGTATCTATTATTCACACACCTGTACATATATGTTACATTACATTTGAATGCCCAAAATTTATCATTAACCTGTTCATTTTCGATCGAATTTTGCCAAAAGTCTATTGCTTATTAGTATTTCATCCTTCAGTATCGCTTTCCGAAGCTCCAGATCCTTAGCCTCACCATCAAGCCTTTTGAGCACACAGAATAGAAAGTCAAATAATGCGCTCAATGCAAACTCCGGTGGTAAGATCTTTAATACTGAGCGCACAGTTTCTTTGCTCCTAATGAGGTTGAGATTTCTCTGGAGTAGTTTCGCCACCAAGTTTAGTGAGTGTTGAATTTTTTTGAATGATGTATAATGTGCCAGCACTTGTAGTATGTTCTCACTGGTGAGGCAGCGCTCGATGCTTGTGAAATCATTTAGTTCGAGGTATATTGCAAGTAATACCTCTTTGGTCATGAATTGGTTTGCGCTATCGCCATCCGGTAAAAAGAGAAGAGTCAACAAGTTATCCTTATCAAAAGTTTTAGCGATGTCTAATAGAGAAGCTGTCAGTGTATCATCTTTTTCCAATCCATTCACGGCCTCCAATGTCTCGTAGAACCTGAAAAGTTCTTCGCACCTACTGTCACTTCTCAGCTTAATGATGAGGAACTCTTTAGTACTGCACTTGGTATATGTCATATCCTGTCTGTAATCAGAGGCAAATTTTTGAAGTAGTTTCCAAAGTTCTTTCTCTTTGAAGCATTCCTCAATTTTGGCCATGTAATACTCGACAAGGAATTTTTTATCCTGTGCGTTTGCAGGACCCAGTTGTTGAATAAGCAATACTTTCACTGTAGGGTTGTCACTCACACGAGTCATCAGTTCACGAGGGTTCATGCTCAATTGGGATAAGAGGTTAAGAATGCGCGATATCAGGTTCTCATCAACTTCGGATGATGCGCCTATGATATAGAGAATGTCATCCAGTAATACATCCTTGTACGAGGTGGGAAGATTCGTGGCATTTTCATCAATAAATTGTAGTAATCTATTAACTTCTCCTCTGCTCTTCAAGATTTTAATGCATTCCATGAGCTTTCCTGTCCTCTGATTGACCTTCAGGTATAAGTCGAGATTTAAAGTCTTCTGGCTTTCGATTATATGCGCTATCTCTTCCAAGCTGCTCTCCGAGAAGAAAGTGATGTCTATTTCACTAGGATTCTTCTCCAATTCAAGTTTGAAGATACTAACGTCTAACGATTTGGTAATAAGTTCGAGCTCGGCGCTTGCAACTCTCGATCGCGAGAATCGAAATGTATTACTGATCATTCGAAGTGACTGTCGTACGTCGATGCATTTATGAACTAGCTTCAACGATTTGAGTTGTTCGGTCAATTCTTGAAGGCCCTTGTAAATCCATACGTTTCCATATACTTCGAAGTTGAGAATGTACAATAAAACTCTAATATCAACAGTATCAGCGGAAGCGCACCATTCTTTCAAAACTGCTTCCCCAATATCTTCACAATGTAGTAAAAGTAATAAGAGCCGTAAAGTCATTAAGAATTTGTTCTCCAGCCTTCTAAATTTCGGCAGTTCACTTTTAGGTATCTCCTTCAGATATTTTTCTATATTTGAAATGTCAGATTCATTGTATTGCGATAGCTCCAAAATAGGCGAATTCTTTATTAGGACGTGTATCCCAAAATGTCCATAGATGGCGATGGATGATCGTTCCTCATATAATTCCTCGACAGAGACGCGCTCATTGTCGAGCTTGAGCTGATTCTCCTCATGTATGAGGGGAACCATCCTAAGTTTCTCGACAACCCTCTCTTTGACTTCGGGCCTTCTGAAGCCAGAGAAAACTTTTGTCGTTTTTGCTATTCTGAGCGAAGGCTTATCTATCTTTATCTCTTGCACTACTTTGGAATCGTCCCCCAACTGGTAAATAACCACACGAGTATACCCATAATTCACTATAAGATATGGATATTCAATTAAAACCTCTCGAGGATAATTCTCAAGGATAATAGTTCCGTTCACCATATCACCCTCATGATTTACCACAAGAGCCATGGAACTGTCCGAATAGGACTCTCCTCCTGTGGCCACTAAAAATCTGCTATCGCTGAAGTCTGCAATGATAGGCTGCAAAGGAGCGTTTAACTCGCTTACTCTGAAGAGTGGCGTAACTCCTGAAGTTTTAAGGTTTAAAATCTCATAGGAATTTTGCTTAGCAACCGCTAAATGGTGGCCTTGGGCGACTATTGTGGTCACTGAATTGAACTTGTAGCTTCCGGATAACGTCAGTACATTGGTAGAGACCTTATACAGCTTGATCGAATCCTTCTGCGTGGCGTAAAACTTGTAAGAGTTCGAGCTTTCGGAATGGCTTCGAAGTGCTATATCGGTCACCCCTTTCAGCTTTATAGTGTTTGGAACTGGCGCAAACTCCGGCAGTAAGAAAAGTACAAGTTGCTCACCACAGAGTACTAAAGCTCTTTCAATTTTTGGCAACAGTATTATCTTTTTGATCTGAGCTGTGGAGCCCGAATCAAACTGTGTCTGTGAGACTAGCATGTAGTTCCGCGGTTCAATCTCGAAGTAATGCAAAAGATCACCCGATGAGGTCCCCAAATAGATGTTCTCATCAGAAGCTTCGAACTGAACATATTCTAGGTTGCTTGCCAAGTTTTCAATTAAAGGATAACTTTCAAAAGGACCCTTCTGCACTATAATTCCTGCTTCATCGCCATGTAAATTTGGTGAGGGCTCATCCTTAGGTAGCTCCCGTGACAACGACAAACCTTCTTTCTTAATTTCTTCATCTTTCTCGCCATCAACCATCTCAAGCCTTATTAGATATCATAGGGTATTCTTACATGGCTAGTTAAGTTAGCTGCTATTATTCGCACGGCAAGTCGTTGTGAAGCTACTACAATAATGTGGTGTAAGGATGCTCAGGTTTGATAATATACAGTTTTAAGACTAAATACAACTACTTCGATGCTATATCTCCAAAGTTCAGCTAGCGTGCTAGCTTGATCAACAGTTTGGCGCCCTTATTGTCAGCACCAGAGTCATCAACTTGCGGAAGCGCTTTCTTGAGATCTTTCATGAACTGGGTGCCTTCTTTCTTCCCTTTCAGAGCTTCGAAAATTGCGACTAGTGTGAAAGAGCTGTTTGGATTGTTAGCCCATTCTACAATGTTCGAAGAATCAATGATTTCATCATAAAATCTGACAGCAAAATCTGTTCCGAGTCCTTCGACCTTTTGTAGTGGCTCGATCTTCTTTTCTTTGTTGTTCCATTTTCCGCCCTGAATCAGACCTTTCAAGAGTCTTGTTGAGAATGGTCTCTGTATTGGGTGGTCTTCTTCTGCAATGTCACCCTTGAAAATAGTTATGATGTTATCGATGACTTCAGCAAAAATCTTGGTCTCCTTTTCATTCAGCTGCTCGTAGAAGCTATCACTAATTAGAACTTCAGAAACAAACTGGCAACCAAGATTCTCTGTGAGAATGTCTGCACAATTTTCGGAAATGCACTTGATCAACATTGGAGCAAACTTGTTCAACAGCTCACGTCTTCTCTGGGATTCCTCTTTCTTGGAGGTTTCTTTAGACATCTCAATGTATCTCTTTAGATCGGACATAACGTTAGGAGCGAAATACTTACCGTCCAGTCCCACAAGGACGTAAAGCCATGGTCTTCTAGCGTATTTGTCCACTACGAATTCGGCCAGGTGTTCCTTTACGGAAGGACCGAACGATTTGAACATTAGAACAGTGTCATCCACACACAACAGTGCAGTGATAAAGACAATGTTACCGTGCTCGTTTTTTATCAATGACTCCGTGTGGTTCTTGAGGGTTTTGATAATCTGTTTTCTTTCCTTCGCAGACGCCTTCGCAATCAACGTACAAGCAACATCAGCACCTTCAGGCGTGTGAACTAGCTCAGCAAACTGCTCATGTAGTAGTTCAATCATTTCGGAGGTTTCCTTCTCGTTCGATATCTTGACAAATTCTCTCATGGCAGCATGCAAAATTTGAAATCCCGTAGAGCCCTTTTCTACTGACGCAGTTATCGTGCCTAGTAGGTTTCTAGCAATAATGCTTCTCTTCTCAGTACTGCTTTCACAGACTTCTTCAATCGTCAAATCGTTGTGGGTGTCTCTGAATACAGCATACTCGGAACCCCAGAACTCTCTGATCATCTGTTGCTTCTGTTGATGCGATGCATACAGAACGTACAAATCTTCAACAACGTACGCACCTTCACGGTGTCTCATCAGCTTCCTTAGGTTTCCATGTAGTTCATCGATAATGGCTTGTCTAGAGCTCTTGGAGCCATAGTGCAAAAGTTTTACCAGCAAATACTTACCGTAGGCCGATGTAGCAAGCTGATAGAACTTGCCCTTCAGAGAGTCCACGATTTGCTCCCGGCGTTCCTTGTTGGAGTATTTGACTAGCGTCTGGACAACACGAGATGCATCATGCTTTAACACTAGGTCACTGATACAATCTTTCGAAAGACTCCAAATCTCGTTGGACAACTTCTCACGGATCTGCTTAGGAATAGGTGGATTCTTAACACGTAATTTTTCCCACAAAGATTTAATCTGCTGTACTTCGTTACCAGACTTTCTCATCATCTTTCTTTCCTTTAGCAATTTTCTCTGCTCGTCATGATTATTGGAGCCCTTTGCTTCTTTTTCACCATCTTCTGCCTCATCGTCATCTTGTTCCTCACTGTCTTCCTCCGCAGACGAAGAGCCAGCGTCATCAAGCTCATCCAACTCATCTAGATCATCCGAAGACTGGGAGTCTGAGTCTAACTCCTGTTCCTCATGATCACTCTCATCGGAAGATTCTATGGATATTCTAGCCTTCTTAACGACCTTACCGTCGGCTTGCTTTCCATTCGAATGCGAACGCTTGTTAGCGTTCTTCTTATTTTTGACCAATGGAGCCATATTTGAGCACTAAAGATCGAAGATTGAATGCTTCCTTAGGAGTCTAAATTATTATATAGCAGTGTTGAAATTTAGATGCTCATCGAGTATTCAAAAGCGATGAGCATCACCATAAAATTTTCATTAAGCGGCCCGTCACAGAAAACGATTGTTGTAAACTTCAACTATCTAATAATGAACAACCACCAACTCAGACTGTGAGCGACTCTAAATTCGTAAATTCTTCTTGAATGTTATTTAGCTATTGATTTGCTTTTATTATTCATTATTAAACTAGGCCTCTACTATCTCGTGGGTGGGCTCAAATTTGTATTTGCTCATGGAAGCGACCTGCTGCTTCCTCTTCTTGGCGAGCGCTTTGGACTCCTTGATGTTGAATCCGTCCTTCAAAACAGTTTGAACCTCCTCTAGCTCAAGACCCGACAGTTCTGGGTAGCAGAAGTAGCAGAAAACCGTAGACAGACAGGAGAGTCCGGCGAACAACGAAAAGGTACCGGTTGGCGTTATGTTTTGCAACATTGTTAAGAAAGTTGATGCGATCACCAAGGAACCGGCCCAGTTGGTCGCAGTAGCGAGCGAAGTACCAACGCCTCTGACGTTTTGAGGGAAAAGTTCTGATTGTTGCCATGGGACAGTACCAATACCGAGAGCATAAAACGCCGCGAACACGATGATAAAGACGATGATCACAATACCCCATGCACTAAATCCGCCGTTGGCTACTTGTGCCACACTTCCAACAAATTTAACGCCCATGAAGTGGAATGCGATCGCACACATCACAAGTGCAACTGTCATACCAGGAAGCCCGATAAGCAGGATGCATCTACGGCCTATCTTGTCAATGGCAAAGAAAGCAACTAGCGTAAAAATGAAGTTGGTACCGGACACAATGATAGACACAGCAGAGGAGTTGGAGAACCCGACAGTTTCGAAAATTGTACCCGAGAAATACATCAGAGAGTTCCAACCAGTGAACTGTTGAATACCTTGCAGACCACAACCAATAATTAGAGCCCTTAGGTTGGCTGGTTTGGTATGCAGCTCCTTGACCATGTTCCATACCTTAGTGGTAACCTTCTTGCCAGGAACAGACTCATTGAGTTCCACAAGTTCCTTGATCTTCTGATCGATAAGATCATCCGGTGCATCCCTGTAGCTCTTCCTCAGTACCTGAGCAGCCTTCTCTAATTCGCCCTTCATGACGTAGTACCTAGGTGTGTCTGGTAGGAAGATGAAGCAGGTAAACTGAATGACGGTGGGAACCAACGATAGACCAACCAAGATTCTCCAACCGTTATGAACGTGGTCCAGACCAGCACCGCAACCATAAGCAATCAGCTGACCACCGGTCAACCATAGCGAGTTGATCACAGTCAGTCTCCCACGGATCATCTTAGGTGCGATCTCACTGATGAAAAGCGGCGAGATCAACGAACCTATACCGACACCAAACCCCATCACCAAACGTCCGACAGCCATCTGCCAAAAATTGAACGCCGAAGCTTGCAAAACGGCACCTATCAAAAACATCACATTCGAGAACATGATGCAGGCCTTCCTACCGTAAAGGTCGGCAGCAGAACCAGCCACGAGACTGGTTATCAGTGCGCCCAGCGAAGTAGCCGCAGTAATAATCTCCTTGCCACCGTACGTAAGCTCCTTGCCGTCGAGATCCGTTTTGATAGAAATCAAAGCACTCGATATGTAACCTGTGTCGTAACCAAACATAAACCCGGAAATCGAAGCCACCAGCGTCAGCACCAAGATAAACGGAGAAATACCCTGGTTGAACGTTATCATTACAGAGGTGTCGTCCTCGTCATTGACTGGCTTGATGAAAACGGGGTCCTTACTCTCGTCATCGTGGTCCAATTCCTCTTCGAACCGTGCCACAGAAGCAGAATGCGTCAGCGTCATATCCTTGTCCAGAGTTTTCTCATTCTTCTCGAGAAGAACTTTCTCATTATCATCCGTTACCGGCCCATCTGCACTATCCTGTAGTGAAGAAGTTGAGTGTTCCCACACCATTGTCCACTGGTTATATGTAGTAAACTATATGATGTGTACTTAGCTCGATCAAAACAGTCCTCTTAAGAGTGTTCCTTCCAATCTGCCAAGAGTTGCTTGATTTTATACCAAGCGTTCATGAGAATTATCTGGAAACTCACATGCAACTTCGCCGAATTTTTCTCGACCATCCCGTTGAAAAATCCGCACTATCGTTGAGTGTGCGTAAACAGCTGTGCTGTGCCCCCATTAGGAGCGCGTTGGCCGGCGATTTCGGCGAAAAGTATGATTGGGCCCTACAGCTCGTCGTGGTCGAATATGCGGCCCATTGCCTCGTCGATCGCCTGCTCGATGGTCTCTGTAGTGGGGGTTGAGGCAGTTGTCGTAGTCGTCTGTAGGAAGCTTATTGGTGGGGCCGCAATCTTGGCGGCGGAAACGTCCTTGACGAGGCCTATCGTGACTAGAATGCCTTTGAAAAACTTGAAGGTAAGCCACAGTGCTAGTTTCACCGGTAGCTTGAAAATCCGTCTCCATAAAACCCAGGAAACGCACATGCACAGAAAGCCGAGCGCAAAATAGACGTCCCGCTTTTCCTGGTGAGAGGCCTTTTCGAGGGTCTTGACCAGCTGGGACGTCTTGGTGAAAACAGTATCCAGCTGTGTGTACTTGTCGTTGATCTTGGAAAGGGAGCTTGATTGTTCCCTAAGTTCGTCGAGGTTGAGATCGCTTTGTAGAACTGCCGATTGCAGCACCTGGTTGCCTCTAATCAGGTTCGCGCTCAGCTGTTTCGTCTTGGAGAGCAGCTTGTCCTTGGTCGTGCCATCCGCTCTTGGCTGCGGGTGGACGTCGGATCTTAGCTGCTGGTACTGGGTTTCGTAGTTTACTAAGTTATCCTCGATCGATTGGTCTCCCGCTATCTCTTGTAGCTCAATTTTCTTTTGGTGGCCCTCTTTGATCGCGTTTCTCAGTCTATTCTTGTACTCGAACAGCCAGTCGATAGATCTGAGCAGATATTCCACATCCTGTGCCACCTGTGCTCTCTCAGCGTCGGTTTCTTCAAATTCTTCATTCTGCGCGATCTCAAGAGAATCGCAGGCGTCTAGTGAGCTGCTTTTCGTCCACTTTACCTGGAAACCTCTTTGCGCTGTGTTTAAACATACCTGCATCGTTCTGAGCAGGGACTCATACTCCAAAACCATGTCAGCGGCCTGTACTCCAGTGTGGCTTTCCAGATCTGCCGACAGCTCCCCATCATTCAAGGTCTCCAGTTCTTTCAGTAATGCATCTTGGAGAGCAGACACCCGGTCCGCGTAGATTTTAATCACCATGACGTAGAGCTCTTAGACCGATCCTTTCCATCTCTCCATGGCCTTCAAGTCTTAGTAGAAGGCCATGAACTAGTATTATTTCAAAGGCTGATAGCCGGGTAACACCAACTTCACTATAAAACAACGATGGCGGCTAAATTCTTCTGTCAAACGACTACTAGAATAGCCTCTATTTGGCCCGGTTTGGTTCATGTCTTCTTCTACCGAGGTGAAGATACTGGAATTGTCGAGTTTCAAAAAGGAGGAAGATGATTTGTGTAGTTTACCTCCAGAAAACTTCTATCACCATATTGCTGACGAGAAAGTGGCTCGCTCTCAGGACTGTTGCTTCGTTCTATACTGCATGAGTACGGTTCATTTGAATTCAGAAGTTGAAGACCATGGATATCAGCCCTTTGAGCTATTTAAAGATTGTTACAACAGAAACAAGAAGGTTGAGCGGCAATTGCTACTGCAAAGGTACTTTAGTGTTCAAGATGTGAGGAGACCACTAGGCCAGGACTTGGAAGATGTTATGGACGGCAGCACTTTTCTCTCGATGAAAAGTGAGGGAGACACAAGCACCTCAGAAATGTCAGTCTACCCCACGATAATGTTGTTTGGTAAGACTAACGAGTTCCTGAGTACTAAAAAACATATCAAGGCTTATGAACGCAGATTCCAAATGGTGCTAGAGAAGTACAACTCAAAGAAATTGCCACATCTCTATGCTAATTGGCTCAAACTCATGGAGTCATACGTAGAGTTTGCGTTTCGAGATCTAACTATCAAGTGGTGTCAATGGCTGCATTCAATACGAGCTGTGGGCCAGCGGCATAGTGTTAGGACATCTCTGGATAGGTTGCTCCCCAAAATGTGCAATCAGTTTTGGAAAAATCGTTTTCTTTTCCAGCACTCTTTGCGTAGGTCGATTGGTTCTCTAAGCTCGCTTTTGATCAGAAGGGCGTACGGTCTGGCGAAAGGCCCATCAGGAGGGTCAGGGTCTGCTGTCAGTTTTGGTCTTTGGGTTGACTCTGTTAACGGTATTCTGATTTTTGCTAACGGTACAGCGGGACTTAACGGTGATGCCTACGAAACGTCAGTTACTCCAGCGTGCGGCGTTTGCCTCGACGAGCCCTCTCCGCACGTTACTATTAGAAGGCTCATGCTGTTCTTGAACTTTGCTATCATCGAAAGCTTCATTGATGAGGTGCGGTAGAAGTCAATACAAGATTTCATTTCCGGGTCCAACTCTTGCTCTAAACGATCGACTCGTCAGCGCGCGCTGCCGCGACCCTAAACGAAAAATAGCTTCAACTGTGCTCATCTCGATTGCTATATCATCACTAGTAACCTGAAGCTACTCTGGTAGGAATTCCGACCGAAAGCATCATTGGTATAACTGTTAACTATGGTGTCCAAATTAAATCCTAGAACTACCAATGTCGAATTTGGCGGTACGTTTGGCGCATTGGCCATCTCAATAGGCCTACCAGTCTTGACCGTCATTTTAAATCAAATGATTAGACCCGATTATTTCATCAAGGGCTGGTTCTCCAATTTTGAGTTTGCTCAGCTCTGGAATGGAATCAAGTCTACAAGATATTATTTCACAAGGTACGACTTGTGGACTTACTATACTGCGTGGAATGTCGTTCTTGCCATTTTGGATGTCATTCTGCCAGGCAAAAAGATGAACGGTGTGGAATTGAGAGATGGCACCAAATTGCCCTACAAGATCAACGGAGTTGCGTTGTCTGCAGCCCTGCTTCTGGTTCTTGCCGTCAGGTTTCAGCTGACTGAGGGTCAACTACCCGAGTTGCAGTTTCTCTATGACAACCATGTCGACCTGTGCATTATTACCGTCCTATACTCTTTCCTACTGTCCGTCTACGTTTACGTTACGAGTTTCTTCCCACTGCTGCGTAAGAATGGCCACAAGACCAACGAGAGAATCTTGGCGCTGGGCGGTAACACCGGCAATCCAATCTACGACTGGTTTATCGGCAGAGAACTGAACCCAAGACTAGGCCCTCTTGACATCAAGCTTTTCTGCGAGCTAAGACCAGGGATGCTGTTATGGCTGCTGATTAACCTGTCCTGTCTGCATCATCAGTATCTGAAAACAGGGGAAATCAACAACGCTTTACTCGTTGTGAACCTCCTGCAGGGCTTCTACATCTTCGACGGTGTCCTAAACGAAGAAGGCTGCCTGACGATGATGGACATCACCACCGATGGTTTCGGCTACATGCTTGCCTTCGGCGATCTCACCCTCGTCCCCTTCACCTACTCCCTACAAGCTCGCTATCTAAGTGTCTCTCCCATCACTCTCAACAACCAGCAGTTGGCCACCATCTTTGCATTCATGGTAGCAGGCTTCTACATCTTCCACAAGGCGAACAAGCAAAAGTCGCTCTTCAGACAGGGCAAGCTGCCCCACTTGAAAAGCATTGCCACCAAGCGCGGTACCAAGTTGCTCTGCGACGGCTGGTGGGCCAGGTCTCAGCACATCAACTACCTCGGCGACTGGCTGGTCTCCCTGAGCTGGTGTCTGACAACCTGGTTCCAGACCCCGCTGACCTACTACTACTCGCTCTACTTTGCCGCGCTGTTACTGCACCGTCAAGGCAGAGACGAACACAAGTGTCGCGAAAAGTACCAAGAGAGCTGGGAAGAATACGAGAAGAAAGTTCCTTACAAGATTGTTCCCTACATATACTAAATAACAAGTGCAGAAAACAATGCCCGCTGTCTCACGAATCCTGCAAGTCCCTCAAATGCTCTTTGATCAATGTCGGCTGGTACTGCAACAGCAGCTCGCGCACTCTCGGGTAGAATTGCTCCCGCACAAGCGGCTCGAACTCCTTAAAGTCCCGGTACTGCTGCTCGAACTCGCTCTCGTCATGCATAAACTCAGGTATGCTTAGCACGCCCGCAGTCAACTCCTCGCTCGACTCCCCGTCCAGGACCCCTACGGCCATCGAGACCTGCAGATCGAAATAACAGATCGGCTTGCCCTTGCGCTGAGAGACGTTCGAGTCCCCCGTCACATCCGTGATCTTCGTCAGGACAATCCGATGCTTCCCATCGGCAGAAACAACCTCCAAATTCGTCAGTGTACGCTCCAGGTACTCCTTAGTCCAGGGCAACGTGTTCTTGTCCACCCAATGCCAGTTGTTCGGATTCAATACCACCATCTTCTAAAACTTCAATTCTCGATCCCAGAGGCATCAACTACCACTTACAACTGGAATTTTTCATGCCACTTAAGAACGCCTCGAGGCTCCAACAAGCACCGCACGTGATTTTTTCGAGAACCTTCACCTGGGACGCTGGCTGGTCCTGAGCTGCCTGACGGGCGCTGGGAGGTGCCGGACGCCCTCGAGCCACGGGAATTGCAGCTGCTCGACCTGCTGGGCCATCTGATCGCAGAAACTCCGGCTGATCTTGTCGTTGCAGCGCAGCAGCAGCAGCCCGTCCTCGCAGCGCAGCGGCGAGCTGGCCAGCGCCTGGCGGATCGCCTCCAGCGATCCGCTGGGCAGCTGAACCAGCGTGACACGGCACTCGCTCATGTAGCACAGCAGCGGCACCTGCTGGAGCAGCACCGACGACACCCCGGGGTCGCGGTTGCACACGTACAGCACCACCTCGTCCGACCCTTTTTCCAGCACCTCCACGATCCCGTTGTACTCGCTCTCCAGATCCCAGGGCCACTCGCTCACCGGCACGTCCGCCAGCCCCTCGATCCGCGACAGCACCGTGGTATACAGCAGCTCCCACACAAACCGCTGGTCGGCCACCCGCGGCCACAACGCCCGCTCGTTCGTGAACGGGTTGTCCAGCACCGGCCGGTACACCTGCCTTTTTTTCGCCAGTTTCTTGTCCACTTCCTTCAGCGACATGCCCTCTTGGTCACTGGCTCCTTCTCGTCCTCTCACCGCTCAGACCCGTCTGCTTTAGCTGAGCCTGGCTAGGCTCACTAGCATTCTCGAGGCCTCTTAATGGTAAACAACGCAAATTTTTTACCGCGAAAATTCAGCCCGTGTTCGGTGCGTCGTCTAGCTGTTTCAGCTCGAGCATAAACTGGTACCTGGATGGTTCAAGTTGACTAAGTTGAGTTGTGTTCACCACTCTGGAACCAATCAAGCCAATTGGTAAAGCTAGTGGGATCATAATGAGAGTCGGTAATTGCGGACGTTTGGTGATCTTGCTAGCTCTGGCGAAAAAGATCAGCGCGGCGACCTTCAACTTGCAAGGATGTTACGAGGCGTCCAGCGTGCAATCGGCCGGGCTGACGTCCAAGGGAACATACGAGTGGCAGTCTGTGTCGTACTGCCAGGAACAGTGTGGGGATGTAGCGGTGGTAGCGCTGTACCAGGGAAATGAGTGTTATTGCGGGGACTCTGTGGCCGGGGTGGGCTCATTAGAGAGCTCGAGCGGGTGCTCGACAGCGTGCACCGGGTGGCCGTACCAGACGTGCGGTGGGAGTGACGCCATGGACGTTTATGTGAACGTGAAGTACCAGTCGCAGGTAAGCTCGGCGTTGTCGGCGTCGTCTTCGAGCACTAGCTCCAGCGCTGCAAGCTCGAGCTCTTCTGCCAGCTCTTCGTCGTCCTTGACGTCTAGTTCCAGTGCGATCTCGTCCTCGAGCTCTAGCTCGAGCTCGAGTTTTAGCTCCAGTACAAGCCCGAGCTCGAGTTCGTCGTCGAGCACGTCTTCCAGCTCGAGCTCCAGCTCTACTAGTTCCAGTTCCAGTTCCACGAGTTCCTCCACAAGTTCTACAAGTTCTGCAACCACAAGCTCTACAAGTTCCAGCAGCAGTAGTTCAAGCAGCACCAGTTCAAGCTCGAGCGCCAGCTCAAGTCCAAGCCCGACCAGCAGCTCGAGCTCCACGCACTACACGACCCGCATCGTGACGGCGTCTGTGTCCACTGGCGCGAACCAGCAGCAGCAAACGGTGTTCATCACGACGACCTCGATGGTCACGTCTGCCACTTCGTCGTCGGACTCTACTATTAACTCGACGGCCGCGGTGTCGAAGAACAAAAAGTCCGGGCTCAGTGGAGGAGCTATAGCCGGTATAGTCGTCGGAGTGATTGCGGGTGTCGGTGTGCTCGCAGCGATCATAGCCTTCCTCCTCTGGAGACGTCACAAATCCAACGAGAAACTGGACCTCGAACAGACCAAACAATACCAGCCCTACTCGTTCGGTGATGCAGACGCAAACCCCATCATCCTGCCGCCCTCTAGATCTACCTCCAACTGGCGGAAGACCTCCAGAACGGATCTCGGCTCAGAAGCAAACTCCTCCGCCTTCGGGGTACCGACAGGCGGAATCAGCGCCAACAACAGTATAAGCCGAAACTCAAACAAGAACGTCTTCGGCCCGGACGAAAATCCAGTACATCTACAAAATCATCCCTCTACGGTGTTCGAAGAGCCGCCTTCGGTCTACCAGGGCAACCAGCGGTTCAGCACAGGTTCGCTACCGGACATGATGCAAGATAGACAGTTACGAGTGGTCAACCCAGACGACAGCCGAAGCCGACTCGATGAAATAACTAACGAAGGTGACGATGACAATTACGAAGACTACGAAAAATTCATCAGTACGGGTAGCTCACAAGGCTCTGGCAACGATTTGGAGCCCAAGTACTAAATAAAGACTAAAATCAGCATATAGCATTAATTCAATACAATTCTAACTCTATCCTATCGGATCTCCCACTTTCGCGTCGCGCGTCTTGTTGTGGTAAACAGTAAACAGGGGACGCGAAAAATAAAAATAAATGCTTCCAACCAGATTTGAACTGATGATCTCCACATTACTAGTGTGGCGCCTTACCAACTTGGCCATAGAAGCTCTTATTTGTTGAAGAATTGGGCTGAAATCACGGTGTTTGGCCTTTCTTCACAGACATGTGACTTGCGTATCTCTTTGAACTAACTAGTGTCTTAACATCCAATATGCTAAGCTGAAGCTGTGCTTACTCTAAAACAGCCTCTAGTAAGCCGCTTCGACTTCAGAAGAGTGTTTTCCTGTTATCACCATCTACGTTCAGATCTTCGGTTTTGCATCGTGCTTGGTTGGGACTTAGTATACTGAAAAAAGACCTGAGTGATACTCATCAGAACAGCTGAGAAGTGACCAGGGAGTCGTCAATGTTACTGAAATCGATCTGTAGCCCATACAATGGGTTGTTAGGGGCTCGTGCCGTGTTCCAGAGTGTACGCTCGCTCTCAATACTGGGGACCTTAAAGCCCTCAGAGGGCTCGACGAAGGGCTTCAAGAGACTGGGAAGAGGTCCGTCGAGTGGTAAAGGTAAGACATCTGGAAGGGGTCAGAAGGGTCAGAAGGCTCGTGGTAAGGTAAAATCGTGGTTTGAAGGTGGCCAAACGCCGATCTATAAATTGTTCCCAAAGATTGGCTTTACCAACGTGAATGCTAAGCCTTTGAAAGAACTGAGTTTGCAGAGAATTCAGTGGTTCCACGATACTGGGAGGCTGTTTTTGGAACCGGGTGAAGTATTGAACATGAAGAAAATGAAAGATCTGGGGCTGGTTACTGGTCCTATAAGGCACGGGATCAAGCTCCTGGCCAATGGTGGGTCACGTTTCAACCTTCCCATCAAAATTGAAGCATCAAAGGCAACTGAAAATGCGATATCAGCCATTGACAACGCTGGTGGGGAGTTCACCGCTCGTTATTTCAACAGGCTCGGGCTCAGAGCACATCTTGCACCTGAATGGTTTCTGGGGAAAAGAGGAAGATTACCACTGCAGGCCAGACCTACAAGAAGGAAGGATATTGAGTACTATAGTGACGAGTCTAGGCGGGGCTATCTAATCAAAGAGAATGACCAGCTTCTACAGAGCATCCAGGAGGCTAGAGCAAGCGGATCCGCACATACTGCCAGAAAAAGCGCAAGGAAGAACGCCCTTCTTTCGCAACTAGAGGGCTTATCTCCGGAAGCTGATATCCCTGTGAGCATAGACTCCGAGATAATAACTCTAGATCAACTGCAGGAGCAGCAGCGCGCCTAGTATCCTCTGCTTTTATTTAGCTTGTAAATAAAACCCTATTCCGTCAGACCATTCTTTCCTGTAGCACTTGCAAGGCCAGTTGCTTGCGTCTTTCCTCGACAGGATCAGAGACCTTTTTTGCACCTCTTTGCTCGGCAACAGCGTTACTCCTGTCCACTTCATCAGTATGGAAAGGTCGTACTAAATTGAGCTTTACCAAAGCATTGTATGTAATGTCAAAAATGGGCCTTAGTATCGGTTTGACAACATCTGGAAAGAAGTATATTAATTGGAACGTATCGGAAGCATCACCAACCATGTAGGTACCACTTTGAGTGGATGTGTGTTTTTGGAAGTATCTTAGGTAGGTCCAACATGAGAAGAACGTAATCCAAATGGAGAGCAGTTGAGCAAAATGATGGAAGAATACCAATTGGCCAATCGTCAGAGCACACATAACAAAAATGGGTAGCAACTTGAATCTGAAGTTTTTCGAAAAGATCCCCAGGTACTTGATCTTAAAGATGCTGGTTTCGGGGAACAATTGCTTATAGACGATCGGAAAACCGACCAATGCGGTGTAATTCCCATCGATAGGTACATTAGTCTTTACGCCAGGAATTACCAATGACGATAGTAGTGTCACCAGGACTACCAACAGATTTGTGACTGTTCCAATCAGTAGTACGAATTTCAGTATCTCCGCAGAGCTGTCTGCATCGCGCTCAATAAACGACCCACCGATATAGAGATTCAAACCATTGGCAATTATTTTCCAGACGTTCACATCCACCAAGTTGGAGAGTATGATCACATAGGGATATTTGAAGACTTGGTTTGGTACCATTTGTAAAATAGGGCTATAGACAGCATCGAAGCTGATTTCGCTCCCACTGGACAAAGATTCGGCAACCAATTGCGAGTACTGTAGTCGTCTCAGAAAATACAAAACAACGGTCAAAACGGCATATGAGACAGTTAGAAATAGCGTTGCCGAAGGCACCTTGCGCCATTCAAACAACGATTTCGGGGTATGTAACTCAAGGTGTTTCGATTCAAAGCGCATTTTGAGGTTTTCTCCCAGACAAATAAAAGTTTGGCTGCACCCAAACGTGTTGCAATTGCCTTAAGCCAGCCTGCTGATGAGTCCAGCTTTTTACCTGACCTTCATCGGCTTCGAACTTGATATATGTAGGAGCTTTACATCAACAAAAATAAAAAACACTCACGGTGGGGGTCGAACCCACAATCTTCTGATTAGAAGTCAGACGCGTTGCCATTACGCCACGCGAGCTTGTACTTGTTGATAAACGAATTAATTTTTACGTTACATCTTTATCTTTACATCACGCTTATAATCTCTGGAGAGCCAACTCATTTAACTTTCTCCAATAAAGCAAATATTTTCTCCATTGTGCTCAGTCATTCGTTGCCAGCTGTCTCGAGCTTTGTCTGCTTATTTACCGTTGGGTTTAGTCCCTTTTGTTTTTCTTTATTTTGAAAACTTTTGAAAGTCAAACGCTAAAAACAAAATATAAACACGATATGGCAAATATAGAAAGCACCCGATGCTATTTACTCTTGATATACCTTACGTGCTAACATATCATTCAGACGTTGATGATTGATTTTGCTTCTTAGATTCCTCTGAATCAGATTCTCGCGGGAGATCCCACACCAGCCACTCGGGTATGGCTGGGTTTGATTTACCTTCAGCTTGATACTTTTCTCGCAGCTTTTCTCGGAGGAGAAGATTTCTCTTATAGAGCCACTTTAGACGATTTATCGTCTTGAGATAAATCACCAACTCGGACCTTCTTTCACCTCTCTCTAAGCCTGGAACTATCTCCACCAAATCATCGTAAATACCGCGTACAAGCTCCCGCCTCCTTTGTTCTGAGACAACATGATTTCTTCGAACCTGATCATCGGAAAGCTTGTTCTTCTTCGTGACTCTAGACCTTTTCCTGCATTTGACAACCTCGGTTTGGTTTGAAGCAATTAAATCGACTCCATTAACTCCGGGACCATTTCTAGGGTCCATTCGGTTCGTATGGCCAAAACCTCTGGCTAATGAAACGGGTCCCAAATTTGATTGAAAGGCTAAGTTTAACGCTTTTCACTCTCTCGGCTCATGTGAAAAGTTCGCCAAGCTGGTTTACGCGGCGACATAAGGAAAAGATGATATCATGAAGAGGCAAAGAGGCTGCCGAAGCAGCTGTAGTTGTCATTCGAATTTGAATTTAAAGGTATCTTACTTAGTAGGGTTTTATGTTGGTATAAAAATTACTTATTGCCAATATTAAAAAAATCGACCTCGGTGAGGATTGAACTCACGATCTTGCGATTAACAGTCGCACGCCTTAACCAGCTTGGCCACGAAGTCGTATATTGATGTTTTTAATTAAACTGAGAATACATATGACTGGGTACACATGAAAATGATCAATCTAACTCCTAATCTTTTTGAGTGGACCTGTGCTGGTATATGTTGTCCATCTCATGGTGTTTTTTATGAATTTCAGTTTGGACTAGTCATGTGTTCAGAGTTCATTCTATTTAATACTTCCTAGTTGACTCTTCCCATTGTAAGTTTAGGACCTACCAATTACATTTACATTCATATTAGTTGACTCTTCTTTTGGTTAGCCTAGGTTTGACTCGTCCTTTGGTAAGACCAGATAACATTATTACAGTTTTTGATTCGCAAGGGGAGCCAAATATCACGATGAAAGAATATCAAGCTTTGGATGGCCAGCATTCGACTCTAAGTTAAAGAAGTGTTCACAGGACTTCCGCTATTAAAAGAGTCGGGCCTGACCTGTAAGAAACGGTTTGTACTTTTCTCTCGGACTAAGGTAGATCCATACGATATGCAGATCAAGGCTCGTTAGAAATCAGTCCCAAACTACCAAAGAAGTACTATTGAAATAGAGACAAGGTATTTCTGAATCACTATTAGAATTTTCTTTCCAAAATCTATTATTCTTTAACCAATGGCATGACCTATCGAATCGGTGTGAATCATCCGCCTCAATTAAACATTATTCGGCACGTATTATTCTTTAATGATTCAGCTACAGATCTGAGCTAGTCCAATATACTCGACATCAGTCATCCTGGAAATAGCACAATGATGAGCTAATCCGACTAGCTTGATCAGTGTATTCGACGAGAGTTTAACATTGACATCCTCAGTGGGCCAAAGTCAAGCATGAGCTCCTGTAGGTCCCTGAGCCTCTCCGAAGAAGGCGGTACGGTAACAAGGCCTTTCATTACACGTTAATAAAGAGGTGTAATTGAAACCCCCCACAAGTCAAGGTCAGTCAGTACATGCAACGCTGCACTGCGAAGTGTTGGAGACAATTTTTGCTGACAGCTTTGCAGCCCCAATTTATCAGGAAACTTACACTAGACTGTGGGTAGGAATTATTGAACCCATCGACCGGCAGTACGCATTTTATATTACAAAGTTATCCCGCTACCTTAGCCAGTGCTACTGGTAGTGGCTGCTGTCTCCTCCAATAGTAATTGGATAGTATCGACTACTTGAATGTAGAAAGCTCCTCCTCCATCAAAAACAAGCTCGCGTGGCGTAATGGCAACGCGTCTGACTTCTAATCAGAAGATTGTGGGTTCGACCCCCACCGTGAGTGTTTTTTATTTTTGCACATAGAGTCTAGCTTCTGAATAGTTCATAAAAGTTTCGGTATTCAAAACCAAAGGCAATAGATGCTATGTGTATCGGGAACTAGACTGTGATGAAGAATTAAATAGCTTATTCAGAAAGGCTCTCATCGAACCATGTATTATTAGTTACAGGTTATGCGAAAACATCGTAATCTAAAAACCTAGACCCCCATTTGAGTACGCCATGGGCTTGATGTCAGGATGTGGAACAGCTTCGAATGTCTCAACTGTCAGGTTTTCATCGTCGTTGCCGTTTTGAATCAACGTACCTTGACCGGGCACCACGTGAATGATACCACCCAAGTTGCCCTGGCTGTCACAGTAGTTGGGTGCACTGAAGACGGTGACCAGTTTACCTTTATGCTCGAACTGGACACCTCCCATTCTTACTTCGTGGGATCTGAAGATTTTACGAAGCTTGTTCTTCTCCAAAAATTGTGCTGTTATATCGGCACCAAATGCAAAACCCAAACCGCGTTGTGAGGGTCCAAACCCGTCAGCTTCTTGAGGATCTGACCAGAGCATCTCCATGAAGGCACCCTCTCTTGGCGGCTGGGAAAATCGATCAATCTTCTTCATATCATCCAGGGTGCATGAAGTATCGCTGGGTAATCCACCATGCATAACCAAATAGTCATCATTGATGACTGTTGCGAGAGGAAGACTTTCAAAACTCTGTGCAAACATGTCAAAAATACGGGCAGAATATTTGTGTTTACATTCATCTTCGAAACCGTAGATCTTGTTCATGTTGTTTGTCTCATGGTTACCTCTGTTTAGATAAATATTCTGTGGGTAGAGAATCTTCAGGGAATAAAACAGTAGTGCAACTTCACAGGACCAGGAGCCACGATCGACGAAATCACCGTTGAACAGGTACGTATGCTTTGGACCGATCTTACCAAACTTGCGGAAAATGTTGAGAACGTCATAAAATTGACCATGCGTATCACCACAAACCGAGATCTTCAAACCTGAGTTGTTCTTGTTAGATAATTCCACGACGGCCTTCTCACTGCAAAAAATTCTGTTGGCATGCGAAACGATGGCAGCTGCATACTTCTTGGGAATGCATTTGCCTTTCTTGAATACCTCCTCGACCATTTGATCGATGAAATCTTCTGTCATGTTCTTAACCGCAGCACCGGCCGCCTCACCTTTGGAATCATACAGTTGCTCAAACTCCAATGTTGGTCCGTCATACTTCACTAAATCGGCGTTCGCGTCGTAGCTCTCCAATCCCAATGTTTCACAAAGGTTAATCTTAATTTCGTCTTCTCCACCGATAGCTTTCCTGAATCTTTCTTCTCTTATGAACTTCTCACAAACATCAAGGGCCCTGCTTGCAGTCACATCACCAGGCTTAGCCTTCAATACCACTTGTAGGTCATTTCTGGCCTTCTTGAACTCCAATAATCCGATGTATGATAGACCACGTCTGTGGTATGCTTTGATGTTCTTTGGATCCAACTTTAGAGCCTCATCACAGTCGTTCAGAGCACTTTGGAAATTATCCAACTTCAAATGAGCTAAAGCTCTATTTGAAAAATAGATAGATTGAGTGGAATCAAGCTCGATCGCCTTGGTATACAAGTCGATGGCCTGGCTGTAGTCCTGCTTCTTGATGAAGATGTTACCTTCGTTTTTGTACTTGAGTGCTTCAGCACTTTGTGCTGGAGTTGGACTGCTCATAATTCGACTCGATGCGTCGCTGAGAAGTCTAGAGTAAGGTAGTAGCTAGAGAGATCGAATTTTTACCCAACACACTCTTTTTTAACTCATCAGATTTTTTCATTCAAGGCATCGCTTGAGACTACGGTGATCTACAACAAAAAAATGAGGTATTGCGAAAAAAGCTTGGCGATAGGATGAGGTGATAGGTTGAGACAGCCATTGTCGAGTTCCGGCATTCATTATGGCGCCAAAGTGAATTGGTAGTAGGGATATAAAAGGTTCATTCAATATTGATATGGTTTGAAATCAAACAAGTATCGAGATGCCAAAAAAGAGGGTGAGTGAAAAGAAGATTAGTTAACAGGGAGTCTTGCTGCGATGTTCGAGCTTAATACCCAGCAATACGAAGTTTAGTTTTGATACAAGTCGAGGCTTGAATACGAAACATGTTGAGCGTGAGACTGCTCAGAATTCTTAAGAATTTAATAATAGGGCCGTATCATCGAGCATATATCCCAAACACCGTTCAATTGTTCTTTCTCAATGGCGTCAAAACATCGGATACAGGGGTATTAGAAAAGAAGTAAGATCTATGAGATCGTAAAAATAGTGAGGGCCATCGAAAGAACGTTGTTCATGGAGTAGATGATGGCGGTCACTAAGCGAGCAATTGATCATTCCTCGTATATTTCTAGGGTTGAAAGTGCAAAGCTGGTTTAAAGGTTGACTTTCAGAAATCCTTATTATCTTTATACTTATTTTTGATATGTATGACAACTAAATTAAATTTCCAACACATAACAGGTCTCTTGGCCCAGTTGGTTAAGGCACCGTGCTAATAACGCGGGGATCAGCGGTTCGATCCCGCTAGAGACCATTATTTTTGCCAACTTAGATTAAGTAATGTCTCGATCGAATGTATCCTGTAGAGGGGCCTGCAAGACTTACATGGAATGCTATACTGTTTATTTGATACATCCAATTCTAGTTCTACCAATCGATACCGGTTAAATAAGCGGTTTGCTCGTCACTCTCACGGGAAAAAAGCGCATCAAACCTCTCGAACTCCAAGGTCGGCAAGACTTTCAGCCTTCTCGACGTTTCCGCTGCCAAAAGCGAATCGTAGCTCCAGTCAAGAAAATCCTCCATGTTGTAGCTCAGTTTCCTAAATGGCTGGGCGAATATTTTCGCTAGCGTTGCGACGTTAGGGTGATAGTGTTCCATTAAAGTGGCCAACTCCCATAAAGACGAATCTAGAGCGTGCGTCAATTCCGGATTGACCTCGTTCGCATCAAAAGGGTCAACATACTCGGCTTTCAGCTTCTTAAGAGAGGCCGCATCTTCTGGTGTCATGAAAGGATCAGACAGAAAGAGAGGATTGTGCAGCATAGACATACAACTTGGATGTTTTTTCAGCAAGTTGTAGATGAAAGGGATGACAGAGACGATCGCGGCCGGCGAAGAGCTTAGTGTCAATCTCGCTAGTCTTTTGATGAAGGATGCAATTAAATGTGCGGAAAGATGCGTTGATGCCAAGGAAGTGTCCAACAGTCTAAAAAATCTCGCTCTGTATTTGACATGCATTAGGTTGGGCGTAATCAACTGGTAAAGTTTGAGATAGAAGTTAGGATACTCCAAATTGAAACGCAGCATAAGCTCAAACAACCCGTTTAGAGCCAGAACAGGTATCACACTATCGGATCCGTCTGACGAACCTTGCAGATCGTATGAATCCGTTAAAAAATCCATTAGCCTCGTGGGAGTGTGGAAATGCGGTATCAATCTTTTATGCAAAACCAACAGAATGGTCTTGTACTGGGGCAAGGATAACTGGCCGTTTAGTAACACCAACCAGTTCTTCTCGAGGTTAGATTTGTATTTTGAATCGTTCTCTACTATTTGAGGAGGGTTGGCGACAAAAATGTCCAAATCTTGCTCACCAATGCAACAATGGTTGTCGTGATTCACCACAGCCAGCCATTTACCCATTCCAGAAGTTGTAGCAAAAGTAGACTTCTCTGTCTCTAGCAAATCGTTCAGCTCGGCTTGGAAATAGAATTGTATGTCCGCGTAGCTCTTGTAGTACTTCTCGACAAATTCAGTAATAACCGGATTCACAGAAACCCCAGACGCTTCGTCCAGCTCAAGCCCGCCTGTATTCGACTCCCACAGAGCAACGATGAGTTTCCGAAGAGTTTTGTTTGGAAAGTAGGGCGCATCTTTCTTAGAGGCAAAGTGTTCTGATTCCATCTCCAGCAACTGCATATAAACATCCAGCGCATCTAAAACCAAAGAGCTCTCGATTCGTACGCGCGATATAACCTCCAGTAGTTTGTTCTTGAAAGTAACGTACATCTTGCGACACCACTGGTTAAACTGCTGCACCTCAGCCCTGCCCTTTGCATTTCCACGCACTATCAGATTGCCCCGAGCGAACAGCTTTTTCATAATTTGGAAAAGGGACATAACCAAAAACCGCAGCCTGCGCTCATTTGACGCATCCTCCACTTCACTCCCATCTTGAACCACCAACTCGTTCACAATCTTGATAATATTGTTGTAGTTCCTCTTGTCATCGACAGAAGTGACTGGTTTTGCCAGAATCTTTATTTCCTCAATCGTAAGCACCATTATAGACCAAAAATCGCACCAAAAGGGCTTTAGATGTCTCACCTACCGTTAGCTCATCGCTCCAGATTATAGCCTAAACACTGAAATTTTTCACTCATCGCATCCACTAATTTTTCAACCCTGTTACCCGCCCAATAGTTTTTTTTCATATATAAGGAGACGACCGATTAGCCCTTCACCATCTTTCTATTCTTCTTTCATAACCCCAATGACCTTCCAAGTTTTTAAAAGAAGATGATGATATTATTTGCGTTTAACTTTCGAACAATTCTTCTCGAGGCATTTACGTCTTGAGGTTTTAATGGAGACTACGGGGCCTGCGCAGCCAATTATCTTGTTACATCATTCAAATGATTCAAGGACGTTTTTACTAGAAAATTCTGATTCTTCTTTAACAGCTTGGAAAGTTGCGATCTTACAAACTTAGGCGTCAGAAGACGTCTCATGTGTAGAAAATTAGCACACTTAGTCAAACCCTTCTCAATAAGGTGGATCCAAGAACTTAGAGAACAACAGCCTTATGGATCTGTATCTACGATAGGAAGGGCAGAACGAAAAGCAGCGGGCCGATCGATCAGAAAAAGAGAAGAATAAGCTCTGGAAGCGAGCATGCAACTTTCACCAATACTGCGCTCACTCTTAGTTCTGATTGGCCCTCACAAACCATGCCGATCCCATCTGTCGTAGGTTGAGTCATAGAACTCACTACCTGCAAGACAGAAGCGGCACCAGCGGGAGGGAGGAATGCCTTATCTTGGGCATGCAACGATAGGATAGGTAGGACTTTACTTCCCGACCTCGCGATAGAACAGGTTGAAAAATTTTATAATGACTCTTCTGAGTTTGATGTCAACGGCAAGCGTCTATCCGGCATCGTGACACACTATCGTTGGGTTTAAAAAGGATGAGTTACCCATGTAGTTGTAGGACAGAAGCCTTTTGTAGTCTTGTAGTAGTAAGAACGCGAGGTTAGCCAATACAGAACAAAATGTGTGGTATCTTTGCTGCCTATAAGCACCAGGATGTGCAGAACTACAAACAAAAGGCACTACAGTTGGCCAAGAGAATCAGACACCGTGGTCCAGATTGGTCCGGTAACGTAATCAAGAACTCTACTCTTTTAGCTCACGAAAGATTGGCCATTGTGGGTTTGGACTCTGGTGCGCAACCAATCACCAGCACATGCGGTAACTACACACTGTCTGTCAACGGTGAGATCTACAACCACATTCAGTTGAGAGAGGAGTTTCCAGACTACAAATTCACTACTTTAAGTGACTGTGAGCCTATCATCCCACTATATGAAAAATACGACATCGAGGCCCCAAAGTACCTAGACGGTATGTTCGCTTGGTGTCTGTACGATGCCAAGCAGGACCGTATCGTTGCAGCCAGAGACCCTATCGGTATCACTACCCTGTACATGGGCCGTAACTCGTTGTCTCCAGAGACTGTGTACTTTGCTTCTGAATTGAAGTGTTTGACCGATGACTGTGACAACATCGTTGCCTTCCCACCAGGCCATGTTTATGACTCCAAAACCAACAAGATCACTCGTTACTTCACTCCAGACTGGTTGGACGAGGACCGTATCCCATCTAACCCAGTGGACTACAAGGCCATCAGACATTCCTTAGAGAAGGCCGTGAGAAAGAGACTGATGGCAGAAGTGCCATATGGTGTTCTACTGTCGGGAGGTTTGGATTCGTCCTTGATTGCATCTATTGCCGCCCGTGAGACCGAGAAGGCCAACAAAGAGATTGACGTTCAGGCATACGACTCAGAAAGCAAGCATCTAGCAGGTATTGATGACTCTGGTAACCTACATTCTTCTGGTTGGTCTCGTCTGCATTCTTTTGCTATTGGTCTACCAGGTGCTCCAGATCTGAAGGCTGCTGCTAAGGTGGCCAAATTTATTGGTTCCATCCACCACGAACACACTTTCACTCTACAAGAGGGTCTTGATGCTCTAGACGATGTCATCTGGCACTTGGAGACATACGACGTTACCACCATCAGAGCTTCTACACCAATGTTCTTGTTATCGAGAAAGATCAAGGCCCAAGGTGTGAAGATGGTTCTTTCTGGTGAAGGTTCCGATGAGATCTTCGGTGGTTACTTGTACTTCGCGCAAGCACCAAACGCTAACGAGTTCCACACTGAATCGGTCAAGCGTGTTAAGAATTTGCATTTGGCAGACTGCCTAAGAGCCAACAAATCCACAATGGCATGGGGTCTAGAAGCCCGTGTACCATTCTTGGACAAGGAATTTTTAGAACTGTGCATGAACATCGATCCAAAGGAGAAGATGATCACCAAGGAAGGAGGTCGTATGGAGAAGTACATCTTGAGAAAGGCTTTCGATACCACCGACGAGCCAGACGTCAAGCCATACTTACCAGAGGAGATTCTATGGAGGCAAAAGGAACAATTCTCGGATGGTGTCGGTTACTCCTGGATCGACGGTTTGAAGGACACCGCAGAGAGAGTCATTTCCGATGAGATCTTTGCTGCGCCAAAATCCGCTTGGGGTGACGACGTCCCAACCACTAAGGAAGCTTTCTGGTACAGACTGAAATTTGACGCACTATTCCCACAGAAGACTGCGGCAGACACCGTCATGAGATGGGTTCCAAAGGCCGACTGGGGTTGCGCAGAGGATCCATCAGGCAGATACGCCCAGATCCATGACCAACACGTAAAGAACTAAAAGCCTTGTAAATTATACAAATGGTACAAATGGTCTATATAGTATTATCATTAATATTGTCGTTTTCATGTCGTTCAACTAGTTCCAGCGCATAGCCCTATTCCCTGCAATAGTACTCTTTCAGGAGGTCGTACCTGGTAACTACCTGTACCGGGTTTTTTGACCGTTTTCGAGAAGAATGTCGACTGACGTGTGATTGACGAGTGCGTCCTAGAGAGAGTATTTTCTTTATTTTCTCGTATACAGCATTGAACATAACAGCTGGGGCAGCCCTGTTGGCCCATTGAGCCCAACATTACGAGCATTCCTAATTGTCTATCTCATCCCAATATATACTCGTACCTACTTCGCTTCACTGTGCCTCTCATTCCGCGGAGGCACAGTTTAAGTCTTGTCAATGCAGCGCCATCACTAATTATCGCCGAGGCGATGCAATGGTAAGCCGCAACCATTTACGCGGCTCTAAGCGTCGTCGCTAGAGAACGGATACAGCTTAAAGCCATCATTATAAGGATTTTAGCGGATTTGTATTTTAGCAATTGAGAGCTTTAGGGCTGACTTACATTTTAGCAAGAGTTTATACAACTGGAAGGGTTCTTTGCTCAAGACATGCGGACGGCATTGCGAATCTTTGGATTGGCTCGAGAGATCTTGGCTTATCGCAATTGGTATCTATAGTGATAGATGATTAAAAAAGCCACCGGAAATTGATTAGTCTTCCTTGTATCCTGACTCGCGTTGATGAAAAATTATAGATAGTATTTACGGCCACTCTTAAGACGGGAAGGTGAAGAAAGAGCACATATCACCTTGAGTGTAGTTAAGAACTGTGTAGGAAGATGCCTAGCAGTGGAACTTCTAGCGGGTTCCGCAATCGGGGCAGACAATCAATATCAGAAGCGATATCGGTCTCGTTAGGTTTGCACAACACAAACACACCAAGAGATCACCACGAGGGAGGTCATTCAAGTGGACATGAGAGTCAAATTGATCAGTTTACTTCTCCCCGCAACAATTACTTGGGAAGATCTTATGTCGGGGGGTTTCTGTCCAGTTCGCCCTATGGTAATCCCACGCCGGACTCAGATATGCTGCCTATAGCTAGACTGAGAACCAAATCGATACATGCGGCTAAAAATCTCCATCGACAAACTGCCAAGCTGTGTGATGACTTCAATGATCCCAACGTAGATGAGGGAAGCTTGCAGGACTACGTGAGTGCGACGGGAGGCACAGCGCCAATAAATTTCAGTGAGGCAGACCAGATGCTAGAGGAAGAAGAGGCTGAAGAGAGGGAGCTAGATCATCCTATTCAATTCACTACTGAGGATAATGGAATCGAGGACGAAAATGTTTATGAAAGCCTTGTGACCGGCGCGCATGGTGGGTATCGGGCTATACCCTCAAGACCCGGGGGAGGTCTGCGATCGTCTTCACGCTCTGCCATCTGGGACAGATTTTCTTCGACCTCCTCTAGGCTTGCTCATTATTTGCCTGCCGCAGTTCTTGGCTTGCTGCTGAACATCCTTGACGGGTTGTCCTACGGTATGATTATCTTCCCTATTACTGAGCCTATATTTTCACATATGGGTCCCAGTGGGCTCTCAATGTTTTACGTTTCCACAATCATCTCCCAGCTGACCTACTCGTCAGGATTTTCGAATTTCCCAGCGGGCGTGGGCAGTGAAATGATTGAGGTGACGCCCTTTTTCCATTCCATGGCACTATCCATCAAAGATGCACTACCGGGCAAAGATGACGAGATCCTCACTACCACCATCTTTTCCTATGTTATAAGTTCAGTGGTGACAGGCTTAACTTTCTACGTGTTGGGCAGAATGAAGCTCGGAAAGATCGTCGGATTCTTTCCTCGCCATATATTGATCGGTTGTATAGGTGGTGTGGGTTACTTTCTAGTTGTTACGGGGCTTGAGGTCACCACCAGAGTAGCCAAACTGGAATACAACTGGGGATTCATCTCCCATATGTTCACTGATGTCGATGTGCTACTGAAATGGCTCGTACCAGTGCTACTGACTGTCCTGTTAATTGTCACTCAGAAGCACTTTCAAAATTCGTTGGTTCTTCCGACGTTTTACATTGCTACCCTTTTCGCCTTCCATTTCTTAGTGGCAATCATTCCTAGTATCTCCTTGAGCAAGCTGAGAAGCATGGGCTGGATCTTTCCCGTTGCGGCATCTAAGGACAAATGGTATGACCACTACAAGCTTTTCAAAATTGGCCAGATACACTGGTGGTTGATTGCGAAACAAATTCCAACTATGTTGGCGCTTACATTCTTCGGAATTCTGCATGTGCCAATTAACGTCCCAGCACTAGCCATGTCGTTACAGATGGATAGATACGATGTCGACAAAGAACTCATCGCTCATGGGTACTCCAATATGGTGAGTGGTTTCTTGGGCTCTATCCAGAATTATCTGGTTTACACCAACAGTGTTCTTTTTATCAGAGCTGGCGCAGACTCTGCAGCGGCAGGATATCTCCTGGCTTTTTTGACTTTCGTGATGATGGTGATTGGCCCTTCAATAATATCATATATCCCAATTTGCATTGTTGGCTCTTTGATTTTCTTACTGGGATACGAACTACTTTACGAGGCATTAGTTGAGACCAGAGGAAAAGTTACGAACTTTGAATATGTCACAATTATGATAATCGTCCTGACCATGGGAATTTTCGATTTCGTTCTTGGCGTCATCGTTGGTATTTTAATTGCTTGCTTTTCCTTTTTGATCGACAGTACGAAATTGCAAACTGTAAACGGTGAATATGACGGTAAGGTCGCTAAAAGCACTGTTTATCGTGACTACATCCAGAGCAGATTTTTAGATGGCATTGGTGAGCAAATTTACGTCCTGAAGCTGCAAAGTCTGCTTTTCTTTGGGACTATCATCTCAATCGAGGAGAAAATCAACAAACTGTTGGAGATCAGCGAGGAACAGAAGACTACGAAGCGTAGGATAAAATATCTGATACTGGACTTCAAAAATATCAACGCCGACAATATTGATTATTCGGCTGCCGAGGGCTTCAACAGAATCAAGAGGTTTACCCAAAGTAAACACATTCAATTAATCATCTCCTCAATTAACGAGAGAGATCATATTTATACAGCCTTTAGCAAAGTCAAGTTACTTGACAATGTCGAGTTGTTCGGTGATTTAAATGGTGCTTTGGAATGGTGTGAAAATGAGCTCTTATTCAAGTACAAGGAACTTCGAGCAAAAGCAAGAGATAGACTGCAAAATAAAATGCAGCTAGCAAGTCTTGCAGCGAACAACGAAGGTAAGGCGGCCGATAACGCATCGAAGGGTCATCCAGTTCAAAATCTCATGTCACTGCCATTTAATACCCCCCGGAATGATCATATGTTATCTGTCGCTCAAAAGGTCTTCACCAATGAGCAAAGAACCGTGGACAGTCTGAAGAAGAACTACAAAGACTTGCCTCCGGCACTACCTCTACTCTTATTCGCCTTGAAGCCATACAGACCAAACATCCTCTCTGATGATAACGGCTTGAAAAATAGCGAGATCGAGTTATGGTCGCGGCTTTGTCCCTACTTCTCTAGGCGCAGACTGGCATCTCAATCAATTTTGTTGAGCAACAGCGATATCTTTTTCGTCGTTGAGACCGGCATCCTGAAGATAATTTTCGATCTGCCTCAAGGTATCGTTTACGAGTCTATGTCGAACAGAACTTGTTATGGTAAAGTTCTGATACCAGGCTCTCGGCCAGCCAGCGACGTAACGATCAAGACGGAAACGGAGGTAGCATTATGGATCATCGAGGCTAGCGCTTTGACAAGACTAAAGCAAGAGAATCCCGACCTGTACACTGAACTGATTTTACTCATCGCCACAATTAAAGAACAAAGGTACAAGCAAATCCTAGGATACACATTAGTCAGCTCCTGAATTCGCATGCTGACCAAAGTTTTTCATGACCCGAATACGAAGAACGAGGGCGTGCTTGCCGTTGTTAACATACTTATACTAGATTCAAGATCGATTGCCCTAAACCTTCTCATCTACGAATGTAGAACCTGGAGGGCGTAAACACAGTCTTTCTCAGATAGCTTAATTATTCTCATCAATTAATTGTAACAGATAGAAGAACCTTTTTACCCGATGTTAAATAGAGTCCAAAATCTCGCATTCTTCTTCCTGCAGAGGGCGGAATTTACTCAAATTTGCTAGGGCCAGTAGGGGCATTGTTATTACTAAAGAAGTTCAGATCCATAGTGAGTATATATCCGACGGGGTGAGTAAGAAGTAGTTACTCATGAGAATCTCCGATGAACTTTCATAACCAGTTACATTATTAAAAAGCGTTAAGAAGAGGTGAAAAATGGCACAGGCCGGTAGCAATAAAGCTGACAATGCAAGCAATGAGTTTGACGAAGTCTCATCATTCTCCTCGATCGATTCCTATCAGCCTCAGCCTTTTACTGGGGATCAGTCACCCGACAAGCACGCTGACCTATACTCCCCCAAAAGTAGCAGCGGCTCCACTGTACATCAGCAGGATTCCAACACAATTGAAAAGGTTGTGACCCATAATGCAGTCAATGGCTACTCAGAGACAGCGGAATCTCTGAAGCGAGCTGGCTTAGATCCCAATAAAAAGGCCCTACCTGACATCAACAACCCCATAACTGGGAACGCAGACACTTCGCAGTTTCCAGAGGAGTATAGGTTAGAAACTGACACGGGCTTGGTGAAATTGAAGACCTTAAACGATCTGAGCAGAAAGGACACTAGGGTTTCTATAGGAAGCGATGGTAGAATCTCGAAGAGAAGCAGCAGGTCAGGACATAATGACAATACAATTGAACAAGAGCTAGATACAGAGGAAACCGAGAAGGCACAGAAAGAGGCCACCCAAGATGCCCAGAATTTAGAACATGCTATCGAGAAGAATAAGCATAATATCGACAAATTTCGAAAGCACAAGCATGAAAAGGGCATCAAAGGATTTGTACACAGACTTTTCGACTGACCATTTAAGGGATCAATAGCTTGCATTAATGACTTATACGATACGCTGTTTTAGTAGTTTCTTGTTTAATACTAGTATAAATATCTAAGGTACAGAAATTAGAATGTGACAGCAACGTAAATCATATAACAACAGAACAAGACAACATTAATACAAAACATGTGCATTTTAATGGCCACTAGCGGGCATCCTAATTATGATCTAGTATTGGTATCCAATCGGGATGAGTATTTCGCAAGAAAGGCCAGTCCAGCTCGTTGGATCGATAACGAGCTCATATTGTGTCCTCTTGACAAGGGCCTGGAGACGTCTACACAGAATCTTGGTACTTGGATTGGTGCCAGCAAGGATGGAAAAGTCGGGACAGTGCTGAATTTGCGACTTTCAAATGACGATAGGAACAGACCCTCGTCGTGCCAGGAATCTCGAGGCAGAATACCTATGACGTTCCTTTCCAGCCGAAAGGCAGACTTTAGTAAGTGGGATACGTACGATAATTTCTGTCATCAGTACCCCCGCTTGAAGCTATGTCGTGATTTCAATTTCTTTTATGGGGACTGTATTTCAGGCGACTATAGAGTTATAGACTCTCTTGGTAATACGTTCGAAGTATTGGGTGATACCGATGAACAGTTTGTTGTTGTGTCGAATGACATCTTCAAAGCAGAATCCGGCAAAGATGGAGTTTGGGACAAGGTAGCGCTTGCTCGTCAGGCCCTGCATCGCTTAGTTCGAGATCATCTCGAGTCCGACGAAGAGTCGTTTATCCAACAATGTTTCCAGATGGGTTCCATAAACCCGTTTCAGTCTGTGGACAGTCGAGACTGCCACATGAAGACCGTTGAAGTCACCATGAAGACAATTTTTGTTCCTCCTCTTAAAACCTCTTGCGACGACGGCTTGGAGGCTTCGGTCCCCATTGGAGAATACTATGGCACTCGGTCACAGACAGTGATTTTGGTGAGCAAAGATCGCTCACACATCACCTACGTCGAAAGGACCATACATGAATCTGATATAGATGCCCTTCGATACAACGGAAATGTCTACAAGGAGCAGAAAAGGTTCGACTTCGATCTATCACATTAACTGTCTTCGAAATATTTGTCTATTAAGTATTTGGAATGGTTCAACACGAACGAATGCGGGATCTTCCCGGTATCGATCCTGAGCAGATCTGCTTGATAGTGGTCACGGTAAAACTTAACCAAATCCTCTCGAGTGGCGTCAGCGACCCAATGATCAGAGTCACTAAAAAATAGCCATGTAGATATTCCTCTCTCATTACAATGCGTAATCACTCCTCGTTGAAATTCCCAATCGCTTCTTATCTCTTTCATCTCAAATGCTGCCAAGCCCAAAGCTTGCTTGACAAACTCGCCATTTCGTAGAAGTAACTCTGTTGTTAAAACACCACTACTATTCCTGTGGCAGCCCATGAAGAGTGATAGCAAGACCCGCAGTATAAAGGATGGAATCAAGAAACCGAACACAAGGCTGCTTAACCACCCTGCCAGCTCAGGCAAGTCTCTAAGCCAATAAAAAACCCTACTAAACACTAATCCTTTTTCCGAGGTGTGTATATCGAGTATCGTTGGCGTTAACAAGCCCATCTTAACTACCTTGCCAACTAGCTTATTGGAAAGAACAACATGCTGAGCCATATAAGCCCCAACTGAATGTCCCATGATAACAATAGGCCTATTTGGCGTCGAAAAGCCTTTGATTACCTCGAGCTTGTGGTCAATCTGTTGCTGCAAGGAGTAAACCTTGCGACTCTTATTCCTGCTGCCATTTGCCACGCTAGCAGTGCTCATCCCGGCATGCGATATACCCAAAATCTCCCACTCAGGATGCTGACGATGAACCAGCATCAAGAATTCCTGATAATATTCTATTAGACCTGGGTTGCCCGGTAGCCAAACAAATAAAGGGCATTGACTCTTGTTCCAGATGCTTATACTTTTGAAATGTACAATTGACGTCGGATAAGTAGACCTTATATACTCCCTGACAGCCATATTTCTTCAATTAACTCCGGAAGCTGCCTCGGGTAGGTTCTGATAAGAGGCAATTCTTAAGTGTTGCTTAAATTCAGTAAGGAAGCGAAAACGAGCACTATTGTATAGTTGATTCTACAGAAAAATGAATGATGGTCCAAGATGAGGGCAGTAGTCGCTCAAACTCTTCTTATTTACTCAAATTAATCTATGCATGCCAAAAGTCCCTCTCAAGAGATTTAAATGTCGAGATACTCGACAGTATATTTCGGAACGGCCTCTCTTGCTGACCCCAGCGCTCCAGCTGACTTGGAAGAAATACGAGAATTCTGTCTATCATCAAGCAAATTGCATAATTCGCTGTTTCTCTCTGCAATAACGGTTTGCTCGTCGACGTAGCTTGATAGCAGTTCCAGCAGGGCACTGTCCAAGGCAAAAAGACCGATGGAGTCCAAAACCAGCGATAAAAGTTGGAAAAGCTGACGGCTGCTTCGTATGACGTCCCCATCCTTGGACGATATTATAAATTGGATGAAATTTTGAACGTCAATCTTGTTGAGTTTTCTCACTTCCGTCTTGATCATATCCTTCGTATAGTCTTGCAGGACCCTCAATGAGAGATCCAAAGATAGCTCACCATTCTCAATGGAAAACAGCTCCGATAGAAGCTCTGACAAAGGTAAGTTAGGGCATGTGACGATCGCCTGCTTGAACAGCCTAGGGTGTTCTCTTAATCTCGATAAAAGGTTTGGTGTGCAATCCGCTGGGAACAATGGATGGGTAAGTAAAAATGTTAGTGCCTTTGGATATGCTTCTTTGAAATTGTTCAAGATTAGATGCACAGCTTTACTCAGGAAATCTTGATCGCAGATGAATCTGTCCAGTTCGGTGTAATGCTCTTTTTTAATGTTGAGTTCACGGAGGAAGACACGATCGAAGCTAGATATATTGTCCTTGTTCTTCTCCAGTTGTTGGTAGATATGGTCGAAATTAAAATGTTCGATTTCCTCATCATCGCCAACCTCCTCGTCATCATCACTGAAAAGAGGTTGTAGATGGTGTGAAGTCGATTCATTGGACACAGTAAAGCCCTTGCCCAATGAGTCCTTAAGAGTTCCTGTACCGACGTCCACGTTGACGATCTCCAGCGAAGATGTCGGGTTCTTACCGTGCTTTGTACCCACACCTATAACGAAAGTTCGTTGATTCGGTTCCAGAGGTGCGAGTCGTGGATCGATGACAGCAGACTTCAGCAGCTGGAAACTTTTTAAATGAGTGAGCTCTCTTTCGAACAGAATGGAATTGTGTGTTAGGTCAAGTAGATAAATTTTATTGTCCGCAGTAACCAAGAACCTGTTAGACGAGATTGGCTCTACGGATATGGCATCAGAGCCCTTGATCATAGGCAGCTTGACCGTATGCACCAACTGACATTGTGGAAGTGCATAAACCGAGACTTCATCGCCGACTAACCTGTAAAGCTTACCAGACTGGTAGCATATCTTCGAGTTTTCGAGAGAAAAATCTTCTAATATAATCGAGCTCAACTCCTTAATAGGAGCATGACTATAGTTTGGCAAAGATAACTCAAATAGCTTAAAGCATACTTTCCTCTCTGGCAAGCTGCAAAGTATGAAGAGGAAGTCGTTATTGCCCTCAGTGAAAAATTTCGTGATTCCTACCTTACTGTATGAGACGTCTAAGGAGTGCAAAAGTTTCAGCTGGTAGTCATAGAACTGGATCAATCCAGAGTTTAGTACGACAATGATTGTCTTGTCTCTGCCGTTGACGTGAATGCCAACAACCCGGTCATCCACTTTAACTTTTGCAATATCCTCAGGATTCACACCATTGGCAGCCTGATTGACCTTAGTAGCAACGTTTAAAGTACAAACTTTGTCTGCTTGCAAAGCATAGCACCAAGTCTCTTGATCTTCATCGCTTCGATCCACGTCACAAGCGGTCACAATATTGGTTGATGGAATGGGAATACTCAGCACAAGCTTTGGAGTTGGGTTTAGCACATACTGAGAGATTGCTGCCTCAGATATCCCGATAGTAATTCTGTTTGAGTTGACTTCGAGGTCATCGGCGACCTGCAAATAGCTCGTTTGAAATGCAAAATTTGACAAAGAAGCCACCCGTGGAAGAACTGCCAGCCTAAAAGATTGAGATATAGACGGCATGGCCTGAACTCGACTAGAATATACTATGCTGCCAGCTTTAATCTGTCATTGTGTGTGAAATTTCAAGCTCATCTCAAAATTTTTCATCTTAATTGATGGCTCGTTGTGGGCGACGTCGAAAGACCAAGGTCCTTGAAAGAGATGAGCTAGTATAGGAACCATATCATACATGATTGGTATTCTATCTGGATCTGAGCTGGTATCATGGTGTCCACAATGAACCCCAAAGAGTTTGAAGAGCTCGAAGAAAGATTCAAAAACCTCAAACGAAAAAGTATGGAGATAGCCATACAAATCAGAAAAGTAGCAGACAAGGAGGCCAAGGACGAGCTAACGAGGGGTAAACCCAAGGTGTATAGAATGGACGACACGGGCAAAGATATCTCTGGACAGGAAGACAATCCTGCAGCGCATCGAATGAAGTTGATGAATTATAGCATACGCGAATACGAAGAATGGGACAAGAAACAAAAGGCCAAGGAAGTCAAGAGAGGTGGAGCCAACGTGCAAGAGCTGGCAAAGTATTCTTACGAGAAAGATTTAAGCAAGAAGAAGCAGGATCTGAAGGACCGAGTGACTAAAGTATATAGGGATCCAAAGTCCCAGCGCCTGCAGATAAAAGACGACGAGAAACTAGTTAGCCAACTAGCAAGTGACTTAAAAAGGACGACACAGGAACGGTTTCTGGCTAGAAAGAAGGAAATGGAAAGGGAGGACGCGAGGGCAACCCCTGGTGGGTACATTAATAAAAAGAATAAGCAGTTTAATCAGAAGCTAGATAGGCAGATGGAGAAATTAGACAGATAAATAATCAGTTTTCTTCACCTTCAAGTTCATCAAATGTCTTCAGACTAGCTTCGATCTCTTGAACGCACTGTCTAAAGTACACAAGTTGGAAATTCTGGAACAGCTTGGCTAGCCCAAGAATTTCGGAGCACTCTGTTATTTCACCCATGATCTCAACGGCGGCGGTGGTATTGGAGACAAATTCATCTTCGAGTTGCTCCAAAAGCTTATCGTCCTCTGATGGCTCAGTTGTTTTTTCCTCCTGTTTCGTTGCTTGGTCGTCTTTAGAGTCTTCTACAGTTTCGGAGTCCCCTTCATTGGACTCTTTGAGGTCTCCGTTCGCTGGTTCTCCAGAGTTCTGTGCAGATTTTTTGGCTTCCTCACGTTCCTTTAATTTAATCTCATAGCGAACTGTATCGAACTTCAATCTTGACTCTTCGACCTTCTTACGTGAAGCGTGGACTTTCTTGAAATCTTCGTTGATGATCTTTTCAATTTTCTCGTTAAACTCTTTACGAATCATGGTATCCATCTCGTGCTTGCCTTCATCGATGTTTTTGTAGCATTTTGACCATGAATCGAACATCTTGGCGACGCTGGAAACATCCTCATCTTCCTCCTGGTCATCATTAGAGTCTTGCAAGCCGGTAAAAACTGTGCCACAATCGTTAGCTGCCTTTGAGATGGCGTGAGAGAATGATCTTGGTAAGAATGCGTCAGTACCGTCAGAGGACTCGTTTTTTGACTTTTCTGCTTTCTTTGAGGACCCAAACCATCCGTCCTTATTAAGGGACCACCAATCAGAGATTGACTCGGTTAAGTTTGGCGGATAGTCGTAACCTTCAACCTCGAAAGTCCTAGTAACCAACAGCATTCTTTTGTAACACTTCTCTAATGCATCAGATTTCTTCTCCAAGGATTGGTATTGTGGAGGTAGTTTGCTCTTGTCATCGATAGTCCCCAATGTTTCTTGTAAATATCTTGTGCGTGCCTTAAGGGACAGTTTTGTTTGTGGATCACTCACATTTGCGATTGCGTTACTCAAAGTGTCTTGAGTTTTATGAGCAGCATTGGCAATCGTATCTGTGATCTTATTGAAGGAGAAACTGGACAAATAACCAGACATTATGGAAAAGCTTTGGTTGTCAGTAGTTGGTATTCAAAAGCTGTAATATGTTGAACTTAAACGCGCTTTTCAAGGTAGAAAATTAGATTTACATTTACTATACAAAATTAACTTAAACACTTACTATCTCCTCTTCCGTGCCATACTCAAATAACGAATCGTTCTTCTTGGAGCTGTTGGCAAATGCCAAAGCTTCCTTTTTATGTTGTTGCTCGCGCTTGAACTTCTCCTCCAGGTCGGTGAAACTGTCCTTGAGCTTTTGAAGTTCCTTTTCGTGTCTCTCCCTGGCCTCCTGGGCCTTCGTCTCGAGTTCTTCGCGCTGCTTGGCTAGTAATTCCTCTTCTTTGCGCCTACGATTTTCTGCTTCAAGATTAACCTTTTCCTCATGCTCACGACGCTCCTTGTCAAGTCTCTTGGTTATGGCAGAAAGCTCAGCTCTCTCATTCGCAGAGTGATGTCTAATCGTAGTCAATTGACCAAGAAGAACAGCAATTTGACCATCGATCTCGTTCAATCTAGGCAAGTAGGTTTTATTCTTGTGACCTTCAATGACTCGTTCATTATCCGCATGCGTCAAGTTGTCCTTCTCAATTTGATCAAGAATCTCGACTTTCTGCTGTTGCAATTGATCAATCTCCTCTTTAGTGCTGGCCTGCTTCTTGTTGATATCCTCTAGGTCGGCAACTTTTGCATCTATACGAGCAGAGAGTGCTTCCAAATCCTTAGACCATTTTTCACATTCGTTTTCGACCTCTTCCTTCTCTGCCTTTAGGCCATCAATCTCCTTTTGAAGCTCAGTTTGCTTGTCAACTACAATGTCCTTCTCGGATAGCTTTTGCGATTTGATTACCTGGGTGTCCTTGAAGATTTTGTTTTTGTTCTGGATGTGCAATTGAGTCAACTCGAAAAATCTACGGGTGAGTCCTCCCTCACTGACCTCGATCTTACCGTCCGTCTCTTTCCTTAGTTCATCCATCTGAGTCTTGATGTCCTTGATCTGGGCTCTTAACGAGTTGATCTTACGATTTGAATCGGCACGCTTGTCGTCGTACTTTTGCTGCTCGTCCTTCTTAAACTGCGCGATCCAATCATTGTGCTCGCGATCTTTGAAGATAATCCTGTCGTAGACGGCCTTTGTGATGTGACCGTCCTTAGTCTTGACAACGTACTCTGGGTTTTCAGGGGTGGCCACAGGGTTTGGTGCAGGAACGGGCGCGGACTTGAAGATCTTGTGTAGGAATGGTCTTGGAGCGGGTGGTATGGCCACCATTGGAACGCCCAATGGGTCCGGGAGGTCATCGAGAGTCTTGGGTACAGTCTCTGAAGACACTTCCTGCGCGTTTTCGCCCGGTCCATCCTCAGCCACCGATTCAACACCAGCGACAGCGGGCTCGGCCGCTGCGCCATCCGCTGGCTCTGAGACAGCAGGCTCTGCTGCAGACTCGGTCACCGGGTCAGCGGTGTCGGTGACAACAGGCTCCGAGATCTCTGGAACGACGGGTTCAGGAGTCTGCTCAATGGCAGGTTCAGCGGTTTCCGGGACAACAGGCTCGGCAGCAGCAGCGCTTTCGGCAGCCTCAGGGACCGGTTCGGCCGCTTTTCCAGCCGTCTCTGTGACAACCGGCCCAGACACCTCGGGTACTACAGGCTCAGGCTCTGTCAGCTCGCCCAGCTTCACACCGGCCTCATCATCCGACCCCGGCGTGACCTCCTCGGCCGCTTTCTCGTCCGGAACGGTCTCCTCTGGCTCGACCGCTTCCTCCTCGCTCTGAACCTCCTCAATCACCTGACTATCCTTCAAGTACTGCAGATGCGCCTCGCGCGACTCCAGCTCCTTCAGCACCCCGTACTGCTTCTTCTCATTCTCCTCCAAATACATCGGAAACGAAATATCCTTGGCCCGCTTCTCCCCGGCCCCTATCTTCTTATATCCCAGTTCCTCCGGGCGCGCGTTCGCGTAAGCGGACGCAGCGCTCGTGGTTGGGAACCGCTGAGTGCGCCTCCTCTGCGCACTCAGGACCGCCTGCTCGTCTCTAAATGGCGATACATACTCCCTAGCGCCTTCTTCCTCCCCTGGCTTCTGTTCCTCTCGTTTGTCCGAACGCTCATTGCTATCCCAGTACTGTGCAAAAGGGTCCACTCGCCTCTGCTTACCAAACATACTAACACTGTTGGTCTCTTCGGCGGCTAAAACTGGCACAAGAAGTGGCACAAAAACAACAGCCGCCCTTGCCACAAAACCCTTTCCTTTATAAACCCTCCCTTGCCCCCTTTCCCGCTTGCGGCCCCCCTAAAACCACCACAATTGAGAAAAAAGGTGCGTCCCGCCCTTTTTCCGCTTGCTTCTTTGCGCTTCCTCCCTCACTTCTTCGTCGCTTCTCTGCTTGCGCTGAGAGGCCCGTTGTTTCCGCGGTATTGCGGCTGCTCCCTCCAGACGGCTGTTGACGTTTGGGCTCATTTTTTGCTTTTAAGCTGCCCAAAGGGGCAACCCATCGGTCAGCTACCCGTTGTCCGGGCAGTATATATACAGGGGAGCTTTCCCTGAAGTGAGCGGGATTGAAAGATTTATAATATACAGTATCGTGGTTTTCCTTCTTGGCATTAAGTTTTGCAAATAGGAAGAAAAACAAGTAATAACAAAAATAATAATGTTAGCTATTGTGGATAACGCGCTACGTCTGGTGAATTTTGCGTTTTTGGTCATCTTGCTGGGTCTCGTCGGTGAGCTAATCAGCTCACAGGACGCACACAGCTCGCGTGTGAACTTCTGTATGTTTGCCGCCGCCTTTGGTATCGTCAGTGACTCATTCTACGGTATCCTGGCTAACTTATTTGAAGTTTTCGCCTGGCCAATCATTTTGTTCGTGTTGGACTTTTTGAACTTCGCGTTCACCTTCTCAGCAGCTACCGCGCTGGCTGTTGGCATCCGTACTCACTCGTGTACCAACCAGAGCTACTTGGATTCCAACCACATCACGCAGGGTAAGACCAACCGTTGTCGTTTGGCACAGGCCTCTGTTGCGTTCTTCTACTTCTCGTTCTTCATCTTCTTGGCTAAGATGATTCTGTCGTTGATCGCTTTGATTTCTAACGGCCCCTTCTCCTCCGGAACCTCGTTCAGCTCCCGCAGAAGAAAGAACGCACAGGTTGGCGTCCCAACTATCTCCCAGGTCTAAAAGCCCGTGTAATTTTAAGTTGACTAATACCCGCCATCGCCATTTACTAAAATTAAGAGTCCCACCCCTATTTTAAAGTTCTTTATACCACTTATTTCATTTTAATAATATTTACATATGTGAAAAGAAGCCTAATTTTTTCTACTTAACGTCCTATGTTGAGCAGTAGTGAGTTTGGACTGCCCTCGGAGCTGCCGCCGTGAGCCTGGCCCGGCAGGTAGGTGACGTTGGAGGAAGCTGCGAGTGTCTGTGCGATCTCCTTGGAGGCCTCGAGCCTACGGATGAGCAGCAGCCCGTCTCCAGCACGTGCTAGGGCCTTGGAGATGTACTCGGCGGACTCGGCTTCACCTTCGGCGCGGATCACAGAGGCCTTACGCACCTGCTCTGCCTTTTCGACCAAAAACTTGGCCCGCTCGGCGTCCTGTTGTGCGATCTGCTTCTGTTCCACAGCCTTGGTAAACTCGGGACCAAAAGTCATGTGCGTGATAGAGACGTCCTCTAGCTTGATGCCAAATTCGCCCGCCCTGTGCGATAGTTCGTCCCGAATTCGCTGCGAGACAAGCTCACGCTGGGTGATCAATTCCGCTGCGTCGAATTGCGCAACTATTGCCTTCAAAACTTCGTTTCCGATGGAAGGAAGAACTCTTTCGTCGTAGTCAAGACCCAGATTCTGGTAGATGCGGGGCAATTGGAGAACGTCTGGTCTGTGTAGTACTCTCAAAGTTAAAGAAACCATCTGTAAATCTTTGGTACCTGTGTTTGTAGCGATCCCCTTGGGCTTTGTGCGGATGTCGTAAACGATGGCCTTCTGTAACCATGGAACCAAGAAGTGGGTCCCTTCGCCAACCACTTGCTTCTGGACACCGCTCAAACGGTCGAAAATAACGGCACGAGACCCTCCTCTCACGTCATACATTGAATACTGTACTCCACTGACCACAATCCCGAGTGGGATAGCGATTCTGGCAACGTTTTCCACTAATCTAGACATCCCTACTTATTCCTCTCTCCCTCTTCCTCGCAAGTGGCGAATATTTTCTGAACAGCGAGCGCTCTCTTATATACCCTGTCGTCCCGAACTAATTACCTGAACTATTGAAGCGCTTTGAAGGGACAGAACTTTGGAGCAAGTAACGGCGGTCGTAGTAGTTTCTCTCGTGTTGGATACGAACTGTTGTTCTAGGCATCAAAAACTGGAGCCGGATTGAATAAACCTGCCACATTTGAAGGTGCCCCACTGACTTTGCCCATGAAAACACCGTTAAGTTGCCTAGGCTAAAGTTACATCCTTGAACATGTATGTACACTCTTAGTCACCTATAGGTGACACAAGGAATGTGTTGAGGTTTAAAACACGGGCTGGAGTGCCAGCTGTATTCTCTTGTCAAGCTGTTTTACTCGTTGCTTCCCTAATAATATAATCTACAGATTACTGGCGTTTGATAAGGTGAAGACCTGTGGATTTTGAGTTTAGGCAGCTGAGCTTCGAAGTATATTACGAGTGTTGCAGGATAGCTTGAATGTCAAGCATTCTATTTTAAGGGCCGAAGTTTGTTTCTTGGCATCTCTAGTGGAAGATACAAGCCAAGAAGATCTGGTGTGATCGGGTAAAGCAACAACTCCGCCAGGATATCCCCACAAATGCACCTTTCACTCAGCAAACAGGCCATTGTACAGCCTGTTTATCGCAAAAGTGCGGAGTTGCATGTTCCTGCGCCTCACCTTCTAAACCTCTATAATAAGGCCGCCAGCTTGCTCAAACTCTTCACTCCAAGGTGAGCTACTATCGACTGTAGCGATGGTTATGGTGAACCCATTTAAGAAAACCTTTCAGAATGAAGACCAATTTGCAGTAGATTACCAAGCATGCAAATCGGTTAATGACGTGCAGTTCCGCATCAATAGACAGCGGAACATGCCAATAGTAAAGGCATATACAGAAATTGGTTACTACCTGTTCCCCAGTGAAAACTCTTACGACCGGTTCAAGGAAAACGGAGGGAAATTGAAGCACTTACAGGCCGGCGATATGGGGGTCCCGCTATTACAGATTCTTCCTCGGCCCTCGTCCACTGGAACCATTACTGGAACTCTTCCGATGATGAAAATATCCAAGTTTGTACTGCTCAAAGCCAAAGATCCTCCTCCAGCCTCAGGGCACGACGTTGTAGCCCAAAATGCCGAGTTCGTCTTGTATAAAGTGCCCTTTTGCGAGATTCGCCAGTCCAGGACGACTCGGCATACGGACTTCAAACTCAACTTTCCTTTCGAAAGCCAGATGAGCCAAGTCTGCACAATGACGCGGTTGCTCGGAGGCAGGGATTTTCAGCTATCTGTCGGAATAACAGATTTACAATGGTGTGTTACGACCTCACATCTTACTTGCAAAGACCACTACACGTTACAAATCCTCAATAGTGGTGTCTCAGACAATGCAGCTCTTAAGCAGGAAGCCCCCGAGAAACCGTGGAATATCGTAATAGCCCATTATACTCGGACTTACAGAGATCTTCTGCCGCATCGGTCATCGAAACGTGCAAACTTGTATATTGGCGAACGAGCGGATCAAATTGCATATGGTATAGAGGGCGTTCCGACGACCACGCAACTGCTCGCTTGCCAGGGACTAATGATTCATGTCTTGGAGCATTTAAGAAGAAACGACACCAGCGGACGAACTGCGAGACATGGGTATGTTGCAATCCAACTCACAGAAGCCTCGGCCATGAATGCGTGTTTTCTATGAAGTTGACCCAGGTCTTGGTTTTTCAGTTCAAGGGCATCTATTTGGTTGAACCCACTCGCCACAATCGATGGTTCCCCACTGGCCCTATCCATGAAAGCAGCGTTAAGTTGCCCAGTCTGGACCTACAATTTTGAGCTTGTCTGTATACTTTTTCTGTCACTCGTAGGTAATACATGAGCGTGCTGTGGTTCAAATCACTGGGCTGGAGCGCCCATTCTATTCCCTTGGCAAGTTGAAACGCTCACCGCCTACCTAGGGATACTAATCCACAGGTTGATGGCGGGGGAGATGTAGAGAAACTATCGGCGTCAAGTTTGAGTTAATGAGCTTCAAATTACAGCACGAGCAATGCACGGTATCTTGAGGTGTCGAGTTGTTTATCGTGAGGGCCGAAATCTGTTACTTGGAAATTCTAGAGTAAAACGCAGGCCTAGGATATCTGACGTGATCGAGTGAAGCCACTCAAAAAAGGTCATGACGGTTATGCAACCACTCCGCCATGATTCTCCCACCGATGTCACAATCATTCAACAAGCTGACCATTTTACCGCCTGTTTGTCGCAAATGAGTGAACTTGCACGTATCTGCGCCTCGTCTTTTACAACTATATAACATGACCGCCAGCTTGCTCAAATGCCTTACTTCACGGTCAATTCGTTATCAAGGAGTTGCGATAGGCATGGTGAATCCACTCAAAGCAGCATTTCAAGACAAAGACCAATTCACCGTAGATTACCAGGCGAGCGAACTGATCGATGACTTGTGCTTTCACATCAATAGACGGCGGAACATGCCAATAGTTAAGGGATATACTGAAATTGGTTACTACCTATTCCCCAGTGAAAATTCCTACGACCATTTCAAGGCAAATGGAGGGGATTTGGAGCAACTAAAGGCCGGCGATATGGGGGTCCCGCTTTTGCAGATCCTTCCATACCCGCCGTCCATCGCATCCATTACAGGAAGTTTTCCATTAATGAGTATATTCAAGTTTATTCTGGTTGATGCTAACGATCCTCCTCCAGCATTGAAGCACGACCTTGTGGCCCAGAATGCTGAATTTGCCGTGTATAGAGTGCCCTTTTGCGAGATTCGCAGGGACGGGCTGACCAAGGATACTGGTTTCGAACTCAAGTTCCCCTTCGATAATCAGATGAGCGAGGTCTGCACAATGATGCGGTTGCCCGGGACTAGAGATCTACAGCTATCTGTGGGAACGACAGCATTACGATGGTGTGTTCCAAACCCAAACCTGATCACCAAAGACCACTACAAGTTACAGATCCTCGATATTGGTTGCGCAAACGATGCAGCTCTTGAAAAGGAGGCCCCAGAGGAACCGCAGAATATTGTAATTGCACACTATACTCGGACTTACAGAGATCTTCTGCCGCATCGGTCATCGAAACGTGCAAACTTGTATATTGGCGAACGAGCGGATCAAATTGCATATGGTATAGAGGGCGTTCCGACGACCACGCAACTGCTCGCTTGTCAGGGCCTACTGATCCATGTCCTGGAGCATTTCAGAAGAAACCAAGGCAGCAACCAAACTACGATTAACACAAATGCGTATATTTCAACGCAAATTGCGACTTCCACAGTCACGTATACAAATTTTAATTAATTAATTCCGTATTTTAATCTATGAGTGGAAGGGTGTCTATTTAATATGTATGAAATCAGTTCTCTGCAAAAGAACGGACGATCGGTTGTTGAAAAAGACACCAACATGGCAAGGCTTGTCAAAGAGTATAAAAGAATTCAAGCTACTTTAGCTGAAGGATCATCTTCAATCTCGTCATTGGATCCTATAGATGGTAATCTTTATAGATGGAAAGCAGTAGTAAGGGGTCCTGCAGGTACGCCTTACGAGGGCCATCTCTTCCCACTGATACTGATCCTGGATGACCGATACCCAAGCACTCCACCCCAGGTAACTTTCGCCAAAAGATCAATGCCCCATTGTAATGTGAACTACGAGACTGGCGCCATATGCCTCGATATTCTGACCCCGGACCATTGGTCCCCAGCGTGGGACCTGATCCACGTGCTGGAAGCCATCGTACAGCTGCTTAGCGATCCAGAACCAGACTCGCCGTTGGACATCGACCTTGCCAACATCCTGAGGGCGCAGGATCGCTCCGCCTACTATGGGCTCGTCAAGTACTACCTTTCCCGACAGTAATCCTATGATCTGTTAATCTGCAAAAATGCTCGTATGTATCTCTAACTATTGTGGCGATCAAATGGTCGAAGCTTGCGAACCACTTCACGGGGAACGTTTGACCACTCAGGGAACTTTTCTAGGCCCATAGTCGTCGTTGACCACAAGTCATACCTTATATCTTTGGGCTGTAAACGGGGCTCCAGCACAGCTGGAGCCTTCGTTGGGGCCCTTCCCCGACCAAACAGTGGGTTCTCCCGCACTGGATACATCACCGGTCGATACCCACTGAACAGAATATCGCTCGAGAGCCTCTGGCTCTCTAAGAAACGGGTGGTTGGGACCCGGGGAAGTGACCTGAAAACGTCGTCTACCGAATTCTTGCGCCTGCACAATCTGCTACTAGTACTGAATCGTCTCATTGCTCCATTACACATGCCTATGGGTCTTAAACCTCTAGCGATGCCCTCTTTATATACAGTTACACCCGAAAGCTCCGAGGCGCCCCTACTGGAGCTATCGGCTTTACACCGCAACAAACGATTAATGATAGACACCCATAGTCATTGTGATTCACAGCACTGCGGGTGCAGCAAGCTAACGACGAGCTGATAGATTTAATCATCTTAGGCTGAGTTTGTCGGAGATACTTTACACGATAGCAAGCAATTTCGCTGTCATGGGTGCAAAATAGTGAACTGCACTCCCAAGGCGCTTGCCTTCATAGTAGCAAGCCGGGAGGATACAATTCAAACGACTTAGAGGTGTACATAGGCATACAGTGTGGCAGAACGCTGAGGAGTACACGAAGGGTCCACCGCTTGTTTAGCTCATTTTTTTTCAGGCACTAAAGGCTGGGAAACATGTTCAAGAAAGTGCAGCCAAGCTTAAGTCAGCAATATTTGAGCTAGCCTTGTGCCAGTCTTGTGCCAAATGGTCGTGAAGTAGATAGTTGATCCCCGATGGCCATCTCTTGAAGTCTTGAAGATGATGAACAAGTGGTCGTTTGGAATGACGGTACTTGGAGAGTATAATTTGGGTCTTATTCCCAAGTTCATCGCCACTTCTTCAGCGATTCACGGCTAAACCAGCGGTATATTGTTGACTTTGTGCCTATTAGGCTTGTGTTTTACTGATGAAGAAGTGCAGAGTGGATGAAATTCGTCCTCTGTCCGAACTGTTAGAGGAAGCAGGGCTGCAGCCGCTGAAGGGTGTGGATGGGCTTGCGGAAGCGCTTAGGGACGAAAATGTGGTCAATAAGGAAAAATGGCGGTCTTCTCTGATATGTGAGACCCTGGTGATTACGCTTTTTACAACAAGAGCTGGTATTTCGCTTTTGCCTCTGCTCAGCGAGTCTGCTAAACGTAAGAAAGGTGTTTCTCGTGGGCAGGAGTGGCAAAACAACGAAGAACTCATGCTACGCTTTTTCGCATACGTTCTGGAGAATAGGAATTCAGGGATTGACTCGGGACTGTTCACTAGGGCCCGGTGGAAGCTGCCCCTGTTCTTTCTTATAGAGTCGAAGTTTCTTGCAGCATCCATGGTTCTCGATCAGAACTACAATTTGTTGCTGGATTACATCCATTCCGTTATACCGATGGTAAAAAAGTGGACACAGAGAGCATTGGCACAGAGTGGTTTCTTCAAAGACACAGTGGTGCGGTACGGGAGGGTCTTTGAACTACATAATTCTTCACAATGGTACGATTTTAGTGCCCAGAATAGTACTCAAGAACTTGCTGCGGTCCAGAAATTTCTAAGTGAGAATAATGAACAAGCTTTGTCTATCCTCCAAGAGATGGTCAACGAGCACAAGGAGTCGCACACGGTCAATACGACTTCTTATCATCATCGCATTTCGCAGCACGAAAACGTTTACTCATTCGACCTTAACCAAGACGGCTCCTTGGAGATACCCAACATTATGACCCATGCATCTGTGAGACACGACATACTACTCAATCTCTTAAAACTACCTGTGAGAGACTCGCCGCTTTTGAAATTGCAATTCAAGCTCATGGCTGGGCTAGTCGATCCACTGACACAACCGCCACCTAACGATCAGCATATCATTTCTCTCAACCTCATATATGAGATGCTTCTTGGGCTTTTGGAACCATCCATTCGTCGCAGCCTGTGCTCGGAGGGGTGTGATTGGAGGTTCCACCTTTGCTTTAACATGCAAAAAATCATCCAAGAATCTCTCAAGAGACTCAACTTACAAGATTTCGAAACACTCAATTCGATTAATAACAGTGATGAAGAAGGTTCTTGGCGAGAAAACTTGCATCTCTGGCTGCCGCATGGACTCAACACCCAGAATCTGGAACTCGTATACATGATAGACATCCTCGCGGTATACACTATTTACAAGCTGTATGAGCATCAGCCGATTCAGCTGAATCCTTTCCTGTCACCATTAATTTCACTATGGAAGAATCTGACCTGCGTGATTCTACTTGGGCTCGAAATCGACCGGTTCGAAGAGGAGCATGAGACTTTCGAGACTCCAGTACTGGTTCGTGCTACCATACGAGGGGCCGCAGCTTTAAGGGCCGTAGTTGCCACCATTCTGAATGGCCACGTGGAAACCTACAAGCACGATTTCATGCATGAGCCCTTGAACACTTTCATGTCACCACATGGCAGAAAACTTTGTCAAGGTGCATTGTATGCCGATCTGAGATCTCACGCAGCAGCGCTACTTGCGCTTGGAACAGAGCTTGAGGACGTGACCAACTTACTGTCCGATTTGCAGGCTGGCGACCGTTTCGACGAAGATGTCAGGTACATGTTTGAGTATGAATGTGATGACTACAATGAAGATGATTCCTCGCAATCCATCGAGAAGGATGGATCACCGACAATAGAACAGCCAAAGATATTGCAAAGGCGGTGTAATTGTATTTTTGATGATGATGAAATGGTCGAAGATGAAGACTTGGATGGCGAGAATGATGAAGCCTTTTTCTCGAAACATATGATGCTGCAACAGAATGCTCAAGCTTCACTTGCAATGTCATCAAACGGAAAGCCGCGAGCTGTCAGATCCAATGGAGCTTTTGAGTTTGATTACAGTGGGAAAGATTGGCGTGACATTCCCCGTGGTTCCAATCTTTACTACGCACCTGACTACACTTTCGTTGAAACTCCAAGCCTGTCGACAGTCATCAAGTTAACAATGCAGTCAGCGTCAGAAAAGTTGAACGAAAAGGACTCACATCTGCTATTGAAATCTGTCGCGTCATGTGTCAAGAATGAGCAGGACGAAATTACTCTTGGCAATCTTATTGACCCACGTCATGATAACGAAACTGAGGAAGCTGCGGCAAGCCCGGATAAAATTGAACCAGATGATGTTTATGAGATGTGGTGTGAGAATTCTACTTTTGAAAAGATGGTTTATCATAATCACACGCTCGCTTGGAAATTGATGGATGAAATGTTGCTATGTATCGGCTATCGGAGGGTTCTTATTTGGTTTATTACCCATATGGAACTTAACCATTCACTTATCCATTATATTTTTGAGTTGGTCATGGGCCTGCGAGGGGACTCGGATGATAACGGTTTGAATTCTGAGGGAGATGATCAGCGAGTTTCCGACGATAAGAAGTCGCGGAGCCCACTGGCTTTACAATTTTCTCGTCAGGGCTCATTGCAGCTCTCAGCTATCGAGACCAAAATGCTCCTGCAAGAGTTCTTTACTAACGCTGCAATATATATATCAAAGAAGTCCGAAGAGACTAGCAACGCGCCTTCTGGAGAAGGATTGGATGAAAGACAAGCCTCTAACGAGATTCCTGAAAATGTGTCATTGTATGCCATGGGCTTGATGAAGCTAATTTGCTTCATGGTTAAAACGTTCATAGACAAGGGCAAATTTGACTTCAGTGAATCGGAATGTGTATTTGAGCTGCAAGCATTATTGATGAATTGGATTGGAATAATTCCAGAGGCAAAGAACCTTTTCTTTGAGCTGAAGGGCCTGATCGCTGGTCTGAATAATGGTAACGCTTCGCAGGACTTTAAACAATCTAATGTAAAGGACAAGGCGAACAAGGAACCTGCCCCTGAACAAGCAACTGCAGCGACCACCGATGGTGCAGATTTTGAGTTTAACAGGAAACTGGTGAGCCTTTTGCCACCCTTGGTCAAAAACAAAGAAGAAAATGCAGCAATGCAGACTTTGAGAAGTTTCATCAAGACAAGTTCGTTTCTGAACGTAGTACCCACAATCGGCAGAAAAATAATATACGAGGATGATAAGATACTGCCGTTGCCCGAGTCTGATCTGCCTCTGGCGTTGCATGAATATATTGCAGATTACGAGAACAATTACGCATACGGCTCAGGAGAAGAATATGAGGACGACTAGCGTCATAGAAGTTTACTTTTTAAATAATGCGCAAGCTCCGTCATCTTGTCCCTTATTCCCAAGACATAGTATTTGGGGTCATACGCCATCTCCCGTAAATCCCCTGACAGTCCTAGAAGTCTTTCCATTTGTAGCAGTTTGGTCTCAACAGCATACGCATCATCTAGGTCAGTCTCTTCCTTCAAAATTGACCGTACTGATTCGGGCTCCTGCTTCATATTTTTTTCGATGGTTTTGGAGTAACTTTCTAGATGTTGAAGAAACACCTTATTGCGGTCACTTAGGTCCAGTTTTTTATAGTAAAACAGCAGTTTCGAGACAAAAGATTCCTGAGCTTTTTTGGATTTAACGAATTTACTAATCTTGTATCTTTTGAAGTCCGCTTTGTTTTCATCCTTGATGTCCTGATATATAGTCGTGGGATTTATGTTTGACTTCGAGACTATATGTGCCAAATAGTGAAACTGGAGGGGCTCTAAATCTTCCTCATCTCCCTCTTCCACTTCACTATCTTGATCGGGTATATTTTCCTCATCTACTTCCTCTTCTCCATTAGGATCTCCTCTGATTGTTTGTTCACACCACTCTTCGAACATCGACTCCCTCGATGAATCGTCTGTTATCCTGTAAAACACTGGATCTTCCGTCAGCTTTTTCGCCTGCATGGACCAACTTGAGTAGGGGTCGCACTTCTGCCGCTCAAGAAGTTCGAAGAAATCTCTTTTGTTCTGCAGATCATCCTCACGGCTATCCCTCAAGAGGTCCTCCTCATTCAGATTATTTAGAGCTTCAACCTCACTATCACTCCCATCTGTTTCTTCTTCTTCCTCTTCGGATGAGCTGTAGCCTGCTACAAGTTGAGATTTGTTCTCTTCGCCCTCTTCCTTCTCGCCCTCTGGCTCTTCCTCATCACTTTCTTCTGATATTGAGGGCTCAGGCACTTCATGCTTACCCAAAGACTCCAGTTCCTGCATCACATCTTCGTACACGCGGTCCCCAATATTCGTATTAAGTCCCCGTGCTATAGCTATCAGAAGCACCAGCTTGCTCTGGTCAATCGACGACAATAACTTTGCACTTTCAGCATCCTCCATGGTCCAGCTTGACTGACCCGTGCTAGAATTATAGTAAAACTTTCCCCCAATGTCATCAATTACCAAAAACCAGTTATTTACCAACGGGATTGCATAAAAGGGCTCAGGCTCACGACTCAACCGCATTTTCTTATTCCTAGACCTTTCGTCATCGTCATAAAACGAAGAAGGCCTTTCCCAGGTCGATTCCTTCGTCCGCAAGTTGTAGTAGTATTTCTCACCATTCGGAGCAGTGAATGTGCTCCATATGCGAGCCATTGGGCTACCAGTAACGATACAACTCGGCCAAAGCACTGTCGATGAGCTCAACTATGGCCTTTTCTCACCTTATAGTGATCCATAGTAACCAGTCAGGTGACCCAACAGCTGTAATAAAAGGCGGTGGCAAAGGATGATGAAGCAACTACACTACTCGAGGAAGCAAACGAACTTGGATCTGCTCAATTGATCTAACTTTGGTGGTTGATATACTGTTGGTAGATCAGCAGGAAGCATTTCTTGAAAAACCGTTGAAATGGGTTCCAGAAGATACGATTCGAGAACAACTATTTTCTCCCCAGAGGGACGTCTGTACCAGGTGGAGTACGCACTAGAATCGATATCGCACGCCGGTACGGCCATCGGGATCATGGCTACCGATGGTATCGTTTTGGCCGCAGAGCGTAAAGTGACGAGTAAGTTGCTAGAACAGGACACATCGACGGAGAAATTGTACAGACTGAACGACAAGATAACTGTAGCTGTAGCAGGGTTGACCGCAGACGCAGAGATCCTGATAAACACGGCTAGGGTGTATGCACAGAATTACCTAAAGACCTACAACGAGGACATTCCCGTGGAAATGCTGGTCCGGAGACTCAGCGACATAAAACAGGGCTACACCCAGCACGGTGGTCTTAGACCGTTCGGGGTCTCGTTTATCTACGCTGGTCACGATGAGCGCTACGGCTACCAGCTGTACACTTCTAACCCATCTGGAAATTACACGGGCTGGAAGGCCATCAGCGTCGGTGCCAACACCTCAGCCGCACAAACGCTGCTGCAGGTGGACTACAAGGATGACATAGACCTCGAGGGTGCCGTTGAGCTCGCCCTCAAGACACTCTCGAAGACCACAGACAGCAGTGCCCTGACAAACGACCGCATCGAGTTCGCAACCATCCAAAAATCCGCAGACGGGAAACTGTATCAGAAGATCTTCAAGCCCGAGGAGATCCAGACGCTGCTGGTGAAGCATGGAATCACCAAGAAGAGTCGTGAAGAAGACCAGGACGACGAGTAGAGGCCACTAACGAGCTTGTTACCCCGTGCCGTGTGATATATCTTCCCATCACTATGTCCTTCTCTTGTTGATGGACCTTGACGACAACTAACTAGATGCTATAATAGAACTACGTAGCTCTGCATGGCTCTGCATGAGGTATGTGAACCTTTGAAACTTGATTTTTCACCCAGCAACTTTGCCCAAACTAACCAAACCGTCCAGGTCCTTTATCACCAACAATGATATCCCCGTCGGGTACGTAACGCCATCGTTCCCCTCGCTCCACTGGCCCATAAAGAACGGCAAGTTTTCGCTCGCTGTTCTCTACGATGTGGTTGTCATCTGGAAGTTTACACTCTATTGGGCTCTTATTTTCAACGTGGCCTTCTACGGGGTTGCAGGTCTATGGGCGAGTTACTCGCACAGACGTCGAGCTGGTGGGCTCTGGATAATGGCTATCTACATCCTCTACGGAGGAATTCAAGGTGTGGCAGCTGGCACTGTCATTGGGTTCCTGATAGGCAGTATCTACAGCGCAGGCCTCTTCTATATGTCCACCTGGATCCCTTGCTGCTGCGTGATCGTTCAGATGCTGTTCGACTTCTCAGTAAGTTTCCTCAGTTCGGGCACTGTCATGTGAGACCCACAGCCACCTCAATTGACTCAAAGGTCTTCCCTGATCCCTTATCCGAGCTCGAACCGATGAGTCGTTTATTAGACTATAATTTTCACTTACCAAGAATGCGCCTTCTCCAGCCCACATTAAAAAAGGAGGTTGCATAGTCAACTGCAAAGAACTCGTCATAAGTTGAGTACTTCTCGTAGCAATCCGTTGAAGATCTAGAGGACTATAAAACGTTCGAAAAATGTCAGCATCAGCTATTAATCGTTCTTTGACGACTGTGAGAAACGAACTAGATTTCTTATTAGAATCGAAGGTGATTAGTCAGGAAACCTATAATATGGTCAACCAAAGTTTACCTCAAAACGCAAACAACGGAGGGGAGTATGTGGAAGCGTTATACCAGTTCGATCCTCAGCAGGATGGAGACCTGGCCCTGAAGCCCGGAGACAAGATTGAGGTTTTGGAAAAACCATCCAATGAGTGGTTCAAGGGTAGATGTAATGGTAACGTTGGGATGTTCCCTGCCAACTATGTGAAACCGGTGTACTCTGGTTCGGATCGCCCTAGTGTTCCCCCTCCACCACAGTATGAGCAGGCGCAGCGTACTAATACTGGGCAGTCGGGTGGCTCATACCAGGCACCATTCCCACCCCCTTCGACCAACTACTACCAGCAGCCACCACAGCAATACCAGCAGGCGCCCCAACAGCAAGCGCAGGTTGTTGAGCAGCAGCCTGCACAACAGCATTCTCACAACCATCTCAAGAAGTTTGGGAGTAAACTGGGGAATGCTGCCATTTTCGGTGCCGGTGCTACGATAGGTTCGGACCTGGTCAACAGTATCTTCTGATTCCGTCATATATTTTGCATGATTCGTCTTCCTGTGTCGTTCCACCTTTGTTGTTCTCTATGGCCAAAGCATTTGAATATAGAAGTTGCCTTTTGAATACCGATTATATATCATGAGTTTATGTAGTTGCAGCGTAAACGGTTTTATGGTGACTTTTCAGAAGTATCTGCCGTAAACATGATATATTCTGTCTACCACTCTCAGCTTTGCTTCCTCGCCCAATTTTGAGTCTGCAACCTCACCGATGTCCCTGAGCCATTCGTTCAGGCGGGCTTTGGGGACTAACGAACTGCCGAGTCTGGCTACAGTACATACCTCGATGGTCATGAGACCTTCGTTCAGATAACGATCATTGGAATTTCTGTCTTGAGTCCCAGCGTAGTTAAGTATCCTCTCCAAGTTGTTCAGACTGTAGCTTAGTCTGATTTTGTATTGCTTGATGTTGGACCAAAGACTGCCAACCTTAATCAGCCTGAACAAGCACACTGACACGGCATAGATAATAAGAAGAGCGGGCGACACGGCTACAACACCGAAAACGAGCTGCTGCGACTGTAGCATTTTATCAATTCCGTTGAGCGCCAGAGAACCATCCACCTTAGTCTTCTGCACCTGTATCAACAAGGATCTAACCAATTCGCCAGAAACAATGTTCTTGATCGGATGTTTTAACTGAGTTTCGTAAATCTCCATAAATTTCGTCAGGTTACCACGCTCAACCTGCTGAATTAGCACTTCATCATCAACTTGAGCTCCGCTGTTTTCGTTGACGAAACTGACAATCATACGGGTTAAAGAGTTCACTTCAGAGTCGAGGGTGTCCTTTGACATGACAGCGATTGAACTATCCTCGTCGTGCCTCACTGTTGACCAAACATGTTTCGCAGGTATATAGACCCAATTGTACAGCAACCCGGTTACAAAATCAACGATATTCTCCTGCAAGAACTGCAAAACCTTTTTACGGGATTCCCACAGATATATCACGGAGCCGGGCCCGTATGTCAACAACATCAAGGCAGTAGGCCAATATCTTGTAACTTTTCCGGGCTTTTTAACGATAATGCTTCTCACTTTGCTGTGGAATTGCCTTGTATGCAGTGCAACATCATATAAGGTATTGTCGGTTGGCAGCTCCAAAAACCTCTTCAATGCATCCAGCTTGTTCTCTTCTTCCATCTCCTGTTGCTTTCGATGTTTCTGAAAGTCATTGATCAGTCTCCCAAGTTTTGTAGTATATTGCTTGGTCAAGTCGCTGATATTGGTATTCTTCTGATGTAGGTCATCGCGAACCATGGCACGCGGCAACTCAAGCATCAACGAGCACCACCTTCTTGATTGTACTGGCAATCCCGTTAGCTGCAGGTTACGTACCATCAGAATTCTATCCAGCTGAGGTTTGAAACTATCAAAGACTTCCTTGCCAACCTTCTCCATCCCTTCAACTGATAGATAATTATCAAGTTCTGTTCCATTTTCCTTACCCAAGCGATCTTTCAACTGTCTTCCCAAATTGAGCAACCTTGCTGGAGATGTCTGTACTGCGTAAAGAAGGGATTTTGTTCTAGAGCCAATAACTTCTTCATAGTATCTCTGTGTATCATAGGCAGAGGGTAAAAATGATAGACACTCATTGCTCAAGGTATAATAGCATATTAGAATGACATATTGTGAGATATATTTTGTCACAATTGACTCCATAGAAGTCGTTTGATCATCCTTGGCAGCTGGAAGTCCACTGATAATTTGAGTAATGACATCATAATTGATCGTAACGGGGCTATTTGATACCGAAGAATGCACAGAAGTGGTGATCTTCTCAACGATGGTCTTTACTTTTAGCAAGTCCTCTTGCAGACGGCTAAGTGTTTTAGTATCCTGCTCTTCAGCATAAGACTGTGGGCCTAGGGAAAAGCGTTGTAGAGAAAGCTCCAAACTCTTATCAACCTCGTGGAAACGACGGAGTATGTAAGAATCAGTGATCATTCCGTTTTGGGTTCCTGAGCAGCTCTTCAACCGAGGCCCTTCCTAACTTGGTTGTTTAGGATCGATAAGTGCGGAGCAATCTTAGACTCCGCCATACTGGGAACAAGGTTATACAACTTAGAGGGGCTGACATCTAACCAAAAAGCTTGGTTGGGAGGCAGTTTTATATAATGACATACTCATAGGTCACTATCTCGGCATTAATAATTATGGTCCCGCTCTTCCTTAGGGTGCAATCAACCTACAGGGCGAGGTCGATGTCCTGCAAGCCCTCCAAAAAGTGAGATCTTCCTACCCACAGTGGGTTCAGCTCCTCAATCTCTTTCCAATCCTGAGAGCCTAACGTCCTTCTCGTAAAATGAACGTTAACCCCCAGCAGTGCATATGAATTACTTTCGAATACTTGATATAGTTCCCGGGCAACAAATACACCTAGCAAGAGCCTTAGGTGAATCTAAAAAGCGCTTCAATGCGCAAAGTTTTAGTGGTATCTGGAATATTCTGTAGTATTATTGAATGAGGCTAAATATGATTAGAGTGGCTTTGAAATAAAATGCCGTGCAAATATCAGAGAAACTATTACTCAACTGAATCAATAGAATAGTCCTTCTTCGACAACTTGTGTCTTAGGCCTCTTCCCCAACGGTAGAAACCGAATGGTAATGCGATCATGGCCGTGGCAATGAAGGCTAGCAACCAACTTGCCCATTGAAGACCTAATCTATGATACATCTGAGTTGTGAAAAGTGGGAAAGCAGCACCACCGGCAGATCTTAAGAACACTTTTGTAGCCAGGGCACTAGATGCAAACTGCACGTAGCAGTCAATAATGTAATTGTTTAGTGAGTAGTAAATCAGCACCATACCGTATCCGAAGGCAATACCAGAGGATGCTGGACCCACCCAAATGATATGCTTGTAGGAGGTAGCACCCAGAATCCATAGTGCAATAGCTGCGAAAGGTGCACCGATCATAGCACCCAGCAAACGGTCCTCTGGGGTAGGCTTACGGGTCTTGATGAGTTGCAAATACTTGCTCTCACACCAAAAGGTAGTGGCCAACGCCATTAAAGCACCGATCATGATTGGAATAAACATCAAACCTGTCAAATTATCCTTGTAGCCATACAATTCCTCGAAAATGACTGGATAAGCAAAAAAGAAAGCGTACAGTAGGGAGTAGATCAGACAGACGTAGAAACAAGTAGCATCAAGAACAGGCTCAGTGACAGCAAAATATAGAGGTCTCAACAGACATGTTCTCATCATCTCGTTGAAGCTGATACCTTGGGCCTCTTGTTCAGTCATGATCTTGGGGTTACCAGTCTCCTTTCTCAATCTGACAGCACGTCTCTTTAGAATCACTGGGGCGTAAGTCTCTGGAATACAGGCCACAATTAACCACATGGCACCAGCAAAAGCCATGTTAACCCAGAAGATCAAATCCATTCTACGGGTCGAAACGGAGATAAAACCATTGACCAATGGTCCAAACACGGGACCGACGTAAGGAGCAAAGGCGAAAAATGCAATAGCCTTACCTCTAGTCTCACTTGGGAACATATCAGCGATGGAACCACCAACTAGACATAGACCGGAAGATGCCCAAACCCCGCACAAAAACCTACAGACCATGAGACCCGAAATGTTGGGTGATATAGCACATGGAATATTGAAGATAACATAGAGGCCCATAGAGATGAAGTATGCCACCCTTCTTCCGTAAAGATCACTCACGGGAGACCATAGAAGTGGACCCAGGGAAAACCCGATAACCATTAGAGACACAGAAAGAACCGCAACTTCAGAACCAACATGATACTTCTCCGACACTGTAAACAGCCCACCAGCGATACATGCAGAACCGTAAGCAACACAGATAACCAGAGTGGACAGAACAACCGTGAAAAACCAACGTCTCGCCAGGGGCCAGTTGTGTGGATTCCCTGGGTCGTTGGTTACAAACGTCACAAACTCGATCTCAGGATCAAGCTCCGGTTCCTCGTTTGGCTCTGCACCCTTTCCTTCCTTTCCGATGTCACCCTCCGAGTTCGTGCCATCCAGCGAGGACGACTCGGAAGACGTCCGCTCCATCTGTCTGGTTCTCGATCTCGAGATCGCCGTAGAAGTCCTACCGATCGACTGTAGAGTAGCCACAGGAACCAAACCCGTTGGAGTCTCCATGGTGTATTCTTCCGGAAATATTTGCGGCCTGGCAGTTGTCTGAGGCGCATTGACGTCCGGCACGGGTGCCGTAGCCGTCATACCCATTTCCTGCAGAGACTTAACGGTCTCCGTCCGTGTTAAATTTAACGGTAGCCCGCTGTTTTTGTTCTTCTGCCCATTGGACGACGGAATGTATTCCTGGGGTTGCTGGTCGTCCCTAAAGGCAGAGGAAGAGTCCGAGTTATACGAATCCACCGACTGCACTTCCGACATTATTATACTTGTATTATTATTAGTGTATTAGATTAAATTAAAATAAAATCGATCACAGCTCAATTCCCCTGTTTGACACCAGAGAAACCTCGAAATACTAACCATTAACAGAATCAACAAAGTACACCACACATTTATATCTACAACGCAAAAACCATGCGGTAAAATTGATCAAAATTCCACATATGGATGTTTTACAAACACAATCTGCGTCCGACAGGTACGAGCCCTTCCTGCCCCAATCCGTGGCTCATTACCCATGCAAAGTGGCAGAAGCCAAGTTAAATTCTCCGGCTCAAAAAGAAAACACTCAATAATAGATGTAAATGCAACTACTACAAAATGACTCTCCCCCGTTCGTAGCTCAACAGGAAAAAACCCTGCTTCTACTATGAAGTCACTCTACTGCCTGTCTATGCAGCCGGCTACAGAAAACAGCTCGGGTTTATTGGTTTCGCTCGCTTTAAGAGGAAAAAAAACAACAAACATCACCAACCCTGGCAGGGTTTGAAGGGTTGAATCGATGAGTAGTTAAGGTCTCGAGGATCCATCAGCCTACAGGTCGATGGGTTTGCCAATTGCATGGTCAGTTCTACGTTGGATTGAACACCAATTGGCATCCTTGGGCCAGGAAAATCTTGAGTGTAGTACCATATAGAAATTTCTAGTTACAACAGAGAGCCATTGTCGTTCGGCTGGCCCTCAACGGAGAACGACCCGAGGCATTTTAAGTTATGGAGAGGAAGAAAGAAGAGGGAGGCTGAGAGTTGCAACATATGGATGCTGCAAATCTCATCGCTCGGGTTCTTGCAGTAAGGTCTTGAGATCCGTGTTTGGGTAGCCGTTTGTCGGGAGTAAGAGGACCCTTGACAGGTTTAGTCGGATAGTAGGAGAGAGCGTAGGTGCCAGAGATCGCCCAAGTGGTTAGAGGTAAGAAGGTTTTTTTTTTTATGGATAGGGAGGCCCAGGTGAGGAAGCTGGTAGACAGTGTTTCTCCGCGTACGGCCCACCAGTACAAGTCGTATGGGGACAAGTATATCCGATGGCTTCGAGAAGCGGGACTTCTGCAGCAGCTGAGGGAGGGAGAGCAGGGTGAGGGAGAGCTGTTGTATCGAGATCTGCCGCTTTCTTCGTATTTAATACACTGGTTCCTTATAGATACGCTGGTGCGGTCTGGGGAAGAGGCGGGCGATGAGGAAGATGCGTTAAAGATCGCGACTTTGAAGAAGGTGATCAGTAGTCTGAAGTTTCTGCATCGGTTGTGTGTGATACACGGGAACCAGAGCGTGCTGGACGAGAAGTATTTGGAGGGGATTATCAAGCTGCACTCCAATTGGGCTACTGTGCGGAGCCGGAAAGAGTCTACGCTACCGATCGTCAAGGTTTCCCTCAATTTGTGGAATCCGGAAACTGAAAACCTGTCCGAGAAATTCTTCAAGACGTCCCTCGAAAAGCTCAGGTTTCTGGTGGATTTCCACTTCAGGGTCTACACTAACCTGTCATACGAGCAGAGGTCGAGGATCAAGCTGGCGGAACTGCGCGCGGAGGATGACGGCACGATAGCTATGGACCAGAAAGTGTGGTCTTCTTTGCAGGTGTATATGCCGAATTCGACGCGACAGGTGAAGTCCCACATGCCCATGAGCATCAGGTGCCAGAAACTGCCATTTCTATGTCCCATGACGACATTGGCGTCCTATCTTTACCTGCGCTTCTATGGGATCAGCTCGGTTACAAAAGGCGACGGATTTCCAGATCTTCTGGCAAGCGATCAGGACGATCTTTTCTGGCAGGACCTGCCCTTAATACGGGGTAAATCTCTCTTGGATTACCCTCGAGAAGAGACCCTGAGTAACTACTACTCAGCGGTTTTCCGGTATTGTCATTTACCTTACAAAAGGCGGGAATACTTCAACAAAAGTGCACTTGAGTATCCAACGTGGACCCACCAATCTTTCACCGGCTTCTTTGCAAAGTATCCCAAAGCGAGCACTACCGCATTCGAGCATGAAGTGCCATTTGATTACGACAGAATAATGAATTTTAGACCGCCTAAGGAAATTCCGTCAGAGAAAAATGATGGGTTGGACGCTCTTCCCGAGAGTCTACTCGTCCAAGTTTTCCCCGAAATTGAGCAGTACAAGCGTAAAATAGACGAGCTGTCATCAGAGGCCCGGAGATTCCTACTGACTATGGAAAATCTCAGAAGGCGACTGGTGTTCAATCTGCCCTGGATCCATGCTATATTCCCTCAGCATGATCTTTTCAAAGATCCGATATTTCAAAATCCTGATTTCCAATCTTACTTCCACCAGGTTGCGGGAAACAAGTGGGAAAATGGTCAACTACCGTTTCATTTCATGCCTGGATTCGAAAGGTTGAATAGGGCTGGGTTCTGTGGCCTTCTGATGGAGTCTCTGGAAGCACCAAGCCTGGAACAGGTTCCAGCTAACATAACGGTTCAGGCGTCAGAACCAAGCGTCACCTCTGGAGAACTCATGGATAAGACGTATCAGTTCGTTCAGTACCAAACATTAACGAATTTTCAGCTTTTGCTGTCACTATTGTCAAAAATCTTCGACAAGCTAGACATGAGGAAGTCATCTAGAGAGTTCATGATCCATCAACTTGATCTTTTGCACGATACCATACGAAGAAATATAGATGTTTCGAGGCCCCAGGATGTGGAGCAATACATCAAGAAGGAAGAGAAGGGAGAGGAGGAAGTAAAGAAGCTTTCAAAAGAGTCCCAAAGCAGGCACCGGAGCAATGGGCTGCTGGCGATCGATGATTCTCCGAGCGAAGACAGCGATGATGGAGGTGTGCAAGAGGAGCTCCAGTTCATGATTAACGAACTGGTAGGCGAACGTGTGAGATCGACTGTCAAGCTGCAGATGGAACGGTGGGAATCAAAAATACAGGATATGGTCAAAGATACTGTGAGAGACGAGGTCACAAAAAGGTTCGCCGAACATGAGGAATTTGTAAGGAAAAGACCTAGATTGAGCTCAACTCCGCCAACCGGGATCAATGAATATACCCCTAGTATACCAGCCCCTACGAACGAAGACGGTGAGGCTTTTGTAATGAACCCTGATCTGGATACTGTAGAGGCTGTGATCCTCGAGTGGTTCACGCCAAATCCAAAAATGAATGGAGAGTGCGTGCACTCAATGAACAAGCACGGTAAAGCATGGAGATCAAGCTTCGAGAAACTTTATAAGGAAAGAAAAATCATTGTCGAGTTTTACATTCATCTCGTCAACCAATCGGGGGTGAACAGGTACAAGGCTGTTGAAATTTGTGAAATCTTGAGAAGAAGCAGCGAAGAAGATGGGTCGTTAGCCTCACTCGCGAAACTTTTGAAAGAATGGAAGAGGAAGAACGGAAATTCCTACGACGGACTTCTGGAACACTATAAGCTGAGTGCCATTTAAACGTTCTTCTTGGAGGTATGAGAGGGATCACGTAGCACAAAGCTTACGCTGCATAAGGAAGTGAGAGGTAGCTACAATAACTCATACAATCGGTTTGAAAGGTGATGTTTTGATATAGACAGACCTTAGACGTATATAGTTATTAATAGTGAACCAGCTCGCTTACCTTAGTTCATCTTGATGATCATCCTAACAAGTTCAACAGGATCTACTTACGTTAGTATTTATTCGTATTCCTTATGATAAGGAGTCAGTTGTGTGAAAAGTTCTCCTGTCTTTGTGATTTTAAGAAGCGTTGATGGCTCCTGACTGAAATGATTATTCTTAGATATTTTCGAAATGTCTACATCATCGCATATCTATTAGGCTTAGCCAACTACCTGGTGTATGGGGCTGCGGTACCAGGGCCAGCTGACGAAGCATTTCATGAGCTGTATGAGGAGGACAAAAAGACGAATCATTGGCAAAAGCTCCCTCCGGTTTTGCCGCCTAGCAAATTGAATGACGATAACAGGAGCTTGCAGAGAAAGGGAGAGGTTCCACGCTATATCGTTGATAACTGTCCTCTAGTGCATCTTTACAGTGAGGAGAGGTACTGGCCGGCAGATATTGCAGATTTCGTAACTCATTTCAAGGTCACAGATCCACATGGCACGTCGGTGTTGGCTAAGCATCCACTAACATTGAAGGACCTGAAGACGGAGTACAGTTTGAAACTCTCCAACGGTACTGTGAGTACTATCTCGAGTCTGGATACTTTTATGACAAGTTTGGACGATTTTGGTAAAGATCCGAAATGGCTTATAGGTTTTCCTCCAGAATACGGAACAGGGCACATCAAACAGGGACCAGCTGTACTTCTGGTGGCCGATAAAGGTAACGGGTGGGTGGATGCTTATTGGTTTTACTTCTATCCGTTCAATTTAGGCCCCTACGTTATGGGATATGGACCCTGGGGCAACCACGTTGGCGATTGGGAGCACTCACTGGTGCGCTTTTTCGAAGGAAAACCCAAATACCTGTGGATGAGTGCGCATGGGGGTGGAAGCGCCTATAGGTTCGAAGCCATAGAAAAGGTCAAGAAGCTGCGTCGGGAACGTGGAAAACTCACGCCCGATGTCATCTACAGACCCCTGATCTTCAGTTCCAGAGGAACACACGCCAACTACGCCTCGGTGGGGCAGCACTCACACGATGTGCCCTTTTTTTTTATGCCTCTGAGCGATTTCACAGACAGAGGACCAATGTGGGATCCGTCGCTCAACTACTACGCATACACGTTGGACGGCGAAACTGTGACTCCAAGCGGGAGGCGCGAGGAAGACATCGGCACCAGCTGGCTCCGTTTTGAAGGACGATGGGGCGACAAGCAGCTACCCTGGGGTGATCCTCGGCAAAAATGGTGTCCAGTCCAGTGGAGATACATCGACGGGCCTCAGGGACCGCTCGCCAAAAATTTAGCTCGAGTATCCTTGTGCCCCACCTTCAAATGGTGGAATTTTTGGAAAGGATGCCCCGCCAGACGACTTCTCAAGAAAGGCGAGGGCCTAGACGCAGAAAAGAATGACCTTGTCGGTGACAACTGCGGTATCCTACTCTACAAGATCAGGCCCAAGTGGCTACGAGGCCTTTTCAGGTTATTTATGTGGCGAGGACTAGTCTGCTTTCTCATGGATTACTTTACAGGATGAGCAATTGATACAACATTATACAGTATTTATTAGAAGGGTATTACTAGTCCGCTCAAGTATATTTTCATCTCGCGTTTATAGTCAAACAGCAGTAGTTCGGACTAAACATGAAAAGTATAACACCCAACAGTCAAGGTCAAACCAGCGTAATTAAGCTGGAAGCCTGGAACCAAGGGCCCTTATCAAATCTTGCCTCATAGAACTTCTACAGTCTTATGGCTGAGACTGATCCTAGTCACGTGACTTGTTGATAATTTGAAGAACCTTCTAGCAGCTGCTACAGCCGTATGGAAGATCAAAGAAGATCTATGTAGAACTCGGGAGAACCGATGAGAAATGATGGCGATTAGTAAAGCTGGATGGCAGGGGTAAGGGACCAGGCGGCGAGGATTGGTATAAAAGATGGGCATGTGCCCACAGTAGGTAGTTAGGTTGGATTACAAACGTACAACATCAACAACTATAATTAGAGACTAGTATAGACCAAGATGTTTCCTATTATCCAATCCCCATGTGTCTTTGAACCTTTGCCAAACGTTAACATGTTTGGTTTTGAACAGCCTGTTATGGCTCCAGTTCCCAAGCGGAGAAGGGCTTTAGGACGAAGTAATTGCTGTATTGGTGGTTATATGCCCTCCGCATCCCTCACCTCTTTGAGATATACGGTGGATGAGTCCCCAGATGGGTACACATTGTGGTTATCAAAGAAGGTTCCCAGAGGAATGATTGCTGATGCGGTTAATGAACAGATCGCACAGTTGAAGGAGGATCTGTACAGGCCCACTTATCACCTTGTTCGCGATGTATGGGGTAATTCGTACTTTGTGGAGGAAGAGGCTGATGAGGAAAGCTTGCTACGTGAAGCACTCTCGAAGCTCGACATGAAGGCCATCTACAGGAAGATCGCCAGAAACCTATTTCAGGAGTACGAGATCGATTTGAACCACAGAGGTGATCAACTTACTGTAACCAGCCGTAAGGATGGAATCACCAAATCCTTCGAAATAGGTAGCACCATAGAGGACATTCGTGTCACGGGCTGTAAGTTAGACGAATCGCAAGAGCATGCCGTTCTTAGAATTGAGTTGATTAAGAGCGACGGATGCAAGGGCAAGTCTGACGACCTGGCAAACTTGATCCAATGGTCTCAATCGGAAGAGAAAAGCCAAAGAGAAGAAGAAGAGAAGAAAGAAATTGAAGCCAAGAGCGCCGCAGAGGCCAAGGCCAAGGTTGCAGCAGAGGCCAAAGCTAAAATGGAGGCTGAACTCAAGAAGCAGTTTGAAAGCCAGCTAAGAGCAAAGTTTGAAGCAGACCAAGAAGCCCGTAGGCAAGAGAAATTAAGAGAAGAAAAAATCAAGAGGCAACATGAGCTGAAAAGACGTATTGCTAGGGAGGAAGAGGAAAAGAGAAACAGAGAACATGCAAGACAAGAGGAAGAGGAGCGGAAGTTCTACCAACAACAGCTGAAGGAAAGAAAGGCATTCTTGGTAGAACAACAACGGGCAAAAAGGCTCAGAGCTGAACAGAAAAAAGCCCCTCAGTCTCCCAAGACTGTAACAATAAATATCAACTTTGGGAACGACGAGTCTGCGGTTGAGGATGACCAGAACTCGCTCAAGAGGTATCAGTCCCCTGTACTGGAGGATGTGGACGACGAAGAAACTGAGAGATTCAACGAGTCGCTAAGCCGCTCTCCAAGAGGATCCTCCATTATCGAAGATGTATAGTAGATTTAGCATATTTTAAATTCACGACGTTCCGATTTTACTTCATTAATTGATAGACTCGCAGACAAAAGTATTATCCGACAATACTACTTGCACATATCATTAGATAGGACCAAAGCGCCAAAACGATATTTGAAATAACGAATTCACATAACAATGTTTAGAAGACCGTAGGGAATCAAAATTCTATGCAACAGGGCTAAAAGAGCTGTCAAGAAATGCAGATGCCTGTAACATGCGAAAAAAATTCGGCATTCAGCATAGCTATCAAGTCTTGCATCTAAAATACGCATCTACAATACATAAATACCAACATGCTTGATTAGGATTCACGGTAGTAATGAATATTCCGCCTTCATTTACAGACTATTGTCTGATTCGAGTATCACTATATTATCTGACTATATCATCTGACTACGTACCGTCTAATAGGCACAGAATGAAGCTAATAATCCCATCAAGTACAACATGGGCATGTGGCGTAGTTGGTAGCGCGCTCCCTTAGCATGGGAGAGGTCTTCGGTTCGACTCCGGACTTGTCCAATTATTTTTGACTCTGTTCTTGCGACTTGCGCTTAACTCCAGCCACAATTTTTCCGATCACTAAGCGGGTTGCACCTTTACGGGTTATATAGACAGGCGGGATTCAAACTCAATTGGCCCTCTTGCTGCCATCAACTCCACCTACATATGATTCCAAACCATCCAACGGACACTGTACTGGAGTCATCTGCAAACTCGTTTGGAACTCTCCTACAAAACCAGTCCCTACAGGTCGAATACCTGGTAGAACACTACTACAATGACGACCATTTAGGGTCTATACGGCGAATTATACGCTTACTCTGTGAGTGCCTGGAACAAAACCATAAAATAGTCCTTGTTGGAATTGGCAAGTCCCTAAAAATTGCAGATAAATGTGTGGCTACCTTACAATCGATGGGGCTGGCCTCGATGACCTTGCATCCAACTGATGCGCTTCACGGTGACATAGGCAGCATCCAGAACGGCGATTGTATCCTGGCTTGCAGCTCGAGCGGAGAGTCAGAAGAAATTATCAACCTCCTACGATACCTGGACGCCCACGACGTTTGGACCTCCATAAACAAGATCGCGGTTTGTCGGGACCCGAAGAGCACCCTGGCCCAGCTTGCGGACGAGTGTCTGTTGGTCCCACAGAAACACAAGGAGTGCGAGATCCAAAACGGTCTTCCCGCCCCCACGGTCTCCAGCACCTCCATGTTGGTAGTCCTGGACTGTCTCAGCCTGGCACTGAGTCAGGCTTTCCGCAACGGCGATTTGGACGCGCGCAACAGACTCTTCAACGCCATGCATCCCGGTGGCAGCATTGGCAAGAAGAAGGCTCCCAACGGCACAGAATACCGCACCATACAGCCCGGCAAAATACGATCCGGCATGAACGAACTCCAGATTCTGCAACAAGCGTTTCTGCACGACTGGGTTCAATGGCAAGACTCTCCGGCCGTACCTTCCACACTCATCAAATCCCTGTACAAAAAATGGACCAAAGATCAGCCCCAGTCTACTCTGGACAACTACTTGGAAATCGAACTCGGTAAATAGTCAAATATTTCGACAAGTAATTATTATTCATTATTTTTTTTTGGTGTCAATAATTACTGACGCGACATCACAAAGTGTCAGGGTTGCATCGGTCACTATTATTAGTCGTCCTTGCATTCACGAGCATCCGTGGCTTAGCCGGCTGGCCCGGCCTGGCCTTCTCGAGAAACCTTTCCTTCCAGGAAGCAAAACTACGCAGGAAAGCAGTGAAAAAAAAAAGTTTCACCAGAATCGGCAAGAATGGTATGCAAGATCTGAACCACGAACACGACCAGTTCGAGTAGTGCTGGGACCCGATTAGTCTAGTGGGTCTCTCATGTAAGCCACGCAGGTGAGAAACTCGCCGTGGCCGAGTAAACCGACTTATATATTCTGTTTGTTCATAGTATACAAGCGATTTTCGCTACTAATCTAGGAGCGGGCGAGCTGGGAGAAAACAGATACCTCTCCACTACAACTACAAAGTATTGATAGTTAAAAGAATACCGTAAAGGATTCTTAGAGACATATCACTGTGAAGTAAAGATGCCTCTTAGGAATCTGACATATAATCAAGGTCAGAATTTGAGCAGTAGCAGTAATGATGGTCTGAGGTCTGAGGCATCCACGCCGTCGGAGGATGATCGTAACGATACGCAGTCGTTTTCGGATCAGAACCCATTTCTGGCCAGCGAGGAGAAGGAGGCAGACAGACACAGGGGCCGGGCAGCAACTGACTCTTCGTCGTCGTCGATCCACTACGGGGTCCGTGAAAACAGCGAGTCGTCGCTGATCCCAGGGAATACCACGCAGAACAAGAACCAACGCACATCAGACTACAAGGGCTACTACTCCCGGGCTGGTGCCGGAGCAGTGACAGGGACGGGAGCCACGTCACGTGACAACTCTAGGTTGGCCCCCAACAAGGCCCTCCCTTCGTCCACTTCGTTGAATACCGGTCTGTCGGCCAACGATATCATGTCGCCTCCCGAGTACGATCGGTACCCTCTGGTGAGCTCTCGGGTTGCATCTATGGCCCAAATGCACAACGCGGGGCATGGGCAGGCGCCCCCCGTGTCGGCATCGTCTTCGACTGGAAACGTATCTAGCTCATCGATTTCTTCAAATCCTTTCCTGGGCGAGCAGGATTTTTCGCCATTTGGTGGTTATCCTGCGACCTCCTTCCCGCTGTTGATGGATGAGAAAGAGGAGGATGATTACTTGCACAATCCCGATCCGGAAGAGGAGGCTCGTTTGGACAGAAGGCGGTTTGTGGATGATTTTAAGTATATGAGCAAGAGGTCCGCAGGTGGCCTGGCCGGTGTGCTGCTCGTTTTCTTGGGTGCCATGGCGATTTTCATCGTTTTGCCTGCGCTAACATTTACCAATGCTACCCACCGTTCTGATCCAGAAGTGGTCGAGTACTTGACCGACTATCAATATCCGCAGCTTTCGGCGATAAGAACCAGCCTGGTCGATCCAAACACTCCCTCAACTGCAATGTCAAGGCAGGCCATGGATGGATCCTACTGGCAACTGACTTTTTCCGATGAATTCAATGAGGTTGGCAGGACTTTCTACGATGGGGACGACCAGTTTTGGACTGCTCCCGACTTCAATTATGCAGCCACCCACGATTTGGAGTGGTACTCACCAGACGCAGCTACCACTGTTAATGGTACTTTGCAATTTAGAATGGATGCTTTCAAGAATCATGATCTATACTACCGTTCGGGAATGGTCCAAAGTTGGAACAAGCTATGTTTCAGCCAGGGTATTTTGGAAGTTTCTGCCAACCTGCCCAACTACGGTCGTGTCGTCGGTCTGTGGCCCGGTTTGTGGAGTATTGGTAACTTGGCTCGTCCAGGTTTTATGGCTACTTCAGAAGGTGTATGGCCTTACTCGTATGATTCGTGTGATGCAGGTATCACACCGAATCAAAGTTCGCCAGATGGTATCTCGTATCTGCCCGGTCAAAAGTTGAGTGTCTGTACCTGTGATGGTGAAGAACATCCAAACCAAGGTACAGGTAGAGGTGCGCCAGAAATCGATATTCTTGAAGGTTCGACTGATACAACACTGGGAACTGGTGTTGCTTCCCAATCATACCAGGTGGCGCCTTACGACATCTGGTATATCCCAGACTACGATTTTATCGAGATTTACAACTACACTACCACATCGATGAACACTTATTGTGGTGGTCCCTTCCAACAAGCCATCTCCGCTATCACGACTCTGAACCCCTCTTGGTACCAATTTGGGCCGGATTCAGGTTATTTCCAGAAGTACGCCTACGAGTTTTTGAGTGATGATGAAAACGGTTACATCCGTTGGTTTGTGGGAGACGTTCCAACTTACACTTTATATGCCAAGGCTCTGCATCCTAATGGTAATATAAACTGGAGAAGAATTAGTAAAGAGCCAATGTCGATCGTCATGAACCTGGGTATCTCCAATAACTGGGCTTACATCGATTGGCAATTTATCTTTTTCCCAGTAACAATGTCGATTGATTACGTGAGAATTTATCAACCTAACGACTCTGTAGAAATGAGCTGTGATCCTTCAAGTCATCCAACCTACGATTATATCGAGGCACACAAAAACGCTTACACAAACAATAACCTCACATCCTGGGAAGCTGCAGGCTACACTTTCCCAAAGAACATTTTAACCGGTAACTGTAAGAGTTCCAAGTTCAAGCTTTCAAGCTAACCCACTCCTTCATTGCATAATCACCAACTGAACTTTTCGCTATAGAGGAAGAGAGCGGAAGAGGCCTCGAATGAAGGTTATTCCGCCCAACTCTATATGACAGATGATTTATTTTCAATCATTAGCATGAAAATGGAAACTCTATTAAAAGGGTTTTTATTATCTGCCAAATCCTTTCTTCTTCATTTTCTTATTCTCAGCGTTTTGGTATGTATCATATATCTAAGTATGTAAAAATCACATTCAGAAATTATAGAGTATTCAGAACGTATTTAGTCCGGCCAAGAAGCTTTCACGGTAGAGCCCATAATACCTTCAATGGTCTGGATCAGTGTGGAAAGTTCGGTAAAACAGTAATAAGGTTTTAGCATCCAAGATAAGTCATGGCAAAGCTTTTGCAAAGTATCACATATTTGGATTGCAAAAGAATACATCAAAATTACAGCGCAAGTGGTTTAGTGGTAAAATCCAACGTTGCCATCGTTGGGCCCCCGGTTCGATTCCGGGCTTGCGCAATTCTTTTTTGGTTTCAATATCGAAATTCTTCAATTGTACAATCCAAAATGTAGGTGAACTAGAATTGGATGTGGATCTTACTAGTCTATTCAAACTGCTCCAATTATCTCTGTTTTCCACGTCGTTGAAACATTTCGAGTGTATACGCGACACTTCGCGCATTCTGAAGTATACCGTGAAGACTAAATAAACTTATTGAAAGAGATTCGGAAATTACGAACTAGCATTCAGACATTTATAACCGTTGGACCATATCCCATAAGACTAATATGCCGTCTCCGCTCCCCAATAGCACCCCCAGCAGCAACCACCCGTCTAATTCATCCCCACCACCGTCATCATTTGGTGGGGGGTTTGGTAGCGCCGGTGGTTTCGACCACGAAGGCCATATGGGGTCAAGAACGCAGTTCCCAAGCTCATCCCAGCATGTGGAAGGTATGGGGAATGCTCCTGGCGTTTCCTCGCAGCTCAGTTCGCAGAATACTTTTAGCGATGCCAGATCCGGCGACGTTGGGCCTGATTTACCAATGCAAACAATGAGAAGACGAGCCCTCAATCATGTGAAGAAGGTAGAAGATGTGACAGGTGAAAAAGTCCGCGAAGCGTTCGAACACTTTTTAGAGGAGTTTTCTCTGCCTTCCGCAGAAACCGGTAGAAGCGATAAAGTATATCGAGCTCAGATTGAGTTTATGAAAATTTATGACCTGAGTACCATCTACATCGACTACAGGCATCTGTCTATGAGAGAGAATGGCGCCTTAGCGCTGGCTATCTCGGAACAGTATTACAGATTTCTTCCGTTTTTACTGAAGGGACTGAGGGCGGTCATCAGGAAGTATGCTCCTGATCTGCTGATAACAGGTGACACTTTGAATAGAAATGTGGGTGACACTGATGAAAATGAGGCAAAAGGTGTCAGTCAGTCGTTGGAAGATAGTTCTTTATTGACTCAGGGAAACACCGAAACTGGATACGCTACTGGTTCTGGAAGCACAAAATCTCCAGAACAAACGGAACGCGTATTCCAAATCAGCTTCTACAACCTTCCTACTGTACACAGAATCCGTGATATAAGGTCCGAAAAGATTGGCTCTTTGTTGAGTATATCCGGAACGGTGACAAGAACCTCTGAAGTTCGCCCAGAGCTTTACAAAGCAAGCTTCACATGCGATATGTGCCGAGCAGTAGTTGACAATGTGGAACAAGCCTTCAAATACACAGAGCCAACTTTTTGTCCAAACCCTTCCTGCGAGAACAGAGCATTTTGGACTCTCAACGTTTCCCGTTCTAAGTTCTTGGATTGGCAAAAAGCAAGAATACAAGAAAACGCCAATGAAATTCCTACCGGTTCTATGCCACGTACTTTAGATGTTATTCTACGGGGTGATTGTGTCGAAAGAGCCAAACCCGGTGATCGTTGTAAATTCTCAGGTACGGAGATTGTTGTGCCTAATGTTACTCAGCTTGGTTTACCTGGAATCAAGCCAAGCTCCACTATGGATACGAAAGGGATAACCAGAAGCTCAGAAGGTTTGAATAGTGGTGTTAGCGGTCTTCGAGCGCTGGGTGTGCGTGACTTGACGTACTCGATTAGCTTTTTGGCGTGCCATGTTGTCAGTATAGGTTCCAATGTGGGGACATCTCAACCCGAAGACTCAAACCTGGAGAGCAGTTTGCAGGTCACCAACAACTTACACACTACTAATGTTTACAATGACGATGGAAAAGATCAAGAAGTTTTTTTGAACAGTTTGAATTCCAATGAAATCAATGAACTGAAAGATATGGTGAAAGACGAGCATATTTATGATAAATTAGTACGTTCGGTCGCCCCAGCAGTTTTTGGACATGAGGCTATCAAGAAAGGCATTCTGTTGCAAATGCTTGGTGGTGTCCATAAAAGTACTGTCGAAGGAATTAAATTAAGAGGTGACATCAATATTTGCATTGTGGGTGACCCATCCACCTCCAAGTCTCAGTTTCTGAAGTACGTCACAAGCTTTGCTACTAGATCTGTTTACACCTCAGGAAAAGCCTCGTCAGCTGCTGGTTTGACAGCCGCTGTTGTAAGAGACGAAGAGGGAGGCGATTACACGATCGAGGCCGGTGCTTTGATGCTGGCCGATAATGGTATCTGTTGCATTGATGAGTTCGATAAGATGGACATATCGGATCAGGTTGCCATTCACGAGGCTATGGAGCAGCAGACAATCTCCATCGCGAAAGCTGGTATTCACGCTACACTGAATGCCAGAACTTCCATTCTGGCAGCCGCAAACCCCGTGGGTGGCAGGTACAACAGGAAGCTCTCCTTACGCGGTAACTTGAATATGAGTGCCCCAATTATGTCGAGATTCGATCTCTTTTTTGTGATATTGGATGATTGCAACGAGAAAATAGACACCGAACTAGCGTCTCATATCGTCAATTTACACATGAAGCGCGACGAAGCTATAGACCCCCCATTCACCGCTGATCAGTTAAGACGTTACATTAGGTACGCCAGAACTTTCAAACCCATCCTGACCGAAGGAGCGCGTAAGTTCTTGATTGCGAAATATAAGGAACTGAGAGAAGATGACGCCCAAGGCTATAGCAGATCTAGCTACAGGATAACCGTGAGACAGCTGGAAAGTATGATAAGATTGTCGGAGGCTATCGCCAGAGCCAATTGCGTGGATGAAATTACGCCCTCTTTCGTCGCCGAAGCTTACGATTTGCTTCGCCAGAGTATTATCCGTGTGGATGTTGACGACATTGAGGTTGACGAGAACGAAGAAGAGGACGAAGGTGAACAAGGACTCCAAGAGACTCCAAAAGACTCCCCAAATCCTGAAGCATCCTCGTCGGGGTCCATAGCTACGGAACAGAGCGCTCCATCAAAGCCCAAGACAAAACTTGCTGTGTCTTACGAGAAGTACGTTTCGATGATGAACCTGATCGTGCACAAGATCGCCGAGGTAGAGCGTGAAGGAGGCACAGAGCTGACTGCCACCAACATCGTTGACTGGTATCTTCTACAGAAAGAGAACGACCTAGGATCCGAACACGAATACTGGCAAGAGAGAAAGCTAGCTTTCAAGGTGCTAAAGCGATTGGTCAGAGACAGAATTCTAATGGAGATCCACGGCACAAGGCACGACCTGAACGAGCCAATGAGTCCCGCAGAAGAGGGCCAATCGGATCGAGACAAGATCGTTTACGTTATTCACCCCAATTGTGAAATTCTCGACACTATCGATCAACAGTCGCAACAGCAGCAACGCTAATAAGCACCTAACAAGACCCTAAGGAGTCCAAGTCTCAACATCTGTACTATACATAACGGGGACTCTCATGCCACTAAGAACGAACATACCCCTATTCTATCAATTCCGTCTTCCGCTGCGCGCGTTACATGAGAATAAGAACCTCATGCAAGATGCAATTATTCGTCGAGGCTACTGCTTGTGTTCTGAGGGGTAAGCTTTATCACCTTTGGTGGTAATCTCGAGCTAAATGCAGTGAAATTTCACTAATGTACGGGGCTGTTGGGAGACGGAGCGACAGGGCGACCGGAAGAGGAAAGCACCAAGAGAGTATAGGAGACGAACGTGCAGTAACGAGGGGGTGTCTCATCGAAAATGCTCGCTAGCATTGGGCGGAATTCGGATGCCCTGAATACATATTTAAGGGTTGGGGGTATAATATCTCGAGGAATGGCTTTTTTCCAACTTTCGAGCTGTGAAGTGGTTGTCGAGTAATTGGTTTACTAAGAATAACATCATGAATCCCACCAATAATTTGACTACCAGTACTTCGAATGACATGATCCCCGAGGAGCCACGAGCTCCTCATGTTCCCCGTTTGACGAGGAGATTGACTGGATTTCTGCCACAGGAAATCAAGTCGATTGACTCAATTATCCCATTGCAGTCCCGGAAAACTTGGAGCAAGCATCAAGTTAAGAAGTTCGGCGATAACGACGGTTTCGAGGAAAGATTCATCAGCCATGTGGAAACAACTTTGGGTCGGTCGCTTTACAACTGTGACGATTTAGCTGCATACGAGGCTACGTCCAGGAGTGTACGTGACAATTTAATTATCGACTGGAATACAACTCAACAGAGAATCACCACAAGAGACCCCAAACGTGTGTATTACCTTTCGTTGGAATTCTTGATGGGCAGAGCCCTTGATAATGCGTTGATCAATATGGACGTCGAAAAACCCGATGGTAAAGGGGCTGAAAACTCTCGGGGATTGGTCAAAGAGTCGCTAGACCAACTAGGGTTCCGCTTGGAGGATGTCTTGGAAAAGGAGCCAGATGCCGCTTTGGGTAACGGTGGTCTAGGGAGATTGGCTGCTTGTTTCGTCGACTCCATGGCTACACAAAATATTCCTGCGTGGGGTTATGGTCTTCGCTACGAGTACGGTATTTTTGCCCAGAAAATTATCGACGGTTACCAGATCGAAACCCCTGACTACTGGTTGAAATACGGTGATCCATGGGAGATTGAGCGTAGCGAAATTCAAGTTCCCGTGACATTCTACGGTTACGTTGACAGGCAGGACGGAGATACTACCACCCTTTCACCTTCGGAGTGGATCGGAGGCGAAAGAGTTCTTGCAGTGGCCTATGACTTCCCAGTTCCAGGTTACAAGACGTCGACCGTCAACAATCTGAGATTATGGAAAGCCAAGCCCACTACCGAGTTTGATTTTGCGAAGTTTAACAGCGGTGATTACAAAAACTCTGTCGACCAACAGCAACGCGCCGAATCTATTACCGCTGTCCTTTACCCCAATGACAACTTCAACCAGGGTAAGGAACTCAGATTGAAACAACAGTATTTCTGGTGTGCCGCGTCCTTGCACGACATCATCAGAAGGTTCAAAAAGAGTCAAAAGCCTTGGAGTGAATTACCAGATCAGGTTGCCATTCAACTAAATGACACCCATCCCACCTTGGCTGTTGTGGAATTGCAGAGGGTTCTTGTCGACTTGGAAAAGTTGGATTGGCACAAGGCTTGGGACATTGTCACCAAGACGTTTGCTTACACCAATCACACCGTCATGCAAGAAGCTCTTGAGAAATGGCCTGTCGGCTTGTTTGGCCGTTTGCTACCAAGACATCTTGAGATAATCTATGACATAAACTGGTTCTTCTTGCAGGAAGTTGAGAAGAAGTTTCCAAAGGACTTGGACCTCTTGGGTCGTGTCTCAATTATTGAAGAGACGGCGCCCGAAAGACAAATCAGGATGGCTTATTTGGCTATCGTTGGCTCGCACAAGGTTAATGGTGTTGCAGAATTGCATTCTGAATTGATCAAGACCACTATCTTCCAAGATTTCGTCAAGGTCTATGGTGAGAAGAAATTTACTAACGTTACTAATGGTATTACTCCTAGAAGATGGTTGAAGCAAGCCAATCCTCAATTGGCAAAGTTAATTGCCGAGGCTATTAATGATCCTGAAGAAACCTTTTTATTGGACATGTCTAAGTTGACTGCTCTAAGCAAGGTATCGAGCGATCCTGAATTTCAGCAAAAGTGGGATAAGGTGAAGGCTGCTAACAAGCTGCAATTAGCTGATCTCATCAAGGCTGCCAACGGTGGCGTTGATATTATCGACAGGGAGCACATCAAGGATACCTTGTTTGACATTCAAGTCAAGCGTATCCATGAGTACAAACGTCAACAAATGAATATATTCGGTGTCATCTATCGTTATCTAGCGATGAAGAAGTTGCTGCAGGACGGTTCTTCCATCGAAGAAGTGGCCAAGAAGTACCCCCGTAAAGCTTCTATTTTCGGCGGTAAGAGTGCCCCTGGTTACTATATGGCAAAGTTAATTATCAAGCTAATTAACGCTGTCGCTGAGGTAGTGAACAATGATGAGGAAATCGGGGACTTGCTTAAGGTGGTTTTTGTTGCCGATTACAACGTCTCGAAGGCTGAGATTATTATTCCAGCCAGTGACCTGAGTGAGCACATTTCCACAGCTGGTACTGAGGCTTCCGGTACCTCTAACATGAAGTTCGTCATGAATGGTGGTCTGATCATTGGTACGGTCGACGGTGCAAACGTTGAAATTACCAGAGAGATCGGTGAAGACAACATCTTCTTATTCGGTAACTTGAGTGAAAATGTGGATGAGTTGAGATACAATCATCGTTTCCAAAAGGTGGAACTACCCACTGAGCTAGACATTGTTTTGAAGTACATCGAAAGTGGCAAGCTCAGCCCTGATAATCCAAACGAATTCAAGCCTCTCACCGATAGTATCAAACACCATGGAGACTATTATTTGGTTAGTGACGATTTTGAATCTTATGTTGCTACTCAAGAACTGGTTGATGAAGTTTACCACGGCCAGAAAGAAGAATGGCTGAAAAAATCTATTGAGAGTGTTGCTAACGTTGGTTTCTTCAGCAGCGACCGTTGTATCGACGAGTATTCCGAGACTATATGGAACGTCGAGCCAGTCAAACCGGAGGAGTAATCCCCTAAAAAGACTTTTGACGCTTTTTTTGAACTGTGAAGACTAGAATCAGAGGTGCATCCGATGCTTGGCGAGTTTTGGCAGAAGAGTATAGATTTTTTGGACATTTTTTATCATGAGAGTGGTTGGGCTTTCTTGCAAGCCAAGCTTTTCATTTTATACATTTTTTCTAATAGAAATTTGAATAAACATCTTTAATCACAAGGTTAATCGATTAAGTTTCGATAGCGAATTCTTCGCTTAGAGCCTGGCCCAACCTCTTTAGACCTTCCACAAGTTTTTCTGGCACAACGGCAGCGTAAGTACCTCTGAAGAAGATTTCGTTTGGATTGTTGGCAACCTTAGAAGACACCGGTTGAGGAGGCACGGTTTCACCCTCGGTCTTAAACCAACTGCCAGGCACAACTAAAACATTACTGGCAATGACCTTTTCGTAAATAGCCTTTTCAACTAGAGAGGGATCACCACCAAACTTGGTAGCGAAATCTGGATGAGCACTGGCATCGATATCAATGGTGAAGAACATTCCAGCGATCGGAGTGTTGACGACGAAAGCCTTCGACTTCGGCAAATATTTGTGAAGAGCGTCGATGGCACAGTCACGCTTCAAAGTGTATTCGTGACGTAGACCAATCAGCCAGTTGAGATAACCATCCTGTCCCCAACGTCTTAGGGTGCTGGAAACCACGACCTGCGTGAAGCCGGCTGGGGCTTGAATTGTCATTTCGTGCAACTCGACGTACTTTTGCAATAGAGCCTTTGAACCAGTCAACCAGCCCAATCTGGTACCAGGTGCCAGCACTTTAGAGAAGGAATCCATTCTAATGACACGTCCTTCGGTGTCAAGACTCAAGAAGGTCTTGGCCAAAGATTTCAAAAACTCCTCGTGAGATTGCTTTGGTTTATTGCGCAATTCTTCTCTCTTTTGAAGATCCTCAACGTAGGGATCCATTTGCAAGAAGTAGTAAGGTTCATCTTCAATAATCAGGAAATCGTGCTTTTGCGCGATACGGTAGATCTTTTCTTTCCTGTCGTCAGCCAACGAGGTACCAGTTGGATTTTGCCCGGTTGGGATGGTGTATAGAAGCTTTGGCTTTGGAGCACCAGGGGTCCAGTCGTCCAGGATCTTTTCCAACTTCTCAGGAATGATACCATCTGCATCGATGGGGACTGGGAAAACGGTTACACCTTGAGCCTCGGCAGAGGACAAAGAGGATGAGAAGGAGTGGGCTTCAGCGAGAATCACATCCCCACGGTTGCAGAAGACTCTCAATGTGGACTCCCAGGCGTTGGTGTTACCAGTGGTGGCCACAACATTCCAGTCTGCGTATTTGATATCGTGGATAATCTTGGTGTGTTCCTTCAAAAAATTGATCAATTCCGGCTGCCCAGCGCTGAAACCGTACTGCAGGGCTCTTGCCAATGGGATGTCACCCTCTTCAGTGTTATGCTTCGTGACAGAGACCGCCAAGCTGTCATCCTTCGATCCGCTCAATGGAGCTCCAATGCCGTTAGGAAAAGGTGGGAGCGCAGCATCGATCTTCAAGTTATCCCATGGGAAGAAATCGCTCATAGGCAACCCTCCCCCCAAAAAGATAATGTTTGGATCTTGGAATAAATGTATACAGGTCTTCAATTGCGAGGGCTTGCGAGCTTTGGTCTCATCGGAGAAAAAGTACGAAAAGTCCCTAGCTTCTGGAAGGGTCATTTTGACTACAGGGATTTATGGTGATATTGAACCTAGTAAATTAAGCAGATTAGTCTGACCTGACTCAAACAGAGCTTTATTTAAATATATAAGACAAGTTTAGTGGGTGAAATATGTCAAAATTAGTCATTATCTTGAGTTCTCGAGGAATTAAAGCGCTTTTCAAAAGAAAAGTGAAAAATTTCTACGCTTCTCGAGGCTCTTGGCAGAGAAAGCCTACGATTACAATCAGATAAACGGCATTAACTGTACCGGTATTATCAGTACCTTGCGGGATCGACCGATTTTGTTTGATTATCGTCTTGCCAGTAGAAACAGGGACTTCCGGACCGAGCTTGTTGGCACAGCTGTAGACACATTCCTTGAGGAACGCTTCTGGCTCCGTAGAGTAGTAGGAATGGGCATAGTAGGCTTGTTCAATTGAGCCTGTTGTACTGTACTACATAGCTCTTGAGCCTGCCATCACGTGGTGGTCTTGTTTTGTCGATACTGTTGATCAGCGTGGTAGTATAGTAATTGATTAACCCGTTATACTGCCGAAGTAAACTGCGCAAACCTGTTTAGAGTGTTTTTTAGTTAAAACAATTGAGGATGCTTGGTAGCTGGTTGGTAGCGTGCGTGTTTGCTACTGTTGTTTCGGCGTACTCGCTACTCACTGCAGTGGATTACTATGTGTCTCCGGAGTTGATTCCAGGTCTGTCGTCTGTCGAGGACGACGAGCTGATTCCGGAGATGTATGCTGGCCATATACCCTTTAATGGAGATCGTGATGGGGAGGAGATCAGCTACTTTTTTTGGAAGTTTTGCCATCCACGCCAGTACTCTGATTCGTTGGTGTTTTGGTTCAACGGTGGCCCCGGATGCTCTTCGATGGATGGCGCTCTGCTGGAAAGCGGACCTTTCAGGATTAGTGACGATGGGTCGGCTTACTTGAATGAGGGCTCCTGGCACAATCGTGCTGATATTGTGTATGTGGACCAGCCTGTTGGTACCGGCTTCTCTATCTCCAATATGGACTCCATCAATTACGAAAAGGACCTTGAGACTGTCACTGAACACTTCATGAGATTTCTCGATAGCTACTTCCAGTCATTCCCCGATGACCTGGACAAGGACTTGATACTAGCCGGAGAAAGCTACGCCGGCCAGTTCATCCCATTCTTTGCGAATGCCATCATAAAGCATAACGCTGCGCTTGATGAGAATTATGTGAAATATAATCTGAAGGCTCTACTAATTGGCAATGGTTGGCTTGATCCATCAACACAGTCTTTGTCTTACCTACCGTTTGCTGTTGAGAAGGGACTGATTGATAAAGAGAACCCCAACTTTTCGAGCCTCGCAAAGGCACACGAAGAGTGTCAGAACGCTATCAACACGAAAGTTCCTGGTCCAGAGAAAGAGTTTGCACATCCCGAATGTGACAAGCTATTGCCCCTGCTCTTGAAGTACACAAAAGACGACTCTTCTAAGACTGATGAGGACCAGGTCTGTCTAAATGTCTATGATTACACTTTGCGGGATAGCTATCCGTCTTGTGGTATGAACTGGCCCGAGGGTTTACGTAACATCCCAGACTTCTTCAGCAAACCCGGTGTTTTGGAGGGTTTGCATATCGATCCCGAAAAGGTCCCCAAATGGCATGAATGCGATGCGAAAGTACAACGAATGTTGACCAACCCTAATTCTGAGCCATCAATCAGCCTTTTGCCTTCAATTCTAGAATCTGGGTTGGATGTGTTGTTCTACAATGGAGAACATGATCTCATTTGTAACAATAAAGGTGTGTTGGACACAATTGCTAACATGGAATGGGGCGGACAAAAAGGCTTCGGAGAGCTTCGTCAAGTTTACGAATGGTACCACCTTGACTCCCAAACTTACGACGAGCAACTGGCTGGATATGTCGAGCATGACAGGAATCTGACATTTATCAATGTTTACAATGCTTCGCATATGGTTCCAAGTGACAAGTCATTGATAAGTCGTGGTGTTTTGGATATTTATTTGAACAACGTTCTGTTAGAGGTAAAGGATGGCGAGAACTTGTTACTCAGTGCCGACGATCTTGATGACTTGGCAGACGAAGAAGAAGATGGTGGCGACAAGGAGCCTAGTGGCGAAGAGGAGGAAGACGAAAAGCACGATGAAGAAGAAGATGATGATGACGATAATGATGAAAGTGGGAAGGACGAGAAGGAGGAAGATGAAAGCGACGAAGAAGAGGAAGAACACGATCACCATACTCCCGTCCAAGAAGAGGAGGATGAGGATGGAGCACCAAAGAGTTTCAAGACTTTCGTCACCACTGTGACCGGTCTCTCATTACTTGCGGTGCTCGCCTACTTCCTGTACACTAAGAAATTCAGACGCAGAATACGTGCTATTTTGGTGGATCCTAGCCGCAGACATGATGGCCAAAACAAAACTGTCTCTTGGGCTGACGACTTGGAGAATGGTCTTGATTTTGATGTCGATCAAGAGTTAGGCCAAAGCAGCAAGTCGGATCGCGACGCCAAGAAGAAAGGTCAATATACCAGTGTTCCAACTAGTGGCAAAGATGAGTCTTTCGAGTTAGACGATTTTTAGCTTTAGTGTAGATTTTCTAAATCGATTTGGGGAAGCACTAGTAGCATACAAGGACTTCTGCTAGAAGGAAAAGAACGAGTGAATTCCTGTCAAGCCAAGGTAGGGTACGGTAACTTAGATAGCGTTGAAACTGGGGCCAGACAAATCAAAGTCCACTGACTTGGCGGGAGATTGTCTTACTAAAATTCGAATAGAAACGAGATGACAATACCTTTCGAATGAAATAATTGAATCGCATTCAAGAGAGCCAACAAACTTGCGCCTTTACCCAATACACTTTATCAACTAAACACTCGCAAGCTCCCTATGCGATAACGTCGCCGATCATCGACCTACTTTAAAAGCAATGGCAGAAAACCCTATCCACTACACTAAAGAAGGTTTAGTTAATAGATCATCGTTCTAATTATCTGATATAATACATTTCGACTTTCTTTTGAGTTTGGCGCTTAGATCCCTGCCACTTAGCACCAAGTGTAACAGTAAGATCCAGGATTACCAGAAAACAACTCAACCATAGGACATAAACTGGACTTTGAGCTAATTTGGGTTCAATTTCAAAGAATTACGACTCGAATAATAAATTTTGTAGTTCATTCAGTGTCAAGTTCAAAAGAGTTGTTAGAATTATTCGAGGGATTGCTTATTTCCATGCCCCCATCTATCATATTGTCGGCTGGCCATACTCTACTATTCATGACCAACTTTGCAATTCCATCGTTGACTCCTATCATATGGAGGATGCATAGAGCAATATCATTCACCTGGCTTGGATTAGTCGACTCTCTTGGTTCCCCCTGTCTCTGCACTGCTAGATTTCTGGCAACTGCATATACTTCATCCCAATTTACTTTGAATGATTCAAAATACTGCTCTATTGCAGTAGCATTAGCGCCACCCTGATAATCTATAGTCGCGGGGCTGACCGACTGACAGTAGTCGGCTGTTAGTGAAATTATAAGCTGTTACAGAGCATACAATAGTGAAGCAATAGATAATTATGATGCTGAAATTACGCATACTAAGTCATTTCTATGAATCTTACCACTGATCCCCCAACGGTCCTTTAAAGCTAAAGTATTATAGTTGTCGTTCATCGCTTTCCTAAGCGAGCCGGCTTCGCGCCAAGACAATACATCAATAAGGGCTCTACCGGCTGATTCGCATATACATAAGCAACGAGTACCATAGATAGGACACGTTTTTACCGCAAATTGAATTGATACTATCTAGATCGCCAGCCTTAACTCCATTCGAAGTCGATTGTAGATACGACCAAAAAGACACAAACTATTAAACACTAATGGGGAATTATCGGGATGATCTTCCATTGATTTCGTCTGCCACCTGAAGACCATCAGCTGTTCGAGGCTCCCACTACCCAACGAACTCAAGAAGCCAACCACAACAGGAAGGAAAGAATATGCATTTGTTAGTCGAGAAGTAGCCCTCGGACACAGCGATGCTTACCGCAACAAAACGAGGCATTGAAAGCTCTAACCATTCGGATCTTTTTGTTGTTCAGGAGACAGTAGACTAAATGCACCTGAATAGACGGTCAAGCAAATTAAAGAGTATTCTCTCACAGCCGGAATCGCCGTTTTGAAGAAAGTACACGCTAATTCTAGCCATAGTTGGCTCCAAACCTGAGGAACAAACCTGTCATTGTAATTCACAGGTGGTGGTACCCCACATCACCATCAAGTCTAAGGAAGACGGAAGTAGAAAAGTTTCTTTAAGAAAGTGTAGCCTAAAAGCGCTTACACGTCTAAAGAACGCAATGGACCACGATCAGAAGAGGGAAGGTGCAACTATCAGAATCAGGCTTAACAAAGAATGAGTCAACTATTAGACATGTTGCTCGCTCAAGGTAAGGCTTAGGAAGCGCTAGAGAAGTTATCTGCATTTAACATCTTATACTTTAGAGCTGATCACATTGGAAATGTACAAAGGCATCAAACGGCCAAATGAATTAGCTCAGATGAATATTCAGTAATAAATCAAGACGGATTATCAATTCCTTGTAATAGTATGAATTAGATCCACCAAACGACAAGTCGATCATAGAATTAGGAAAAGGACGAGATAACTATTATAAAACAGGTGTAACTAGTAGGTCCCAGACTTACCACGGAAAGAGTCAAAGATAAGGCATGCAATGGTATAACTCCGAACACAGAACTGGTCTCAACTGAAATGTGTAGAAAGGCACCATCAGTTGGACAATCAAACCTACTCGTGGCCACTAAGGAAAAAACAGAGAGCTGGGTAGACGAGTTATTGATAGTTAATTAGTACTTGATGTGATCCGTATATTCTATTTCCATGTAATAGTATGACTTGGACTTACCAAAGGACGAGTCGAACCTCGGCTTACCAAAGGACGAGTCGAACCTCGGCTTACCAAAAAGACGAGTCAACTATTATGAATATAAACGTAATTAGTAGGTCCTAGACTTACTAAGGAGACGAGTCACGGTTCTGGATATTAGTGTAATTAGTAGGTCTTAGACTTACTATGGGAAGAGTCAACTATGAAGTATTGAATAGATTGACTCTGAACACAGGACTGGTCCAAACTGAAATGTATAAAAGGCGCCATGAGTTGGGCAACATATACCAACTCAGGTCCACTCAAAAGGATCAGGAGTTATATTAATCAAGTTAATACATACACAGTAATAAATACATCCAGTATTATTACATTCCATGTAATAACATGCCATCCTAGTATAGTGGTTAGTACACATCGTTGTGGCCGATGAAACCCAGGTTCGATTCCAGGGGATGGCAATTTTTTTTTTGTAACTCACGTCAACGAAGGATATTTGGACTATAAGTTCATGAAGACTTCAAGCTACATCAATTAATAGCTTTGCGATTGAATATTGTATTTTAAATCATTATACAAGCGAGCATTTATGGCTTAGGTATCTTGAGGCTCTTGGAGATCATACCGCAACCGTGCAAGAAAAAGATCAAGACAAGCGGATGGAACTCAAAGAGCATATTCTCGCGGAACACTCCCAAAGGAAGGTTTTCCAGTATCAATTCTTTTCTCACCAACACGGCCATGCCTAGCACCAAAGCCAAAGTAGTTGGCATGGGCAAACCTTCAAAAAACTTTGACTTGCCACCGCTATCTTTTGGCAATTGTGCCACAGTAACGTTGAATCTTGCCAATCTTGCCAGTCCACAGAGCACAAAGAATGATAAGACCAAAACATCAATTGTAGTTTGAAACCCTATGGCGAATGCGACAGAGGCTGGGGCTACACCAAAGGAGACCAGATCAGCCAAAGAGTCTAGTTCTTGTCCCATGAGAGAGGATCTGTTTCTCAAACGTGCCACTCTGCCATCAAAGAAATCGAAACACATTCCCAAGAATATGAAGAAATGTGCACGCTGCACGTAATGGGGCTTGTCAGTAAGCGTAAATCTCAGACAGCTCACAATGGAGTAGAAGCCGCAGAAACCGTTCAACATTGTAATGAAATCGGCTAAATGCAAATTTCTAATCATGCTGAAGTGGTATTTATCGCTCGTAAACATCTCAATATCATTCTTATTCGGTGGTTCCAGCTGAGGAGCAGAGAATGAAAAGATACTCGAAGCTCTCCTGCTTAAAGAAGGAGTTCCAATTTCATCACCGCTTCCTTCGTTGTCTGTGAACACTGGGGTATGCTCCTCCCTATCTTGAATTTCCTGTGCCATTTGCCCCTTCCTGTTCTTCAGCTCAGACATTCAGTATCAATGTAGAGAACTTGTGGCCCAAAGCTTGTTAGCACGTCTGTACTCTCTTTATACTTCCTCTAAAATTCGGGGCGTTATTCGCTGTTGCGATCTGTGATTTTTTTAAAGCATCGCTGCAAAAAGTAGACCCTCCCACATGCAAGGGCAAAACAAAGGAATCTTTTAAATGCTACTTAATAGTGGTAAGATAGTTGTTTTACGTTATGTTTGGTCGCTAGAGCAATAAACAGCGTCTTACTTTGCTAAGCGACTCAGAATTTCCGCGTTGGCTGCGCCACCTAGTCTTTCATCAAAGTCGTGACCCCTCTTCAGCATTGTTGTTAACAGTTCATGGTAACGTGGTTTGCCCGCTCCGTCCGGCTCAACTGGATTGTTCTTTAACACTTCGTTGTAATAGTTGTTGTAGATATCACCGTCGTAGTAGCCAATTGGGGCGTTTAGCATCGCGTCAGGAAGTTCAAATGCATCGGTTAGAGGGATACAGTCCTGTCTGACCTCGAGCAGAAGCTGTGTTAGCTGGGGCTGGACCAATTTAGATACTTGATCGGGAGTGAAAATCTTGAACTGTAGGAATTCGCCGGAATGCTTGTCAATGAAATACAGCGAGAACAGTTTGTAGATGTTCCACAAGGCGTCTTTGGATTTTGGATCTGTGACGTGCGAGTCCTTTAGGGAATGCAACTTTTCGGAGTACACCTTCAGCATGGAATGCAAAGCGTGGAATTTGGAAATCATGATTAGAAGTTTGGAGACACCATCGACTTTTCTGGTCTTCTCGATCAGCCTGGCTGTATGGTTTAGAATCTTCACCAGCGCCACGGCCCAAACCCTGGTGTAGTCTGCCAGTTCTTCGAGATCGACGGATTGTTGTCCACTGAGAACAGACATCAGGAAGCTTGGTTCTAGGTAGTTGAAAGAGTCACTGTCCAACTTCTCATCAAACTTGCCCTTTGTTCCGGCTTCAACGAACTTCTTTAGAATCGATTTAGCAGAGGTTAAAGACAAGATGTTGTTGTCACCTTCCCATGTACATTGGACGACCCAATCGTTGTAGCCCTTTCCAAAAGCATTGTATTGTGAGTAGCCCAGGCCTCCGCAAGTTTGTCTCAAATCGTCAATTAGTTGCGCAACCAACCAAGTGTTGGTAGCCTTCAAGCTAGCACTATCAATGAATAGGTTTTTTAACTTCTGGCTGACAACCTTTAGCGCACTCGAGTCAGTAGAGCTTGCTGGCGAGGAGGCTTGGTATAGCTCGTCCAAAGTCGCATAGTAAACGTCCATCAACTTGAAAGCCGCAGGTGATATCAGATAGGCCACAGCCAATTGAGGTAGCACTCTGTACTGATGTAGTGGATAGTCAATTAGTTGCGATTCCGGTTTGCCCTTCTTATCAGCAAATTGTTGCCTTCCAACAGCATAACGAGTAGCAATGGTAACAAATTTTGAACCAAACCTAAACGAGTCCATGACCATGTTGACCCTACCGTTTAATAGAGCACTATAACCTGATATCTGGTCTAGTTGTGGCTCGGTCTTCACCGTAGCGCAGCCGTCTCTGGCTCTGATGACTTTGGTGAAACGACTCAACATAAACTCCCTTGGGATTACAACATTTCTGAACTGAATCCAGCCGTTATCGATACCGTCACGTCCCATCTTTGCACCAATATCACCAATGGATACTCCCGGTAACAATTGGAAGGTTGCCGGATCCCTCAATGGAACGACGAAAGTCTTCACACCATAGTCCTTGCCATTAACAATAAGACGGGCATATACCGTCGCATGTGTAGCCGAATGAGCAGCACCTCCAATCCACCATTTTGTAGCGGTCAGATCAGGAGTATTTACCACAAACGTGTCGCTTTCGGGTTCATAAACGGCCCTGGTCTGCAATTGTGCGACATTGGATCCATGCCCCAGTTCTGTCATGGCGAAGCAGCCATATATGCCTTTGATAAAGAGCGCCCCTCTTTCCTGAAGCCAGTAGTGTATTTGTTCGTCAGTACCGTTACCTTTAATGCAATTTCCGAACAGACCAAGATGCACACCGACTCTAGTACCCAATTGTGGGTCGATGTTGGCCACCAATGACAACCTCTTGTCAAAAATATACAAATCCTTGTTCGAAAGAGGCTCTAACTTGTTCTCCTGGTCTGCCTGCAGATCTTTAATTAAATCAGTCTCCCTAAAATGCTTCCTCACAGACTTGATGTCATGCTCCATGTAAAGCGCCAACCTGGCAATCTTCTTAGCGGTGATTTCCCTCTCCTCGCTCTTTGTTTTTTCGTAGTAATTGGTTTCTGTCTTCAAAACCGGATCATTCACTACCTCATCGATCAGCCGGTGCGTCAGCTTACGCCTGTCAGGCGACGATTCCAGGAAAGTATTCACCTGTTCAATATTGATTTTTGATTTTGCCCGCTCATTCTGAATCAGCTTTTGTGGGTTCAAAACGGGTGATCCCTGATTGATAGTGGAACCTCTAGTCATTTCTTATCTTTGTACCGTTTTCGTTGGCTACTGCACTGAACAAAACTTGAGGATGTCAGCAAAGAGTTTGGACATCTACAGGGCCCCGTTTTATATCCTTTGATCTCCAAGGGACCGCCTACTATTTTACCCCGACCTCGGAGTTTATGTCGGCTGTCCGCCACGCGAAGTCATGAAAACCTGGGGTATGATCGGAAAGTGAAACAAGGTGAATGATGGGGCTTGTATCGGTGGTCCATAAGCCACTCAATACTGATGTAGTTGGATAGAGTCAAGCAGTGTTTGTGGCCGTTAAGCTGGAGGCTATACTGCGGAATAACTGCTGTTCTCTTTTGTCCGGGTAACACCACGAGGGCTTTTGCCACAAAAACGATGGGCGGCTACTAGCTTATTCCTTTACCTTACTCACGACAACACAATTTGAGTAGCTTCAGTACGACTGTACCAATCAAGAGCAGTAAGTGTCAGCAATGGAATGATAGAGATAGTATGGAATGGTGCAGCTCGAGTTGACGGTTTTTATTTCCTTCATGCTACACACAAGGTGTTTGAGGAAGCCTTACAAGAGACACGGTTGGACCTTAACAGTTCCCTGGCCTAATACGCTGAAGCACAGCAAGCATAAGTTAGCCGCCCAAACAAGGGGCAGTCACGCTCTAATCACGTGATGTGTAAGTTCCTTAGTTACCCCCCCGAATTCAAACCTACGCCGTGTGACCCCCCTTTTCCCATCCGTTTCTCGGTGGTAGTCCAAATCCTTGAGAGCCTGCCTTCGAGAAACTCAAGATACGCCTAAATTGAGTGCTAACTTGACAGATTTCAAGTAAAGCTTCTTTGCAATTGAAGAGCCTGAAAAGATCAGCAAGTCACAGTGGGCTGATAAAAACTGGCATTGACCCTCAGAGTTTTTAAAATGAGTGATCTACCAATTGAATTCACTGAGTTGGCCGATCTAACAAGTCTAGGGATTTCCCCTCAGTCCTTGGACTTTAGATCAACAACTTTCGAGAGTGACCACTATGTCACTGTCAGAGAAACCCATGACGGGTCCAACTCTGTTGCCATTGTCGATTTGGCCAACAACAACCAAGTGACCAGGAAAAACATGGGTGGTGATTCCGCGATCATGCACCCTTCCCAAATGGTGATCTCTGTCAGGGCAAACGGTACTATCGTTCAGATTTTTAACCTAGAAACCAAGTCAAAGTTGAAGTCGTTCACTCTAGATGAGCCAGCCCTCTTTTGGAAATGGCTAGATGACGAGACCCTTGGTTTCGTAACAGCAAGATCCATTTTGACCTCCAACGTTTTCGATGGAAATGTTGGTGGCAAGCCACAATTGCTGACGCAAAGGCATGTGAGCTTGAACAACACCCAAATCATCAACTTCGTTGCAAACAAGAAGAAAGACTGGTTTGCAGTCGTTGGTATTCTACAGGATAACGGCCGTATTGCGGGCAAAGTTCAACTGTTTTCAAAGCAGCGTAATATTTCCCAGGCAATTGATGGTCATGTCGCGATGTTCGCGAACATCCTGCTGGATGGCAATGTTTCTCCTGTGCAGGTCTTTGTCACTGGTAACAGGAGCGTAACATCAAGTACAGGCGAGTTGAGAATTATCGAGATAGACCATGACAGCTCTCTACCCATAACTTATCAGAAGAAGAATGTCGAGATTTTTTTCCCACCTGACGCAACTAACGATTTTCCAATTGCTGTCCAGATCTCAGAAAAGTTTGGAGTTATCTATCTGTTGACCAAATACGGGTTTATCCACCTCTATGAGCTAGAAACAGGTACAAACCTTTTCGTCAACAGGATCACCGCAGAATCCGTTTTTACAGCAACTTCTTATGACGACAGAAACGGTATCGCCTGCATCAATAAAAAGGGACAAGTATTGGCTGTCGAAATTGCCACCTCTCAAATCGTTCCATACATTTTGAACAAGCTATCGAACGTTTCTCTGGCCCTGACTGTCGCTTCAAGAGGCGGACTTCCTGGTGCCGATGATCTGTTCCAAAAGCAGTTTGATTCGCTGTTAAATCAAGGTGACTACCAAAATGCTGCCAAGGTTGCAGCTTCCTCGAACCAGTTGAGAAATCAGAATACTATTAACAGGCTGAAGAACATTCAAGCAGCTCCGGGTGCTATCTCACCAATTCTTTTGTACTTTTCCACTCTTCTGGATAAGGGTAAGTTGAATAAGTATGAAACCATTGAGTTAGCAAAACCAGTTTTGCAGCAGGACAGAAAGCAGCTGTTTGAAAAATGGTTGAAGGAGGACAAGCTTGAATGCTCGGAGGAGTTAGGTGATATAGTCAAGCCATTCGATGTTACGTTAGCTCTCGCTTGTTACTTGAGATCTAATACTCACGCGAAGGTGGTTTCGTGCTTGGCGGAGTTGCAACAATTCGAGAAGATCATACCTTATTGTCAAAGAGTCGATTACCAACCTAACTTCTTGGTCCTCATTTCTTCTTTACTAAGGTCTTCCCCTGATAGAGCTTCGGAGTTTGCAATCTCCCTTCTACAAAACCCAGATACCGCTTCTCAGCTTGATATCGAGAAGATTGCAGATCTTTTCTTCTCGCAGAACCACATTCAACAGGGTACCTCTCTACTGCTAGATGCTTTGAAAGGTGACACTCCAGATCAAGGTCATCTGCAAACAAGAGTCCTGGAGGTTAATCTCCTCCATGCCCCTCAAGTTGCCAATGCGATTTTAGGAAATAACATCTTCTCTCATTATGATAAACCCACGATCGCTTCGTTATCAGAGAAGGCAGGTTTGTATCAAAGGGCGCTAGAAAACTACACCGATATTAGAGATATCAAAAGGTGCATTGTACACACTGATGCGCTACCAGTTGACTGGTTAGTGGCTTACTTTGGTAAAATGAATGTGGAGCAATCTTTAGCTTGCCTGAGAGCTTTGCTTGACAACAACCTACAGGCCAACATCCAGATAATTGTTCAAGTTGCAACCAAGTTTTCTGACTTGTTAGGTTCTTCCATATTGATCAAGCTCTTCGAGGAGTACAAAGCCACAGAAGGTTTGTACTACTACCTGGCATCTTTAGTCAACTTGACCGATGACAAGGATGTGGTTTATAAGTACATTGAAGCTGCTGCCAAAATGAATCAATTCAAAGAAATCGAAAGAGTGGTTAGGGACAACAATGTGTATGACCCAGAGAGGGTGAAGAACTTTTTAAAAGATGCACGCTTGGAGGATCAAATACCACTGATCATTGTCTGTGACCGTTTTGATTTTGTTCATGAACTGGTGTTGTATCTGTACAAAACCCAAAACTTAAAGTTCATTGAAGCTTACGTGCAGCAGGTCAATCCTTCTAAAACTCCACAAGTTGTGGGCGCCTTGCTCGATGTTGACTGCGACGAAAGATTTATCAAGGAGTTATTGCACTCAGTTCTCGGTCAAGTGTCTATCAACGAGCTTACGGATGAAGTTGAGAAGAGAAACAGGCTAAAGATTTTGTTGCCTTATTTGGAGGAGACGCTGGCCCAAGGTGCACAAGATCAAGGTGTTTACAATGCCTTAGCTAAAATTTACATCGATTCCAACAACGCTCCAGAGAAGTTTTTGAAAGAGAACGACCAGTATGATACTATTGACGTTGGTCGTTATTGCGAAAAGAGGGATCCATACTTGGCTTACATTGCTTACGAAAAGGGATCTAATGACGAAGATCTGGTCAGGATAACCAATGAAAATAGCATGTACAAGTACCAAGCTAGATACCTATTGAAACGGTCCGATCCAAACTTGTGGAATGCTGTCTTGGCAGAAGATAATGCACACAGACAGCAACTGGTTGAAGCTGTTATCTCCGTTGGTGTTCCAGAGCTGACCGATCCAGAACCTGTTTCGCTTGCGGTTCAAGCCTTTATGTCCAATGGCTTGAAGCTAGAATTAATTGAATTGCTGGAGAAAATTATTTTGGAGCCTTCACCTTTCAGCGACAATGTTGCCCTTCAGGGTCTTCTATTGCTATCTGCAATCAAGTACGAACCCTCTAAAGTTTCTTCTTACATTGAGAAATTGGAGAATTATGATGCTGATGAGATTGCACCATTGTGTATCGAGAATGGTTTGAATGAAGAAGCCTTTGAAATCTACGATAGGCACGACAAACACAGCAAGGCTTTGAAGGTTCTAGTCGAAGACATCATGTCTTTAGACAGAGCCCAGAACTATGTTGAGAAAATTGACACTCCTGAACTGTGGTCCCAGCTAGGTACCGCGCAGCTTGATGGTCTTCGTATTCCTGCCGCTATTGAATCATATATTAAAGCAGAAGATCCTTTCAACTATGAAAATGTCATCGAAGTTGCTGAGCAAGGTGGCAATTATGAGGAGCTCATTCCTTACTTGACAATGGCTAGGAAGACTCTAAAGGAATCTAAAATTGACGGTTCTTTGATCTTGGCGTATGCTCAGCTGGGTAAGATTTATGAGATCGAAAATCTGCTATCAACGTCAAACGTTGCCAATTTGGAAGCTGTTGGTGATAGATTACTTGAAAATCAAGATTACAAAGCTGCTAAACTCTGTTACGCAAGCGTTTCCAATTATTCTAAGCTAGCATCTACATTGGTGTATTTGGAAGATTACCAAGCAGCTGTGGATACTGCAAGGAAGGCCTCAAACATCAAAGTTTGGAAGCTAGTCAACGATGCTTGTATCAGCAAGAAAGAATTTAGATTAGCTCAAATTTGTGGTCTAAACCTGATCGTACATGCTGAAGAGCTCGATGAGTTGGTTGAAATATATGAGAAAAATGGGTACTTCGAGGAGCTGATCTCTCTCTTTGAAGCCGGTTTGGGATTGGAGAGAGCTCACATGGGTATGTTTACCGAATTGGCTATTTTGTATTCGAAGTATGAACCAGAAAAGACATTCGAACACTTGAAACTTTTCTGGTCTAGAATCAACATTCCAAAGGTCATTAGAGCTGTGGAAAGCGCTCATTTATGGAGTGAATTGATATTCCTGTATGCCCACTACGATGAATGGGACAACGCTGCCCTAACTATTATTGAAAAGGCTACTACTGATTTGGACCATGCCTACTTCAAAGAAGTTATTGTGAAGGTCTCAAATCTGGAGATTTACTACAAGGCCATCAACTTTTACGTTACTGAGCATCCATCTCTATTGGTTGACCTGTTGGCTGTCTTGACGCCTAGACTTGATATTCCAAGAACAGTGAGAATTTTCTCCAAGTCTGACAATCTTCCATTGATCAAGCCTTTCTTGATCAACGTTTTGCCAAAGAACAACTCCGTGGTGAACCAGGCATATCACGATCTAATGATTGAGGAGGAAGATTACAAGGCTTTGCAAAGCGCTGTTGACTCTTACGACAAGTTTGACCAGCTGGGCCTTGCAGCTAGGCTTGAGAATCATGAGGTCATTTTTTTCAAGAAAATTGCAGCTTTACTGTATCGTCGCAACAAAAAATGGGCCAAGAGTCTCTCTATACTAAAGCAAGAGAGTTTGTGGAAGGACGCCATTGAAACTGCTGCCATTTCAGGTGATGCCAAGGTTGTTCAAGATCTGCTTGTTTACTTTGTCGAGAATGATAACAAGGAGGCTCTTGTTGCTTTGCTGTACACTGCTTACAACTTGATCGAGTATGATTTCGTTTTAGAATTATCATGGCTACACTCTTTGGGCGACTACACTAAACCTTACGAAATTTCGGTTAAAAAGGAGCAAGCTGATGCTATTGAAAAACTGACGAGAGAGCTGGCTGACAAATCGATTGAATCTGGAGAATCTGAGGGACATCAACCCCTGATGGTTACTAATGGATCTATTGGTTTCCAACCAACAGGCTTCTAAGATAGTACGGCGACAGGCCTGTAAGTTGGTTTGAGGGGACTGATTATTGCAGAGCTTGTTATGTGACAATAAATAGCCTATACCTGTACCATAACTGAATAAATACGTGTAGCATTTGTTTCTCGGGATAATCTAAGCGCTTGGCTACCACTGCCTAAATTTGTGATTAGAATTCTTCTGCATTGATGCAAGAGTTCGGTCAAATTTACGATCGCTCCAGTTTTTCCTGAAACGCATTATATAAAAGATAAACATAAAATGTTCCAATTGTTATAATTACAAACATGACAGGTGGCTTACTACAGACTGGGGGATCCGAACAGTGAAACCATCAAAGAAAGTAGTGAAAACCAGCTAATTATCAGTCTCTATGGCCACGGTCTGCCTTCGCAGCTTTTTTCTCTAGCTCATCCCAATCTTCACCCTCTTCACTTTCGTCGCCTCCGCTGAAATCCTCACTACCCTCATCACTGATATCTTCTTCCTCTGAATAATCGTCCTCTTCCGAGAAAGCACTCTCATCCGAAGGGTCCTCCTCTGATGCCTCATATTCACTTATTTCTTCTTCACTTTCGTCAGAAGCTTCGTCATCTGATCCTGTGGCCAAAAAACTCCAGCCACCATCGAGGAAGAACTGGTGTGGATCTTCTTGTAGAGACTTCATGATTGTACTCCAATTCAAGTTGATCGATGAGACGGTGTAAGGGATATCCATGTCCGTTAACCATTGCTTCAAAAAATCTAATGATTCTATTGGGACAGTGTTAATGTGGGTGACAGGCTTGTTAAAGTCTTTGTAAACAAAGACCATATCAAAATTCTTCAACCCGAACTGCACTCTTTCCAAGATACAAATTTCCACTTCTTCCAAGTTCACCACCAAAAAAGGAGGTTCAATCAGCTGAACTAAACAGTCAGTAGTTGGCATACAAAACACAGCAGATCTACTAGGGACACCTTGGAACCCTAAATCCCTAAATGTACTCTCAACAGTTAACAGTCCATTAGAGGCTTCGGCAATTGCGTCCGCAAAATATCTAAACTCTTTATCAAGGGCTGCGCGCTTCCTTCTTTCTTCCTGCTCTTGTTCTAATTCGTCTTCATCTCCGTACCTTCTGAATTTCATCTGCGATTTTCTTCCTATGCTAGTTTCGTCAACAGCCATATCTGAAGCCTCACGATAGAACTGAACATCCTGAATTTTTTTCTTTCCCATCAGTATAGGGTTCTTTAGATGTATGTGAATAACAACAATCAGCTCACCCTTACACGACTGGAAGATAAGATTTTTGATATTGGAAAACAAAATATCGATTCTGCTGTCGGTTCTAAGTGGTGATTGATATCTGATACCGTTCTCATGTATAAAAACGGTGCTAGGTACACGTTTGCTATCTGGACTTGGCCGAACGAAAATTTGATCTAGCCTTTTCGTTCTTCCAGATCTATTTTCAATCAATTTTTCCTGTTGAACCACGTCAGCAAGGACCTTGCGCTCTTGCTCACGCTTGGTGGACTCTTTCTTCAAATCCGTAATTTGTTTGAAAGCTTCGCTGATTCTGTCTCCGTCCTTCGATCTCAGGGTGATCGAACGGAAAAACTGATTGTCAGGAGATTCTTCATACGGTAGTTCCTCAACCTTTTTGGAGATCCCACCGGCACCAGGAGAGTGAAAATTTAAACGGACATAAGTATACTCTCCTTCTTCGTTCTTTGACCCGTTCTTGTATGAGTTAATGTGAAACGGAACTGGCCTACCAAAGATCGGCAAGATAATTGTCTGACTTTTCCAATCGACATGGATTTTCAAGTCACGTACATTGGTAGGTATCTGTGAGTCACGAACGTAAGATTCATACTTCTTGAAGTATTGACGAGGCTCGTTACCAGTACCATTGGCGTCCGCTGCACTGAAGCGTAACAAACCGTCTTTCTGAAGTCTTTCATGCAACTTCTTTTGATTTTCTTTTCTGATTTGCTCTTTCTGATTTTCTTCTGACTCACCACGAGCATCACCACGAAGCTTTGTTTTAAGAATCTTCGAGTTGGGCTCAGGTTTAACAGCCTTTTTTGGCTTACTTTTCTCTGTTTCTTCCTCGTTATTGAAGTAAAACGATATTTGAGCTTTAGACTTGGCACATTTTGTCAAAAAGCGGGACTCTGCTGTCTCTGTCGCAAGCATTACGGTGTCTGCTTGTTGAAGAGCGTAAGTCTTGCCTGTCTTACTGTCCTTTAGGTTATTGAAACCAAAAGAAATGTTGAAACAATCGCCTGCTTGAATCTTTCTCCCTTCATTCTTGGTATTCAAAATGAAAGTAGAGTCCCTGAACTCAAGGCCCATTAGCGACCCTATATTCTTGGTAAAGTTTCCAATTAAATCTGGCCTTACTTTCTCAATGAACTCGTAAACTGAATTGTATACATCCTTTGCGAATCGTCCGGCCTTCAATTGATTATCAACAATTTCCTTCTGCAACTCCAACATGAAATCATAGTTGTTCACCATTTCCTCGGATGGATCAATGAGGAAAGTCCTGGTCACATTAGAACAGTAATTGTTGTAACGTATACCACATGAGGCCAAAATGCACCCGTTGCCCTGTAATTGATCGTTGTTGGATCTTGCGGAAACTTTTAGATCAAATTTGTTACCAGATTGAATGATTGGCGAGTATGTCCAATCAAGAAGATCTATGCTAAATTTGTGACCGGATGGACATAACGCCGAGAGATCTGGAGACATCTTTTTCAAGAACTTCACATCATCGATTTTATTTTCGATTTTGTCCGAGAGTTTCGCGTTAGTAATCTTCAGCTCCTCATCGACAGCCCTTACCATTTCGTCCGCCATTAAGTCCATGAACTTATCTGAAGCCTTGCTTGCTACGGACAAGAAGGCCTGCTCTGCCTCGTCCTTCTGCTCCCAAACTTTCGACAAACCAAGCGATATATCATGAACTTCGAACCCGTTCTCCTTCACTGCTTCGTCCCATAGAGGATTCCATTCGGTCATAAACTTACCTTGGTACGAGTTTTTCTCAGGCGTTCCCACAGCTTTCCCCGCTTCCTTCATCAGTTGAATTACATCCAGAAACAGCTTTTTGTTGTGCTCAGGTTCCTTGCTATTCCTCTGCCATAGCTCTAGCTTGACCTTCTCATCCTTAAACAGGTCCACAGCTTTCTCAAGATGCTTAGCCTTGGCCGCACTGGTTATAATAACGATCTTTTCTGGCAAGAAAACAATAACAGTAGCACGGAACTCGTAACTTAGCAGCCAATTGTGCAGGATCGTAGTCTTCTGGTATGGATTCTCATCATTGGAAGACCCAAACACGAACAACAGCGAGTTTGGTGAACTTTCAAATTTCGGGTATTCAGAGTGAAGGGATAAAGCCCTTTTCTTGAAAAGGTCGAAGTCAATATTCAACTCCTCCATATCGATAACTCACACACCAACTGACCCACAAATCTGGTCAATCAACGACGCTTTACTGACTGAAAACTTTGCCACTTCTTGAACTGAGGACGACCTTTGATACTTTGAAGGCCTCTGCCCGGGTAAGACAAGTCAGGTGATTTACAAGGTTTAAGCCCTATAGGGCCTTCAGTAACGCTTATTCTATAAGTCAGCTTTATATTGAGGGTGTTATGGAGTCAATTATTGCAATGGAGCATATAGGATCTGAGTCACGTATTTTCTCTTGTACCTAACGATCGAAGCAACGCAAAGCGTGTTGTGTTTGATACTGCTCGTAGCCAAGTGATTCAGGACGACATGATTGGGAATGGGCAGGGCACCGGAGTTGTTCTCGTTGCTGTCGGCCTGGGAGTTCGAGTAGCTGTTGAGCGGGACGTTTTCGAGGTGTGGGGGGAGTTGTGGAGGGGTTAGCCAGGACATATTCTGATGGTTGTTCTGCTGCTGGTCGAGCGTCAGGTAATACTGTTCCATGACGGTTGGATCGGTGAAGACGGCCGGTATGTCCTGGGTGTACTCCAGGGATGGACCAAGTGTGAGTTCTTCGCGGAAACGAGTGAATCCGTTCCCTATCTCGTCGGGCTCCTTCTCTATCTCGAGAGCGATCCGTGAGCGGGCGCTCACGGGATCTGCTGTTCTACGTGTGCCGGCATCGTCAGCCTTGTCTTTATCTCTGCGTGATTCCTTGGATGGTGTCTTTTCTCGCCATGTGGGGGCTACCACTTCGAGATAGTTGACGAAGTTCCCCATCTGGTCTGTTGCAGTGGGCAGGTAATCACTGAATCTCAATTCATTGTCGACGATGAACCGGAAACGGTGCGTACCGGGTGGCAGCTGCAACTTGACGTGTAGCAAGCCGGGGTGACCGGGGACAGGCACCAATCCGATCATTTTTCTCCATCCCGTGAAGGAACCAGTCACGTAAACCTTCTCACCACCCTGCTGCCAGGTGATGTCTACCGGTACCAGTGAGTCCCGAGGTGCAGATCCCTCCCTCTGGGACTGGGGTGTTCCCTGCCTATCATTACGATCCGGGGCGATCAAGGGCGAGGCTCCGTCCTCGCCCATTTCACCGGCATTTCGCCTGTCGTTGCTGTTTACACTCGAGGCACTGGTATCGACCGACGCTTCCCTCTCGTCTCCTGAGTTCACCTGGCTCTCTTCCGAGTGCTCCTGGTGCAGCGAGTAGGGCGGAATCTCGTCGTCGTCGTCATTAAAAATCAAAGTAGACTTGCGTCTGACCATCTGCGGCTGCTGAGCATCCATTTCCTCACTCTCGTCTATATTCATCTGCGACAGCGAATGGCTCAGCGAAGTATCGGTTCCCTCATAGGGGGAGTTGTCCTCTCTAGAAGCATCTCTCACGTCCAGCATCGAGACATCCTTGGTTTCTTCCGACATAGTCCCACTATTGAGTTCGTTATGATGATGATGTTGTGGTGGGGTTATCCCCATCAGTTCCTATCAAGCCAACTTCAAGTCTTGGGCCGTTTTCGCTAAAACTTTCGAACCAAAATACTCCGATTCGAGTTCCAAAAACACTATTATTCCAGCCACAAGAGATCCTTCAAGATTTGGAACGATTATAGAATCCAAATGGCCCGTATGACTACTACTCCTATCGGTAATGACTCATGAACTTGTACAAACCTGCCATTTATCGAGCTTGTATAGTGTGTACACCGTGTGCTGCGATTTTTCACAGTAATGCTTGAACCTATCTATATAAATCTATCATATAACCTAGTCTGGAGTCGTTAAGTCGTGGAATATTGCCAGTCATGAGTTGATCGTAGTCTTAAAGACGTCTATTTGCTTGAGGACGTTCTTTATCGACGGCAGTTTTACTTTGCCCGCTTCTACGCTGTTGGACGTATCGCTCGTGCCGTCGTCGTCTTCTTCATCTTCGTCCTCTGCGCTATATTCGTCGTCTGTAGTCAGCTGGAATCTGGCTAGTTTCCTGCTGTGTGGCCTTGTAGAGTCTAGGAAACTGCCGCTTAGTTTTGTGACTAGCGACTGTTCTGGTAGTTTGGGTCTCTTCGGGTCGTCGCTGTTCAGCATTGTGGCCAATGAGACCACGCTGCTGGCGGCTGAGACAGGTCTCGAGACCACGGGGGAGGTGGGGATCGAGAGCGTGTCTTTTCGGGCCACTCTTGTCTGTAGCGGGGTCATCGCTTGGAGCGAGCTCAAGGCGGTGTGCAGGGTCTTGGTAAACTTCTTCTGCTGTAGAGCCGTGTCTTTGGTAGCGGTTGTGGTCGAGAAGCTCTCTGAGCGGGAGAACACAGACGACCCTGTGTCGCTCAGCGTCAGCGAGCTGGATGAACCGTAGTAGAGCGGAAGCATCGGCGGAGCCATGTAGGCCACCTGAGGCGAAGTTGGGCGGCTTGTCAGCGGCGTAACGCCCGAGTTCGAGGGCGGAGTGTTGCTATTGACTGGCCCAGAAGCCACCACCACAGGGATCGTCACCGGGGGAGTGCCACTTAACGTCGTTATGCGGTTCTGCAGAATATCGGTGGTCGATGCTATTCTAGGTAATACGGCGGGGTCATCCTGCGACGACCGAGGTTTAGTTACGCCTCTTTCCTTGGTGTTCCTGCGCGACCTACGTTGCGAGCTTCCAGCATGCGTCCTCAGATGTCTCTTCAACTCGTCGCTTCGACTAAAACTCTTCCCACAAGTCCCGAATGTGCACTTGTGCGGTTTCTCGCCCGTATGCGTTCTTATATGTCTCTTCTTGTGTTCCAAACGGTGGAAACCTCGCGAACAGATTTCACACTTGAAAGGCCTTTCCTCGTTGTCCTCCGGGAAACTATTCACTTTCTTACTCATCTTTGTTACCTTCTCTGTTCTACGAGAATAAAGGTTGTATAATACAAAGCATCAAGGAGAAATACAAAGAAGATATGAATTAAACACACTAACGTCCAACCTTTCACGATCCTCCTATTGACTGCTCTAAAACTGGTATGAAGAAATATCTTATATACTTCGGGTCATTTCTCAGGTCGAAATCCCCGTCCCGGAATAAAAACATGGAGACCGCCCCGCCGTTTCTGTGCTCGAGGATCCTATTACGAAAAAAAGTTTCTCCGTTTCTTTTAGTTTATCCGAGCTTTCCCACAATTCGACTCCCACGGAAAAACTTCGCGCACCCTCGACGCGACCACCGGAAAATTGTTTCTTCCGGATGGAGGTGGGGTGAATGGTGGCATGATTGTTCCGGAGGGGCTTGCAGGAGCTCGGATAAACTCTTACACACACAGCGATTACCTATCTATCTATTCTAACCGAGGTCCAAGCGGAAAGGGCCTAACCGAAGCTTAATCATGCTCACTTTCTGTTACGAGCATCCGGCAGTAAGTGCTGTACGTTGAGGGCCACCGCGGTTTACTGTCTTTTCTTGAATCCGGGAGGTGGCTGAAACTTTCTCTTTTGTGGGATAGCGTCGTTTGCGCTATTGAATCTATTGTTCGTCGCAGGCGTTGTGGCGGGCGGTTTACTCACTCCGTTGGTCTTTTTTCTGTTCCGCTGTCTTTTTTGTTTTTGAAGCTGTTTCTGTTGCTTTTCAGTCCCGAGTAGCCTCTCTTTCTTGGACTGGAGTGGTTTATCTTCTACCACTGTGGACAGGATGTGTTCACCTCGTAGTATGGTGAGACCCAATACACGTTTTTCGATCTTGACGGCCTGGTCCGCCAGGTTCTTCCGTAGTTTATCCATCTGTGTTTTGGGGACCCTTTCCTCCACGCAGTCCTTCAAAATCACATTCATATGCTTATCGAAGGCCATGAGCTCGCCGATGTACACTCTTCCATCTTGTGTGATCACTCGGAGACGGTAGCCGACCAAATCTCCTAGTCTGCTGTTCTGCTTCACTGTGACAGTCCCCATGTTGCCCTTACTCAAACTTTAGGTCTTGCTGAGCGCGCTTTTCTATGTGTTTGAAGTTGTTGGTCCTGGTGGAAAGTTTGTTCACGATATTATTCCCGAACGCCTGAACAAAAAAGGTCCATCTTGAAGTTCCATCAAAACACCTTGACAGAAGAGACCGGCCGTGTCTTCTTTTAACTATGTCTGAGGAGCTGAAGGAGAAGAGATCATTGGAGGAAGAAGCTCCAAAGCAGAACGAGCCGGAAGTCGCTGAAAAGAAGCCAAAACACAAGAGAAGAAGAAGAAACTACGACGACTATGATGCTGAAGTGACCAAAGAGGAGAAGAGTGCCAAGACTGCCGAGGGAAAGAAGCAGCAGGACGAAGAAGCCGAGTCGGATCTGGACGACGCCAAATTGGACGCAATGGTAGAGCAGGATGAGGCTGAAGACGACCTCGCAGAGATTGACACAAGCAACATCATCACCGGTGGCAGAAGAACTCGTGGAAAGGTCATCGATTACAAGAAGACGGCTGAGGAGCTGGAAAAACAAAAGACCCCAGCAGACGAGAACGATAACGAGGACCAGGAGGAGGACGATGATGACGAGTTCAAAGAGTGATCCTTTATGTTCTCTGAATATACATAACTATCTAGAATGTCTCAACAGCAGTTCCCAGAACTCTTTTTCTTATGCTCGTTTGGTGCAGGCGTCAGGCTGATCGTGGGGCCCTTGGGGGCGTTGTTGTTGCCCGAATCACCCAAGTCGACCTGGTGTTTGCTGACCATCTGGTAGATAGCCGTGATCAGCTCTCTAAATGCTAGCTCGACGTTTTCACTCTTGAGGGCACTGGTCTCCGTGAACAGCAACTGGTTCTCTTGAGCAAAATTGCGCGCTTCATCGGTGGGAACTGCACGCAAATGGTCCAAATCGGATTTGTTACCAATGAGCCCCACTGCTACGTTGTCATCAGCATTCTCCCTCAGTTCAGTGAGCCAGTGGTTGCAGTTCTCGTAGCTGCTGGGCTTACTTATATCGTAAACGATAAGGGCTCCAACGGCTCCTCTGTAGTACGCAGATGTGATTGCACGGTATCTCTCCTGGCCAGCTGTATCCCAGATCTGTGCTTTTATCTTCTTACCCTCGACTTCGATCGTCCTTGTTGCGAATTCCACACCAATAGTCGACTTGGACTCCATGTTGAAATCATTAGTTGTGAATCTTGACAGCAAGTTAGATTTGCCCACTCCGGAATCTCCAATTAGCACAACTGTATTGCGTTAGTTACATGTTCTCACGATTAAGCCGAATAAAAAGCTTTTAAAACATACTTTTGAACAGAAAGTCGTAGTCATAGCCATAATCCTCGTTATTCATCTCGCTTCCGGTCACCCCAAGCGAACAACAGACACTATCAGACCTGATCTTCCGGGTTGTTCCTCTAAGTTGAAGCTTGTTCCTTTGTTTTTTCCTCTGCCAGTCCTGGAACAAGCTAGCTAGATACAAGTGACTTTAAACGAAGACAAGAATGATTATATGCACATAAAGTAACTAGCAAGAGGTTTAGATGGCCTGATATCCCGGGGATCTAATAGATGCTGTCAAGAGCTTTCGAATGGTTGTACTATGTCGTTGTTACGTCACCGCTTTCTCGACTTACAAGGCGGGGCACAATTCATCCGGTAACCGCGTCACAAGGTTAGCCTCTGATGGTGTCTAAAAGGCTAGTATCGAGGTAATTACCTAGAAAATGGTGTCTGAGTAAGAGGGATCTATTTTATCGTGTGCACTCTGGCGCTCTTTCGATTTCACCTCGAAAAAGAAGCATTATCCCGACTAGACGCGTTGAAGCTATATTGAAGGCTTCAGCAGTGCGCCAATGTGACTTACAGGGCCTGGAGAACATCCAAAGGCCGGTCCGGCTCTCAATTGCAGGTTTCACGTGAGAATTGCCCATTTCTTTCCTGATTGGTACGAAATGTAAACATAATATACATTGAAATTGATGATGAATTTCCAAGTAAACTTCATGTTCTTGAGATTTTAATGGACTTCAACGGGACTCACAGTCATACTAGCTGATCGTCTGTTTGCCCTTGATGAATTTCCCTCTGACCCCGGAGAGGAGGAACGGCACAATTGCCGATGGAGGCCGTGATTCGCCGGACCGGTTGCGTCCTATTTTAAGGCAGAAGGATGAAAACCTGAATTCCGTTTCTCTAACACCTGATACTCAGGAGTCACACATAAGCTCTGGCAAATCTGTGTCACCGAAATCGCAGGTTCGATTTTCGATTCCAGATCCTAGTTACCTCGATGCCCACGAGAATGATGAGACTTTGCCGCAATCTCCATCCAAAATAGTGTTCCCTAGAGACTCTGGAGAATTGGAAGATGATGAAAATGCACCAGCAGACTTACATTTCGATAAACGAGGTCATTTCTTTGATATGCAGGCCAGAGTCATGTTGGATGTACCCGAGGAGATATGGAAGTTTCATACTACAAGGAGGAATTCCAAGAATCAGAAACACCACCGAACTACATCTGAGACTGCAGCTCAACCAGAGCGAAAAAAGATTGGTCATCACGACAGAGCAAAATCATTACAGGCCATCATAATGGATACGGTTAATACTATGTCAAGAGGCGAGCATACCGGTAGAGGAGACTATAAAATGCAAAAATTAAATGATGAAAGCATCGTTTCACCGTTACGCCTTCCCAGGCCGGAAATATACTTGAGCCCAGAATCACCACTCAACTCTTACAGGCTACCCATACCGCTCGAAATCTCACTGCCGCCCTATCTATCTCCCGTGAATAAAAAAAAACAAAGAAGAAGTGTCATATACGATGGTGACGGTTATAGTCAGTTCGAGGAAGGGAGTAATGTATCCTCGGAGGGGGCTATCAGCGATAGTTCTATCGAGTCGGCGAAGCATGATTATTCATTCAACATAGATCACGATCATGCCACAAACGTTGATGAGACCCTAGGCATAGACGAGCATGCAAATGTTAATTTGAAGGCTCAGCATAGAAATCTAAGGAAACAAGGTGCAACAGAACGCGACCAAAATGGGCATTATAAGGACCCAATACCTAGTCAGCGATCCCCAATGAATGGTGAGCATATAAAGCAGAGTGCTCCACGGCAGAGTGTTCAGAAGAGTTTTCAGCAGGGTGCTCCACTAAATGCTCAACAGGGTGCTCAACAGAGTGTCCAGCAAACATCACAAAGTCCGACGGCAAATAGATCATTACAGATACTTGCAACACCTTCCAAGGCTATAAGTATCCCCGATTTAGAAAACGAACCACATCGCTGTAGGGCTTCTCAGGGTGCATTGACATTTTTTGATAAGTTTGAGCACTCGCAGCCACCAATAGGGACAGCGACCACAGCTCCAGACGAGTTGACCATTAGTAAGGAAAGAGGTCAACTAGATTCAAGCTTTACTTTTCCAAGGCTTGCTCCCGAGAATGATTTTCAAAAGATTGATAGCTCGCCACATTCTAAGGAGTTTGAAAGACGCAGGACCATGCTAATGGAACAAAATCTATCTCCAGGAAAGTCCAAAGGCCATCGACACAGACGCAGTAGAAGTGTGCATAATGCTGAAGATATGTTTGCTGCAACTTCCACTCCACCGAAGGTTCCTGATAGATCTCCACTGCGGCCTAAATCTCCTACGACCGAGGAACGTACCGTCCCCTGTTCTGAGGTTACACCCCCAGATAGAGGCCAACACGCGCTTGAAGCTTGCTCGATGCCTGACGAAAAGAGTCTGGAAGAGCCACTGAGAAATGAAGTTGTCAATCAAACAATGTCTGAAATAGGTGATAGAACGGAGGAAAGCCTAAAAATTCTTTTCGAAAAGAACCTTAGCGATTCCAGCGTGAGTGAAGAAGTTCAAGCCGCAAGACCACTAAGCTCCATTCATTCATTCAAAGAGCCAATTAGTCTGACCGAAGCTGTTAACTACCAATTGCCAATGGCTGGTGATATACAAGCGAATTTGTTATCCCCCACGAGAAGTTTGTCCAATGTCGGAAGCGGCACTTCTCAAAACTCAGAGTTCTCTAGAAGAAGCCATATAAGTTCTGCAACTTCACAACCATCTAATTGCTACTCTCCAATGATCGTACCAATAAAATCAAAATATGCCTGTCAACTCAAAGATAGTGAATGTCTAAAAAGACCTCAGCCAAAAAATAGTGGCGGCATCCGCAGCGTCTATGAAAAGCGTGGTGGCGAGACTGTTGAGGTCCTTGTACTTGACGATGAAGATGATGATGATGACGACAATGATGATGATAACAACCGCAATGACGACAGTGGGAGAACCCAAATTGGCCAAGCAATTCAAGGTTCAAAGCATGCGGGCATAGCGCGTTCTAGAAACTCAAGGTCCTATGAGGAGGCTACGAAAAATTATGCTAAGATCCTAGAAATGTGCGAGCGAACTGCTAACCAAGCCAGGGATACCCTAATGCAACTCATAGAAGAGAAAAACGCAATTCGTGACCAACCACACCGCCCACTACCAGTACCAATGATAGCCGCTCACAACCCTTATAAGACAGAGTATTTGATGCCTTCAAAAGACAAAACGACATACTCATACCCTGTATCATACCAGAAAAACTTCAATAGGGCAGTAAGGTCTCATTCTAGGAAAAAAAGTAGCTATGGGCTGTCGCCAGGCGCTACCACACCTCAAGGTGTCAACTATATGAGTTAGTGATTTTTGATGCAATTGTATTTAATTAATGATGTTAACTATAATGCGAGGTGTTCGTTAATATGGCAAAGTTGGGGAATTGTCAACGGAAGATGTATTCTCCTGAATAGGACTCAAAGAGTAGTCATTTAGATACTCTGGAGCAGGTTTGCTAAATGAGTTTGTTGGGGTTACCGGATTGTAGATCTCACCATTATTCTGCACTGGTGATATTAAGTAATCGTCCGTATCATCCTTCGAGGGTGCTTGTTTTGTTTCAAGCGGTTGAGGAGATCTCTGAATGGTTCTATCTACAGGAGAACGATCCCACGAGTGATCAAAAAATGTGACTGTCTTATTCTTGATCTCTAATTTATTCCGCGTCGGGGTATTCTCTTTAGCAGTCCCCGTAGGTTGACTGGAGTAGCTGTGCGTGCTCCTAAATGACCCTTTGGTTGAACGTCGCAGTGGGGTTCTTAGATCACTCGTTTCCAGTTCAGAGTCGGAGAAATCAAAATCTTCTGGGACAGTATTAATTTCGTCCAAATAGTCGTCATCTGAAACCTTTTTCCGCTCGTAGTATTCATCTTCTTCGCTTTCATTAATGAAGTACAAGTTGCTCATCATCCCAGGGACCTCAGAGTCGAGGTTGCTGTTGAGATCGTGAATCTTAAGTGTCTGAGACCTCGCTGGCGGAGGTAATGTAGTAGTAACGTTGTTGAAACTTAGATGAGGATCGGAAATGGTGACAGACTCTGATGGCGACTCTGATGGAGAAGTAACAAGAATATGCACAGGGTTTGTAAGACTAACAGGATTGGATTTTGATGTCATTGGAGAAGCAAGTTTCACCATCTTCTTTTCTGACCCTTCTCTTTCCTCACAGCCTACATGGGACTCTAAATCATCTTTTGCAAACTCTTTATATTGATTCACCTGGCCCGAAGAATGACCGTTGTCGATATGACATTCATGCTCATCTTTAATGCTGAATCTGTCATTCCAGTCATCATCCTGATCCTCATCACTATCATCGAGGTTAAATATATCTGAGAAACTTTTTACAGGCTTAGAGGACAAATTTGCTTTTGTAGTCTTCCCCATTCCATTAATCCTTTGAACTGTTGTCTCCTTATCAAAATCACTTTCCTGCGCCACCATTTTGCTCTGGATTCCTTCCTCTGAAGTATCATGTTCTGATAGGTCTTGATCAGCAAGATTTTCCAAACTTGAACCGTCGTAACCGACTTCATCCTCATCTGATAAATCAAATAAGTCATTGTAATTCTTGAGAGTTTTCGCTGTGTTTTTGGAGGCGCTTTCAGTGGGTTTCTTGTCGACTCTTTCAGAGGGCGTATCCGAACTTTCATCAGAAATATCAAAGTTGTTGGACGGAAATTCCATATCATCTACATCGTCTTCGTAACAGTTCAATTCGTCGTCAAAGTTATCTTCCCCGTAAATGTCATCTATATATACTGCCTCGGCGGGTTCAGGCTTGGAGTAGTATTTGACAGATGAAGTCCTACCGTTAAGACCGCTCAGTTCGAACGAGAACTTTGAAGTGTCATCATCGTCATCATCCATATCTGGCGTTAACAAATACGAAGCATCGTCTTCTTCTGAAATGGCTTCGCTGCTTCTATGTCTTTCATGAGTTGGAGTATCTTCGAAGCTGACACTGGGACTCTTTTGCTTCAAGGTTGAGGTGCCGGAATCTTGAACACCGCTTTTAGGATTTTCATTGTCAACATTCAATCGATCAACTTCATTCTCTTTCTCAGAAATCTTCTTCTTTTCTTGGAGTGCACCTTGTGGGGAAACTGTTGATGCTAAAAGTTCTAAACTCACTGATGACATTTTTTCGAATTGAACAACGTCATCATGGGAGTGGATCCTTGCTTGCCTATTCTTGCTTTTCACTTTCGACAATTCATTGTATATGTGCCTTTCTCGTACTCCTTCGTGACGATGTAAAGAATGGTCATCTGTAGAAGCTCGAGAGGGTACGGTGTTTTCATATGAACTAGTGGTGAGCGCAGAAGTAGCAGAATCCCTGCGCTGACTTGATATCCGCACGGCTGGCTCCAAGTCCGGATAAGTACCACCGTCAGCAGTCGTTCGACTGTTAAGTTTTATGACAGGATGGTGAGATCGCGATTGATCTCCCCAGTTGTGAGTAATGGTACCCTTGATTGCTGGAAACTTACGTTCGCCGTCATAGTGCTGAGAAAAATCACTTCCTGATCCAGAGTTTCTGCTTTGTGGAGTGCCTGGAGCACTAGAAACTTCGCCTTGATTTATTAATGTGAAAGATCCTTGCGAGGGTACTGTATTAGACGAAGACGATTTCTTGAATAGTTTTGCTGTGAACATCTTCTTGTTGGCAAGCTTGTGAAAGGATTCAAAGCCCGGAGAGTACTTTGAGCCTGTATTGCTATGCACCAGCTGTGAAGGAGCTGGGGAGTCGAATGTAAAAGGGTCATCAAGCGGCCTTTGCGTAGAGGTTGTTTCTCCATGGCGAACGGGGGACATGCGTGTGCTGGAAGGGCTCTCATCCAGTGAGTTAGCCTTCCTATGGGACTTAATGAACGACCTCATCTTGGTAAACGAGGCCTACAATATTGACTCAGTGCAAGGGGAGGTCCTTTTGTTGTTCGATTTGATGCTTATGAAGCTTAGAACTTACTCGCGAAGAGATCGAAATAACAACTTTACCTTCAAAGGTCCACAGCAGTGCTCAAATTCACTACTCTGACGGTACGAAGGCTCCCATAGGAGAATATTACACTTAAATACAGGCAAGCACATCAACCTTCTTGCTTAGGCTGTATGTTTAGAGGCCCTCGAGCTGGAAAGTTGTGATAAAAAGTTCACAGACCTTTATCAGTATAATTATAGGGCTGCTCTTCAGCATTAAGGACAAGATAATCAGCAATCGATACTCTGGGACAAAGGAATAAACGGGTTTGCTTAGTGTAATTGCCAACATTTCGATAAGAACCGTAGAGCTCTAGTTGATTTCAGGTAAGCAATAAACAGATAAGTTTCAAATTCTGGTCCTTTCCAGCTGTAGCCCACTCTGGCTGATCTAGTTTGAACCTTGTTCTTGCCACCCATGACCCGGGGGTTTGTAGTAGATACTACAGTACTATGCAAAGCCGCTACAATGACGAAGGAGGGACAATGGCTCGAGCAAATGTCGTTCCCTGCCATCGAAAGCATATGTATATACAAGACCGCTATTCTGAAAGTTGGTCGATCATCGTTGACTAGAGGCCCCGATTATGATACACTAGAAAGATAAATGCTCTAATTCCCTTGTTAAGCGTGCTGCTCCGCCAGTTGAAGTGTCGTTTTCGAGTGTCATCTTGGCACGATTCTTCTCAAGCCCTTCCAAGAGTATACAGGCCTTGCATATCCTGTTACTTGATAAGTAGCCACATTTTTCACATTTGTTACCATCGACAAAAGTCGAAGTCGTAGGTCTCTGCAAAACAACAGATCCGTCACCACGTACTTCGATCGCTTTCGGAGGTGGAGGGGCTCTTTTCTCCCGCTTAGGCTTCAATACAAGGTTTTCACCGCTGTGAATGATATCCAAGATGCAACTAGGTCTGACCATTTCTAGGTTTTTCATCAACTCTCTTGCAGTTCCTCTGAACGCTTCGGGCGCATATGAGCATTCCGTAGAGAAATAATCTAATTTCTTGTAGTGGGCGTACAAGACTATTTCTTTCTGATACGAATATTTGAAGGGCTTAGATCTTTTGATAGGTGAGCCGCTGCTTTGCGTTATTATGGCTGTAGACTTCTCAAGTCGAGCTACATCGCCTCGGAATATATTCATCAGCACGGTTTCTGCCATATCATCTGCGTTATGACCTGTGACAACATGGCTTATACCGAGCTTAGCGGCCCCTCTATCAAGCGCCTGTCTTCTGAAAACACCACAATAAGTACAACTGTTCCTCATACCAGCACACGCCACGATTTCATCCATGGTCCAATCATATAAATCTCTATAGGAAACGATCTCTAAAGGCAGATCATATTGTTTTTGGTTCCTCTTGACGGTCGCCAGCGAATCATCTCGGTACCCAATAATACCTTCATCGATACTCAGCAGAATAATCTCAATCCCATAGTTGTATCGCTCGTTCAAGAGTTTTAACACGTACGCCAGAACAGTAGAATCCTTTCCGCCAGAGGCTCCTACAGCAACTTTTTCCCCAGGGTAAAACAGTTTGTTATTCACAATAGTGTTGTGAATTTCAGTCTCAAAAACATGGTAAAAGCAGAGCTTACAAATTTTCTGTAGGTTTTTTGGTCTTCTCAAGACCGCTTTGCGGCAATGACAGAGTTCGCAGAGTTGGGAAACTTTAACATTGGAACTGAGGTTCACAGGATCCGAAGGTGGAACAAAAGACATTGGTATCGACTGAGTACAGAAGATCTTTCTACCGATACCTTCAAGCCGTGGTTATCTGTAGTTCTTTCTTCGACATAGGTGAAAAAATTGAATTTCGCAATGCGCTAGCGCTCCGAGCGAGAATCGAATGCAGGATCTAGTCGTTATTAAAAAGCTTGGCCTTTCGATTGGCCATCTGTAGTCTCGTAGCCGTATTGTTGACATCGCTGTCGAAGAGATCGAGCAAATCATTTTGCTGTGCAAGTTCTTGATTCATTTCTAGGGAGATATTCTTCTGTCTCTGAACAATTTTGCGTATCTCTTCTAATTCCTGATCTTGTTCTGCCATTTTAGACTTATGCAGTTGTAGAAGCTGCTGATTGCTCAGTGGTGCAGTCTCTGTTGTTTCACCAAACTTCCTTCTGCCTGCTAACGGTTTCTTCGGTGACTTGGAGTTTACCATCTCGGGGAAAAGAGCGGATCGGATATGTTCTTCTTCATCGGTAGACTTCTCCAGCGCGTGATTATTGTTCTGCTTTATCGCTATCTCATTAACGTCTCGCTTTAGGACCGCCAGCAAGTTAGTACGTCTCTCGTACTCTGCACTTCCGACAAGTTCTCTTTTGTGTGCGTCCTTCAGAGCTGTCTCCATGTTATACAGGGCGAGTCTCAGTTGCATCAAAACCTTGGAGCTGTGAGCAATACCAGATTGTTTGCTTTGCTCAAAAAAGGTCTTAGAGTCCTTGAAGCTGATCATCCATTGTGCTGGGTCCATGAGATCGAGGTCCTGTCCCCTGTCATCGTCAACCCCGGTGCCCTCTTCAGTCCCCGAGCTCCAATTTGCTGAAAGTTTCAAAAACTTCGACACTTGGCTGGATTTCTTCCACTTGGTATCAAATGAGTCGTTCAGCATATCTCGTAGGAATTTCGCCAGCTGTACTTTTCTTTCTTCAACGACTTCGAGATCCACAGCACTTCTCTTCCACAGCCCAAACTTACGCGCAGGGAATTCGTAGGGCAATTCTGCATCAAACTGTTTCTCTAGCTTCTTCTTGAGGTCCCAAAACTCTGAGAATCGCCTAAATACGTGCTGCTCATATGTCTGTTCTGAGCCCTTCGAGTCCTTGCCTCTTATCACCCTAACAAGCACACCGTACAGGGCGTAAGTCCCTTTCATTATGCGCACTTCATCAATAGTAACATCCACTCTGACAGTCTGGTTCCTCATACCGGCTGAACCGTGAGTATAAAAGTGGCTGTTGATCTCCAGTCTTTATTTGTTCTGTACCAGTATATTGTTAACAAAAGGCTGATAAAAATCACTACCAAGACTTAAATGCCATTGAAGTAGCTCAAGAACAGGAGACCAAGGTTAGCTGCTAGACCAATGTCTAACGTATTCATATCTACTACAAACTGTGGTAAGGCCCATGATGCTGACATCTATACTGTCGCTGTTTGCGCACCATACACCATAACTGGTTCTGGTGATGGCACGATTAAGCTATGGAAGAACAAATTGCTGGATAACGAGACGCCAAGAGACCACCACATTAGCCAGTTTGTGCATAAAACAGGAATACATCATGTGGATGTTTTTCATTCAATCGAGAGGGGAGGCCATGAAATATGTATTATATCGTGTGTGTCCTTCTCTGGGGACATATTCTTCTATGAAATTGATGTCAAGAATGGGACGTTGAAGGAACTTGATCTGCTGTCTACAAAGGAGAAGCGTAAGTCATTTTGGGCTGTTAAATGGTTCAAGAGCGAGGATCAGATTGTGTGTCATAGGTTTGCCGCAACAGATGTCAAAGGTAACACTTACGTGTGGAGGTTCCACCCTTTCAGCAAAGAACTTGACGAGGAAGAAGCTCAAAAGGAGAAGCTTAAGAGAGAGGCTAGATTGAAAAGGAATCGTTTCCAATCACTGGATGAAAAAATTGCAGAAGATACGGAAGAGAACAATGATTCCCAAGAAGAGCTCAACTTGGATCCCCACTTAGCTTTACAAGGTGAAATTGCATCTACTGAGCCTGTATTTGCTACTTGCGTAGATATATCCCCCAATGGATTGATCGCTACCGGTTTCGCCAATGGTACCGTTGTCGTGTCACAAATGAGTACACTGAGGCCGGTCCATAGCTTTGAAGGGTTCGGTATACAAGGTATTGAGCAAAGCAGCAACTCTATTCGTGACCTCAAGTTCTCGCCAATGGGATCTTTGCTAGCTGTAGCCAATGATTCCGGATCATACGGATGTGTCACTCTTTATGAAACTGAATTTGGGGAGCGTGTTGGATCCATGTCGGTTCCAACTCACAGCACCCAGTCGAGCATAGGAACATTTGCGCATAATGGGTGGGTCTTTGGACTGTCCTTCAACTCCACTGGCGAGTTTCTGGCTACTTGCGGTTACGATAGTAAAGTTAGAGTATGGGATGTCAAATCAAGAGAGCGTCTATCAACTATAAACATTACCGCCAACGATATTGAGAACGAGCAAGAAATTGTCTTAGAGGATGAATCTGGAGATTCATTAAAGTATCCGCCTGTTTTTGGAGTAAAGTTCATTGCTAAGGGAATTCGTGGAGGCATGGGTAGTGATTCGAATGAAGGGCTATGTTGCGTTTGCATGGATAGAAGCGTGAGATGGTTTAGAGAAGCCGGAGGTAGCTAAAGTCTTCGTAGATGTTCTTGTTGTGTATATTTTTATAGAAAGAGTATACATCTTCAATTAAAACTCCGGAGCACTCAACAAAGAGGTCCAACGGAACAGCAGTTGCTGCTCAAAAAAAAAAAAAAAGGACATAGTAAGCACTCTTTCAGTGCTCTTCAAAAGTTTTAGAGTTGCAAATAATCAAAAACCGCTTAGTAAACCGCGGAATAGCAGTAATAGTTATTGTCTAGCGGGGTAAAATTTGGATTCGACGAATGTTGGAAAACGTCATCCGTGTTCCAAGGCCTGTGGTGCATCTGTGGATTATAATTGTAAAAATTATAGTTCGCTGGGGGAACAGAGTAACCAGTATCGAGGCTGGTGTCGATAGGTGAGCTCATATTGTTACTTTGTGGGAACTGACTATAACAGAAGTCATTTGCCTCCTCATTGTAATAGCATGGCGAGGAGTAGACGCTACCGCTCATTTGCACAGGCGTCTGGTTCCCGGATGGGGGCGACAAGTAGTTGTCAGTGCTATGGGGAGTAGGCAAAAGGTTTGGTGGAGAAGGGCATCTCTTTTCTTGGCAGAAAACTTCAAAAGTCTGCTGGTAGTCCTCATAAGAGATGAACTTATCGTCAAACAATCTCCACTCGAAAACTTTCAACCAATCCCTTTCGTAGTCATTAATCGATGACAGAGACATACCGGTGGCTTGAGTCCACGATCTGTTGGTAAAAGTTTTATCATCATTGAACTTGTTAGCAATGACGAAAGCGATCATGGTACTTTGATATATGACGTTGACCGTTTTACTAGCCTTTTCGTCACCTGCGGGAAGCTTTCCTAGGTACTTTGACAATAAATCTAAAGCCAAAAAGATAGTAACCGAGGGCAACCTTGTTGCGTTCAGAACTGAAGTGACACCCTTGACAAACAGGTCCATTGACTGCGTGGCCTCGTTGTTGAGATCGCAACCAAATGAGATGTAGGCGTTTTTGACCACAAAATCGGACATCATGTCCAAATCGTAATCCAAAAATTGGTTGACACCACCATTGACGTACTCTTCGCGGGCAGCTTCCTTAGGTGCCGGAGGTGGTAGCACAGGTGCTGGTGCCATCGCTTGCGGCTGAGGTACGGCCTGTGCCTGCCCGCCCCCGTAATACATGTTCAAAGGAGGTAGACCACCCTGCATGTATCCCGAAGGATGACGGTGATGTCCTGGGTTAACAGGAGGCAACATAGGCTGGCTGTAGTAGGGGCCCTGCAACGAGGGTAAAGGTGGCAGAGTCGGATAGTAGCCGTAGGCATTCATAGAAGCCTGCGTGTTGCGGTGGGGGGCAGGATCGACACTATAGCTATGATGATGCTGCATCATGCCGTCGAGATTCCTGCTCCCACAGCTGGCTGTCGAAACATGGCCCGGATAGTACATAAACGTGGCCATCTTGACAGAACCAAATAGGATCAAACTTTTCAAAAAGTCCAAGACAGATTAAATTAATAACTACCTTGACGACCCTTGAGCGAAAATGTATCAGCAGCCAAAAAACCAGAAGATATCAATATCCTCCAAATTCCTGTCCTAACCTGTGAACTTCAAAAAAGTCCAGGATAAAACTGCTGGCTGGAAAAAAGTGGTTGAAAAGTTGTTCGACCAGACAGCTACTCACGACTTTAACAGCAGGAGCGTATTTGTGTCCGATTCAAAAGATACCAAAGAGCAGAAAAAACACTGTGATTCTTCTCCTCGAATGTATCAACAACTTCAAAAAGCAGGTCCTGTAATCCCTCCTCTTGATCCTGAAAGAAAGAGAAGAAGACTAGAAATCTTGTCCTCTTTCGAACTTGCCACTAACTTGCTAACTCCCACCTCTTTGCTTATAAATGATCCGGTGTTAAACGATCACAGCTGGCGTTTCTCCCTCCGAGGCAGATCGTCCTTCCAGGTGAAATTTTTTCCCACTCGCTTCTTCTTTCGAACAGGGCTGGACACAAACTAAATTGGCCCGCTCGGCAAGGCCGGACAGGACAGGCAGGATCGGGCAGTCAGCCTCCCTGGCGTAGCTTGGGATTGCTGGCAGTTGCGGGCAGTCGTCGGCTGTAATCAGGATGGATGTGACAGCAGTCGATGGTTGAGGAGCGAGTTTCTGGCAGTTGTTACGGCTGATGACGACTGTGAGATGTCCTGCATGCTAATGTCGATGTCCGTAGGATGGTCTTGCTCCTCATGTGACTCATTTTGTTCATGATCTTGTTCTTGTTCTTGGTGGGGCTGGGGCTGAGGCTCGGATTGAGTGTCCGCGACATTGAGCCAGCGGACAGTCTTTGTGGGTTTCTTGACCGGAGCGGTGGGCGGACGGGGAGGGAAGAATAGTCTACCAAACTGCTCGAACTCTTGGTCTATGCGAGCAAGGTCGTGGACTGCTGCCTGCACGCTTGTGTCGTTGGCAAGACAGTTTGCGAGAAACTTGGTTCTGCTGAGCAGTGTCGGGTCCTGTAGTAGTTTCTCGACCATAGTGGAGCCGTTCACGAGAATCTCGTTTCTGAGCGATTCTGCCATCTGAGCGAGGCGGGCCTCGAAGTACGGGTGGTCGCGGGTTTCCTCCCAGCCCTCCATCTCGCGAAGTTTGGGCAGCGTGAGCGTGCGGGCGTTCTCGATGGCCTGCTCGAGCTCGTCCTGGCTCGAGTCGAACCTGAGTTCGAGCTCGCGGATCTTGTGGCCGAGCTGGTCTGCAATCTGTGCGCAGCTGTGCATGATCTCCACGTTGGTCCAGTTCTGCGCGATGGCTATAACGTTGTCAACCTCGAGCTGGATCATCTGCAGGAACCGCCGCTTGCAGAGGATGAGGGACTTGACCACCTTGGCGTCCTGGTAACTTGGAATTTGGTCGTAGGTGTCCTGCAGGTTGTTCATGCAGTCGTCGATAGCCATCTGTACTTTGTCTTGGCACAGCTTGTAGCGTTTCAACCGCAGGTCGATCATAGTCGACTCTCGTTTGCGTAGTTCGTCGATCTCTTGTCTCTGTTCTTCTATCATCTTTAAGTAGGAGCTGATATGCCTATCGAGCGACTGGTGGTTCCTGATTACTTTGGTCTTGATCTCTTTGGCTCGATTCGCGTACTTCAAGGTGTTCAAAGTCTCGTCATAGTGGGTGCTGCTTGGGGAAACACAAACGATCATCACGGTCTTGCAATTGCCGCCCAGCGAGAATTTCAACAGCCTGGTCAACTTGGAGTCCCTGTAAGGGACGTGACACGTCCTGCGTGTCCCATCGCTGATGCAAAGCGCGTTGATGCAGTTACCTAGCGCCAATAACGACCTGTTGATATTGGCGCCCTCATGTAGCCGCTCTCCACGGTTTTTAGTCGAAGCTGCACGTTCACTGCCGGCTAAATCGATGAACGAAAGCTTTGAGAAAGTGTGGTCTTCCGTAACCTCGGCGGTACGATTCCTCTGAATGATATTAATCTGCAGAACTGCATGAGACCTGGAGGAGGTCTCGTTCGCATCAGTTGCCGAAGTCGTTCTGTTCGAATTACCAAGTACCACTAGATCCATCACATCTTCGACCGACTGGGGGTTATGGTGGGACAGGTTCGCCACGCTTATTCTATTTTCACTGTCTTCGCGTATAACCAACTTCTTTGGCGACATCTCGGGGTTTAGCAGGTCGCGTATGGTTTCATTATAGATCTCTAAATATGACACCGAGACTTCAAACTTCCTGGTATCCTCCAGTTCTTGCATTTTGGTGAACAGCTCTTGCATAGCCAGAAAAATGATTCCGGGCTCCTCAGGCGTCCCGCTCACAGTATAGGTTTTACCACATCCAGTAGCGCCATACGCAAACACCGTCCCATTGAAACCATCCAGCACAGAGTCCAGCAGCTCGGTCGTAGTCCCCGAATATACCTCTTCCTGGGTCGTATCCTCATCGAACAATTTATCGAAAACAAACTTGATCTCCCCTCCATTTCTTCGCAGTCTTCTCCTTCTGCCACTGCGGCCTGCATAAATCGAGTTCAACACAGTCTCGCTCATCGAGTTCAGGGGATTGGTCTCGGCTGGGTCAAACACCAGCATTTTCGAATCTACACATTCCACTACCTTCCTGATACCTCGAGGTCTCACCATAGCTGGTGGTCTAGCACCTCGCAACTCAATTTCTTCATTCTCACCACCCAACCCACTCTTGGGGACCACCAGGTCCGAATCACCGATGTTCAACGAGTATCTCTTCTCGGCACCTTCCGTGGGCACCAAAAAAGCCCTTTCCTCCGCTGAAAAGGGACGTACCCTTACGGCCACAACTATAGACGATTGTCGAGAGTCACCCATTGACAATACCAGCGGATTTGGCCTGATTTTGGCTCAAATCAAGTCTGTTTACCACCTTGAAAGGCCTTTTAGGCGCCTAATAGGCTGAATCTTGCACTACCCGGCCACAAAGGTGAAAAATACAAAGAAAGCAGGGGCATCTCATAGAGAAAGAGGCCTTGAAGCTATAAGATCTAGTATAAAGAGCCTCCAGAATCACTGTTAACCTTCGGAAGGCCATGTCTTTCAAATTCAATGCCGAGGCATTCAAGGATAACTCTTTTAATGAGAAGATTCGCGAAAAATTGACCAAAGCTTTGAACTCATCGTCCGGGGGAGCGTCGACGGGTCCTTCACCAACTATTGTGGAGCCCAAGGGCTGCGAAGGGGTTGCAGCTGCTACTTCTAGTGGAACTTCGAGTAGTTTGTCCAAAACCTCGAAGCGGATCGATCCTATGATGAAGTCTAAGCGCTCGGACATCTTGAAAAGTGGAATCACGGTCAGTAAAGTGAACTTCCCAACTATGCCTAAGGTGGAAATACTGGATCTGGATATCAGTGCGCAGCCTAGGTCGCTAGTTAAGGGTATCTGCAAAATATCCTGTATGAACGCGATGTTGCAGATTCAGACCGAGATCGAAGGAAATCTACTGTTGGTGTACTCGGACTATTCGCCCGAGTTTACGACTCCAACTTTAAACTGCAGGGACTCGTTTACGATTCCGATTACCATGGTGTTCAGTGAAGTGCAGCTGGAAGCGATTACCAACATATTTGTCAAGAACTCGGGAATTGGTATTTCGTTCAACGATGTCAACCTCGATTTTAAGTTTGATTGCTCTATCAAGATCCTGCAGTCTACAATCGAGAAGCGTCTCAAGAAATCCATGCAGTCGCTGTTCAAGGACGTTTTGCCCCGTGTGATTTTCAATATGTCCCAGTCGCTGTTCACTGCGGAAACGGCCACTAAAACCTCAGATGCACCAAGTTCTGAAGAGAACAATGATGCGTCTGCCTCAACGATGAAAGTCATGCTTGAAGAGTCTGATCTGCAGGAGCTGTCAGCTGCCAACATGTTACGGTTGTCCACCCTCATATCGTCTCGACAGACTTTATCCCTTCAGGATACAGTGTTGAATGTGCCTTCAACGATACCAGGTTGTCTGGAGAGGCAGAATCTGCACCGTTTTAACTCTAGAATCCCATCGCTGTCTAATTATTATGCTGCTTATCAGGAACCCCAGGGGCGCGCTGCGTTGATGAAGAGAAACACGTCCACGCTTATAGTGAATTTGCACCCTTCCACGAGAGACCACAACTTGTTGCCTCAGAGAGTTCTAGATGAAGACGCCTACAACCTCGAAGAGATTACATCCATTCAAAGCCGAATATACGAAAGAAGCACGGACGAGAACGTGCGCCCAAGAAGACGGAAGATCTCCATTAAGAGGAAGGCAAAGAAGGAAGCTGTTCATCCTTCCCCTGCAGAACAAAAAAGCAATTCAAACACTGCTGTCGCCTCTCCTCAACCGACTAAGGCTGGCGAAAGCATACCTCTTGCTGAAGATCACCGGCCCAACACTTTCATACCTCTGAAATTACCAGTTAGCACCACTCCAAGGTACTTCACTCATCCGGAGCGGACATTGCTCCCATTGGAAAACCATCACGAGGAGACCGCCAAGCTACATCCTCCAGAAGAAACAAACTATTTTAACTACAGACCTGAAGCACATCGCTTACGTTCCACACTTTACTCTCCAATTGGAAAAGGCAGTCCGATTCTAATGCCGGGCAGAGACTTGGCCGACGCCAAACCATTGCTAGAGAACAAAGGCCTCAGTTTTCTTGGTCTGAATAATCGCATGCGCAAATGGGGCAATGAAGACGACCCACCACCTTACCAAGTATAGACTTACTTATTATATTATTATCTAATGACTGTACGACATCGTTTTCTCAAACTACGAGCTTCGACCACTCCTTCTCGGTGTAGCACTTACAACTGAAGGCATGAATTTGAGCGATTTCCTCCTTGAGAGCTTTATTTACAAGACGGCTTCTTTGTAATTTGTTCTTGCCTTCGAAGGAACCACTCACAACCACAACATCGAATGACTGGCCACATCCAGCAGAGATATCTGTGACTATGATGTTGTGCACCTCTGGTATCTCGGACTCTATTTTCTGTTTAATACTCTGTTCAGTGGGCATTGAAAGTCCTTGATTGACGTTTGTGATTGGATTTGTGGTGCTACTACTTTTTATCTCTTCATTTACTATGTATTTCGAAGGCGATTTCTGCTTTGACTCGATCACAGAACCTAGAAAAGACAGAGCCAACTATGAGTAGAGCACTGTCCAGAAACCAGCTTCTGTCCATCATCAAAGTTATCACCAAGCATTATCCAGCTAGCTACGCCGACAGCGCTTGGGACAACACTGGGCTGCTAATTGATTGTTCACTTGAGGATAATGGATCTTCTTCAGCTAGAGTAACGTACCCACTGGTGCTTTTAACAGTCGATCTGACGCAGTCCGTTGCACAGGAGGCAATTGAGAAAGGTTGCAGTGCAATCTTGGCATACCATCCTTTCATTTTTCCCAGTTGGAAGAGCCTAAGTCCCACAAAGAATCCTCAGCACAAAAGCGCAATCGATCTAATCCAAGAGGGTATATCCGTATACTGTCCCCACACAGCTGTGGATGCTGCCAAGGGAGGCGTAAATGACTGGCTGGCGCACGGTTTGGTAGACAAGAATCGCAGTTTAATTCACTCTAGCGAAACTATTGAGCCAGTGAAGAACGAACTAGTGAATGAGGAAGCAAAGAGCGAGGTTGGATACGGCCGTCTAGTGAAGTTGAACGAACCTTTGAGTTTGGAACAGATTGTCAAAAATGTGAAGAAGAGCCTCCGTATCGACCACGTACAGGTCGCTTCACCATCGGCCCAAATCTCCAAGCATTCAATCAAGACCATTGCACTATGCGCTGGAAGTGGATCGGGTGTATTCAAGTCACTGAGAGACGAGGCTGACCTCTACTACACTGGTGAGCTCTCCCACCATGAAATCCTGAGATACAAAGAGATGGGCAAAGCTGTCATTGTTTGTAACCATTCAAACACTGAACGCCAGTATTTGCAAGATGAGATGAGCGAGTTACTGAGGAAAGACGGGATCAATTGCATAGTCAGTGAGACCGACGCCGACCCTCTAAGAATAGTTTAGAGTTTCCTCACCCCCATCAGCTTAAAATTTTCCATAGTTTATATAGGCGCGATCAATAGCTAACAAAAGCTTATGAAGATCAACCATACAGAGCAACACCACTACAGAGGCAATGGATCCTTACAGTCTTAAAAGAGACAACAGAAAGAAGTTTCAAGATAAGCAGCGTCTGAAACACCGTCATGCCACTCCCAGTGACCGGAAATACAGGACTCTGAACTACCAAGAGAAGCAGCGTGAAGAAGAGCAGACCAGAGGCGCTGAGGAAGAAGAGGAGCCGGTTCCCTCCAACGAGTACAGATACCACGAGGATGTCACGATGACCTACCAGAACCCTGCTGAAGCTGAAAAGGAGTTGAATGCCAACAGATTGGCTAGAGAGGTTTTACGCGCCAGAGGCGGTCAAGACGACCCTTTGATTCAGTCGGAACGCCCAAAGGAGGCTTTAACAACTAAAGATTTACATGCCATGGAAATAGAAGGGCTTAATGAGCTTCTGGGCGGCAAACAGAGTCGGCCAGCCACCAAATCTCACTTCTCATCGCAGAAACCCGCTAAAATCACTCCCAAGAAAGATACAAAGCCGGGAGAAAAGGTAAAGCAGACAAGTTCAGTGGTTCCCGATGAGCTCACGGCCGAGCAGGACTTCCTTGATGGTCTCCTATAGCCCACTGCTGGCTTGAATAATCGCTGTCCTCGTGGATGGAGTCATTCTCAACGAAGCACAGACATTTCTCCTTGAAGTTCCCAAAACTTTAGATGACTACTTATCAGCAGTCGATACTAGGAAGGATAACAGATAAACACTTGCTTTAGTCTCGTTGTTCAGCTTTACTCTGACAGAAGATAAAGCATGTCTTCAGATACCAAGTATTTCAACAGCTCACGACTGATGTCGGCCTCAGGTAAGAATAAGACGAGTAACATCGCGAGGTTGGACAAGAAAAGAGTCCAGGCAGAGAAGAAACACAAAGTGAGGCAGGAAATATCAGATATACCCCAGACGCAGACTCTACCGAATGGTGGAAAACCTGATTTTGGTCATTCGAGCTCACGAAGGAAGAAAAAGCACGGGCACTCCGAAAAGAGAAGCTCGTCCTCTGGTTCAAAGCCTAACGAATCTGGTGAAACTGATAGACTGACCAAGGATCTAAAAGAGCTTTTCATCAAGCCGCAGAATGACCAGACAAGAGTTGGAGAAATTGATTATATTAAGAATGATAACAAGGCTAGGGAGACTAATTTGGGCTCGAGGTCGAGTTCCGGTACTAGTAGCCAGACTCTGTCACCTTCGATGTCAGCCAATTCGCCTCCAAAGGCACCCTTTATGGGTGGGGGACCACTAGGTCCAATGCCTGAAAACCACCTTAATTCGGCTCTTGGCGCTTCTCCACTCATGATGCACCCGGGTCTATACCCAGTACCACATCCTTCTACGCCCCAGCAACAACCCCATTTTGCGGCGTTTGGTTACCCCTATGGTAACTATTCCCTCTCTACGGGTGTTGCCCCCCAGTTTATGAATCCACAAACACCGCTGGTCAATCCCATGTATCCCCAGCCCCCACTATCTCAGTTGCCTATGATGTACAAGGCTTTGGATATCCAACAACAGCAACAACAACATCCTCAACAAAACAACAACCAATATCAACATCAACAAGTCCATCATATACCACAATCTCAACAGCAGCTGAGTCAATCACTCCCTTACCTCGTTCCTCCAATGTCATCGTACCCGAAGTCGTCGGAGACAACTGCGGTGAAGCCACTTTCAAGACCGGATAAGCCAAAGACAAACTACAACCACAGGAACAAGACAAGCACAACGTTTGCGGGTGCTTCATTTGCATCAAGTGATCCAAATGTCCACAAACTACCAAAGCCCAGCTTTACTAAAGCTTGAGTGGAAGGGTTTTTTTTTTTTTTTTTTTTTTTTTTTGTAGTATACATAGTGGTCTGGTCTTTAAGATCTGGAATCTAGAGACCAATGCATTCAGAGACTAAAAATTAGATTGTAATATTTTGGTTGATACATAATGTAGTAGTAACGGTAGTGTGGTATACAAAGCTTACAACACGACGTTCTTTGCAAGCTTGTTCTTGTATTGCAGGATGGAGCCATCCCACCTAGTGGCCGTCTTGTGTTCAACGACGAAGATGTCCTTGGCGATCTTGTCCAGCAATCTGAAATCGTGCGAGACAACGACAACACCACCATTGAATTCATTGATGGCTTCAGCCAAGGAGTCGATGGTTGGGATATCCAGACCGTTAGTAGGTTCGTCCAGCAGAAGAACATTTGGTTGTTCAAGGGCTAGAAGTGCGAAGACAACACGAGAACGTTGACCTTCCGATAGTGTACCCATTTGCACGGTTTGGCCTTCACCAGTTAAACCGTAACGACCTAGTTGACCTCTCCAGTATTGGAAATCTTGAGAAATGTGTGGATATTTGTCACGAACGAACTCCAAGGCAGATTTGGTTAGGTCCAATTGATCCTGGGAATGTTGGGAATAGACACCCAATTTGACGTGAGTGTGTCTTGAAACACGACCAGCTTGTGGCATCAATTCACCGGTCATGATCTTCAGTAGAGTGGACTTACCAACACCATTTGGACCCACTAGGGCGATTCTGGAGTCCATATCAACACCAAAGTTCAAGTGCTCATATAGGTTATTCTCTGGATTATCGTCGTAGGAGAAGTTGATGTCATCGAATGCAAGCACTGGTGGAGGCAGTCTTTCCACTTCTGGGAACCTGAAGGAGAAAACTCTGTCAGGGACAACCGGCTGAATCAAACCATCAGCTTCCATCTTATCAAGAATCTTTTGTCTGGACTTAGCTTGTCTAACCAGGTTGGCATAAGTACCAGCAGAAGCAATGAACTTCTTGATGTGTACAATTTCTTCCTGCTGCTTGTTGTATTGTTTCATTTGGTTGGTTTCCTGTTCGGAACGGGTCTTGTGGTAAGAGTCGTAGTTACCACCGTACTGTGTTAGCTTCTGTAGTCTCATGTCAATCATGTTGGTACAGACACCGTTCAAGAAATCCTGGGAGTGGGAAACAAGCACCAAAGTCCTGTCAAATCTCTTCAAATACTCTTCCAACCAGACACAAGCTTCCAAATCCAAATGTGCAGTAGGGTCATCTAATAGCAATAGCGTTGGTTTGACGAAAAGGGCCTTAGCTAAAGCAACACGCATTTTCCAACCACCAGACATGTCCTTAGTCTTCTTCAAGATGGTCTTAGAGTTGAAACCCAAACCAATCAAGATCACGGCTGCTCTGCTTTCGAAAGTGTCAGGGTCCATGGAGTCCATCTTTTCGTACAAAGGCTCCAATAGGTCGGACTCTGGGCCGTCTTCAATAATGATCTTTTCCACCAAGTCTTCACAACGCTTCAACTCGTGTTCAGCCTCTCTGACCACATACTCCAAGGCAGAAAACTCACTTGGCTCAGCTGGTTCATCCAACAAATAAATATCGATGGCCTCTGGGATCGGGTATTCTCTGCTAGCCAAAGCCTTCAAAAAAGTAGACTTACCGCAACCGTTTTCACCCAGCAGACCGTAACGACGGCCGTAGTTCAGTTCCAAACTCGAATCCTGGATCAAAACCTTACCGTGGAATAGCAAAGACACAGAAGACATCTTAATATCTCTCGAGGTCTCCAAAGAGTCCAACACACCGGTCACAACACGGTCTGAAAGACCATGCTCGTCCTGCTGCAACTTCATTTGCGCAATATCCTTGGCTGTTTTTTCAGTATCATCGTCCTCCGTACTAACATCCTTCTTCTTTCCCAGTTTCCTCACCGTCTTACCTGCTTCTTTCTTCTTAGCTTCTCTCTCAGCTTTCTTAGCGTCTCTTTTAGCTTTCGATGCAGATGCTGGTGGCATATTTACTCTGGTTAGGTCTCTAATATATCTATAACTGACCTCTTAAGTGGTACAACTACTTGCAAGTGAACCTTGAGTCTTCAATGAGCTCCTTCTTAAACTGAAAACTTTTCAGTTTTCGATGACGTTCTGAAAATCTTCAACTAAGAGCGCGATACACGAAATACTCGAGGTTTGACTATGTAAAGAGTACTTAGATAGGCATAGGTTATGGCTTGTATTTGATCCATTGAGCTGAGAGTTTGTGACAGGATGTCAATCGAGGGGGAGGGGTTTTCAGCAGCGTTGAAACTCTTTCAGGAACGCAGTATAGCGCAAGTAAAGGACTACGATTTGGAACTAGGTTCGAAGGTCGCTAGAAGCCAAAAGCGGTTTACTAAAGAGTTGCAGGCCCATTATAAGGATATACTGAAGGTGACTGATGAGGTGGATGGGCTTTACGCGGGCTTAAAAGATGGGGATGCGCTTTTTATGGACCTCTGTTTTAAGGACGATGTGTTTAAGCTGAACAAACTACCAGACTTTAACGATGAGGGGAGTGAGAGAATCAAGCGGTCTTCAGAAACGTCGTTTGTAAATCAAGGAATATCCAAGACACTGTTAGTTGTGTCCTCCTGGGTGCTGGCTATATCGGACCTGATCTCGCGATTTGCTACCTCGCATGCGGCGTCCAAGCTGTTTGACAGTGTCGTGCAAGAGTTTTCTGAGCTACATAAGGTGCTGTCGGATGCTAAGGGTTATGAGGAAGTCATAAGGACCAGATGTGAGGCGTTTCTGCAATTTGTGTGCTCGCCCGACATTCACTTGACTCTGACGCAGCTGGTGCGCATACACAATCTAGTCTTGAATGATGGGCAGGAGGTGTTTCCATGGAAAAAAGAGACCCTGTGTCGATTCCAACAGCTGCTGTTCCAAGCTGTTTTCAGGGAAGACCTCGATACTCTTCTTGAAAGTGACGACAAGCTGATCTCAACCTTTGTTGGTACCAAGAGATTCGAAGACGCTCTGAACAAGAAACTGCTCGAGGATAGTCAGGCACTATTCGAGCGGTTGGATGAGCTGGCCAACTCGGATGATTCGGACCCTCCAATCTTGGCGCTTCACGACGCCCAGCTGACAGATTTCAACATCTCGGAGATCGTAGAGGAATCTCAGCTCTACACCATGGGTATCGATACAAGGAGGAAAGTCCAATGGTACAAGATCATCACGCCACTGACCGGCATAATTGAGAAGCTAGAGAACCACGGCAGCTGTTCTCAAGCTCAAGCACTACGCCAGAAACTTGTGGAAAAGCTGCAACAGCAGAAGTCAGTCACACAAACGTTCCAGGATGAAGAGCCGGCCTCTATGGACGACGTTGTCTCGAGGCTGATTAGAAATCACAATGAGACTAAATTTGCGTCGCTGCTGGAGACGAAGATTCAATTCCTGACCGTGCCAAGCAGCCCTACATAGATAGACACATTCTATAAAAACGCGGATACAAGGAAAACGCTCGAACGAAGGGCTGGATGCAGTTTATCATTTTAGCCATGTGTTGTTCACCCTATTGTTGGGCACGTAATGACCTCCTTGTGCACTCGATATAGCATGTGGGCGAGATAACAACAATGACTCATGGAATTTGAACAGTGGCGCAGAAAAGGTTACTTATACCACAAACATCTTTGGGAGTATCAGTTCATGCTACAAGTGCGCTCGAGGGTATCTTTGGAGCTTTCAAGAGGGAAGCGGTGGCTAAAGAGTTTGGTATCGGAAGGGCCCATGACTATTGCGAAGGACTATCAGGCTGAGTACAAGGATAAAGTTTCCAGACAGCTGCAACTAAACATTGAGCACTTAGAGTCTCTGACGCACCCTGGCTCGCAGCTAGGATTCAAAGTGGATGCAGATATTCCATCTCCAGACCCAGAATTGAAGGTCTTCTTCTTTGACATTGATAATTGCCTTTACAGACGTTCTACACGTATTCACGATCTTATGCAGGAATCAATTAGAGAATATTTCAAGAGCCAGCTGAGCCTCAACGATGCCGATGCCCAACGATTGCAAAGCACGTATTATAAGGAGTACGGCTTAGCAATTCGTGGGTTGGTAATGTTTCATGGAATTAACGCGATGGAGTACAATAGAATGGTAGATGATGCCCTACCGCTTCAAAACATTCTGAAGCCTGACTTAGAGCTAAGAAAAATGCTACTAAGACTCAAAGAGAGTGGTACAGTCGATAAGCTCTGGCTGTTCACCAATGCATACAAAAATCACGGAGTTCGCTGTGTGAAACTGCTAGGTATAGCAGATCTTTTTGACGGTATTACTTATTGTGACTACTCACAGCAAGATACATTAATATGCAAACCAGACGAGAGATCTTTTGAGAAGGCTAAGCGAGAGAGTGGATTGGGCGATTATAGAAACTCTTGGTTTGTGGACGACAGTGGTAATAATATTAATAAAGGTATGGAACTCGGAATGCGGAAATGCATACACTTGGTTGAGGATAGTGTTGATGAAATCCTAGGCAAAACGCCCGCTGGGTCTATAGTCATTAGAGATATCACAGATTTGCCTCATGCGGTGCCGGAACTGTTCACGAAAGATTGAACTTGCATAACGTCAGAATCTGATCTTCTTGAAGGTGCTTAAAAAGCCATTTAGCAGGGACAGCTCTACGTCACTAGCACTGGCGTGGAACAAATCTTCTATGCAGTCTTTGAAATAACTCGTCGCATCAGACTCCCCAAATGGCATGTATTTGGAGCCATATACAGAAAGCACAAAGTAAAGCAACTCTTGAAGTTCTTTTCTATCAAAAAGGCGATTGAATTCTTTGACGATTAGGACTTTTGCTCGTTCTGGGGTCAAATCCTTCCCATTGAACATGATTTGACACAACAATAGGTCTTGCACTGCAGGTATCAGCTTGATAAGCCTGTGGTGCAAGAAGTAGTCCTTCGAATGGACAAGAGATAGATACTTTTGTAAGAAGTTAGAGGGAGAAAACCTCTCATAAATTTTGGAGCACCATGTAGCGTTGCAAGGGACGGACTCGTAAACCTTTCTATCGAGTATGAAGCAAAGAAAGTACTCTGCATAATGCGCCGTTCTATCTTGATAGCATGTGAACAATTCAGTCATTGTATCAAAGGGAGTCAAATCACAAAGTGTATCATTATTTCGTCTTTCAGAAAGAGGTGATTCTTTAGTCGACACATATTCCAGAGTTTCTCTGGTAACTCCGAACGCTATCAGAAGGTCTTCTAGAGTTGGATATAGCTTGAATAATGTCTCCTCGGGGCCAAAAAGGATACATTCTGGCGAAAGTTCTTCAAATTGGGTATCCTCTGTGATGAAATGCCAGTCCAAGTATTTTTGTGATATCGATTCCTTCTGAACCAGATCAACGTAGTGCGAAGGGACATCCTTCTTTCTGAAGCTCAACCTTGTTCCTTTAGATCCATGAGTTGTTGATGCCACCCGCGATCTTGACGGTGAGTCATCGACAAGTCTTGTCAATTGATCAATCTTGTCCAATGATCTGCCTATGCTTGGGTCAAAATGCTTACCTAGATCGTGGCTCTTGACCTCCACACTTTCCTGCTTGTTGGATTCCCATATTTTCTTGGCGTTAAACTCCGTTATTTCATTATCATCCTTTTCACTCAAGTACTCAATACTAGAGTCTTCTTCAAGACTTGAGTAAGGGAAGTCATCGCTTTTTCGACCCGAAGGTTGTTCTATGATAGGTCCTTCTGAACTAGAATCTTGAGAATCAGATACATTTTCTACATTTGTATCACTGGTCATACTATTCTTGCTCGTCTCATTGAAATAACTCGCTAATCAGGCCATTCTTCCCAAGCCGCGCTCTTAAAGCCATTCAAGAGCGACAGAATGAAACTGAGGATGTAATGGAATTGATTTATAACTTTATATATCTGGGATATGCTGAATAAAAAAAAAGTAGGTGAGGGATACTGAGTTTATCTTAAACTCTTTATTTTGAAGCAGCCTGGTTTTGGATCTTCTTTTGCTTGGCAACAGCATACACGATACCGGAGAGGAAGCCGACGAAGATGGATAGAATGGACAAAAAGTTCTTTGGAGCATCAAAGAAGATCAAACCGGAAAGTGCAATTGGTAGCTTGTTCAACGCACCGACCATGGAGTAAGTCGTGGATGAGGTGACACGGACACACCAGCCAGAACAATAAGAAATACCGACAGAGGCCAAACCGGAAATAACCATGGCTGTAACAGAATCTTGAGACAAGTTAACAGCCAAGTTACTTTGCGACCAGTCTTCAACGAGGAAAGAGGCAATCAAAAGAATAGGCATAGCCAAAACGTTATTGTAGTACATGGTGTCGAAATCTTTGAAGTTGGTCAACTTGATACGCTTTCTCATGATAAGCACAAACAGTGCAGAGGAGATACAGTTAGTGAACATCCAGACGTAACCTATGTTGAATGGAAGGGCGGACTCACCCAAAGTTGTAGCTTGCTCGGCAGCCTTCTTAGCCAATGCTTGCTGGTCACCCCAGGTGGCAATGACGGAGGAGAACACCATCAACAGGAAAGAACTCATTTCCATGGAGGTGACAGAACCCCCAAAAAACAAAACCTCACCATACGCGATTAGAATAATGGTCAAGTTCTTGAAAATAGTGTAAATTGGGACAGCCAAGAACTGTAAAGCCTTCGAAGATGTGTAAATCATCAGCACCAGCAGCACGGAGATAGGCAACCAGTTCTTGGCATCGGTCTTGTTTATCGGACGGAATTTAGCGTATCCCAGAAACTTTAGCACAATTAAAGCCAGAGTACAGACAAAAGATTGCACAAACAACATCACCAAGTTCATGTTGAAGTTATCAAGATTGACCACAAACTTGTTGGTCACTGTCATCAGAATCGAGGACCCACAGTACGACAAAATCGAAATGGGTCCCGAGTTAGCCACATGGGCCAAAGCACTTTCGCCTCCAGCTACCTTCAGTTCGGACATCGTATTTCGCTCTAGTCTTTGAGATCCACCTATCGATATAATACAGTGTGTAGGTTGGAGTGGAAGAAAACACTTATCAACAAGCTTGGGCACGAAACGCTGCCGACTACTCGATTGTTGGACGCGAAGCGAGCTGGGAGTGGAAACATCCGGGTAATATGTGTACGCGTCTTGGCCAGATTCGTGATTAGTAGCCATACTGCGTCTCCACCAGCTGGATAGGCTTATAGTTTTGCCATTGGAACCACATCTGTCGAGTCGGGTGTGGCATAGTAGTAATATGCTCGTTGGCTTCTTGAAGATGATCAACCCGCGCTTTTGCTTGGATTTGATTTTCCACTCCATGCGTTACTCGCCTCTTGGTTCTGAACCGATGCTAGACAGCATCTGTTCCACGTCTTGTGTTTTTCCAGCAGCTTTAGTAACCCCAGCCTCTGTATTATCTGGAGCGTCTGACGCCCGGCGGCTCTAGCAGTGTCTAAGATCAACAAACGAGAAACCCCCGTAATTTCTGTGTTACCTCCCAATGGTATCTTGAATAGTATCTTTCCAGCATCATTTACTCTTCTATAAGTGCCTTCTGAAGTGTTAGTGGGTGGCAAGAAACGGTAGAACCTCATTATCAGGCCCTTGAGGGTGTTTAGCCGCTGGCTGGGTAACGGGGGATACGTCTCTGCCGCCCATATAAAGGAAAAGGAGGAGAAACACCACTCTGACGGTATAAGGTTCACTCTCAGACGTTGTTGAGATTGATGATAGTGGGTGGGCGTGCCAAGACATCACTGGTATATGCTTCTGGAGTTGAGTCATCGACTAGTTTACGGGTCATGTAAATAATAGCGGCTAAAAAGTCGCAAGGTCTTCGTTAGGGAACCTTATGAAAGCTGAATGCAGCAGTTGCAGTTAACACACAGATCCCGCTGTTTACTAAACTGTATGCTAATATGTGGACCGGGACTTCGGCGGCTAAAATTTTTGGGAGAAAAGGCGTTTGTAGCTTCAGTATTCCGTAAGGGCCTTTAGAAAGCATGCATACGGCATTTGGAGACCACAAGATCATAGCTTCCTCGACTACAGGCAAAGGAATATAAAAGTTGGGACCGCCAGCTACACCCCACATATTTAAGATTTACACCATAACTAAGCTAGAGGTAGAGCTGCCCACGCGGACTGTTTGCAACTAGCCAAGACTAGTCAGCAACTCCAGAGTGTTACTCTGAGTAACTCCAATTTGTGGGCTGTCCGTCACTATACGTGTTACTTCACTGTCCGGGTATTATTGCGCGACGTAGCTTTAGGCTGAAGGTTCGCTCAGGTTGAGTCAGATGAAAGACTTTCATAGTAATATGAAAGGCCTTTTTTTTTTTTTTTTTTTGCCGTGCAACTTTTTTCTTTGGATGTGATTGAAGGCATCTTCTCCAAATAAGTCGTCTAAAGCACCTAAGGCTTCAGTTTTAACTAGGGTCCAGCAGGCTAGTTATTCGTTTGCAAGCACAAGAACCAAAATTGGGCATTATTCCAGGTTGTTCCGCTCTACAAAGTTCTTCTGTGACTCACAAAAGTTCGATTCTAACAGGAGTTATACTGGATGAACCAATGCCCGCGGCTAGTGACTCAAACTTGTATGATACGTTTGATTCGCCATCGCGTAATATCCACACCATGGAGGATGAGACTCATGTGAATGCTAGCGGTGGGTTTTCCTCGTATGCTGGTATGGCTTTTGACAGCATGCTTGAAATACTCCCAGATGCTGCAGACTTTTCGTTGTTCTCTTCTAATGCTAGTTCTCAAGATCTGTTGAACGGTGATGATCGCTCAGAGTCCCATTTGAGGTCTACATCGGTCATGTCTGTCCGTATGGAGGAGAGAGATACACTCCGTGAAATACATGACGAGTTTGGCTCTTTATCAGCCCAGCCCAATGGTGGGAAACAGTTAAAGAATGTGCCCATAGAGCCCTCCCAACCGATCGATGTGGCGAACCAACAGAACGGAGAAATCGCCCAGCTTTGGGACTTCAACGTCGACGAACTCATGATGACACCGAGTGGATCGGATTCAGCCACGATAAGCGCTCCTAACAGTTTCAATTCAGAGTCACAGTTCCAGCCAGGTAGCGCACCGGGAGGCCATTTGATGTCCTCGCTTACCATGAATCCGTCCAACGATCTATTCGCACATCCCGTAAGTGTAGGGAACGGTAATCACTTCAGTCAATTTTTGAATCTAGGCGTGCCGTATCCGAACCATTCGTCGTCCTCCTATTTCAATCAGTCCGCCTCTTCTTCGCCAAGGACCAACGGGTCGCAATCCACATTAAAGAAAGAAGAAATTGGAAATCTGTTCAGACCACATTTAAATGCCAAAAGGTCTACTTCACAGATCAACAAGACGGTTTATACAGAAGACGGAGGACTTCCCTTAAGCTCGACCAATTTTGGGAACTCTGTTAGGAAAAACTCCTTGGCTAGACAAATGTCCTCCACTTCACTTACAAACTACAAGCGAGGATCTACATCGTCGATCACTGATATTCCCAAAAAGCCACCATTGCAGTGCTTTAACTGTAAGACGCAAAAGACGCCTCTTTGGAGACGTGACTCGCATGGGAACACCCTTTGTAATGCCTGTGGTTTATTCCAGAAACTTCACGGAACAATGAGACCTCTTTCACTAAAAACTGACGTTATTAAAAAGCGTAACAATCGTAAGAAAGCTAGGAAAATGCAGGAGCAGGCAGAGAAGATGGCTGCCTCAAATGAAAATGGTAATAACAATAACAATAACAATAATAATAGTAACAAATCCAACCACGATAGAGCCAATGGCAACGGCACGAACAGTGCAAGAACACAAACAAAGGGTGCAAGATCGCGAAAAAACGCCGCACAAAATAATACCTCTGTTGCTGAGGTAAGCCCATTGCCAGAAACACTACACGGCAACAAGTTTGATCTAGGATTCCCTGACAACTCAGCAAATGGCCCTTTCAGCGGTTTCAACTATCAACAAAGTCTAAATCCGAGCAACCTGATGACTCACAACACAAAGAACTCGAACGTGAACTCGTCGTCAACTAAGAACCTCCGCAGAAGTAGTACATCATCGAATAACTCAAGCTCGAGTAAATCGTCATCAAGGTCACTCGTTCCTATATTGCCCAAACCTTCCACAAGCGCTGGGGCTCAGTCACAATTTAGCTCCAACAGCGCCGGTAACAGCGCAGCATCTTCTCCGAGAGTGATAAGTTCAAACTTCAACTCCAGTAGTCCGATGACAGGAACACAACAAAGTCAACTGTCAAGTTCTACCGGAAGGCAGGGTATTACAATTCCTAGAAGAAAATCATCGCGCAACCAATTATCCTCTTCTTCATCGTTTATGGCTGCATCTCTCCAACACCTCCAGCAGCATAATCAGCAGCAGCAACAGCAGCAGCAGCAGCAACAGCAGCAATACAATAACAACTCATCAGTTTCGTTGTCGATCAATTGGAACCAGTCATCAGGCAGCGACTCGCCCAAGGCAGTACGATCGCCGAAAGCCGGTTTTGACCTTTTTGTGAGCCCAGCTAATTCTCCTAGCGTTTCAGGCCTAAGCTCTAAAAAATCGCATACCTCACTTTTGTCACAGCAATTACAGAACTCCGAACAGTCTGGGGAAAGGATGAGGATTGAAACTAGTACCTTGGAAATGGGGTCCAACAACTATTCGCAGCAGCCTAGTCCTATGGCTTATGCCGCTAATGTGAAGCGTTCACCTGTCACAGCTTCTCCACGGAACAGTTATGCTGACTCTCTTATGCAACATCGTGGCGTGCCTGAGGGAAGCTACAGGAGACAGCCTTCTCTGAGTTTGAGGCGGACAGTTTCCTCAAGAGAGCAGACGCTTTCACCGTCTGCAGAGACCGCTAGAAATCCCACAATCATTACAACGCCCCAGCCTTCAACTACGGTCACTCCTGTTACTGCCACCGATAATGGCAGCGATGCAAATACCCCCGGCTTGCGTAGTAACATATCAGACGAGTTGGACTGGCTCAAATTTGGAATGTGATTCAGCGTGTGCGATAACCACCACTCCTCATATTTCATTATTTGCATCTTTTATAGACGCTACTAAGTCATTTTAGTGCACTGGTGCATTAAAATTGTATATATTATATGTGATTGAAATAATGACCTCTCAAATATTTCTTGATCACAGACTAATCTTCACTTTACATCTTTTAATGAAATATCAGAACTGATGATTATGAGGAGCAGAACTATATGAAAGGTATATGGGTGTACCTCAGATATGGGAGTTACTAAGGCCTTACCTTAAGGATAAGAGAGTTCCATTAAGGAAGTTTGCAGCAGATTTTAAAAGTAAAAATGGTACTCCAGTAAGAATCGCAATCGATGGGTACACATGGTTATTTGAGTGCGGGTTCTTCGGTACGCAAAGCTCAACTGAGAAGTTTGTTGGTCAAGGTCAAATTTCAAAAGCTGTTGTCAATTTTATCCACCGCTTGAAGGAGTTTTTGTCCCTCGACATTAATTTTATACTTGTATTCGATGGTAAGATGAAGCCTTGGTTCAAGAGGAACTATAAAAATAGTGATGAAGAAACCAATACGACTGCTGGATACTCGAATACCTGGCAAGAGCACCTGCGTATCCATAGGGAGCTTAATACATGTTTGAATGGTAGCACTGCTAGTGATTCAGAAGAATACATGAGAGTTGTGAAGTTCATTTTGGACACTTTGAGGATTTCCTATATTGAAGCTTGTGGAGAGGGAGAGGCCCAGTGTGCGTGGCTCCAGAAAAATGGCTACGTCGACTACGCCCTGAGCAACGACTCCGATACATTGATTTTTGGAAGCACCAAAATGTTGCGGAATTACTCGAAAGCCTTTGAAGATTTCGGGGTCACTGGAGTTGGCGCTCACCGACCTGATGTTCTAAGTGATAGCAAAGAGTCGTTTGTTACAGTTGTCGAACTAGAGGACATTCGGAATCTTACTGAGGATCGATACGAGTGGTGGACATTACTATTTTTTAGCATACTTTTAGGAGCAGACTATAATGAAGGAATCAAAGGTCTTGGACGAGCAAAATCAGCGAAGTTAGCTCAATTGAGAGAGCCGGACTTTGCAAAGAAGTTCCATATGATTTTTGGTACTATTGAGAACCCTTTCGAACCTGCTGCTCGGGAGACCAAATACAAAGAGTTTCAGAAAGACCTGTTGCAATATTGTAGTCAAAACTCCGTGGAGTTATTTGGTCGTAACTATCGAGCCCTTCTGAGCAAGGAGAATATGGAAGGATGGCCAAGCGAGACTGCGGTCATGTATTACTTTCACCCATACTTGATTCCTGATCTAAACCACTGTATTTTCGACAGGAAGTACGTCAATATGAGTGAAAATTCAGATTTTAAAGCAATTGACTTCGTGAAGTTAGAGGAATTTTTACGTGATATTCATCTTTCTGGCGTTACTCATTTCAAGCGATGGTACAAAGAAACGGTGCACGAGTCTTTTGTGCTTCGACATTTACTGAATGACGACTTAATCTCACAAAATGACCTAAGAATAACGGAAGAAAAGACGTTCATGTCTAGAGATGACAGGTTTCAATACAGCTGTTGGAGGGTTCGTTATAACGACTTCCTGACTTTGCATTCCAACGATGAAAGCCACTTTGAGAAGGCTCCGAATTCATTGCATAAAAGGACTACGAAGAGAAGAGCTGAGACCTTACACTACAAGTACAATATTTGGGTTCCCAAAGGCCTCGTGCCAGATTCTCATCCGTTGGTGAAGCAATATAATGAAGAAATAAAGGTCAGGTCAAAAGCCTCGCCCAAACGGTCCCCAAAACGCAGTCCGCAGAAGAACACACTTGATGCTTTTCTTTCTGCCCATTCATCGCCGCTCTTTGGCACCACTTCCACGACAAGTCAGAGGCTTCCTGCCTTGGAACCTGTAAAGAGACGTCTTTTTGTAGAAACAGAGATCGAAGACGATGACGATTCAGATAACGAGGAAGGTGACAGCTCGTTAATTATTCTGAGTGAATCAAAAGTATCAAATTTTCAGCGATCCCCGGCGTCGAAAGCATACTGGGACTTGACTGTAGACGAGGAACAAGATGACGACGAATCACCGCTAAAGAAGCAGCGAACAAACGCAGAGGGCCAGCCAGCGGACGCATCAGGCAAATCGGACAATGTCGAAGCACTATGAAGGCTCAATTGACCATTATAACAGGAATACGCTAGTTCACGTGATGTTGTGGCCTATTATTAAGGCCTCTCCTACTTCATCAATAACATATGCTTCCCTACTAGTTCCCACGAGAAGACAAGCGGTATACACGGTTCAATTAAGAATCTAATATGGTCACAGGTATTTCTAAAGGATTGAAATTCAATCCGCAGACTGATAAATTGCTTACTGTAGCAGCAGGATGTTTCTGGGGAACCGAGCATATATACAGAAAACACTTTGGTGACAAAATCATTGACTACAAGGTGGGATATGCCAATGGTGACGAATCTAAGAAAGACTCTCAAGAATCTGTCTCATACAAACGAGTTTGTGGTGGTGATACTGGGTTTGCTGAAGTTTTGCAAGTTTCGTACAATCCTAAGATAGTCTCATTGAAGGACCTAACTGACTTCTTTTTCAGAATTCACGATCCTACTACTGTCAATTCCCAGGGCCCTGATGTGGGCACTCAATACCGTAGTGCATTATTTGCTAGCACTCCAGAAGATTTGAAAGAGCTCCAGGCCTTGAAGGAACAATGGCAACCAAAATGGGGGAACAAGATCAAGACTGAGGTGGAGCTGATCAAGAACTTCTACGATGCAGAGGAGTACCATCAGTTGTACTTGGATAAAAACCCCAGCGGCTACGCATGTCCAACCCACTATATCAGAGACATTTAGGTACTATTTCGTTGTATGTACATGATATTATTCGTAAGTAGAACTTCGGTTAGGTTGACGCACCGTTCTCTAAAGCCCTCAAACGCTTGAGGGATTCGTCAACAGCTTTATCTCTCTTAAGGTTCAGAACCGATACCCCCAGAGCAGCAAATAAGACGATATTGAACAAACCTTTCCAAACTAAATACGTTGGCGACATTTGCGACCCTCCATTAGCTGCTCTGGGGCCCCAACCCCCGTACGATATGTAATAAATGGCTTTGATTTCCTCGATAGTCATTCCCTTCCAATCATCTTCCATCTTCCATGTCAAGTACTCTCTCATCTCATCCTTCACTGGCGGGCTAATCTGGGTCCATCTTCTGGGTAAATCGATCAAATCTGGAGGTGTATAAGCGATAGATGTCAAGAGCCTCAGCTGTGTTTGCCTGCTTACTCGAGTCAACATAGGTTTACTTCGATACAATTGTTTACTCTTTGCAAGATGCGTATTATATAGCGTTCGCGAAGCTTGACACTTCATCAATCTTACAAGAACTCAGTCTCAATTGACCTACGAGAAAGCAATTCTCACTAGAAAAAAGCACACTTCCTAAGCACAATTCCCATCATTTATAATGGACTACGCTCAACTTCTAGTATGTACCGTTTTTGGAGCATTTTAGTTGGACTATTTACTAACACACAGCGTACTACGCCTTGTTTACAGAAAGAGTTCAAGAGTTCTGAGCCGTATGAAGCACCATTTGCTTTAGAATCACAACCAAGATATGCTGTACTGTCTTTGATAATCTCTCTGCTCGTCATTTCTTTGGCATTTGTTACAGCCTGGTCCAAGAGACCATTCGCTGTGAGGCTAATTGCCTATACAGTTTTGAGCTTTATTGGTAGTCTGTTTTGCGGCTCTACTGCCGTATTCCTAGCCAATACTTGGGGTGTTTATGTATAGTCGATAGACAGGGTTAACTGATCATTCTAATAGTGTTATACTTCTCCCTTCGGTATATCTACAAATCCTACAATTTCCTAAAGGTTTAGCAAGTCCTGGTCAATATTCAAAATTTTGTAGCATCTCAGTTCGGTTCCGTTGTGTACCACCGACCCGTCAGCGTCAAAATTCATTAGTGTTGCCAGCATTGCTCTGGTGTACTTGATGACATTTTCCAGCTCGCACTCACTATTCTTGTGCAAATAGAGCAAAACACTAGTGTTCACAATCTGGAACAGACGGTCTTGTAAATACTCATTCGAAAGGTATGCGGAAAGCTCATCCGAGGACTCATTCACCGGATCATCATAAGCTAGCAATGCGGAAACGTTGCTCAATTGCGCACGGAACTTGTCTTGCAGTGATGGGGGGATAACCTCGTTGTAAACAAACTCCCTGGAAAGCTCCTGACCTCTTCCTACAATTTTTTCGATCTGGAAATCGTCGTAATTCTTGATGGCCAGTAGATACTGGGCTAGTCTTAGTTCAAATAGCAGCTCAATGTTGTAGTTCAAGAGCCCCGGTAAATGCCTGTCAATGTACTCTAAACACTGAGGGATATTTCCATTAGTGATGAATCTTCTTAGGTCTTGCCTGATCTTCAAGTTCTCCTCTTCTTTGATTATTTGTCTCTCGTTGTGACGGATAACAAGGTTGCTTTTCCTCTCATCACCAGATTGCACTGAATCCTTCTTCAAGTCCTTCAAAAAACCTTTGGCAACATCAATGAGACCCTCATGAATTAGATAATCACTGATCATTGTATGTAGCGTCGATGGAATGGATTCATCCCCAGTGTTTAGGGTATTCAATTTGTCAACATCAGGCTTGATCAACTGGTCATCCAGATACTTGGAGTTTCGGAGTACGGTAAACTTGCCCGGATCTTCTGCAGTGGCTTCTTCATCAACATCCATTTTTATATCATCTTCAGGGCCATTCGATTCTTCTTCAGACTCAAATTCGTCCAAGACTTCGTTACTATCACTCGACTTAAAGATGTGCTTATATGCCTTAGCTTTCCAACTGTCTTGGTATCCCAATATATCGAAAACAAACTCCTCATATAAACCAAAATTGGTTTTCACCGAATTACCAGGTCTAAGGGCAATATAAGGCACCAAGGTAACATCGTGGAAATCAGTAAAGGCGGTTCCCAAGCAGACACCGTTCTTAGTGAAGAAAATCGTACCGTTAACGTAATTAACTCCACAACCAATAACATCATCCCGCCCAAATGATTTGGAGTAAGATTTGTATTGAGTACCCGCTGTAATTGATCCATCGTTTCCACAATAGCCCAAAAAACCTTCCTCGAGACCCATCTTGTTTCCAGAAACCAAATCGTCATGACCAGAAGATTCTGCGGTACCTCGGCCACGGAGAGAGGATCTCAGACCCGTGCCCATGGCACTATTACCGCTGCTGGAAGAAGAGATTTGCTCATTGTCACCTCCCTGTGATACATTTTCCGAACTGGGGCCTGACCATTGCTTGAAACCCACTATTATGTTACTGTTCTGAGCACCTTGAGAGCTGGTCACACTCAAGACTTTGATCTCGTAGTAAAATATGCCAAGCTTGTTTAGGGGAAGCGGATTATTAGCCCAGGTAACGGCGAAATCGTTCTTTTGATTTCCCGAGAAAGAGTTCCTCAGCCTATTCCTCGTAGAGCCAGTTGACCTTTCATAGCCCAGATATGCTTGCCAGTTAGGATGCGGGCACAATTGAGAAACACCATCGCCCGAGAGCATGATGCTTTTGTTTGCCTGAGGTGTCCATTGACTGGGCAAAAAGTACCCCATCATCTGATATATGTCTGGCGACATCGTATTGTTTTTAGTTTTTGGTGGGAATTTAGACGATCCTAATGCTGGATAGAAGTTCGTTGTTTCCGTATTGGAGCTCTGGCTAGAAGAGTTGCTTTCGGCATTCGCTGCAGATTCTTCTTCTCCTTCTTCTTCATCATCATCATTTTCGTTATTATCATCATCGTCGTCATCATCGTCTTCATCATCATCGTCTTCATCTTCATCCCCATTCGTCATGGATGTAGCACCCAACACTTCCTGCATTCGGCTCGATCCTGGCTGGCTCGATTCCATTGTTAAGTCTGAACCCGCAGATGGCAATTTTGACATATCACCCGGGCCATTTTGACCTCCAAGTATCATTTGAGAATCTAAGGAAATGCCACTTTCGTTCGAGTTAAGCCTGCGTCCTTGGGACATCCTATCCATCGAAACAGGGTAAAAATACTTGTAAACCTGGACAAGGTATTCATCTGCAGTAGAGTCAAACGAGAGAGTTCCAAGCACGCCTAGGCTCATGAGCTTGTGCCAAATCTCCTTTCGAACAGAATACGATAATTTCCCTTGAAATCTTTTGTCGGTGGTTTCAGAGTCAATCAGTACTCCATTGAATCCATTACTGTTGTTGTGCTTGATCTTGTTAAAGAGCTTTTTATGTTGATAGTAGATCAACCACAAATCGTAAGCCACTGGTTGTTGCAACAGGTACTCTGGGAAGAGACAGCGAATGAACTCTCGGTCCACTTGATCCATATAACTAGACATAATTAAAATCCAAGCAGAATATGAAAAAGTCTGCTAAAACTTGATAAAACTCCTCTTAATGGCTAATTTTTGTCTATCTTGTGAGTATTGTAGGTCCCCTTGCAGGTTGAAGTAGTTCTAGCCTTGCTGAAAATCAGACTGAGAAAGGCTTGAATCAAAACAGAACTAAAATGAATCTTCTTAGTGGGCTTGATCTTCAAGATGCTAGAATGTTGCTGTCTAAAGCTTTATTAAACAGTGGATACTACTAAATGTAGTTTCTTGTTCTACTTAACCTCTATTCGTCACATACAATCATCAAAAACACTTGTAAAGCATCGCAACAAACAGGACGCACCTGAGCTGAATTATAATCAGGTTACACAGTTGGGTAGAAGCTGTAAAATTATGTGACAGTTACGGTGCACGCGAGTCGTCTATCAAGAGTCTTATAGGTGAGAGGCCATTGATTAACCGTTGAAGATTCGTTTATTAAATAGCTGAATATAAGAGCAATTTATTTATATACAATAAGATCGTAAGACCCCAGAATAAAGGTGTGGCACGTTGAGGGCCACTAATAACAGATGTTGAACCTACTAGCTACTAGCGTAGGCTCAAGCCTGAAGAAAAACAGAGAAATAGGCCGAAGAAGCTTAGTATCTGTAGTGGTCAGCCTTGTATGGACCTTGTTGTGGAATACCCAAGTAGGAAGATTGGACAGAAGACAATTCGGTCAATTGGACACCCAACTTAGCCAAATGGAACTTGGCGACAGCTTCGTCCAAGATCTTTGGTAGAACGTGAACATCAGTGGTGAATGGACCGGTCTTTTCGAATTCGACGAACTTTTCTCTGAAGTCCTTGTCATTAGCCTTGTACAAAGCAATTTGAGCCAAGACCTGGTTAGAGAAAGAACAGGACATGACAAAAGAAGAGTGACCGGTGGCACAACCCAAGTTGACCAATCTACCGTTGGCCAACAAGATAACGTGTCTACCAGAAGAAAGTAGGTAACGGTCGACTTGAGGCTTAATGTTGATACACTCCTTGGCATCCTTCTTCAACCAAGCGACATCGATCTCAATGTCGAAATGGCCAATGTTACAGACAATAGCATCCTCGGGCATAGCCAAGAAGTGCTCAGCAGTGATAATGTCTCTGCAACCAGTTGTGGTAACAAAGACTTGACCGATGGAAGCAGCTTGTTCCATGGTCAAGACTTGGTAACCTTCCATAGCAGCCTGTAGGGCGTTGATTGGGTCAATTTCAGTGACGATAACACGGGATCCCATACCTCTTAGAGCTGCAGCACAACCCTTACCGACGTCACCGTAACCAGCAACGACAGAAACCTTACCAGCAAGCATGACGTCGGTAGCTCTCTTGATACCGTCGATCAAAGACTCTCTGCAACCGTACAAGTTGTCGAACTTGGACTTGGTGACGGAGTCGTTAACGTTGATGGCAGGGACCTTCAACTTACCGTCCTTGACCATTCTGTACAAGTGGTGAACACCAGTGGTGGTTTCTTCAGAGACACCGAAACAGTCCTTCAACATTTCTGGGTATTTCTCATGGACGAAAGAGGTCAAGTCACCACCATCGTCAAGAATCAAGTTCAACTTCTTACCGTCCTTGAAGGCAAATAGTTGTTGCTCAATACACCAGGTGTACTCCTCTTCGGTTTCACCCTTCCAGGCGAAAACTGGCACACCAGAAGCAGCAATGGCAGCAGCAGCGTGATCCTGGGTAGAGTAAATGTTACAGGAAGTCCAAGTAACCTCAGCACCCAAAGCAGTCAAAGTCTCGATCAAGACAGCGGTCTGGATAGTCATGTGCAAACAACCTGCAATACGGGCACCCTTCAAAGGTTGGGCAGCAGCATAGGCTTCTCTGATAGCCATCAAACCAGGCATTTCATGTTCAGCCAATTCGATTTCCTTTCTACCGAATGCGGCCAAAGAGATATCAGCGACCTTGTAGTTTTGAGCTGGAGCAGACATTTTTTTATTATAACGTTTTAAACTGTTTCTATTGCTTACTAGGTCAAAAGAAGATTCTAATGGTTCAGGAAGAACTGCGATGAAAGCTCTGAATGTGTTCTCTATTTATTACAAAGATGAATGAATCACACATGGTCGAATTTTTCAAAATTTTCCATGTGGAAGAATTCCTGTCGTTTAGTTCGAGGTTATCAACGAAAAGAAGTGAAAGATTTAAAAAATTACACATAATAGAGGCTTAACAGTACATTTTAATATGCCATTAGTTTGGAAAATATTCTTAATAACCTCGTTCAGTCGGAGGAGTCCTGTTGTAGATCTTCCGGGACCGGGACTGCTTCTTCGACGGGAGCGTGAACCTGGTTCTCCACGTGGTCGGGCGAGTGCTCTGGCACCGTCTCGTTGGCGACGTTGGAAGGGCTGCTTGTAGCTAGTTCTTGTGCGGATTTCTCGAGCTCGAGTTTCTCACGCTCTTGGAAAGCGAGGTTGGCTCTCGCTCTGAGAATGTAGAGATACTCGCCCGAATCCTTGGTCACGGTCTCTGCGATCCAGTGGGCCTTGTCTAGAAACTCTTTGAGAGCTTTGATGTGGGCTGGATGGCTTACGAGGTCATCGCGCGCCTTGATGACCTGTTTCTTGAGCTGTAAGAAACGTTCCCAGTTCTTGGATGACAGATCTAGTTGATCTTCATCGTTCTCGTCTAAATGGACGGCAACCACATCGACGTAGGCTAGTCTCTTGGACCATTCACTAACCATAACATCGCCCCACTCTTCGTACACCTCGAGGATGTCTTCTCTTAGCTTGCTGACTTCCGATTTGATGTTATCGGCCAATATCTGCAGGTCGTTCTCAATATTTTTGGTTAGAGAATCCAGTTCTGAGTGTGCGTCCTTGAAGAACACGCGCATGAGAGGACGGGTGATGTAGTTTGAGAGCTGGGTTGTGCCCGTGCGGTCGAAGTAGATAACTTCACCGGATTCGGGGTCTATCTCCGAGGTACAGTTGATGTCCTGAATAGCTTTGTTTAATTTCTTGAAATGTTCCAGAGCGACTATATTTCTATGATTGGTCTTCTCCTTGACAACAGGTTCGACTTCGCTTATGATCTTCTTTGCCGTTTTTTCGACATCCCTGTCGAACATTCTGATTAGATTAGAAGACTTTTGGTCGATTAGCTGGTACCAGATATCGAACTCACTCTGTAGAGCTTCTTGTTCCGAGACTTCCAAAGCTGCCTCTTCAGTTTGTGAAGCGACGGCATTGTCCTCCATAGTCACAGTGACAAGAACGGTAGAGGTGATCGTGCTGGTTTCCAATTCTTCTTCTTCTTCGTCATCGGTTTCTGGTTCGCTTTCGCTCTCACTGCTTTCTAAACTCTCTTCATCCGTTGTCTTATCCTCGAACTTACCACCAGTTATCCAGTGCGAGGTGCCAAAGTACTTGTTCCTCAGATCGGCGTAGCCTTCTGCAACTGAGGACCTGGCCTTCTCGGTGTAGGGTCTCAAATAGTGCCAGATGAACCGTATTTTCTCCAAGAAAGGACCCAGTTTTGAGTGAGCTGCTGCGCAAAACTCATCCAACTTACAGTAGTACACGATTCTTTGGATTCTTGGTTTCACGAAAACATTATAGTAAAACGACACCTTACGTCTCAACTGGCCCACCGACTCCACAACCCACTGGAGGGTCGATTCGTACCTTTGACTGACGAAATTGGCAACTGGAATATACGCATTATCGTGCACATCATCACGAAGTTTCACGATCTGTGGCTGCAACCTAACAGCGTATTCCCTCTGCACCAGTTCAACCACAGGGTGCATGTGGTCCTTGTAGAACTCATTCTTCTCCACTAAAAACTCGTCCCACACCACAGGGGAGGTATAACGGCAAACCTGCTGTAACTCAGCCGAACACTCGCTCACTGAGCAGTAATAGTGCAAGGAAAGAGTCAGAGTGATCAATGCCACAAAAAATCGGGTATAGAACCTCATTCTCTTGCCTCCTTTACACTGTTTTTATGGTGACGATCACCTTCAACCTCTCTTTTTATCTTTGTAATCGTTGATCTTCTTAAAGAAAAGAGTTCTGGCCCGCCACACAAACGCACAATTGATGCCTCAATACAACGACTTGGTAACCAGGAGCACTTCAGGTACTATAGATAAGCTATTGACTTCAGTAGGTCAACTTCTTCCAAAGCTCAAGATTTCAAGGCGATGAGCTCGTAAATGTGCCTCTAACTCAGCTGAAAAGCGCCCAATTCAGCTGTAAAAACTTGGAATCAGTAGCTACAGATTACGGGTTTCCACCACACTAGTGTGGTACGCACTTGAAACTCTCTAGATGGTCTTTCAGCCCATTTACCTTTGTTCATTGAATGGGTCGCTCCGAACGGGTAAGCGTTGTTCGAGGGCATTTTTGGTCATAGTTTGTATCCCCTTTTGACGATGACTAGAAATGATTAAAGGATTATTCCAGGCTTTCAAAGAGCCCATCTGAGTATTTGGAGACGGTTGGAGGTTGTTCAGCGTGGTCAGTTTACTATACAGAGTTTATTTTCTCGTATTTGGCATTTGTATGGAAATCTGAAGAGCAGCAGTTTGAACAATGTCTTTTTGGCCGTTTGGACACAGTTTGAGTAACTCAAATGTGAATAGGATCCTAGATGAGTACTTCAGTGTGCTGCGTGCTCTGGAGAAGTCTAATCCTGCAGTAGCGGAATCGGTGCAGCAAAATTTCAGTGCCAATGGGAACGGAGACCACAGTCCCGATGAGATATCGAGTGTTGATCTAAATGACCAGCAGGCCAATGGGTTTAGATCAAGCGCAAACTCGAGCTCTAGCTCGTTTTCTTCGAGAACTGAGCTGGAGGAGGATGATCTTGCGTCCTCGAATACATCCTTGACTATAACGTTGCAAAGCCTGAACAACTCGTTCATTAACCGACTGCTAGACGAGTCAGAGCTATTGAATGAATTGGCAAGGCAGAATAGCAACTTGCTGGACTTTATCTGTTTCGGGTTCTTTTACGACTCGCGGTCGCATACTAAGATCGAGCACATGGACTATCTGATCGATCAGATGCTAGAATGCATTGATGCCCTTCCGGAGGATGCTGCAGTTTCTTTAGAAGAATTTAAAGGGCCCGATCCTCCACAGGAAGAGCAGGAGGTCGGCGATAACAAAAACGATGGTAACGGTAGTAATGAGGAACTTTTTGAGGGCTCTGGTGGCCCACAGTTTGAGAGCCGGGAGCAAAAGCTCCTGAATAAGGCTAATGTTATATCAGAAATCCTCTCTTCTGACATATGGCTGGTAACAGAATCGTTGATGAAAAAGGATACACATTTGTTGAGGATCTGGTCTATGTTAAAACACCCTAGTTTGAAGACCGAAAAATCGCCACTAATATCCATGTTTTTGAAGATAAACCAGAATTTACTACTTACGCGAAAGGACCAGTACCTTAACTTCATCCGTTCCCTAAATACCTTTGTCGATGACCTGTTAGCGCACATTGATGTCTCGATGTTAATGGACTTTCTACTTAAATGCATTGCAACGGATAAAGTTGAAGCTCCGACCGGAGTGATAGAGCTGGTTGATGATCAGCGATTGGTCCGCAAATGTCTGGAGTTTTTGAACAATCAAGAATATGATGCCGATATTCAGGCCTGTGCAGGAGACTTTTTGAAAGCTCTTATTGCCATCTCGGCAAATGCACCACTTGATGACATGTCAATAGGTCCGAACTCTTTGACAAGACAACTAGCCTCCTTAGAGTGCATCGAGAAACTTGTGGAAATTATAATTAATAAACGAGGATCAGCTTTGAACATTACTGTTTCCATTGTCATAGAGCTCATAAGGAAAAACAATTCAGATTACGACCAAGTCAACCTTCTCACCACAACTCTACAGTCTAACCCACCTTCAAATCGAGATCCCATCTATCTCGGTTACATGTTGAGACATTTCGCTCAAAAGCTGCCGGATTTGTTTGCAATAATTTCAGATGCAGATGATAATCCCAATATACCGGTGATGGAAAATCAATTGAATGAGAAGTTTAAGCCTTTGGGATTTGAGAGATTCAAAATTGTTGAGTTGATTGCCGAGTTATTACATTGTTCTAACATGGGATTGATGAATTCGAAAAGGGCCGAAAAGATAGCAGCTCAGCGTGATAACGCAAGAACGCAGCTGACGATACAATTACAAGATGCTTTACAAGAGTTGAGCATCGAAGATAAGGGAGTTACAAATGATAAAGAGCAACCTAAATCTAAGAACATTAAAAGCATTGATGAGGGTCACAATTATGACCATGATAATGATAACGTACGTGATAAAGATAATTATGATAACGACAATAATGAGAATGCATCTGCCCCTGAAGGAAATGAAACAAGTAATCCTTCTGCGACCTTAAGCGATATCAGCCTAAGCAAAAATGCGGAGTCAAGTGATGAGGAAGTTGACGAAAGCTTTGAAATACCATATGTCAACGAAAGTCAGAATGCAAAGTTAAGAAAGAATCCAACGATAGGAGACCTTTTCAAGATAATGTTTTATGATACGCAGATTCTGCCGAAGATTATTCAACTCTTTTTGTCACATCCATGGAATAATTTCTGGCACAATGTCATATTTGATATCATTCAGCAAATTTTCAATGGGAGGATGGATTTTTCTTATAATTCGTTCCTCGTTTATTCCCTATTCAACCTAAGTGGCTCCAAGAAGTTCATGCCCGACTCGGTGGCGGCTACTTTGCCTTCTGAAGATTTCGTACTCACGAAAGACTTTATCTTGCAGGGCTGCCAGGACTCATATTCCTTTTATGAAAGAAAGCACACAAATTTGGGATATATGGGTCACCTTGTTCTCATTGCTGAAGAAGTCGTGAAGTTTTCTAGGCTATACAAAGTGGAATTAATTTCACCTGATATTCATGAAGCATTGCAAGATGAAGGATGGCGCTTTTACGCTGAGGATGTCTTGAATGATACAAGACTAATGTACTCTAAAATTTTGGGAGGCGGAAATTATGTAGATGATGGAAATGGTAATATTGTACCGCAGCTGCCAGGGCAACTACCGCCATCAAACGAGAGCTCAAGTGATGAAGATGATAAGTTTAGGGGTGGTGGACTGATAAATGTTGAATCGCTGGAGGAGCAGCTAGGACTCTCCACAGAATCGGATCTTCATGAAAAGCTTAGGAGCTTTTTGATAGCGAACTCTCAGCAAGAAGTACAGAGAAAAAATAAAGAAAATGGTGTAATAATACTGGGACCTCCACCTGAGTGATCGAATCGGTTTTGCAGCTTGTCACAAGTACATAGATTGCCCATTCTTTACACATATTTATTACACTATAAAGGACAAAACCTGCGAGACACTAAATTAATCCTTCTTACGCGAGTAAATTACCTTTCCGTTGGGTAGAGTCATCTTTTTCTGGCCCTCTTTAGCCCTAGTAACTTTACTAGATTTATTTTTTGTTCCCTCAATTGTTCCCTTCTGAGGCTGAGACACATCTTCCATAGTTGGAATTTCTTTCTTGGGTATCAATCTTCCAAAAGTATGGTTCCACAGACCTAGCGGTATCTTGAAGAACATACAGTCCAAAATACCTGGTTCAGTGACCGTGTCGCTCGAGATCGGCGATTCGCTTCCATCTTTCTCGACAAGGTAGACGTCACCGAAACGAACAATGATCTGTTTTGGTTCATCTTCCTCATATTGCTTGAACGTCAATCGTTTCTCTCCCAAGCCCTTGGTATCATCCTGCTCCTTGCATTGCTGAACGAATCCTTCAATCCGGCGTTTGTTGCTAGCATGCTGTATCTTAAGTAAAGCGTAATGAACACCGCTCGCCACAACATACAGGAATGCTAACAAGACCCACGTCTTGGGCTGAACCCTATTGAAAAAGAATCCACCCTTAGAGAAGTTGTAATCTGGAAAACCGTTCTTCAAATAGTAGTCGTACGTTTTTCTGCGGTGATCATTGGATAGAATCTGCGTGGCCTTATTGAGCCTCTCATATAACTTCCTGTATTTCTTGTTCTTATCTGGATGATATTTCTTAGACAGATTTCTCAAGTTTTTTATGATGTCTTTTGACTTGGAGTCCCTAGCCTTTGGAAGCTTCAGAAACTTGTAAAGATCGATCTCATCGCCATACTTCTTGACCAGCTCTTGTTGCAACTGAAATATCTCAACTTCTTCGGGACTGAAACAGTAAACCAAGGTAACAAGCAAAAGTACAACCAGTTGGAAGAAAATCATGGTGAATTGAGTTTAGAGCTCGCTCTTTGTAATTTAGCTTCTTGTATAAGCCATTTGAATGTGTTTATTTTAGACGCGAACTGCTAAATAATGATCTTTACTGGTAAATACTAAGACAAAACTGAAAATGGCTGTCATCTCTAACAGATTGATAAGCAGGCTCTATCAGTTCACACATATGTCATGTGGGTTTCTTTTCGTTGCCTTGCTCATTCGCTGGTTAATACTACTGCCTTTAGTTGGATCAAAGTTTCTTCCAGGAGTAATACATGAGTTCCTGTGCTACTTGTTGGTCTATTCTAGTGTTTCTGAGCTGATCTGGCTCTTGAAGTTTCGTGGTTTTATTAAGACGTTCTCTACTAGGACTTTTATGAAGGATCTGAACTTCCTGTACTTTGTACTAGTGATGCACTACTATGATGATTACGAACACGCACCTGTCCTGAAGAATGCAAGCTACTCAAGTTTTATTATTGGAGTTGCATTCACTCAAGCATATAGCCACTGCAACTCGTTATTCAAAAGATCGACTCTCGTGGGGAGAGGAACAATATGGAAAGCAGACACATACTTTATGATGCCTTTGCTCTATCTGAGTGAGATGTATCTGTTACTGCTGAATTTAAGAAACCCCAGCTTCCACACTTTTCCACTACTTGACAAGCTTAACAGGGTGGTGTTGGTCATATTCTTACCGGTTGCGTTGTCTCTATATGGGTATCAGCTGCGAGCATAGTTTAATCAGGAAAGCATTCAATTGAGCTATCAGATACTATAGATGGGAAAAAAATATACTCATAGAAACACTACTGTGGCATTATAAGTTGGCGGGAAGATGTCAGTACGCCGTCCCATTCATGGATATCTATGACTTCCTTTAACCTCATCAAACCGAGCCTCTCGCCATACTCATTGACATCTTGGTCGCAGTGGAGCGTCACCATTTCAGCTTCAGGGTTTTCGTTACACATTATCCTGTTAGCGCTGAGATACTCCTGCTCATCATTCGTCTTGGTATTACACCAAACAACAAACGAACCTCGGCCTGCACTATTTGCATACTTTTGTAGAGTTCTATCACTCAATGGGTTTTTTAGATCATAGTCTGTAATCACAATGATGCCCTCCAGCACTTCCCGCAGCTCGTCGTAGTCAGGAGAGCAGAACTCTGCCAGCCACTCTTCGAAATCTTCGAATTCATCGATGAACAAATCATAAGGACGCTCGTAATATTTAGTCCTCCAGTGTAAATCCTTCACTATATTATTTTGTGCTTCTGATGGCCTCAATCCGAATACGCTTTGAAGAAACGGTGCTCTGTGAGGACAACCATCCACTTGGTTGCTTGCAAAGGCCACTAATATCTTGCTCTGCGGTATCTTGTTGGTCATCCCGTCAACTGTGGTGCATTCGATATTGACCAGGGTTTCTCTTGAGTCGATGTGCAATACACTGAAGTTCAAGAACCCTGGAAGAGAAACCTCCACTGTAAAACATCGAAAATAGACTAAGATGTAAGACTTTCCAAAACACTCAAGAGCTGAGGTATATAGCTGGTACTGTTATCATGGAACACTCAATGACTAAGTTGCCATCGTACAAGAGGCAAGTAAAATGATAAATGCTCCTTCACCAGCAAAAGCTACGTCAAAGCCATTGGACGAGATTCCGGTCATTAAAAGAGATCCTACTGACATTCTGGCGATTCGGAATGGTAGAAATGATCGAAACCCACCAAACGAGAGGACTGAAATCTCTGGTAATAAATTCAGTCCTCGGCTTCTGGCCAATTATATTAAAGGTTCGCTGGAGAGGTTTTGGCCACAATTTGGTACTAAAGTGCTGGTGACTGCTGCCATCCTTAATGTTCTGCAATTGATAATCTTCTTTATCATCTATCTTGTCATACAGCCAAGAAAGATCAGGGAAAGGCTCCAAAAGAACGATATGAGTTTGATGATTACAAATGTGCCCGATGAGATGATAAACTATGGTTTCTTCGAGAGATCGGCCGTGTACTGACTGTAAACTGTTTATTTGTAGGCTTCATAGTGTATGTAGTATACTTAAGCTCAACATCTAAAAAAGGCTTCATAATACTTTACAAGCTAGAAAGAGGGAGTACAGGGAAGGATGGACTCAAAAGCCGATCAGTGGGCACATAACCTAGTCAATAAGAACTATGTTAAGGAAATCAAGGTTGAAACCTCGAATAAAATACCTGCTCCCCCAGGTTTCAAAGCTGTTGGTGAAAGAGAAACCTCGACTAAGGCTAAGAAAGTAAACAGTGCAGCAAACAAGGAAAAACAGATTGGAGATTTACAGATTCAGAAGGCCTGGCAAATTGCGTTCCAGCCAGCAAAGAGTATACCAATGAATATTGTCATGTCTTACATGTCGGGATCGTCGCTACAGATCATCCCAATCATGACAGCATTGATGTTGCTATCAGGACCTGTTAAGTCCATTCTCGGCGTAAAAAAAGCGTTCAAGCCAGTGCTAGGGAATGTGGAAACCGAGGGGCAGATCATGGGAGCTATGTTCGTGTACATCCTTTGCCAATTGGGTCTCATGTACATTGGTCTGCGCAAACTCAACTCCATGGGTCTGATTCCAAACACAAAGAGCGACTGGTTGTCCTGGGAAAAATATGTAGATTACAATGGTGGGATTAGGTCCTTTGCCTTCTGAAGTACAATATATGATTTATTTATCAGCGCGGTCTTTGAGCTTCTTCTCGTAAATCTGTTGAACGTTGTACTTCCGGTATTCCTTCGTGTAGTCAGCATCTACAACTGACATCCCAATGTTGCTCTTGAAGCATTCAACAAGCACCAGTTTGTCATAATTTTTTAAATCAACTTGATGGTTGTATTTACCATCCTGCACAACGCACGAGACAACTTGCTTTATAACATCCAGTCTCTCCATGGTGTTAAAGTTTCGTCTAGTGACTTCAACAGCGAACTTCAACCCAGGTTGATCGGTCCCATTATGAAAGTGGGGGGCCAAGACACGCTCAGCAAGTTTGATCAATTGTTCTTTGCTTGCACTACAGGATGAGGTTATGGGTGTAAGTTTTTGGATATATCTAGTCCGCTTTTCCATATGAGAGGGATCTGCTAAGCCTTTGATGACTTGCTTGACGAATTTCTCAGGCACTACTGGTTTCCTTGTCTTGCAGAATATCACACATTCACAGTTCAGATCGATGAACTGCAAAACCTCCTTCTTCTTCTCACCATTTTGGTCCACACCAGTCTTCTTTTCTCTCAGGACCTGAAGTTCACGTTGGATTTTATCCTCAATGGACAGACCTTGTTCATTCTCTTTATCAGTCTTATTTTCGACGTCGTCATCGTCGTCTTTAAGCTCATCTCCATATATCTCTTCTACTTTCTCCTCGAAAAGAAGTCCCAATTCTTGAATTGCCTGTTTCTCATGTTTTCTGGCACAAGTGGCATATACCCCTGACGTTGATGGATCTAGGAATCCCGTTGACACTTTGAACTTTAATTAAAGAATGATCAGTAAGTTGAACGAGCACAGGGAAACGGTTTCATTGAAACAATTATAAACTTACTTTCTTCTTCTTTTGTAATGAATTGGACCCATCTGAAGACCTTTTCGTACCCATTGTAATCAACGGCTGGCCAGTCTTCAAATCTTTATAGTTCATCACTTAACGTAAATCATCGTATATTTTTCACTTTCAATTCCAGATTAGATAGAAAGAGAACATAAACTAGTATCTATTGAAGAATTTGGCAATTCTGCTGCCGTTGGAGCTCGAATCTCGGCCGCTAGTATCGATTCCCAATGACCCACGACTTGCATCATCTAAATTTGTTGCGTTAGATGAGTAAACCTGCGCTTTGCGGATTAGAATGCTGGCATCCTCTGGTTTAACTCTGGGGTATTTCCGAGGCCTGATTTCTGGGTCGGAATATTCTGTGAAGTTATCTTGTTTTAGCAGTTCAATGCACTGTTTGAGCTCAGTGAAGGTGGCCTCCAGGGATTTAATATTATTCTCTATCGAGTTCGTCGAACGGCCAAATCCTGCGAAAGTGGGTGATGCAGTGGTTATAGGAGACTGCAGTTCACTGATAGTAGAGTTTTCTTCGCCCGATGTAGGAAATATTCTTGGAATAATGCTCTCCAGATATTGTATGTCAACTTCAAAGTTGAGCACGCTTTCTTGTGAAATCTGCGCAGGTGTACCATGTAATAGAAGATCCAAAAACTGTCTTGTCAGAGAGTCAAACTCTCTGAAGATAAGTAAGGTTTGTACGCTGTAGGGAAGGTTAACGAGCGTGGAGGAAAACATCATTTCCAGGAACTGCGCTATATCGACTATCGAGATGTCGGGTTCGCTTCGAACAGTTGTAGCACTCCAATCTAATTCAACAGTCTCTAAAATATCGGAGACCTTGCTATCAATCAGTTCTATGAGCTTTGTCTCGGCATATTTTCTACTCTCCACAAACTTCTTTATGGCTGGTAATCTTATCTCTATCGTAGGGTTCTGCAGGATATTTTCCTTGGACATTAAATGGCTAAACTCCTTTGCAGCTATGATGAAGTAATCCAAATTTATCAAAATCTGAGCAATTTCTTCTCTCGAAGTGGTGTCTAGCTTGGCCCGAATTTTCTCGTTGACGACTTTACTGAAAATCGTGTCTATAGTTCCAACCAGGGTGCTGCTTAACTTATGCAACTCATGCCGGTAGAAGAACCCAATAAAGTGTGTGAGTTTTGTATAAGTTTTCTTTATCAGCGTACAGGTCATCGGGTAAAGAGGTGAAAAAGGCAATGTTACGAAAAACTCATCCTTTCCATCCGCACTTGCATCCTGATTTTTCACTAATTCTTCCTCCTTCATCCAGCATATCTTCAACACCTTTTCATATAGGTGGCGGTCATTTATTGTTAAGGGCATAAAGTCGTCATCGTTGAGTAATACGTCAAATTCTTGTTTGAAAGCAATCGTCGCACTACGGCAGAACTTCGAGAACAATGACCTTAAAATATTGGAGAGAGGTTCTATGTTTAGTTTGTGGTTTTCAAGGATGGCAACATAAACACAGATAAACTCTTTGAAGGCACTCAGATCCTCCTCGCCTTCCAGTCTTTCGTTGATAAAGAATCGTAGGTACGGCTCTAACCTGCTTGTAAGTGCATCCCAAAACTCATTAGTTGCATTGTAGTTGTTGTTCACGAAAATAAAGTCGGTGGATCTTTGAAGGCTAATGTCATAAAGCAGGAAGCCCAAAATTCTGAGAAAGAATTCTTTTAATTTTTCCATAGTTAATACCTGGGCAAATGGGTCATCTGAAAGATCTCCAGGTCTATGACTTCTGGGCGCACTCGGTGTCTTTTTCCATGATAAGGGATCGATAATTTTGGTTTTCCTGAAATTGTACTCCTTAGTGAATTCCGATATCAGATAATCTTGCTCACCAAGACTTTTGAAAATGAGAATAGAGTCATGGAATTCGTCCAGATGAAAAAACCTTTCTAGATCCATTTTTCTCAGGGTTTGTTCCTCTCTCATCGATACTTCTACAGGTGAGTTGAATTTATAGTTTGAAAGCTTTAACGAGTCTCTTTTCTCCAGCCATGTTGGCACTAGCTCTTCGTTATAGACCTTGAAAATGCTCTCCCCTACATCATAGAGATTCTTCCCCAAATTTGAGTTGAAAGAATTTCTGATCAGGTTTATGCATTCGTCTTTAATGGTGCTCTTGAGAAAGGGAATGGATGCATAAATTTCGCGTAAAAACTGGAAGTCGTAATTCTTGAATTCCTGAAGGTATATCTTTTCTAGACTGTCCAAATTCTGTAGTGCCTTGAAAAAATCTGCGTCAACAATCAGCTCTTGGCACTTGTTTGATAACTCTAAAATCTGAAGCACTTTGTTTATTAAAATACTAGCCTCAGAAATCTTCAAGGACGTCTTCTTGTTGTTGATGTATATCTGCTTTTTGGTAATCACTTCATTGGTAGAGGCTGTGAGCTCCTCATGTAAAGCATTAACGTCCTGTAGAAGTGATTTGTCTATCAGATCCTGAATTTTGGCAACCTGGCCGATCGAGTTCTTCAATTTATCATTCACCTGGGAATCTTGAAGGAATTGAATCTCAAGACCCTCAAAGTTATCCTCAATCGAGTTACGCAGTTCTTCAGTAACCTGTCCCAAAATTTCTTTATCTACACTCTGTCTTAGAAAAGGGACCCATTTATCGAACGCCTGGTGTTCCAGGTCAAAAAGATCATCATCAACCCGGGTCCTCTTGTCTTGAGCCTCCAACTGATGATCGTCATCAACTATTGGTGACAATGTTGACGGGGCTGTAGTCAGAAGCACCTTTTGGAACTCTTGCGAGAGTGGATACTGTCCTTCTTGATCAATCATTGTGAGCAGCAAAAGGAGAAACTGGAGTGAACCGTGAGAGAGTAAACCTCTAGAAACACTCAGTTACTTATAGATCAATTGATGGTCCGAATGTGTTGCTAGACTATCCTCGCCGCCTTTGTACAACAAGAATTCCAAGCCCGCTTTATGTATTTGAATGATGTTTACGTTGTATAGCTGAGCGAACAATGAACAACAAGACAGAGTTAATACTAAAACCACACTGATGTTGCCTAATTGCGAACACTCCCACTTTCAAGCGGCATTCCAGATTTAAATAGTCTATTATTATAGCTAAATTAGGAAGATTCGGCGTAGAAATGCAAGTAAGCTGCCATGGTCTTCATTCCATTAACAAAGTTGCTGATATCAAGCTTCTCATTGATGGAATGAGCACCGTCATCTCCTCTACCTACTGGAAGTAGCATCACAGTGGTCTTTAGTAGCTCTTGGAAGCTCACTGTGATTGGAATTGAACCACCTTCTCTGGTGAAATCGGGTTCAACCCCGTAGACTAATTTAGTGGCTTTGGCAGCTGCCGTAAAGGAGTCGTTGTGTGGATCGGAGACCCAGTAGTTCCCGTCATGGATCAGCTCTGTCTTGCAATTATTTGGAGAACCTAATTGCTTGAAGACCTTGTCACAGTGGTTGATAACCAGCTTGTTCAGCTTTTCGGAATCCATGTCTGGAACAGTTCTGATGGAGAACTTACCATGAACCTTGGCTGGGATGACAGTCTTGGCACCTTGACCCGAGAATGCTCCCTCAATACCATGCAAGGAAAGGGAAGGGTATCTCCATCTGTGCATTAGAACGTCCTTTGGGTTGTCATACAAGCTAGTCTTGGAACCGCTAGCGCTGTTCAAGTCGTCTAGACTGAAGTCGATGTTGTCGTAGAGCTTGGCCTCCTTCTCCGTGAGTGGTGCGACCATTTCATTGACCCCGTCAATCAAAATGTTGCCCTTTGAGTCGACCATGGAGTTCATCACTTGGAACAAGTCAACCATAGGCTCAGCAATAACACCTCCGAAGATACCGGAGTGCAAATCAGCGCCTGGCCCATCCACAGTGATCTGATAGTAGTTACAACCCCTCAATCCGTAAGTCAAAACAGGCTTTCTCGTTCCGAGCCAGTAGTTATCTGAGATACACACAGCATCCACACCCTTGAAGTACTTGTCGGACTCTTCAGCGATCAACCCTTCTAGTCCCAAGGAGCCAGACTCCTCCATACCCTCGAAACAGGTAATCAAGTTGACAGGCAATTCGACACCGGATTCCCTGTGAGCTTCTACAATGTTTAGCCAGCATAGAAGAGGACCCGTGTCATCAGAAGAGCCTCTAGCACGCATAAGTTGTTTCTTCTCGTCGACATGCAACTTGAAGGGTTCTGTCTCCCAACCGTCACTCAGCTGCGCGGGCTGGACGTCATAATGGCCATACACAAGTAATGTCTTCTTCTTAGGATCACTTCCATAACGGGATAGCACAACAGGAGGCAATGGCAAGTTTGGGTTCTCCACTGGGGGTGGTTGCACACCCAAATGCTTGAGCTGCACATCAGAAAATCCCAATCTCTGAAGTTGCTCAACCAAGAAGTGAGCTTTCTTCACAACCATGGGTCTCAACGATTCATCACCAGAAACCGCAGGAATGGCAACTGCTTTCCCCAGAGTGTCGATGAACTGCGGTTTCAATTCATCAACCTTGTTAAACACTTTATCGAACTTAGGCTTCAAAGTACTAGACACAGACATTATTGAACGTTTGGTAATCCTTCTCAGCATACGTTAGCCCCCAGATGGTGGTACTAATAGTGTGAAGCTGATGTTTAGAATGGTTATAGACAGGGAATACCCGTAGTTACCTGTAAAATGTGTCATATTCGCGTGAAATTTAACCCAACCGTGAACATGTCCTCGTGAGCCAAGGAAGTGATTGTGGATCATTGGATGGCTCAGGAGTATATCGAGCTCTTCAATCTCTAAAGTGATGGCTAAGGAGGTATGTGGTCTTTTAGCCGAGTGTTTGAGGGTCCTTTTAAGATGAAGTTACTAACATGGTGGTGAATCAGAATAGCGACGTATTGAGTCAAGTGGCAGCTGGGAGTGCTGCTGCTCTGTTTCAGACCACGGTGTCATACCCGTTTGAGTTCTTGAAGACCGGGCTGCAACTGCACAGGTCTTTGCCAGGAACGCCTGTGTTCAACATGATGTACCCATTGAAAGTGTACTTTGCGGGATGTTCAGCTCTGAACGCTGGAGCACTGTTTAAGACCTTTGTGCGGTTCACCACGTTTGACAAAGCTTGCCAGTTGATGAGGGATCCCACTTTACCTGCTACAGCGGGGCTTTCAGGTCCTAGATTGCTTGCAGCCGGTACTATCACTGGATTCATGGAAAGCCTGTGGATAGTTCCCTTTGAAAACGTGAAGGTGGCTATGATCGAGAATGCGCTGTTTCATGCCAATGAATCTAGCAGGGTCGAGAAACCTGCCAGTGTGTCTTCGAGGCCTACATTCCATAAGCTACAGAATCAGCTAAATTCAAGAGAAGTTATGCTGCAGAAATACGAAAAGAACCCTCCCCTGCATTTTTTCCCTACTATCAAGGAGATATACTTGACTAGAGGACTGCGAGGGTTCCTCCAGGGTGCGATGCCTACCATATTTAGGCAGGTCGGTAATTCTGCCGTACGGTTTACAACATACACGACTTTGAAGCAACTGGTGTCTCCCACTAAGGCATTGAATGAATACTATGCGTTCGGCCTTGGTGTAGCGTCTTCCTGTGCGGTTGTTGCAGTCACACAACCTATTGATGTGATTAAGACTAGAATGCAAAGTAAACACAGTTGGAAAACATACAAAAACTCTTTAAATTGCGCCTACAGAATATTTGTTGAGGAGGGATTCACCAAATTTTGGAAGGGCTGGACACCTAGACTGTTCAAAGTTGGGCTTTCTGGTGGAGTATCATTCGGTATATATCAGTATGTAGAGAACCTCATCGCTCTGATGAGACAGGAAGGTTACCTGAAGTAACAGTTACCGTGACTATTTCTATGACTGTAAATTAAAATACGTATTATACATTAGTTGGTACTGGCGTAGTGACCTAGTACAATTTTGAAGCGTTCTCAACAACGCAGCCTGGTTGTGCGTCTTCTCTTGGGACTAGTTCACCAATTTCGTAAACGGTTTCATTTGCTTCCTTGAGTAGCTCTTTGACTCTGGCAACGTTTGCCTTTTTTACGATAAGAACCATACCAACACCCATGTTGAAGGTCTTCAAAATGTCTTCTAGGGGAACATTACCAGCTCTACCGAACCACTTGAAAACCTGTGGAACTTCCCACGAAGACATATCCACTTTGGCTTGCAGGTGTTGTGGCAAAGCACGAGGAATGTTCTCAATCAAACCACCACCTGTGATATGCGCCAAACCTAATAGCAGTTTCTCCCTGATAGATGGCAACAGTTGCTTGACGTAGATTCTAGTTGGAACCAAAATAGCTTCACCCAAAGTCTTTTCGGAGTCCCATGGGCATTGAGCGCTCCAATCTAAACCGACGTGCTCGATAATTCTTCTGACCAGCGAAAATCCATTCGAATGAACACCGTCGGAGGCTAGACCTAGAAGAACATTACCTGCTTCCATATCGTCGATTTTAGGTAGAATGTCACCTTTTCTAACAGCACCCACAGCAGTACCATTGGTATCATAATGGCCTACAGGATACATACCAGGCATCTCAGAAGTTTCACCACCAACAAGAGCGCACCCGCTTTGAATACAACCGTCAGCAACACCCGAGACGAAGTCAGAGGCAATCTTGATGTCCAACGCACCAGTAGCAAAATAGTCCAAAAAGAACAAAGGTTCAGCACCTTGAACCACCAAATCATTAACATTCATGGCAACCAAGTCAACACCAACGGTATCGTGAATGTTGGTCTCTTGGGCTATGATAAGCTTCGTTCCTACACCATCGGTAGCCGCAACAAGTAGTGTATCGTCGATGTCATCGTAACCAGCCTTCTTCAAATCAAATAGTCCACCGAAACCACCAATGTCAGAGTCAGCTCCAGCCCTTCTGGTAGACTTGACCTTGTCCTTGATTTTTTGAACAAAAAGGTTACCGTTGTCTACAGAAACACCAGAGTCCGCATAAGTAATACCACTGGCACTGCTCTCAGCTGCCTTGAAAGCACGGTGCGCAATATCCTTTCTGAAGTATCTGTTATTGAACTGGACGCATTCAACAGCTTGATAGGCTCTGTCAACAGCCTCTCTCAAGGTTGGCGCAACAGCAGAAGCAGCAATCACTCTACCACCGGCGGTGACAATCGAACCGTCCTCCTTTTGGGAAGTTCCGGCATGAAAGATGTAAGAATCGCTGGGCAAATCCCTTTCATTGATTGTGATCACATCATCTTTGGCGTAGCTCTCAGGGTAGCCACCAGCTGCTAGCACAACTGTGGTAGCGAAAGCGTTTTCCTTGATCTTAATCTCCACGGAGTCTAATCTGTGCTCAGCTGCAGCCAAAAAGACCTGAGCCAAGTCAGTGTCGTCAGTCAGCAAGGGAAGAACCGTTTGGGTCTCAGGGTCTCCAAATCTCACATTGTACTCCAAAACTTTAGGACCGTTCTTCGTCAAGATAATACCAGTGAACAAGACACCAACAAATGGAATACCGTCCTTTCTCATACCATCGATACTTGGTTTAATGATGTTAGAGTCAATTTGCTGCAAAATCTTAGGAGTGGCCACAGGAGCAGGACTGTAAGCCCCCATGCCACCTGTGTTCAAACCGGTGTCGTTTTCACCGACTCTCTTGTGGTCCTGCGCTGGTGGTAGGTTGAAGTACGAGTAACCATCGGAGATGGTTAAAATGGAGATCTCGTCACCTTCCAAGAACTCTTCAATCACAACCGAGTCACCAGCGGAACCGAACTGCGACTCCACCATGACTGTTTTCAGCGCATCCTGGGCCTCCTGCTTCGTGGTTGGGATCAACACACCTTTACCAGCGGCCACACCGTCTGCCTTGACGACGACATTGTGGTCCACGGTATCCAGGTATTTTCTAGCCTCCTCGTAGTTGTCGAAACTAGCATAGTCCGCAGTAGGAATGTTGTGCTTCGCCATAAAATCCTTGGAGAAACCCTTGGAACCCTCGAATTTAGCAGCCTTGACAGATGGTCCAAACACTGGAATACCGATTTTACGGAAAGTTTCGGACACACCGTCAATCAGAGGCTGCTCAGGCCCAGGAACGACCAAATTGATCCCCTTTTCCAAAGCAAACTTGCCCAATTTCTCGAAATTTTCAACCGTTGGAGCCAATTCTGGAACATTAACTACCTTACTATCGGACAAGGAAGCAGTACCACCGTTTCCTGGTGCAACATAAACTTTTTCCACACTTGCAGACTGTGCCAGTCTCCATACCAATGCATGTTCTCTCCCACCGTTACCTAAAACCAAGATATTCATCCTTATCTAACTTAAAGCCCTTAGATGTCCTCAGTATCAGTCTGAAAAGACAAATAGAGCACAATTCCCTGAATATTTCTCAACTACTGCAAGAGTTCGAGTTTAAAACCTCTCCAAGACCACATATGGCAGCCCACTAGATGCACTATCCAGTATTAATTGAAGCCATCTCTAAGTCATCGGAACGGCAGGAGAAGTCAAGCTGAAAATTTTCAGTGAAAAATTATTCTAAGTGGAGAAAGTGCATCTTGCAGGTTTCGAATGGCGGAATGAAATTTATCACTATATTGCATAGGCTTTGATCAGCGATGAGCTACGGATAACGCAGACGTAGGAGGGTCATAAGCGTACTAGTGGGATGCTAAGACGTAAATTGAGTTGTTTAAGACCCAGGTGGCCAAGTTATGTGTTCAGGAGAGGAATTTATATGAGCCCGGAGCTGGAGAAAGCAATTGGAGGGCTTCCGGATAGCGGAGTGGTAGTTGTGGGAGCTGGGCATGCGGGATGTGAGGCAGCTGCGGGATCTGCAAGATCAGGGGCGCCTACTGTTCTAATTACGCCCTATTTGGACAAGATCGGAACCTGTTCGTGCAATCCATCGATGGGAGGAATCGGGAAAGGAACGCTGTTGAGGGAAGTGGACGCCCTGGATGGAGTAGCGGCTCGGGTGACCGATTTGGCCGGTATCCAATTCAAGATGCTGAACAGGAGTCGCGGGGCTGCTGTTTGGGGTCCCAGAGCGCAGATAGACCGTGAGATTTATAAGAGAGAGATGCAGAAGGTTCTGAGTAACTATCCTAATCTGGGGCTGAAGCAAGGTAAGGTGAAAGACTTGATCATTGATCGTGGACAGGGGCAAGAGGAGCAGCATGGTAGAGTGCAGGGTGTTATTCTGGAGGATGGGGAAATACTAAAGACTACAAAAGTGGTGATCACAACAGGAACGTTCTTGGGGGCGGAGATCCACATCGGGTTGAAGTCTTTTCCTGCCGGCAGGATTGGTGAGGAACCCACGTATGGGATAAGTGCTTCTTTGGCTGATGCAGGCTTCAAACTGGGCAGGCTGAAGACAGGAACGCCCGCCCGCCTAGATGGCAAAACAATTGACTACTCTCGACTAGAGAAGCAATATGGTGACGAACCGCCACATCCCATGAGTTTCTTGAACAACGAGGTTGCAATCAAGGATCAGATTTTGTGTTATGGGACACAGACAACGCCGGAGCTACATGAGTATCTGCGCTCTAACCTAGGACAGTCGCTACATATTCGGGAAACGGTCAAGGGGCCTCGTTATTGCCCTTCAATAGAAGCGAAGATCATCAGGTTTGCAGACAAAGACTCGCATAGGATCTGGCTCGAGCCGGAAGGTCTAAACACAGACGTTGTTTACCCAAATGGAATATCGAACTCAATGCCTGAGGACGTTCAAAAGAAGATGATGAAAATGGTGCCGGGTCTGGAAAATGTAGAGATACTACAACCAGCGTACGGTGTCGAGTACGACTATGTGGACCCCAGGCAGTTGAGGCAGACTCTAGAGACAAAGCCCATTTCTGGTCTTTACCTAGCTGGCCAGATAAACGGTACAACTGGGTATGAGGAAGCGTGTGCGCAAGGTGTGGTTGCTGGCATCAACGCTGGTCTTTCATGGTGTGAAAAGCCATCTCTATTGCTGTCGAGGTCGGACGCTTATCTGGGAGTGCTGATAGATGATCTGATTGTGAAAGGCGTGGAAGAACCTTACAGAATGTTCACTTCACGGTCTGAGTTCAGAGTTAGCGTTCGTGCTGACAATGCAGACATGAGATTAACGGAGGTGGGCCGTCAATTGGGAGTTGTTGGTGATGAAAGATGGACCAAGTTCACATTGGATAAAGATGCCTACCAAAATGTGGTATCTCGCCTAAAAGGCTTTGAGATCAGTGCTGCTAAATGGAGTCAGTATCTTGATCTAAATGTTGCGAATTCTGCGAAGAAGCGTTCGGCCTGGGAGCTTCTTAGATTTACTGGCGTCAGCTTTGAGAAGATGGCTGAACTAATACCAGAATTAAACATCCGAGTGATGGATCTTCCTAAACACATAGCACTCAAGATCAACGTACAAGGCAAATATGACCCATACATGACAAAACAAAGGCAGTACGTGAAGGCATTCCAAGCTGACGAGCAGATGCTTTTGCCAGCAAATTTTGACTATTCCACAATGCCAACGCTATCCTCCGAATGCAAAACTCTGTTGAACACAATCAAGCCATCAACGATCGGGCAAGCTCGTAGGATCCAGGGCATCACAGCGGCTTCTTTGTTTGAATTGTACAGGCTTGTGAAGTCTCAACGCCGCGACATGGATATCGGGACGTTTGGGACCCAGCCTGTTATTTCGAGACAGTAGTTTTCTTCAATCATTAATTCGTGTAAGTAGTATATATATTCCGATGCATGCTTGTTAATAAACCAATAAAATCACAGAAACAGGGATGTCTCTAGGTCATTCAAATCTTCCAACGGCAGATACTTGCAGCAGACTTCAAAAAGTGCTTCATTGGTGGAGTTTTTTGGTACAACCTTCAATTTCTCAAAGGCCTGAAGAATGTTTTGCCGGTCAGGAATAATTCTGTTATCTTCGTCAAGCAGTTCTTTACCTATTCTCCTGAGCAGAGTCTCCGACGCCCTTTGCAAAGCCGTCCATGACTGCTTGGTCAGCTCCATTTCTTCCCTTTCAACGATCGGTCGCAGACATTGTTTCACTTGAAATGTTGTGAGTGGTTCAAATTCCTCGGGGTCTGAATCTGTGAAGCTAGAGTCATCGATTGTGACTGGCTCAGGTCGCTCGGGCACATCTGGTGTTGCCTCTTCCACGACGTAGTTATCCTCTACATGTTCTAGTACGGGTTCAGGTTCCAATTCCAGCTCTGGGAGATGCGTATTCTCAGTTTCTGGTGTCTTGTCTCTGTCCTTGATAACAAGTGGCTCTAGAACCCTTCTCATCTTTAATCTATGCTTCCCAGACTCTAAGTTTCGAAAGACAGTCTCTTTCAAGGTGCTCTCAGGTTCCTCTACGGACTCCGCAACAGATCCTGGTTCATCGCCAGCAATTTCCAGGCTATCCTCAGCTATCAATCGGTCCTCATTGGCCAGCACGTCTGTCAAGTTTCGCTTGTCCCTCAACACCAACACATCACTTAGGTCTCTCAGATACGACTTAACCTCAGCGGGATCATGGGAGTCAATCCTTGAGTCAACATAGACCTTTGGTCGCCGTTCCAGCCCAGGGGTAGCACTCAAGAGCAGCTCATCCTTCAACCTTCTCTCTTCCATGGCCTGCTCACGAAAAGGCGTCGTAGCACCGGGAGTTTTGGCCCTTTCGTCCTCATACTTCGTAGGTGTGTTCATCACAGCCACCTTGAGCTAATAGAAGCAAACTGAGCACCTAGAAGTGCTCAAGAAACCAGTTCTAACGGTCTTATAGAGATTAAGCCTGCCTTTATACGGATCATTGATATTAATCATAGGCTCGCTCTCTACTTAAAAAGGCTTAGGTTTATCAACATATCAAAATATCAGTCATAAAACCGTTCAACTGCGATTCTATTCAGTTGATTGGTGATGCATAGAGTATGAATGGTGAGGAGGAAGAATATCAGCCGTTGGACATGGCTTTGGCACCTTATCAAGCCCAAGACATCTCGGTACGAGACGCTGTTGGGAAGGATCGAGAGGAGGCGCTCGGGAGGAACGGCTCGGTGGATGAGGTTAATCCTACCGAAATATATCTGTATGATGGTCCTCAGGTGCCTGCACGGTCAGACCAAAGTTCTGTGGGTAAGGTTCCGATTCCGACGAATGATGAGCAACTGGCAGAGCTGAGAGACGTGGAACCAAGTGGTAGCAGGGAGTATTCTGTACAGCAGAGCGTGCAGTTGGAGGGGAATTTGGGGCATGTTGCCCTGGAAAGCCGAAATGAGAGTTTTGGGTCAACAGGTTACGAGACGGCGAAGATTGGAAGCCGACCTTCGGAAGTAGCTGAACAGCCGTTTTATGTGAACGCTAAGCAGTACTACAGGATCCTCAAGAGGCGGTACGCTAGGGCCAAACTGGAAGAAAATATTCGTATATCAAGGGAGAGAAGACCATACCTGCATGAGTCACGGCACAAGCATGCTATGCGAAGGCCAAGAGGCCAGGGTGGCAGATTCTTAACTATTGCAGAGATTGAAGCTATGAAAGCAAAAGAGTCTTCTAATTCAACACAGTCTCCAAGTACGCAAACACTTTTAGAAAATACCGAAAAGGAAGTGGGCGCAGAGGCCCCGGTAATAACACAACAGGACACTAGCCAAAATAAACTCGCACCGCTCAGAAGGAGTGAGGGATGACACTGATTGTTGACTACATGTTGTTAAGCGATGCTTTAAGCCTCAAAGAAAATTGCGTGCAATTTATCTTTTAGTAAATCTTTATAAACTTAAACAGGTGCTGAATTCAGTCCCTGCAAAAGATGTTACATTACGAAAGTGACAAGAGACTTTTCAGTTTTAACTGTGCATCCTCTGATATTTGGGAAGCTACATTTCCTAGTAGTGGGCTTGTCTGGTTGTATTTCTGTAGTGCATTAGCAACGTAAGTCTTCACACCTTGGGTGAGATCGACATCAGGCAGTGGATCAAGCGGTTTTTGCGCTATGCTTACTAGACCACTGAAGCTGGAGCCAAAGGTGGATATCTCTTCTAAATTGTCAAGATCGACATTATCACTCTTCATGTTTGCGACACTTTCAGAAGCTGTTGTCTCAGTAATGCTTTCCAATGTTGAAGGAAGCAAGGATGCATATTTGTTTGACAAAATTTGCCCATTGATCATAACATTTGTAGCACCCAGTAGTGCAATTTTACGGTCCAGTAAGTTTCCTATGGTGGGCAAAGTAGAAATTACGAAGTTTGACCAAATTTGGAGGAACAAGCCGTCCTGGACCTCGTCGATAAATGATGGGACCATATCTGGCCCAAGTGTTGTGGAGACTATGCCCAAAAAGACAACAAATTTCTTAACATACTTCTCTGTCTTTGAGTTTTGTAGACGTTGAAGTAGAAGCACCGCAATTTGCTTCAAATAGGGTTTCAGTAGATTGATATCGACATTAATGACAAGCGTTTCGAGTAACTCAAAGCCATAAACGTCGTAGGCTCTGGAGGCAATTAATCTTTGAAAGACACCAAGCACAGGCACAAGGTCTGAAAACAAAGACTGATCTGCTTTTATGAGACTCCTGAGAAGTCTTGTCACGGCAGGAACATTGCCCTTCAGCTCCCAGATTACAGGAGACAAAATAGGTTGAGCTAGTTGTTTAATACTGTTTGGTACAGACCCGCCTTTCTCGACAATATAAGCAGTGATCTGGAAGACATACGGCACAAATTCCTGAATATCCTCAGAGAGGATTGTTAAAAATGTCGGCATTATGGTATCAGCCAGCGATGAAAGAGATGCGGCAGGACAAGAAGTCATAATGGAGCCAATTGATTCGAAAGCGTAGTGTGAGAACCGAGGATTAGATGGGTTCTTTGCAATCACGTTTATGATGTTGAGTAGCTGGTTCATGATCTCCGGAAACATGCTCTGAACTGCATCCTCGGCCGTTTGTAATACCCTGAATACAGCCCTCATTAGAAACTCATTCTCAGCTAGCTTTTCGGGTGAGGAATCTTGCTTTAATATTAAGCGAAGAAGGTTTGTCAGAAGTATGTCTGCACTGCCTGATAAGTCGGCTTTGTCAAAGATGAACGTTGGGGAGGCGTTTGACTGTCTGATTGTTAGAATTCTTTCAATGGTAACCGCTGCGTATGTGTAAACGACGTATTCATCGATCTCCAAGAAATTTGCCAAGATTGGCATAATTTCGATAAGTTGAGTTTTGCTCAGCTGATTTCTAAAGACGTAAACGTACTTTATGGCGTCCACCTTCAAGATCACATGCGGAACGCTTTGAGTCAAATCAGGGGCAACATGCTTGGCAAAAAAGTCTACCACATCCAGGTGATCATTTGTTATCGAGAGCCCTGTACTGGTGACATTAACATTCGCTGCCAGTGCGGTGAAAAGGAATACGCAGAGGTCCTTGTATCTCCAATTTGAGGATGGGTTAGACTGGTAGAGCTCGAAAAACTTACTAATATGACCAAGAAAGACGTTGGTAACAAGCTGTTCATTCTTGCCCTTCAACTCTTTTAAGAAATCAGTACAGGCCCTTCTCCTTGTATCTGTATCGGAGCCTTCCAAGTCCCTGCGGATGTACTCGATTGGGTCGTCTTCAAACAACTCTATATCCGACTCACGAAGTGTAACATTGGGGAGAATTATCTGTTCTGCGACGTTGTTCATCGCATATTCAGTGTTGAAAAACTCGAAATATTTGGGAATCCTGGAAACCGCTGTGAGGAAGGACAATGACTTCGAGACCAAGATGTCGTATTTCGGCTGCGAAGACATAGAGGTCAAAAGCTCCCACGTTATTTGAATGAACTCGTTAATCATTGGCCCGAAGACATCCTCGTATCTAGCAGTGTATAATTGAACAAGCTCTTGAATGGAAGACTTAACCTTAAGCAGTACACCTGCGTGCTCTGTTTCCTCTGGATCATCGAGTAGAGGGTTCTTGTAGGCCAAATACTTGTGTAGAATACCCATCCCAGTGACGATGTTATCTTCAAAAAACTCTGGAATATCCTGGCAATTGAAGTCATAATACAACTTGACGAGTACCAGCAAAACATCGAATAAAAGATTCAAAGCTGCTTCATTGTTTTCATTCTGACTGATTTGCTCGTCAACATTCTTCAGCAGGTTCAGGAAAGGCACGGCAAACGCATCCAGGACAGCCTTAATCTCCAAGAATAGTTCATCTGATCTGAAAAGCGGCCTCCATCTCTTGAAGATCGAATGTGCCACTGTCAGCACACCCTTATTCGTGATCATGTCATCAGTGGATAATCTGCTGGCAAGATCTTGAAGTAAAGAAGGCCATGCATGCGGAAAATCTGAATCAGCGATCACAGATATGGCCTCACCAATCTGAATCTGAAGATTATTTGGGAGTGAAATCATGAGAGGAACTATCTCCTTCTTTATAAGCTCTACGTTACTTGGTGCCAGCAGATGATTCCCATCTTCGTCGATCCACTTCCTTCTGATAAAGTTCTTGAAGAAAAGGGCACCAGCCAACCTTGTAGGAAGAGGGAGATTTGAAGAAGCAACAACATGCAACAATGTGAGCCCGAATCCATCCTGATCTTCTAACGACTTTAAGCTTTTTTCAGCATCCTTTGATGTGGATGCTACGACGGAATCAGCTAGTAATTTTGCCACAGTTTCCAAATCCGACATAACTTTCGCAATTAAGTTCAGCAATTGACCACTGGAAAGCGGATACTGGATAATTGAGTACTCAAGAAATCAGTTACTAGAAAATGTTCCCATCGCTTTCACTTTCTAAGTGGATATAGTGTGAAATTTTGCAAACTGAATCAAACTTCAAGGTCCACACGTGATGAAGACCATCAACGTAAAGAGCACTCAGTCATCAGCTTACTACCGTTACCGAAGCACTGGATGAGCTCAATGGTCTCTGTGGCCAAATTCCTTGAGGGCGTAAACACCTTGATGCCTCTCATGTGAGTGTCCTTCCCGTTTTCGTGGTTCACCGGGAACACCAGGCGGATAAACTGACATTTCAGTAATTTGTCATTGGAACGACTGTCCCCAAAGGTCAATGCTACCCATCCGTTGACGTTTCGTACTTCTAGGCCTTTGTAAAATAGAGCGTCCGAGGGAGAATGGCCTGCATAGATGGATACAAATCTTGGAGTGTAAGACTCATCGGCGAGCAACGAAAAATAGAGCACCAGTAAAGCGATGTTCATCCGCTTGCTGAAGTATATATCGATCTGGTGCGGTTGAGTCCCATCACTCTGCCAAAATGTGTCGGGCTTGTCATCGAGTGCATTTTCGATTGGATTTCCCGGTTTATGAGATGAGGCCTTCCAGTGGGCCAGATGCCCTACATCGGTCAAGTTTTCGTGATCGAACATCTGTAATCCCTGTGTATATCTTGCAGCTAGTTTCTCTGCCGTCATAGTGGCATATAGAGCCTCTTCCTGGAATCCATTGACAAAGAGGTCCCTTGTATTTTCGTCGATTACAGTGTCATCGAGAACCAGGCTCTTATTGCGCTTCAAACGGACAGGCTTGAGGGCTGATGGAGGCGCCAGTTTATCCAAAACACTACTGATCATATCCCCTTCCATCTCGTATATACCAGCTTACTTGTTCCACAGACTTGCATGCTCTGTAGCTTATAATTAGTGCACAAAAATTACCTACAAGCGCTTACTATTGAGCCGCTTATTGCAAGTATACGGACTATGAACACTATATAAGCAAAGAATCTCATGTCAACTCAATGGTCGATCTTAAGCGAGAAGTCAATTACTGGTGTTCCCTGGTGAATGCTACTTGTACTGTAAACATCAATTTCAGGGCAAAGATAGCTCTCCAAGTTATCTAGCCTTAGTCCACCGCTACACTCTAGGAAGAACTCTCTTTTCCCTTGCCACTTCTGCTTCAAGCTTTGCGCACATACCTTGAGGGACTGGTGGCAGAAGTTGTCCAGCATAATTACGTCTGCACCAGCTGCAATAGCTTCGTCTGCCTCCTCCTCGGTTTGACATTCAACCTCGATCTTGACAGCGAAACCACAGCCCTTTCTGGCGCTCTCGACAGCCTTCGTGATCGAGCCAAGAGACCAAATGTGATTGTCCTTCAGCATGACCATCGAAGATAAATCATATCTGTGGGTGTCACAGCCACCGACTAGCATCGAGTACTTTTCTAGTCTACGAAGACCAGGAGTAGTCTTTCTGGTGCCCGCGATGATACCCTTGTAGCCCACATTACGAGCGGCTGTCAAAGTCTTGCGAGAGATTGTAGCTATTCCGGAGCTTCTGCTGATCAAATTAAGGGCTGTTCTTTCGGCCAGTAAGATATTCTTGGCTTCACCGCTAACTCGAGCGACAGGCAATTTTCCTGAAGGGTTCTTTGAGGGCTTCAATTCCTCACCTTCCTTATAAAACCATTCAACATCCAGCTGACACTGGTCAAAAACCTCTTGAGCAAAAGGCACACCACATAACACACCATCTTGTTTGCAGAGTAATGTGGCCTGTTTTTTGGCAGATCCTACTACATACCCACCATAATCGAAACTTGGAACGTCTTCCTGTAACCAATTGGTTACCTCTTGTTTCCATTGCCCCTTTACTGGCAGCAAGTGATCGAATTGAGCCATTTTAGCCAAAAGTTGACCGTGTCGAGCTTTAACGACTACTCACTATGAGACCCTTTCGGCCCCGCGGTTTAGGTTTCCTATATACTACTACACTACTAAAAATGAAAAAACAAGACTAGACCAAAGATTCAGTCAAAATCTTCTTGTCTTCTTCCGGTAGGGAGTTGTAAATGTCTCTGAAGCCACCAGTATTATTGGCTGCAATTTCTTTGAAGAAAGATACCAGGATGTCTCTAATGCTTGCTTGAGAATAAGCACCTATCGCGCCGGCGAAAAACCCATCAGAGTCGGATTCATTACCTTCGTCATCACTCTCGTCGACATACTCTTGAAGCTTTTCGTAGTCTAGCACATCGTCCACATCTTCCCAGTCATCTTCGGAGCCTCCGTTGTCGCCATCGTCAGCCGTTGCCCCATCTCTTGTCATATCGCTCGTGATGAACTGCTCCGGGTCGGGTTGCTTGTCCTGGAAGTTCAGTTCTGCTACTAGTAGTTTGATAATTTTGGTGTAGACCGAGGTTTTCGTGTATCTGTCAGGCATGCTCTTTGCCATAGACCTGGTGATAATCTGATCACCTTCATAGGGTATAATTTCGTCATTGACTTGTATTTCCATCAACCTCTTGTCATGGAGCAAATATAGTTTTATGAAAGCAACGACATTTTCTTTGGTCCTTCTCTCACCTCTAATCGTTTGGAAGGCATCTAGCCATATCGAGATGATTGACTCAAGAGCGTTTCCTTCATCGACAGAATCACCGAGATGCAGATTGTAGAGGAAGTCGATTGTTTGTTGTGGGTCAATCGACGTCAAAAAGCAGAAAACTGAAAGGAGGTTCTGCGTTATTGAGATATGTTTGGCTTGGATGAGCCTGAAAGCTGCGGCTCGCAAAATGACTGGCATCATATTTTCTATTTCAGCAGAAAACCTAGTGAAAACCGTTACAATAAGCGACCCTACATGCATGGCTGCTACGTCAGATACGTCAAACGAAAGAAGCCTATCCAAAATGGCTACAATAGCCTCCAAATGGGGCCTCACCAACGTAGGATCAGAATTGTAGACAAAATAACTGAATGCTTCGGTTGACAGTTGAATTGTTTCGTCATCCTCCGATGCCAATAGAACCTCACGTAATGTTTCAAAGGTTTTATCGCAAATTACTGCGGGAAACTGATATTCGGTCGGTTTTTTCTTCAGGAAAGTTGTTAAAAACTGCAGAACCAATGAAAGCAATGGTGAATATCCATACTTGGCCTGACCGCTTCCCTCGATCGTCTTCAAGAATGTTGGTAACGAATTCTCCAGGTACTTGCTGTATTGAGTAGAGCCCAGATTTTCAAGAAGTTTTTCTAGGCATTCTTGGGACTCAACTACAATTTGAATATTAGCCGGATCCTTGGCCGATATTGTAAGAACAAGGCTGAACTCTGTTTGTATGATTTCATCGTTGGCCTTGTCAGGGGTATTGCAGTCAATGACATTGTTCACAACCTCCATTAAAACTCCATCAGTATCGTCTTCTGCATGTTCAGAGATCTGCGCAATCAAACCTAACAGCCTCTTTTGGGTCGCCTCACATACTTCCCGCCCTAGTACGGAAGACAACTCCGCGAAATTGGAGCAGTATGTGAACGCTATGAGCACTGATGCCTTCACAATGTCATCACTGGTGACCAGTGCAATATCGACAGACCTAGTTAAAAGGTGCGAAGTTAATACCCTGACATCCTCCAGATGATCCATGAATTTTTCGAGTATTTTCGGTAAGGACAGAATAATTCTAGAGCTGACGAAGCTTACAACACCTTCTGTACATAGCATTGATCCCAAAAAAGACAGAACCTCTCTTATTTGGTGAATGATATTCTCCGAAGGCAGGGAGTCATTGAGGGCAGCTGCCTGCAACAAAAATAAGTATGATTCCTGAAACCTCCATTCTTGCTTCCAACTGTTCAACTGAGACACTTTATGCAAAATATGCTGGTACATGAGGCTATAATTCTGTCCCTCCATTGAAGTAAGTAACTCCGAGGCTTGGTCCCGAATGCTGTAAGATGCGGTCAAACCGCTTTCGGTAGAAATGTAACTATTAAAATCTTCCAACCAGAGATTTGCTGTCTCGTCGTCTAAACAGCATAAATCACCCAAAGCTGCAGTCAATCTTTCAGCAGCGTTTGAATCCAATGCAGAATGACATGTGGCTGTCACGAATTCGATGACGTGAATCGCACATTCACTTATGTCTGATAGTTGATAGCCTTGAACAGAGGCCTGGGAGGCGGAGAGGTAAATTTTACCGGCAGTTTCCAGGTCAGCTAGAGCTAGTCCTTTAAAAGGTATGTATAGCGCACCTGGAATCAGCTTTTTGGAGAATTCATTCTTCATCAGAGACAGATCTTCGTAGATCCTACCTTTGATTTGCAATTGCAGGGGATGATCGGCAATTGAGTGATTCTGTAGGTATTCACCCCAGACCATGAGCGCCTCTTTGGCACATTCGACAGCCATTTCTTTTCGTTTGGGGGCTGAAGTAAAATCAACGGTCAATATTTGCTGCAGGCATGAATGGAACAGGTTAAAACTTGCTAGAATCGCTTCCAAGGTCGCATTGGGGTCTCTGACAATCTGAAATGTAATGCGGACTGTTTCGAAGCCGATACCTTCCTCAAAGAACATTTCTTCCGACATTATATCATCGTAAATTTCATTCAGCAACGACATGGCCAACAGGGAGTGCTTGTTGAGGATTCCATCGTACAACACAGTAAGCAACTTAGGCCACTGGTCAGGAAAATCCACAGCTGAAATTTGAACAATACAGTACGATGCTGCACTAGTGATTTTTGACACTTCTTGTTCATTCAGACACAAATCCAATAAACAGTTTCTAACTGTCTCTTTAGCCTCTGCCTCCAGATTAGAAGATGCTCTATAAGATTCGAAGCCCGGACTCCAATACATAGTAATCAGCTTTCTCAAGGATACTAATGCAAACTGGCGCGATGGGAGCTGTTCCTGTGGATCACAGGCCACTTTTATGAATGACAGAAATACCAGTGAGGCATCACGGTCGCAGAGCTCTAAAAGTTTGAACTCTGCGCCCTTTCTTACGGCATCATCAGGGCACTGAGCTTCCTTAATGAGCTGCTGGCTATCAAAGAGCAAATTGGGACCCATTGAAGTCTATTCAAGCTTAACTGATCAGGTTTTCACTAGGTGATGATCTCTTGATGCAATGTAGTCTATATAAACTGCCTGCGCGAAGCGAATTCTCAGGCGATGACAGTTAATCCTGGTCATGTTGGTAAAATCGTAAGCGAGTGAAAGTGGCTAGAATGGGCTTTTGAGAGTGCAAAAGGTGTGGTCTGTATTCTTTTGATTTTATAGAATTTTTACAATGTCTTGAAGCCGGCTTTCACTAACAACTTCAATTGAATATGCTACAACAATTGTACATTTTTAAACGATTCTAGTTAACAGGCACTTTGCTTCTCATTGAAGCCCCTTTACGAGTACTGAGAATGGGAAGTAATTGTCTTTTTTTCATTGTTATCAGACGGTTCGAGTGCACAGCCGATGCGTCAGCTTAGCTTGATGCCTGCATCAACGAAAATACTAATATTGATGTGACCATTATGAAATTACCACGGTCGGATGCAGTTTGGTCGAGTCGTGAAGACAGCATGATCAAAGACTCACATTAAATGCTTGAATATAGCGATTAGCATTCAAAAAACGGCGAAAAAAGCCCATTATTTAGATCAAGAATCATTAAGGTGTTCTAAATCCTACAGAAGCCCAAGCAAAGACGATGGGCCTCTCAGGCTTTGTTGAAGACATGTATTCTTGTATGATTCTCTGTGAAATTTAAACTCGTTAACGCGCGTATAACGAAGTATCAATAGGGGCATCGAACTGTGTAATCGATAACAAACAGCCAGCTTGAAACCAATTGGCTTGCTTGAATATTCCATAAGTTATAAGGATTATAATATTTCGCTGATAGCCTGCTATAAGAATCAAACCCTTGAACAGGAGCCTTAAAGCGAGAATGACGTCTGAAGGTGCATCGTATGGAGAACAATTATTGGAAGCGTCCCGGAGAAACAATGTAGATCTGTTGAATAGTATATTGGAAAGTGTCGGCAATGATCCTGTTAAAATTGCAGAAGTTGTGAACACTTCTCAAGACCCCTTCGGTAACACAGCGCTCCATCTCTGCTGCAAAACAGGGGCTTGGGAAGTCCTAGATATACTATTGGACCAGGTTGATATCGAGATAGATCCGCAAAATAAGGTGGATGGTGACACACCGCTCCATGTTACAGTAAGATATGCACAGGATGAACCTGAGCATGGCACCTTCATCGCCAGAAACCTTATAGAAGTTGGAGCGGATCCGAGACTAAAGAACAAACACAATCAAAAGCCAATTGATTTGATCCATGGAGAAGAATTAGATGAGTTAATTGACCTTTTGCAAGGTGCAGAACTTGCAGCAGACGTGGGAAGACAGCAGGCGGAAGAGGATGGAGAAGAGATTATAGATGACGGGTCAGACGATGAGGATGTCGATATCAACTCAAAAAGTTAGGTTTATACCCATTGCATAGTCAACTAAATAGAAGCGCTTTGAACGATTGGAAGATAGCGTCACCATTGACAATCGTCACTGCGAGTATTAACCCAGCCATCAGGAGAAAGTGCTTTCTTCGCCTCTTGGACAAGCTTGAATCTCTCAGTCACACTCGCTTTGAATTGCAAGTAAGTTTGCCGCGCAGCATTGGGGTTGATCGTAGCGTAAAGTTTCCACTGAGCAATCCTACTCACAACAGGCTCACAATTCTTCCTCAGTGGCTTACTGCCTTTAGTATAGAAGCCGTTCTTGAGACCATTCAGAATTGCCTGCTCAACAAAGGATCTCTCGGGTAGATTGAGAAAAAGCTTGACACTCGACATTGACGACGGTTCTTCATCTGCATTGTGCTTTTCATCAGCAAATCGTCTGCTGCAAGGTATGATTACGAAGGGTTTCTGCACTAGATCTCCAGTTCTTTTTCTGAAACTATGGTAAATTTGATCATATCTATCTTCCTTAACATTCGGTATGATCAAGTACTGTAGAAAAATGGGACTGTGCATTAAATCCCAAGTGAGACAATTCAAAATTGATGTCGACTGCTTTAAGCACAGTTTATCAGAGCATGATTTGGAAAGCGTTATAAGTGAGTCGCTTCTTCCAGGTTTTGTCCTTACTATTCCTTGTCTACTATAATCGAACCTTCCTCTTATGATGGTTTTGACATTCTCATCGACCCACTGCATGCCAAAGTTGTCTCCATATGCGAGGTCCTGATTCTGTGATGTGAGATCTTCACTTTGTAGATCTTTCATGCTAACGTCACCACACGGGAGGGTACTTATGTACAAGGCCAGCTCCCATTTGCTCTTGAGATTATACGATAAATTGTCGTTCTTCTCTAGGAGATCAGTATCTTTCAGTTGATTAACCTCCATGAAATGAATGTGCTCCAAAAGAACAGTGTTGAATCCTCTCAGTGCCAGTATCTCGGCGTGACAATCATGGACCATCCTACCATGGCTTCTTTGCAAGCTAGAATCTGGCAGAGCCTTGACACCCGTCCCGATACTAACCAACCTAAGTCTTCGATCTTTTGACCACTTATCTATGGCGACTATACCAGCTAAAACCGTCCATTCCCTCAGTCCGTTGGAACGAGTTACTGGTTTACATGCTGGGCTTAGCTTCCTGTACTCATCCTCAACAAGTTTAGCTATGCAATCTCCTAGTGAACGCTTCTGATTGTCAGTTTCCATAGTGTGTTACTTTGTAAAAGATGACTCCAACACACGATGAAGTTATACTAAAAAGTCCAACAGAACGGCATTTGAGAGCTATTTGAAACAAATGAAGAGTAAGTTGAGAACTACTGTTGAGCGAAACTGCCTTATATTTATACACACGGTTTATTGAAACCTATATTATACATCGAATGTGAAAGAAAGTTGCATTTGGCTAATAACCCTTTCTAATCCTCCTAGACGCTTGAAATCTGCAGACAACAGCTCTTTCTCCCTCTTGGCAATGCTCTCCTCGCTCTCATCAAGTTGCTTTTGCTTGGCAATATTCTGAGCCCTTTCGTTCTCCTCCTTTTGGATCTCCTGATAGTAAACCTTGGTTCTCGTCTTCAGTCTACTGAAAGGATCGCTCTTGGCATCAAAATTAACATCCTCTTTCTTTATGTGTTCGGCGTTTCTAATTCTGTCCATGTTGACCTTTCTGTTTTTCGAAGTCAGCGCTCCCAACTTCTTGATACCAGTTTGATCAGTCTCATGGTGCTTCTCGTAAGCTGACATCCGCCTCACGAGGTTTCTCAGTTGACTAGAATATTTCGCAATATCCCTCTCGTTACCAGACTCTTGAGCGTACCTCAATTTTTCCTTAAGAACTGTCTTCTCGAGAACTGCATTGGAGCCCGACAGTTTTTTGTTAAATAACATTCTGTTACGCACAATGTCGTCAGTCAACTTGTCAGTCAAAGGCTGTGAAACAAATGTGTTCATCTCTTTGGCCTTACTCTCTAGAGAATACGTTGAGGGTTTGGTGATATGTGCTGCATCAAGAGCTCTGAGGTATCTTTCATACTCTGACTGCGTAAAGTTACCATCACTGAAGAAATTCATTTGGAAAACTTTCCGATCTTTACCTTGCGTGACACCAAAGTATTGGTTGGTAAAGAAGTTGCCCATGTTGTATGGTTTCTGTAAAAAAACCTTCTCGATTTTGACCATTCTGTACTGCGTTTGGCCGGAACGCTTGTCAACACCAACGTTGACCCTACCGTAATGACCCTTGACGGCATCGTTAAAGCCGGGGTAAAAACAGAACTTGGCCACAAACGAACGCCCGATCTTGAGCTTATTGAAATCGGCGATCTCTGTCTCACGATCCATTTGATCCTCTGCCCACTCCACCTCGTCTTCCTTTTCGGCCTCACGGTGTGACTTTCTGTGGTACGGATCGTAATCTTCCTCATCCTCATCCTCATACTCGCTTCCTTCGTACCTGTCTTCTTCTTCCTCCTCATCTTCGTAGTCACGATCGCGGTTGGCCCTTTGACTCTTCTGCTCACGCTGCTTACGCAGCTGCGAAAGCTTGGATGCCTTGATATCAGAATGTCCAGTAGCATACGTGGTTCTGGCAGAAGAACGGGTCTTGGTGTTCTCTCGCAGAAGCCTGTTCTTCTGTTGTTCCTGCATACTCCTGCCACGCTCTCTGAACAGCTTCCGGTCGTGGTACTTCTGCATTATCTGGGATCTTTCGAACAACAAGCTCTCGCGCTCCATTTCAGGCAAGCTCTCCAGGCGTGCACGATCGTCCTCATCCTTGTACTTTCCCTCAAGGGGGAATGGATTCTCCTCCTCTTCATCCTCATCCTCGTCCTCGTTATACCTGTCAACTTCTGTCTGAACTGCAGCCGGATTATAATCGTCCTCATCTTCTTCATCTTCCTCTTCGTCATCTGCACCTTCTACTGCTATCTTCCTCCTCTTGGAACCCGAATTGTCGGAGTTCTTATTCCTCTTGGCAGATGTCGTCAACACCTCGTCCTCATCCTCTTCCTCGTCTGCCCCAGCTAGGGCCAAAAGATCTTCTTCAATATCAGACATCGGATGTTTCTAAGCGGTCTCAGCACGCTCTAACGCTCAATCAAAGCTACCTCTGGCTTCTAATGTGGTCGATAGTTCACTTGATGGTTCAAACTTAATAGTACTGTTCATTGTTGTACTAACCGTGGACTGTGACTCTACCATAGTTGTATTGTAAGGGAAGACCTCGAATATAGCACATTGAACACCTATCAACAAGGATTTAGCTCCATATAGAGCTTGCGTGAGGGCTCGATAGCCTGTTTACAGCTAGTTGTTTGCTTAAGAACTGTGTGCTTTTTTTTTGTGCGAATTTTGGACCATCTTTGCAGTTGTTCGATAGAGTAGGCTTGTACAATGAGCTACAAGGTTATGGATGGGAATAGGAACGATACGGGTGGGATGCCACTATCACGTAGGTCTCCTTCGATTTTGGTCACAGACTCGCGGTCTTCTCGTAAGAGAATAAGCGCTCCTTTCGCAGGACATGCGGCAGGAGTGAGGAGCCGTGATGACCTGCCAAATATGAAGCCATTAGGTGCTTACAGTAATAAAGTCTCAAACAACAGGAAGGGCTCTGGGCGATTCAGTGAGATTTCTATTGATAACATCTTGTCTGAGATGTCGGATGTGCCCTCCGGTAGAAGAGAAGAGCGGCTTTCAAGCTCGTCTGCGGATCGCTTCTATGGGTCAGATAGGTCAAGAACTTTGAATTACTCCAAGATGATTAATCCGTTACCTCCTAGAACTTCCAAGACTTCTCAGAAACTGGTTTTGATCCCAGAAGAAGCGGACGGCCGCGAGTCTTCGGCTAGCGCCATTTCTCGCAAGAGGTCGACAACGTCGATGAAAGGGTATGGTGAGGATCCCCGTCATGCGAAGAAAGATCAACGGCTCGCGAGACTTACCGCGTACAACGTTGCAGAGGGTTTCAACTTGAAGCTGATGTCCAAGTTTCTGAAGTCTACCCACGAGGTTTCTCCGAGACTCTACGACGAGTGTCTCTATGTTGCATACACCCTTCCTCTCTTACTCGGAAAAGATGGCTTTAGGGTTAAATCCAATATCTCAAAGAAAGTCGTAGGTGGTAAAACGCTTATCGATAAACTTATCGACACCAGTGAACAGAGAGATCACCATTACGAGTACTACTCGGGAGTAGAGACTTTGGAAGATGCACAGAATTCGTACGAGTTAGACCCGAACTCAGTTCTTGTCGAGAATGATTTGAACACGACTCCTAACCATTTGCCCAATCCAACCGGGAATCAGGATTCTTTCGATCCCAGCGAACCTCAGTTTTTTGCAGAAGAGACTCCAAAGGAGCAGAAATTACGAGAACAGAGAGAACAGCTTCATATCCCGGCCAATAATAAGCGACATGCAAGCAACGGTGATCAGCACGCTGAAATCTTCATTTTCAGGTACGGTGTGATTGTCTTTTGGAATTTCACGGAAATCCAAGAGAAGAATATTCTGGGAGACATAGCTTTCGCTGATTATAAGAGCCTTGTCATACGGCCCTTGGACGAGCAGGATATTGAAAGAGAACAGTTCTATTTTGATTACGATAAGGACACTGAAAGGCCTCGAATTTTCAACGACATTGTAACACTAAGGTCAGGAGACCATATTATCGAGCTTACTCTCTCTCACGCCATCGCACAGTCATCAAAGTTATCTCGTTTTGAATCGAGGATATCACCGATCCTCACCGCTGTTACCAAGCTTCCGAAAAGGTTGGCTTTGTATGGCACCCTCGGTCTCAAGAGAGAACAGCTTTTGAAAAAATCTGGCAAGTTGTTCAAACTACGTGTTGATGTTAATCTCTCGTCCAGTGTACTAGACACGCCTGAATTTTTTTGGAGTTTTGAGCCCAGTCTGCATCCGTTGTACATTGCGATGAGAGAGTACTTAGAAATAGACCAGAGGGTACAGGTATTGAACGACAGGTGCAAGGTTTTTCTTGAGTTTTTTGACATATGTGTGGACTCAGTGGCAGATAGAAATATCGCTCGTGTAACTTGGTGGTTCATCATAGCGATCATCGTTGGCGTTGTTTTCTCGCTTTCAGAGATATTGGTACGGTATATAATTATCCGAAGCTGAGCGCTTGGGATAATAATTAAGCATTTATTCACAGTAATTCATGTGTTAGTCATTTGATAAGTTGTTCTATATAGTAACTTTAAGTGGTTTATTTCTTAGCACCGTACCTGTTAACAGACTTACCATCTGGAATAGTGAAGAAGACGTAAGGCTTGCCGTCCTTTGCTAGAGCGTCGAGACGGTAGTAACCCTTTCTTTCGAATTGAATAATATCACCAACCTTCAAGTCCTTGACATTCAAGTCTGCAATGGCGGAAGTGTGAAATTCAGTTTGAGGAGTCAAGAAGTCTTCGAAGCTCTCGTCTTCCTCCAATCTATCTTTGTTAATGAGATGGTCGAAATCAACGAGGTCAACTGGAACAACATCTTCGGTGTCAGCTAACCAAGTCAATTTGTGCTTGGTCTTCTTGAAGTCACCGTCCAAGTTCAGTTTACCATTCAATGAACCGTCAGTGTTCTTCTTGGTGATGATGACGTTACCCCAGTCCATTAAAGTGACCTCTTCATTGTCTTCCAACACATCAGCATCCTCCCTATCGATGACGACATCCTTGTAGAAGATGACCTTCTTCTCGCCAACGTCAGGGTTCTTCTTGTGCTTAGGCTTCAACTCGGTCTTTGGAGTTTGTGGGGCTTCTTCGCCCTCTAAATGTAGTTTGACTGGGTCCACGACAGCAGTGAGCCTTGGAGCAACAGGGTCGATGACTTTTTTGTTGAAAGCCCAGATCAAGTTCCACTCTAGGTTAATGACGTTTCTGGAAGGACCTTGAGATAAAACAAAGTTCCTTAAACCTTCAACAGTCATACCTCTTCTTCTGACACCTCTGACAGTTGGGAACCTTGGATCATCCCAGTTGGAAACCAAGTTCTTGTCAACCATCCATTGCAGCTTTCTCTTGGATAATAGAGTTCTCACGAAGTTAACACGAGCAAAATCCCAGATGTGAACCTTTCTCAAGTTCATAGCCTTTAGCATCCAGTCGTACTGAGCATTACGATCTCTGTACTCAATTGTACGCAAAGCGTGGGTGACACCTTCGATAGCATCGACAACAGGAACACAGAAGTCGTAAGTTGGGTAAGTCTTCCAGGTGGTTCCGGTACGGTGGTGGGGAGTCAAGTTACATCTGTAAATTACAGGGTCTCTCAAAGTCTTGTTCGCAGCTTGGTAGTCAATTTTAGCACGAACACAGTTCTTCAAACCTTCCTCAGTACCGTTCTTCATTTCTTGTGTAAAAATCCTCAAGTTTTCTTCAACAGGACGATCTCTTCTTGCGGAAGGAATACCATCCATTCTCTCTTCTCTCATCTTCTCAGTAACGGTGTCGTCACAGTATGCCTTGCCTTCTTCGATCATTTTGACACATAAGTCGTACATTTCTTGGAAATAGTCGGAGGAGTAGGTGAGTCTGTCACCCTTGATTCCTAGCAGCTCCAAGTCTTCAATGATGGAATCCTGAAACTCCTCCTTCTCCTTCGAAGGGTTGGTGTCATCGAATCTGATGATCAACTTACCCTTGTATTCCTGAGCAAAGTACTGGTTCAACAGAGCAGCCTTGGCGTGCCCAATGTGCAGGTATCCAGAAGGCTCTGGTGGAAAACGGGTGACCACTTGGCCGATTTTGGCATCGGGTAGATCGATCTCGAAGTTAGCCTTATGGCCCTCTTTCTTCTTACCAACATTAGCAGCCTTTTTCAAGTCTTGCATAGATTTAGTCAAAAATTCGTGAGCACCACCAAACGCAGGGTCGATCTCTAGCAAGGTGTACCAACGAGAAACGTTAACATCGACCTTGTTCTTGATAATGGACCCAACCATACCATTGGATCTCAAAGCACCCCAGCAGACGATATCAACAGCAGAGTACTTCAAGCCACCTAGAATGTACGTTCTCAAGTTCAAGACAGCGTCCAATTTTTCCAAAGAACCGGAAAGCTTTTGAAAGTTCTTGACCACGTAGTCCTCAGATGCGGTCTTAGTCCATGTTTGGATTTCATCAGCAGAACCCTCAGTAAAAATTTTTGGAAAAGCTTCAACGATCTTCAAAAACACACCCTCTGAGTGACCATCCAAAGTGGCTGGAGCAGCTTTCTTGTCATCCACAAACTCGACAGTAATGCTGTCTGGGCTAACTGAGTTAACCACACGAGCAGCAATCAGCTCTGCATAGGCAACCACTGGTGCCTTACCATTGATAACTAGCTTGGCCATCTTAATTGATGATTCTAGTGACCTCTATCAAGTAGTTGAACGGTTTCTTCACCTTATCATTACTATCTATCAGTCAATTTTCAGCTTAAAGGTGAAAAATTTGAAAAATCACCTTCGGGTAAATAAGCAGCTATGAGGAAACAGCTCATCTTTAGTAGATAAAGACACCAATTGAAGGTTTTGGCAATCTCAGAGAGTCATTAGAAGCTCAATTGATGCTGAGGAATCTTATAACACCTTTCAACTGAAGCTTGGAGGGCTATTTGATGTGCGAAACTGATATAATCGTCTCCTACGATATTAACTTATGTAGCGATGATCAGGTATATAGGATGATGGGACTCGACTTCAAGAGCTGAGAGAAGGGTGATAAAGGTTCATTGGCTAGTTGAGGTGATGGCTAAGACGTATAACCTGTTTGTGAAGCAGAAGGGAACTACTACTGCGTTGAAGCAGCCAAAAGAGGTAGCCTGTTACTCGAGAACCGCTGACGAAGAGTATCTAATAGGTAGCGACCAAAACCTTAACTACTATTACCTGCCAGATGCGGAATTGGATAACAGACTAGATTTGTCAGCTGGTGTGGGCAAGATGCGCGATAGTGCAAAGGATTTCAAGGACCCAAATACGCTAAAAGGCCTGCTCGCGAGTGTCCAAGCGTACGAGGCAAAGAAGAATAAGAGGGTCAAGGCAGATATCATTACGTTTAGAGGAATTATTAGGAGACTTATTTCTGCAGCTTTCGATAGCCCCAAATTCAACAAGGTTGATCTGCGAGTTGTCGCATTCGATGGCCAGTTGTTCATCAAGGACGTTTCCTCGAAGGAAGAGGAACTCAGGATGACTACGGAGAGCAGAAACGCTTGGTATACGGGATACAAGTTTGAAACAATAGCCACGCTCGCGCAACCTCTGCCGTACGTCGACAGAGCGACTTTAGAGAAGAGGCCCAAGAAGCTGGTCAATACAGGAGACGAGTTCATCACGGTAGTGCGAACAGGTGTTGGAAGTAGCAAGTTAATACTTGGCGCAGAGGTGGACTGTGTTTTTGATTTCAAGGAAGAGGGTAAAGATAACCTTAAGCACTATGCCGAGTTGAAGTGTTCAGCTATGATCTCTACACCGGCAGATGCTCGTAAGTTCGAAAAGAAAATATTCAGAACGTGGCTGCAATGTTTTTTAGTTGGCATTCCCAGAATCATCTACGGATTCCGTGACGACAATTGTATTCTGAAAACAGTTGAAGAGTTTGCCACAGAAGAAGTCCCACTGATCTTGAAGAGCAACAACCCAGCTTTGAGTACTGCATGTCTGGACGCCGTTAAGTGGTACGGTACTCTGGTGGAGTGGCTGCGGAACTCGATCCCGACAGATGACACGGCAACCATTAAGCCCTACAGACTGGTCTACGAGAACAACCACCTACGACTAACAGAAATTGAGGACACCGAAGGAGAATACGATGCGATTGTCAACGGCGAAGCCGTGATAACCGAGGAGTTCAAGCAATGGAGAATGTCATTACCAAACTAAAATCAGAGGTCTATAATCTTACATACAAGTAGCTCACTGTTGCGAGCCACGTCGTACGGAATTGTTGTAATGGTGCACTCTATAATACCCAAACGCCATGTTGGTGACCAGCACAACTGCACATATTACAGTCAACATGAGGAACGCCGAGCGCATACTAATTGGCTCAACAAACGAGTTCAGAATCTCGCCCAACGTCCGCGCCCACAACGCCCCAGATCCAGTTCCTTGTTCCAGTTTCTCAACGTCCTGGTTCATGCAATGGAACCACCGATCGCAAGACTCTTCTAGAGCGGGCACCCGCAGACCAGGCAGGCAGCCGTTCTGCTCGTAAAAACGTCTGCAGTCCGCGATGGACCGCAATCTCGCAGCCACCCGCTCCCGCACCTTGTACCGAACGTCGTCCCTCACTACCATCATAAACTTGACTACCATAGCGATCACAAGGCTCAACAGAGCCCCATCAAACGCCAGCTGAACATACCCTGCCAGCACGTCGGGCCGAAACGATTCCGAACCCCTTCGACGTATCCTTTCCTCCTCTATAAGCTCAACCATATACACACAGCATCCACCAGCAAACCAAAGACCAACGGTCGAACCCAATGCCCTTATGCTGTTGCAATACTCATCATCATCTATATTGTATAGTAGTAGTCTTCGAGTCATTGTAAACGGTCTTACTGCTCAGCTCATCAGCCATCATAACAGGCGTTCGGGAGCAACCAGAGAGGGTCAATTAGCCTTCTGGAGCACCCTTGTAACCTCATGTAGCCGTGTTGGCCCAAGATCAACAGATCACGTGCTCTGAGCCTTCTACAGTAACTGGTGTCCAGGACTGTCAATCATCCACTCTAGTCTCTTCCTGCTATCCTCTTGGTGTCTTGTATTCCGGGTTTGGCGTTCTATGAGCTTTTATCGTTGTCGAATAAGCTTCTACCTTCAACGCGTTGCAGGCTCGGTCCCGAGCCTGGAACCCCCCGGACGACAACGAACGGGACCAACTTCAACACCTGCTAGAAGCACTCATTGTAGTCTGTAAGACAGGTTGAAAGCGTGTTGCAGGAATTTACGTTCACCTTCACGTTTCAACGTTTGTAAAGTGAATCTTATTCAGAAAGTAGTGAGTTCCGTGTCAAAACTGGTGAATAAGGCACCCCAGGTTGCACAAAAACAGGTTCCAGAAATGCGTCAGAGTGTTGTGAAGTTGGCACAGGCGTACACGCCTATGATCAGATTTGTTGGTGGGAGACACCAGATCGTGAAGCACCAAGGGCCCGCAAAGGAGCACCCCTGTACGGTGGACGGGTTGAGGCCCGGATCGCAGGGTTGCGTGCCGGCTGGGGATTACTTGAGCAAGTTGAAGCCATTCGAAGTGGTTCCCTACCATGGGACCGGCTCTTCCAGTGCGCCAGCAGCAGCTCATGGTAAGGCAGCCAAGGCGACCGACAAAAACAGTTCGAGGTACGTCTTTCAGAGTAGACCTCTCAAGGAGAACGAAGTTGGTTCAATCTTTGAACTGCCTGCTAGGTTCAGGCCTAAACCTATCAACGAGATTGAGGCTGAAGCCATCAACGGTGGGGGCGCGATATAATTGTAAATACATTGTGCAACGATTATATGTATATTCATGACACATTAGAATTGAAAAGTGTAGCCCTGTAGGGCGGCCGAGAAGCGCACGGGCAGTTCGGCGGCCTGTGCTTGGTCTCGCAGCTCCTTTAAAATTATCAGACGGGGGTCCTTTCCAGTAACTGTCTTCTTTACGTGAGTTATCACAACCTCCAGATCCTTTAAAGCGTCGGGGTCGTTGTACCGCTTCTGAAGCCTTTTTAGAGCTGGAACCAGGTACCTGGGCGACATGTGGCCGTACAGTTCGTTCTGGAGCGTCGCTGTTGAGCTAGAACACTCAATCACGATTCCTTTTAGATCTCTGAACTTCACATGCTCTGCTATATACTCCCAGGCGATTTCTAGCAACGGCAGCTCATCGGAATCCATGTCTTGCTCGAGGTCCCCGCAAAGCACGATGCTGCTGCCTGAGTTCTTGTCAATGACTAGAAATACTGCGCTGTAGATCCGGTGGTTGGCGTCTGAGACTCCGAAGCCATGGTGAACTTTAAGCGGCACGATGTCCCATTGTGGAAAGGTCTCGCAATTGTGCCGCTGGACCTCGGCCAGCATGTCAAGTTTTAGCCGGCTGGTAGCACCGTGCAGGAGATTCGGCCATATCAAGTCGTTGAATATGTGATTTCTGATCGTTTCGACTGTGAACGGCAGTCCCCAGACTTTCTTACTTCCGAGACACTCCCCATCATACACCATAGGAGAGTTCAAAACCATCGCTACAATATGGTCCAAATGCGGGTGTGTAATGTAGTACTCTTTAACACCTTTGTAGACTTCTAAAGCTTGCCTTAGAGTGTTCATCGACTGCTTCTCCAAATCATCGACAATATAGCTGGGGAAACCAAACCTCACCGGAGTTCTTGGATCAAAAAACTGGTCAGCCACTTCATAATCATTTTCGTGGTAGCTTTCAACCAGTTGACTCCGGGGTCCGTCCTTGGCTTTTGCAAGTATCTGCGCTATCTGTCCCATACCGGCTCCCCCGTCGATACATATGGAGCGCAGGTCCTTTGATTCGCTTGGTCTGACCATGAAAGATTGCGTATCGCCTGCATCGGGACCACCAGATGCTCCAAGAATGGTCACTTCAAAACTGAACATGAACTAACGATACTTTTTTGGCGGTCTCAGGACTTCATCTCTCGAAGATGGACTTTTCAGTCGAACTTGAGCCGTTTAGTTAAGGCCGTTATCTCGCAGCGAAACTTCAAAACTCAGGCTTACAGGTGAAGCGGAGGGCCTCAGAGTTCTTAACTACCATAATGAATATGTCGACAGATGATTTACAATGCTGAAACAATTGGTGATAGAGTCTGGATGCATTTTCCTTTATAAAAACGTAGCTACAATAAAAGAGAGGTTCGCCATTATGCACAATCTTATACAGTCTGAGTTCCGTATCCGCGTATATCCTTTGCAAAATTCCAGTTCATGCCCTCTACTTCGTTGTTCTTCTTCAGGATGAGGCCCTTGTCGTTGTCGATTATGGCCAGTGAGTATTTCCTCGAGGAGCGAGCGTCTCTGTAATATAGAACTTTCATACACTCTACCACAGTCTTTTCGGCGGTTTCGAGGTTAGTCTTCTCGATGTCGGATTCGCGGTCAACGACTCTTCTGAGTAGCGGGACCGCCAGGTGGGCGCCGAAGCCGGTAGCCAGTGTGGGCGAGGAGTAGGTGACCCCTAGCAAATTCACGTATCTCAAGAATGGCTTGTTATTTTCAACTCCGGCAACAATCAAGGCATTCCAAAGTGGATTCATTTTCGATCTGCGCTGATACATTACGGCCGCCAGGTACTCGAACACGTTGCTGGGCCTCAAAGCTTCCTCGTCGTCCGCATACGAGTTATCGTAGTTGTTATCTGTCTCTAGCTCTTCCAAAAGGCGCTCAATGTGCTGCATATCAGAGATATCTCCAGATATGCCGACCACTGTGTTCTTACCAATGGGAATCAATCTTTCAATATCTGTAAATCTTAAAAGGGAGCCGTAAGATCCCAAGTTATCGGCAGCAATCACTACTCCGTTATCGTATTTCATTGAAATCACAGACGTACCAGTCACAATGGGCTGCTGGGTGTTCATCTTAGGGTATGCTGGTGCATTAGCAATTGCAGTGTTATATGCTCCATAATGTTCATCCGAGGGTCTCCCCCAACTGAAAGGGTCGTGATTCATTGTTGTGCCGTTTTATCGTGATACTATGAATCACAAAGAGTGCTTATATTCCTCTCTTGTGCGCTAGTAAGGGTGGCGAATTGTTCAAGCTGTAGCTATAAGCCGCTTAGTGGTACCCGGCACATCTAGTCGGGTAACGAATAATAACCTATAATAGAGGCCTATACTGTCAAGAAGGCTATTTATTTGGCTAACATGGCTCCAGATACGTAGTTTACACGAGTTGGATGGTGTCTTATTTGTACATCGTTCAGACGATAACGTACTCTTCAGTCTTGAGCGAAGTAATAACATCATAAGGTAGCTGTTGGCCCTCATCCTGTGAGCTGGAGACTTCGGCAACAGAGACACCAGTGACTGACTTGCCGTTTACCTCAGAACTCTTGAATTCGACGCTGATGGGGAAGAGAGCGTCCTCATAGCCAGCCTCGATGACCAACGGAATGACGCCCGAGGTGCCTGGAGTGACGGAATCGAGCTTGACGGTAATACCGACCTCGCTATCGACGCCTGCGATAGTAGCGTTGTGCTCGTTGTTATCAGAATTTATGGAAACGTTTTCCGTAGCCACTGGGATTGTGAATAGGACATTTTCTAGTGGTTGCAAGCAATTTTCGTTTGTCTCAAATTCTAAAGTGACTTCAAAGACACCCTCGTTCTCGTCGGAAGGCGAGACCCAGGTGGAAATTTCGAGTGGTACAAGACTCTTGTCGTCTGCAGCACCGACCTTACGCCATCTGAGCACACCTAGACTTTGATCGTTGGAGGGGAAGGCCTTGTCTTGGTCTCTGAGTCCGATGGTCTTGGATTGCAAAAACTTTGCCTTGTCAATGTTCGGATGTGTTTTGAATTGGAGAGACTTGTCTTTCACATCTACACTGTCATCCAGTGTTAGTTTAGCGTGTGCAAGAGTGCGGTCGTTGACACGCAGCTCAAGGACACCTCTAATTTCGGAAGAGTTGATTGTGCCATCGCGGGTAATCTCGGCATTGATCGTTTCCTTAACTGAAACCAAAATTCCGTTGTTAACAGGCTTTTCCTCCTCAGGCTCCTGCTGGGAAACGCGAGGAGCTGTGGATGATCGCGATGCAGAGCCTAAATTACTTTTAGACTGGCCAGTTAACTTCATTCCTCTGCCAACAGGACGGTGTGTGCTTTCAGCCGTTTTGGGGGCAAAACTTTCAGCTGTTTCCTTTTGTTGATGCAAGTATGACTGCTGAGCAGCGGGAGAGGCGTGGCTGTAATAGCTGTTGTATGCATTTGTTACGTTTGGATCGTTGCTTGCCATGAATCTGTTCGAAGGAACACCAAATTCAGATGGCGAAATGCCCATTTTCCTCTCCTGCTCTCTTCTTGCAATCTCTTTCGCACGACGTTTCCTCTCTTCGGTGGCCTCGAATTCTTTGTTACGCTCGATGATCTCTTGAATCCGTTCTTCATGCGATTCTAACGACAAGTAAGTGTTGACTTGTGTGATAGAAAGATTTTCTTTGTATCCCATAACCACAATCTCATCAAAGGAGCTCAAAATTTCAAAAGCATTGTCGAAAATCTCTGCCTCATCGTAACTGCCCAAATATGAGTTGACAGTTTGAGAGAACAGATTCAAAGTCGAGAGATCCATAATGATGTTAGACTGGCGATTCGTGATCAGTATAATGTAGTAGTCATCAAAAGGTCTGTAGACGTATCTGACGTGCTCATCTTCCACAAAAGTATGGTCGGAGGATATGTTGGTCACTAAGGTTTGAAAGTTCGACAGCAATTCCAGCACACGATCTTTGGTGATCTCCCTGAACTGACGAGACAATAGAGGTTTTCCCGTCCGTGTTGTTATCGAAGCCGCTAAAACTACCATTTTCCGGGATAACAGCCAATTCGAAGTTTTATGTCAATTCGCTCGTGGTCAATTGGTACTTGAACTGTTTTAAATGACAGTTGTTTAGTTAACAACCGTGCTGTGTGTGAATTCGTGTGCTCAATCGCTCTCTAAATCATCGTACAGAAGTAGATGAATTTTTCAATAGACAATAACTCAATCACCACTCTAAAAGCATTAAGCTCTGAAGCCTGTGGATATGTGAGGGCATTAATGCGTCTTTGCATCGATGGGGGTTTGTATCTAAGCTCATTAAAAGAAGTTCCGAGAAACTTGCAGAAATGTTTTTGATTTGGAACTTGTTCAGATTGAATATTCTAGAATATCTTTGGTATCGTCCGAATCCTCGAAAACTTGAGCATTGACTGCTCTCTTTTCAGCTAGAGCAAGAATCCATCGTCCTATGACTTCGCTGTCGCTTAGAGTCAGGTGAACCTCAAACTCAGGTCTGTTGAGATAGAGACGAACTTTCCAAAAGAGATCAGGGTCGGTTGTCTCCATGGCATAGACATACTCGACTAAAACTATTATCTTCTTGAACCCAGCCAGAAGATCTCTGAGTGCCTCTTCATAGTACAAGTCACCGCTGCTCCTCATTTGGAAGAATTTGTCAAGCTGAACTCGGAAGATACATGTCAAAGGACTCAAAACGAAGTCATAAGGGATTGACTGCTCTTGCTCAATTATCGAAACTCCAAAGTCTTTTTTGGCATTTGTCAAATGTTGTATTATACCATGATTATAGTTCACCCGGTTGAGGTTTGTCAGTACGGTCTTGTTATTGCAATGCAAGCTTAATTCCTGGAACGGCGTTTTCACGGAATGCTTTTCTTCAGTCGTGGCCCTTTTGGATTGTGGCAAATTGTATTCTTGTCGAACGAGCCGATTCTTGCAACACCGGTTGAGGGTCTGTATAATATCGGCCTTGGAAGATTGACCGCTGTCGCCAGAGTTGGCTTTTTTCTTTCCTTCTCTTGCCCTGCGTCTCTTAATGTCTGCTGACGGCTTATGTTCTTCATATACAAACGATCTTACCAGAGGCAATGACGATCCGGAAGTCATTGGCGTTTTGCTCAAGTTATTGGTTTCGGTGATCCTAAGTGAGTTTTCTTCCATTTTGGACTTTACAGTATGGCTGCTATCATGTGTACCTGGTGATTGACTGTTGCTTAAGTCTACACTCGAACTGCCGCACCTCTTATGTTCCGATTCTTTGACATTGATAGAATCGGTAAGCAGTCTTTGGAACGTGGGTGTAATTTCATGCGACTGGTAGTTCTTGGCTGCTATCGCAACTTCATGGCCAACTCTAGATGCGACATAGTTGCTGAGCTTCTTCGAATTGTCTCTATTAAGCTCTTTGATTGGGTCCTCACAGTGCTTCCGCATCGCTTCCTTCGGTGTTCGTGATAGAAAGTGGAAATCGTCGTCTAAAGGTCTTGCTTGCAGATCTTGGTGAGTCCCTTGACTGGAGACTTGGGCGGGTTTTTCTTGAGTCTGTTCCACTGCGCTCTGGACCTTGTCTATAGAACAGATGTTCCGGGTCAAACGGTCAGCTACCGGTGAATCGGCAGACGTGTTCTCTTTTCCAGAGCTATTCTCAATTTCTAGTGTCTCAAATTCGTTCGTTGAGTCTTGATTATCTGGCGTTAAGTACTGAATATGTGAGGAACTTGCTATTCTCGACATATCTGCGAATCTTCTGATCTGTTTCTTCTCGATGTGTATCAAGTTATGGTCCATAATTACTGCTTCGTCATCATTTTTCTCGAGTAGCTCAATTTGTGGAAATGTTGTTTCCAGTGGCGCTGTTCTTTGTAACCCTTTTAAAGCCTTTATGCTTTGACCTTCAAGACCGATCTTTTCCCTCGAAAATTGTTGGCTGTAATTGACCAAAAGCCTTTCCTCAACCTTAGGCCATTCATGAATCTTTCGTCTACTTTTAAGTGGCCTAGTGGGGATTGTCTCTATAAGATAGTTTGCGCAAGATGACTTGAAAGTAATAGGGCTAAAATACACGTTTGGAAGTTTAGCCATCGCTATTCTTCTGAGCATTATCTGGCCTTCTCTTTGAAGAACAATTCTCTCTTTGTAAGCGGAGCTTAGGGTCCAATAGCCGCCCATGTCGGCGGCTAATTCACAATCTTTGAATTTCCTCTCCCACGGCTCAAACTGGAATCTGGACATCGAACTGATTTAGTGCACTTTCCGGATGACTCTGAGGGGAAGTTCTTCGAGTGAGTCTTGTTCAACTTCCTTAAAATTCGTTTGATTTTATTCAATTCAAACCCAATGATTGAAAACAAAACATTAAAACTTTCAACATGACAAGTCCAACAAATCTGGGCAGGAGGCTTACAAAGTTTAGAGCCCCCAGTAGTTTTCATGATCCTATCTAATGTTACATAGAGCAAGTGCCCTTTTAATAGTTCGAGTCACCGATATTCTTCTCCGGTTCATCTATTATCTCCAGAAGCTCATCGGAATCATTTTCAGCATCTTTATAGTCAGTGGTTTCGCGTGTATCCGCAGCCTTTTCAGCATCCTCCTCATCAATATTCATAGTTACGGGCTTTTCAGAAGATTCAAGTGCAATATTGCTGTCATCGAGTACTACAGGATGCGATTTGTCGTTCGTGAAGGGTCTGATATTCCCAAGGGAAGCGGAACTTTGGGTCAGCTCGACCAAGGCATTGTATCTGGACACAAAGCGGGGCCTAACCGAAATTCTGATCTCCATATGCGGCGGAACGTTAGGCTCAGAATTGGACTCTGACCTTTCCTTCAGTATTTTGAAAATTGTCGCTATATCCTCAAACGTTATTTGGTTGTTATAGGCGTTGTCCTCGCACAGTGTTATATCTAGGCAAGGAATCTCGAGTAACAGCTCTTTCGATATAAACGGCAGACTTCCATAATATTTTTCCAGGAATCTGCGTACCGCAGTAAACATTCCGTTACAGGACGCATGTAATTGAACATCGTCCTCACATATGATGGGAAGGGTGGCCGTGTGATCACCTTCTTGCTCGCACTCAAACAGCAAGAATGAATCATCCTCGTAAAGAACGTAGATACAGGGCGGAACGGTTTTAAGCATCAATTCAGCAGCCTCGCGTGCTTTGTCGTCTGAGACCAGTCCCACATCGTCTTCATTGGACATTCCACTTGCCTTTTCACTCTCGTACTCACCCACCGAGTCCTCGTACTCTAGCAAGTCGTCATCTTCATCCTCAAGTGACACCTGAACCTCTCTATCCTCTGTCATTCCACTTTCAGAATGCTGTTTTGTACTAAGTTTGTAGAGCTGGGCTCTTCTCTTACCTTATGGCTTCACGGACTTATTACGCGAGCCTCCTTGTTTACCACATCTCTGTCCAGTGGCAAACAAGAGACAAAAACACGTTCAAGAAACTGCAAGAAGGACTTTAAAGTCTACTGAAACTACTCGGAAATTTATTGGAGATGTCTAACAAGTTAGAAGCCATGTTTGGGCTTCCCACGGTGCTGAACAAACGACATAGAATTGGTACGCTATGAAACAGTTCTGAAAAATAGTTTCCAGAGCGTTTCTACACCTTTACCACAATATAGCATGCTGATGGGCTGTGACTAACTCAGTAAGTGTATTTTAGACCCCTCATCGGCCATTGGATCGGTAAGGAGGCCCAACCTAGATAGCCGCTCAGCTTTCAAAGTGGGTGTTACGTATAATAGCATTCTGGATGACAACGATGAGGAAGATGAAATAGCTGTGGGTTGTAGCCGTGACAGCTCTGCTCTTACCGCGGGTAGTGCCTTCGAGACCCTACCCGTTGGTCGAGACGATACTCAGTTGAGCAGTTTCCTCTGCGAAAATGACTCCTCAATTTCCTCCGATCTGAACCAACATCGTAAGAGAAGGCGAATCGTAAAGAAAAGGAAAATAGTGGATAACTGTCTTGGTGTTGATGCACTTCCAGAGTTGTTTCGAGGCGCGTTTGCGTTTCAATATTTTAATCGAATGCAGACAGAGGCATTCCCATCGCTCTATGAGAGCGATGAGAACTGCATCGTTTCATCTCCAACAGGTTCGGGCAAAACAACTTTATTTGAGCTTGCAATTATGCGATTAATTGGCAAATTTAATCAGACCACGAAAGACATAAAGATTCTGTATATTGCACCAACAAAGTCTTTGTGCTATGAACGATTCAAGAACTGGAGCCCGAAGTTTCTGAACCTTACTGTTGGTATGCTAACAAGTGATACACCGTTTCTTGAATCCGAGAATGTAAGAAAATCCAATATAATCATCACAACTCCAGAAAAGTGGGACATGCTGACAAGAAAGTGGAAAGAGTACAGTCCATTGTTAGAGCTAATCAAACTAGTACTTGTTGATGAGATTCACATTTTGAGGGAAAGACGTGGAGCCACTCTCGAAGTGGTTCTGACCAGAATGAATCTTTTTTGCGATAACATACGTGTCATAGCCGTAAGCGCTACCATCCCAAATGTCGAAGACGTTTCTCGATGGTTAAAAACGAAGGCCACTAGCGAACCGGCAAAGGTTCTTGCGTTTGATGACTCCTATAGACAAGTGTCTCTAGAAAAGTGGGTTTACGGGGCATCGTTCAGCAACAGTAATGAGTTCAAGCACGACTCCCTTTATAACCTAAAACTACCTGATATTTTCCGCAGGCACTGCAAACAACGGCCTGTATTGATCTTCTGCCCCACTAGGGCGTCCACCGTATCCACGGCGAAATATATTGCCCAAAACTGCCAAAGTTTTTGGTGCGATAGGACGATGAAGCAGACGTGCCGGCCTAATGATCAGACTCTGGCGGATTGTTTTTATAAAGGTGTGGCCTTTCATCACGCCGGGCTATCGGCAGGAGATCGGGAAAATGTCGAAAAGGCTTTCATAGGAGGTGACATCAAAGTGGTATGTTGTACATCCACTTTGGCCGTTGGGGTCAATTTGCCAGCGTACTTGGTCATCATCAAAGGCACTCGCATATGGAATGCATCGGCCGCTCAAGAATATGCCCAGGCTGATATTCTGCAAATGATTGGCAGAGCAGGACGTCCCCAGTTCGAAAAGGACGGCTGTGCGGTTATATTAACGAGCGCAATTATGAAAAGAGCTTATGAGAATTTGTTGCATGGTGTTGATAAGCTTGAGAGCTCATTACACCTAGAGCTTATCGAACACTTGGCGGCCGAAATTTCATTGCGTACTGTATTTTCGGCCCAGAGTGCAGTGAGATGGCTGCGAAACACCTTTTTTTATGTTCGTTTCAGTCTAAACCCTTCTGCGTATACTGAGGTGAGCAGTTTGAAAGTAGACAAGCTTGAAGATTCACAAATATATCATTTCTGTGGAAACCTTTTGGGGACTTTGTTGACGCATGGAGTTATTGAGGGACAAGACGGGTCATTCCATTCAACGGCATTTGGGCTAGCGATGACTCGTCATTATATCCTGTTCGATACTATGAAGGTTTTTATGGCTACCAGTTGTGAAGAATCTCCCAAAAGCATTCTTGAGGTCTTATCGAATGCCAAAGAGTTTGCTGACCTTCGTCTAAGGCAAAAAGAGAAAAGATTGTACGAAGAAATTAACAAATCTCCTCTTATAAAATATCCGTTCCAAGCGGCAGTTAGGCGTGGCGGAGTTATTAATTCTCCAAGCCAGAAAGTGTCACTCATCATCCAGTTTGAATTGGGGGGCCTAGATTTTCCATCATATAAGGGAGCCGCTGCTCTGCACCAATCCTTGATCTTGGACAAGGCCCTTGTATTCAAAGATTGTTTCCGTTTACTGAAATGCATGATAGACATCTTTATCGAGAAGAAAAATGGAAACTCTTTAAAAAATGCTCTTTTCCTGCTTCGTTGTATTACCGGGAATTGTTGGGAAGACTCTGCCATGGTTCTTAGACAGCTTAAGTCTATTGGGCTTATGTCGGTCCGTAAACTTGTTCAGAGTGGAGTTCATTCACTACAAGAGATGAGTGAGCTTTCGAATCAGCAAATCGACAATTACCTGGGACTGAAGAAAGCAAAGAGTTTCGAGCTCAGGAAAAATCTGGAAATAATTCCTAAGCTTAGCTTGAGCTGTAAGATCGAGGATCTAAGGGCTGATCAGTCCATTGTTTTCGCAACATTTGAGGTCAAGATCGGCTCTTCGCACCAGTCAGATATCTGGCATGGGCAGACCCTTTCAGTCGATGTAGAGGTACTTAAAACCACTGGAGAGCTTTTGGACTATAGGAAATTACCCCTCAGGCACCTTAACTCAACGCGCACCTTCAAAGTAACCTCTATTTTCGACTCAGCACACGATGAAATAGAGTTCATTATTAACTGTGCAGAAATTGCAGGCCTAGGAGTGAAGAAGACAGTTTACGCCCGCCAGTTGTTGCCTAGCCACTTTTACGCGATCCTTGCCAACTCTAACAAAAACATACACTCTCAAGATAATTTGGAAGCCCTTTCCAACTCACAGTCCTCCGATGACAGTATTATTCGGTACTTTGCCGAAAGTACGGCAAACGGGGCCACAAAATGTGACACAGATGACTGCAGAAAAGTTCGATCCAATGGTAATCTCGAGTGCTTTCACACCTGCAAGGACAAGAAAAACTGCAGGCATCTCTGTTGCAAGGAGGGCATACCAAGAAAGAGTTTGCAGCGCAAGAGGCTATTGGATACAACCAACCAAGGCGTGCATCATGAGTTTAAAGACCATGACCCTCAACTAGAGCGGCCTTCTGACCCAAACGATTCAAGAGACCCTGTTGATTCCGCAATTGCCCGTCAAGCACAAAATGAGTTGGACTCTTGGCTTGGCAGACATGAGAGAGAGAGTAGTTCTAGCATTTCGATAATGGAAATAGCGCCCATTGAAGGATCTGAGCACAGCATAAGAGACTGGCGTGATGATCCCTTGCCTGCTTTCCGCCAGGGGATATTGAGCGAAAGCGAGCTAGAATTCCTCGGCTCGGATGTCGAGCTGTGCTGAGAAGATTGCTCCACAATTGCCCTACAATTGGATGCACGAGGGACTTACAACGTACTAACGCACGCAGGAGTCAGGATCCGTAACGTTGAGTTGACCGATTCCTTCACTTGGAGCAGAGGAAATAGAGGACCACCACTTGGACTCTTCCGAGCGGCGTCTTCTAAATTAAATCTGACGGCACGTCTTTGCGACTAATCACCTTCGACAAGTATTGATTTACACTATTTAAGAGGACTTATTGTGGAGAGTGTTTTAGATAAGACACAAACTACAATCATACTCTTCATACCTTTCTAGGGTTTTGAACAAAATGAAACACTCACACGGAGGATTTATACTGCTCCGCACTTTGCGTCCGATATCGAGTGTGTTTCAGATCTGGCGGCTGATGAGCGTGGGATGGAACTCCGAAAGCTATAACAAGAGATTCATTTACTATGACTTCGCACAACTCTCGACAATTCAGGATAATCATCGTGACTCAACTAGAACAAACAAGAATTATAAATGAGCACGCTCGCTCACGAATCAGGCTTAGAGGAGAAAAACTTCGAAGAGAAACTCCCCTTAGCCTTGAGAAGGATTACACATTATAAACTTGCTCAGGGTGTGGTAATTTGAAGAACCACTTGAACTCCGCCAAAGTGTATAGCTGTGTAAAGTGCTCCTCGGTTTCGAAAGGGACCTCAAAGCAGCAAGAAACATCTCGCTCAAATATATCCGTGAGCATATGATGACAAGTGCTGGGTCTTCCATTTCGTCTGCTTTAGGTGGTGGCACCGTTCGACCTGTCATGGTGGGTCCTGGCCTCTTCGTGCGTTAGCACGTTGTAATCCCTCGCGGATTCAATCAAGCGCTCGGAAATTGAATATCAAAAGGCGAACGGACGATAGCGTCATCTTTCGGCAGTCAAAGACGAAATTATATCTTTACTGTGGTACATTGGCCTCTGTAAGTCCTAGATACCATTGGCAGGAAGCTAACAATGAGTATGCCGGCAATCTCAGACAGCGATACAGAGACCGAAGTGGTCTCCAGAAACTTGTGCGGTGTTGTCGATATAGGGTCCAACGGTATCAGATTCAGTATATCATCTAAGGCGACGCACCATGCCAGGATTATGCCATGTGTCTTCAAAGACAGAGTAGGAGTGTCTCTATTCGAGGTACAATATGCTGCAAACTCTCTCGAGAAAGCTCCTATACCTTCGGAAACGATCAAAGAGATATGTTCAGCGATGAAAAGATTCAAACTCATATGTGAAGATTTTGGTGTTCCTGAGTCCGGAGTAAGAGTGGTGGCCACAGAAGCGACAAGAGAAGCTTTAAATGTTCAAACGTTTGTGGATGCAATTTATGACTCGACTGGTTGGAAGGTGGAGTTACTGACCAGACAGGATGAAGGTAAGATTGGCGCTTACGGTGTTATATCATCCTTCAACACCGTAAGCGGGCTGTATATGGATATGGGTGGTGGAAGTACGCAAATATCCTGGATCAAATGTATCAATGGCGAAGTAGCGCAGTCGTCGACCCCCGTTTCACTGCCCTACGGTGCAGGGGCTCTCTCTCGTCGGATGAAGTTGGAAGATAAGAGGGCTTTATTTCTAGAGATTAAAGAAGCGTACAGTACAGCAATTGAGCATATTAGCATTCCTCAAGATATGCTGGAAGAGGCAAAGGCAAATGGAGGCTTTGACTTGTTCACGTGTGGTGGTGGTCTCAGGGGCATGGGTCACTTGCTTCTTTCGCAATCGACAGACTACCCAATTCAAACCATTATCAATGGCTTTTCGTGCTCTTACGAAGAGTTCTCAGCCATGTGCGATTACCTGTTCTTGAAGGGTAAGGTACCGGGCTCAAAGGACTCTAAAATATTCAAAGTCTCCGATAGAAGGGCCTCCCAGCTTCCAGCAGTGGGTTTACTCATGAGCGCAGCCTTTGACTCTCTTCCGCAGATCAAGACAGTCTACTTCAGCGAAGGTGGTGTCAGAGAAGGTACTTTGTACTCCATCATCCCTAGGGAAATACGTGCACAGGACCCATTGACGATAGCGACCAGACCCTACGCCCCACTCTTGGCCGACAAGTACCTCGAGCTGCTCAAGACTGCCGTACCAGAGGAACTGTTCAGCGATATAACTTACAGAAGAATCGCTCCAGCATTGTGTAACCTCGCGTTCGTCCACGCTTCGTACCCAAAGGAACTTCAGCCAACCGCAGCGCTTCACGTCGCGACCTCTGGTATCATAGCTGGTTGTCACGGTCTCTCCCACAGGGCGCGTGCCCTGATAGGAATCGCATTGTGCAACAGGTGGGGTGGTGAACTGCCTGATGTGGAAGAAGCCTACTTGAAATCGCTCGAAGACATCGTCCTCCGCGACGGAAACAAGTTTGATAGAAGAAAGATAATATGGTGGACCAAATACATTGGAACCATCATGTTCGTGATCTGCGGTGTTCACCCCGGAGGTAACATCAGAGACGGTGTCTTCAACTTCAGCATTCTACGAAAGGATGTGCCTGCTAACGACATCAAGAATCTAACGATAGACGAATCACTAGCGGCCCCTCCTACCGAAAACAATCCCACCACAAACCTCCGCGAAAGGCGTGAGTTCGAAGTCGTTGTCAGGATTGGCAAGGATGATTTGAAGACCAGTGCCTCGGTACGGTCCAGAATCATAACTTTGCAGAAGAAAATCAGAAAACTCTCCCGCGGCAGCTCCGAAAAGGTTAGAATCAGCGTAGAGTTCTACGATGAGCATTAGCGATCCAATGCTCACCCTTTCGAATTGCATCTCGATAGTTATCTTCGACTTTTATATACCTATCACTTAGCCAACGCCGTTTGTAGTGACTTCTAATACCTCTACGTATTGTGAAGCGTTAAAGGGCCTAGTTGTTCGCCACCATGATCACGAACTTCAGCTTTCCACCGGTAGCTGATCAACTATGGTGTCCCTTTTAGATATGATGAAGAGCCTTTGTGCAGCTTTCAGTTCACAGGACTATGAAAGTTGTAGTAAACTTTTGACCCCGATTAAGGTCGAGTTAATAAAGAACAACCTGCTCATCCCGAACTTACAGAGCAAGAATGAGGCGTATATCAATGACCTGGTTATTGCCAGAAAGTTTCTGGAAATTGGCGCTTTGGTGAGTATTTACTTGCTGGACTTTGAGTCTTTCCAAAATTTCTATGTTCAGGCCAGGGTATACTACTTCAGCTCTGACGCTAAACTGTCTGAGTCTGAGAACAAATCTAAGTTGATAAGTCTATACCTCCTTGTATTACTGTCCAAGGGAGAAATAACAAAGTTTCACTCGCAGTTGGAATATTTGAGCAGGAACATCGGTAATTTGGAGGAGGATGAGTTACTGTCATATCCTATCAAGGTAGAAAAGTTGTTGATGGAGGGATCTTATAGAAAGGCGTTCGATTTACTGGAGTTTGGGAGCAAAGTCACCGAATTTGATGTTTTCACGGATACATTGAAGAATGCCATAAGGGAAGAAATCGCATGTAACACAGAGATAGCCTACGAGAGACTTCCTTTGTTGAGCATCAACGCTCTGTTGTTCTTCAATAACGAGAAAGAATCCGAGAAATTTGCATTGGAAAGAGGGTGGAAAGTGGAGCATGGCTCAGTGATATTTGGTGAAGAGGAAGCTCCAGAGATGGATATTGACAAACCATCTTTAATTGAGAAATCTTTGAACTACGCGATTAACCTGGAAACTATTGTGTAGGCAATGTAACTCGATAATTAGCGAATTTAAATTGAGTATTACAACTTAACTTGAAGTGTGTATAAACATTTAGAAAAGGTCATTAAAACATAACTGGTATCCTAGCGTTTCAATTTTATTTAGACTCAAGGACACCAACAGACTTACCAGCGGCAAGTCTCTTTTCGGTTAGAGCGGCAATGATAGCGGCACCAGCACCGGAACCATCCTCAGATGGAACAATTTGAATTGGGTATTCACTTGGGTTGGAGAACTTCCAGTCGTAGATGTCCCTCAAACCTTGAGCGGCTCTCTCCTTGAAGCCTGGGTATTTGTTGAAAACGGAACCATCGGCGGCGATGTGTGCAGTCTCGTACCCTCTCTTTTGACAGATAGCAGCGATACCACAGACAGACAATCTGGCGGATCTAGTACCGATCAATTCAGCTAGACGTCTGATCAACTTACGTTCTGGAGAAGTGGTTTGGATACCCAAGTCTTTGTTGAACAAGTCATCAGTGTCCTCCAAGTTCTCAAATGGATCGTCTTCGATCTTGGATGGGTAGGAAGTGTCCATGATGTAAGGGGTCTTCAATTTAGTCAAGTCTTGGCCCTTGAAGATGAAGCCTTGCTCGTGCAAGTCGAGCAAGACTAGACGTAGCAATTCACCCAAGTAGTAACCGGAAGACATCTTTTCGAAAGCTTGTTGGCCTGGTCTTGGAGAACCTTCGTCGACCATAACATCGTACTTGGTTCTTGGCAAGACTTGGTGCTCGTTGTCGAACGAACCGTACTCACAGTTGATGGCCATTGGAGTCTCTGGGGTGATGTCAGCTGGCAACTTGCCTTCCAACTTCTCGATACCGCTGCAGACATCGTAGTAGGCACCGTTGACACCAGTACCGAAAATGACACCCATCTTGGTCTCAGAATCAGTGTATAGAGAGGCAACCAAAGTACCGGTGGTGTCGTTGATCAAAGCAACAACATTGATTGGCAACTTCTTAGCTTCCAAGTGCTTTTGCAACATTGGGACGACATCACGACCCTCGACATTTGGAATGTCGAAACCCTTGGTCCATCTCTGCAAGTAACCTTCGTTGATCTTGCTTTGAGAACATGGGTACGAGAAAGTGAAACCCAATGGCAAGGTGCCCTTAACACCGTCTGGGAACTGTTCAATGATGAAAGCCTCCAAACAGTCGGCAATGAAACCCCATAGTTCCTCGTGGTTCTTGGTGGTTCTCATGGCGTCTGGAAGTCTGTATTTAGATTGGGTAGAGTCGAAGGTACGGTCACCGCCCAACTTGATCAAGACGACTCTCAAGTTGGTTCCACCCAAGTCAATGGCCAAGTAGTCACCCTTTTCAGTACCGGTTGGGTATTCCATAACCCAACCTGGGATCATAGGAATGTTACCACCCTTCTTGCTCAAACCTTTGTTCAATTCACCAATAAAGTGCTTAACAACTGCTCTCAATTTTTCTGGGGAAACGCTGAAAATCACTTCCAAACCATGGATTTGTTCCATCAAATCCTTTGGAATATCAGCCATAGAACCCTTTCTGGCAGGTGGTTTTTTTGGACCTAAATGAACCATTGTGAATCGATAATATTTCTAAAATAAAGTAAGAGTGTTAAGAAACAACTGCTTGATCTTTTAAAATACCAAAAAATATCAAGAATAGCAGAAGCCTATCAAACAAATCTTCTAGATAGAATACGCGTTGACTATATATACGATTATCGATCGTATTCTCAAGTGAAAAATCGCCTGTGTTTTTTTCCACCACTCGCCGAGGCGACATTCCACTTTCTTTCTCTGGCTTCCTCTATTTGCCCCTATGATAGAGAAAAATTTTGTGGAAGTCCAAATTCTGAGTGGTACGATAATGACGTTCGGAAAAACTGGTGCGGGGGATGATAGTACTTCCGGAACAAAACCTAGAAGAACGCGTGGACAGGTGTTTTCCTTGGCCACGAAAAGCCTTGCCGAGGGGCAACCGAGGGGCAACCGAGGGGCAAGTGCCGAGGGGCATGCGTCTATCCCAACATTTTCCGGTGGGCCTCAGGATTAACGTTGTTCCGGCCCGTCTCTTCGACGAGTTTGGAGGCTACCTCGGCCACTCCCCCACGGGGAACTAGATGTGGGAAGTATCCTGGTGGTAAGATTGCGGAGGTTTGAGGTGGGGAGATTGGATGTGGTGAGCCTTTTATGCGGAGGTTCCGAAGCGGCACGCTAGTAACGCATCGGAAGATTTTGAAGAATAATCCGTGATTTTCCGGGTTCCAGATGATCTCCGATGATCGTCCTTTGGCAGCAGGATCTTAGACGGGTTTTAAGAATGGCAGGTTGCTGCCGTCAGATTTAAAGCTGAGGGAAATGGACCAAAACTGTAGGTATATGTGCCATGGAGCGCAGTTTGGCGGGTTTTCACCAGCCTGTGCTGAGTAAAGATGCATGTAGATCCCTGAGGTAGGGGCAATACCAGGTAGCTGTGTGCGTGGTCGTAGCAGTTAGTCGACGTTTGTGTGGTTGGAATGCTCATCAGAACTCGTAGAATGGGTACGTTTAGAGCGATTACTAACAAATCACCATTACAAAATGCGTTTTAAATCCGCAGAGCTTTGCCATAGTTAACGACGTTGTCAGAGCGCTGTAGAACAGCTTGTAAGAAGCTGAACTGAAGGACCTTAAGCGCAACCTTGAAACAAGATGACAAAGCAAGTGTGTAAGAGGTTCAGGGCACTGCTGGATGGTGAATACATATAAAAGAGTATGTTGTCGGCACACTATGGGTCGGATTTCCTGCTAGAACGGTAGAAGAGTGCTCAAAATGTATACTGATACCTACAGAAACACTTTTTTCGTCGATGTGCTGGAGCTTTTGGGATGGACCAGCACTTTTAAGCAAATGGAGGCCGTTGTGCCCCGGACGAGCAGCTTAGAGTCCGCATCAGACTTGGAAGCGCTGAAGCAGGTCACCTCGGTGACTAACGGGGCCGCAAGCGATAGTAGCGACTCGCAAAGCGCACCGGAGGAGAAACAGGGGAAGGATCCCTTTTTGGTGGAGTTTTCCGGGCCAGACGATCCGGAACATCCACACAATTGGTCCACTTGGAAGCGTACAATTGTGATCACGCAGGTAATGTTGCTGACTTCTGTCACCTACATGGGCTCGTCCATTTACACCCCAGGGCAGACTGAGGTCCAAGAAGAGTTCAAAGTCGGTCACGTGGTCGGCACTTTGAACTTATCGCTCTATGTCCTGGGCTATGGTCTGGGGCCCATCATCTTCTCGCCACTTTCTGAGTTTGCCAAGATTGGGCGTCAGCCCTTGTACATCCTAACGTTCTTTGCGTTCACGCTGCTACAGATTGGTCTCGCGCTGGTGCAAAATATCGCCGGGCTAGTGATCCTGCGGTTTATCACCGGTGTTCTGTGCTCGCCATCGCTGGCGACCGGTGGTGCTACTGTGGGCGATATAGTTCCTCAGGACTATGTTCCTCTATTCATCGGCCTATGGTCCGTGGGAGCTGTCTCTGCGCCTGTGTTGGGTCCCCTGCTTGGTGCCGCAATGGTGGAAGCCAAGAACTGGCGCTGGATCTTCTGGCTGCTACTGTTTTTGTCATCTGCTACACTGATTCTTCTGGTTTTCTTCTTCCCTGAGACCAGTGAGGACTCCATCCTTTACCGTCGTGCAGTCAGACTCAGAAGGATTACCGGGGACGACAGATACTACACCGCCAAGGCTAAGAGCGAGGACAGATTGAGTTTCAAAGATATCATGGTGATCGCGCTCTACAGGCCTTTTGAGATCATTGTCAAGGAGCCTATTGTCCTGGCAATCGACGTCTACATCGCTTTGTGTTACGGTACCTTCTACTTGTTTTTCGAGGCTTTCCCCATTGTTTTTGGCGGCGTTTACAACTTCACGTTAGTTGAGGTCGGACTTGCATTCCTAGGATTCTGCGTCGGGTGCTGCATTGCGTATTCCATCTGCATTGTATTCTTGACCAAAGTGGTCGCGAAAAAAGCGAAAAACAACCAGTTCACGCCGGAAACGTTCATGATTCTTGCCATGTGGACCTGTCTGTGTCTACCTTTATCACTTTTCCTCTTCGGCTGGGCAGCTTCGGTGCATTGGATACTGCCAATCATCTCAGAACTCTTCTTCGTGATCGGTCTGTTCAACCTTTTCCAGGCCAGTTTCGCTTACCTTGCTATATCCTATCCAAAGTATATGGCTTCCGTGTTTGCCGGTAACGGTGTGTGCCGTGCGGGCTTCGCCTGTGCGTTCCCTCTATTCGGAAAAGCGATGTACGACAACCTAGCAATTGACGGCTACCCAGTCGCCTGGGGCTCATCTATATTGGGCTTTTTCTCCATCGCTCTCGCAGCAATACCCTTCCTACTCTACAAGTACGGTCCTTATTTGCGTAGCAAGTCTAAGTTCACTGGTTGAGCCACATTTTGTTTATAGATAGATGTTTACTTTAATTCCGCTTTTACTCCAACTTGCCAGCTCCGCCTGGGTGGACCCAGGAGTTACAACGTGCCAGCTCCGGTGTTCAGCCGTCTGGTGGATCACCATCTAGTCAACAAAGTCTTGGACCCTCTCGTTGCCAAAACCCTATCCTTCGGTATAGCGGGGCACCATGACTATTTCCCCCTCTTATCTCCGTGCATAGGTGCCTTATCTCCGATATAGCGGGGCAGCATTCATTTTAACTCCTTGGCATATCTCCGAAGCATACCAAGGCCTCCGAAAGGCCGGTCGATCATCGTCATCAGCAATACAATGGACTGTGTAGCTGGCAAGGATAGTAGCCTGTGATCTTTGGGTACTTAAATCCTAGAAGACTCCAGGTTTTTAGACGCTTGTTTGCTTGGTCGTCCCACAAGAACAGTGTTAAGGCGCTAGCAATAATAGCGATGAAAGGATTCAAGATGAAAAACATATTTGCCAAGGTCGAAGAAAGGGAAACGCCATCCCAGGTCTATAACTGGAGGATATATGCTACCGCGATGCTGGCATCAACGGCTTCAATTTTGATCGGTTATGACAGCGGGTTCATTGGAGGTTGTGTGTCGAATACTCACTTTTTACCTAACTTTGGTATAGAATTGGGCACTTCTGAGGCAGATAATACTTCTGCCAATGTTATCTCAGTATTCCACGCTGCTGCTTTCTTTGGAGCACTTTTCGGCTACCCATTAGCACATTATTGGGGACGTAGGGTGGGATTAATTGTGGTGTCGGCTATTGGCGCTGCAGGATCCGCAATTATGATGGCAGCTGTTACGGGGCACCTTGCTCCCATGTACATCGGTCGTGTGCTCACTGGATTTACCGTTGGCGCATCGACAAACTTGACAGTGGTGTATCTGAGTGAAGTGTCACCTTCCCCCATTCGAGGTCAGATCGTTGCACTATACGAGCTGGGATGGAGAGTGGGAGATCTTGTTGGGTTTTGGATCAACTATGGTGTTGTGGAACATGTTCCTGAGGGTAACAAACAGTGGCTGATTCCTTTGGCAGTCCAATTGATTCCTGCTGTGATGTTTTTCATTGGATCTCTCATTATGGTCGAGTCACCCCGTTGGTTGTTCCAGGTGGGCCGCGAGAGAGAAGCTATCCAAAACTTGACGTGGCTCAGAAACTTGCCAGTGGATTCCGACTATATGGAATGGGAAATCAACTCTATAAAGGAATCGATCGAGATGCAGAACAGGACTATTGGGAACGGTATCCTTGATCCGGCGAAGGAAGTGTTTATCAATAACACAAAGTACTTCAAGAGATTGGGCATCACTTGTTGTCTCTTCTTATTCCAAAATTTCATGGGGATCCAGGCGTTGAACTATTACAGTGTGCAATTGTTCAAAAGTCTTGGCGTTAAGGGTACGAACGCCAGTCTCTTCTCTTCGGGTTTGTTTGGTGTCTGCAAGTTCATCTGCACATTCATCTACATTTTCCTGATAGTCGACTGTTTTGGGAGACGTATAGCATTCCTGGTATCATCATCTTTCTGTACCATTTTCTTCTGGTATATTGGTGCGTATTTGAAGATAGCTGACCCAACTAGGCCAGGGGCAGACGCCGGTCAAGGTGGTAAGGCCGCTATTGCTATGATGTATTTGTGGACGTGTTCCTTCATTATGGCATGGTCTGGTGGACCTTTTGTCTGGGCGGCAGAAGTCTACGAACAAAACATCAGGGTGTTCACCCAGAGTCTCAATGCAGCCGTCTCCTGGGTTCCAATTTTCATTATGACCCGTCTAACGACCAACATGGTTAATTCCATGAAATACGGCATTTTCTTCTTCTTTGCCAGCATTGCACTTCTATCAGTACCCTTTGTCTATTTCTACGTTCCAGAGACGAAAGGCATTCCTTTGGAGGAGATTGACAGGCTCTTCAAGAAGGGCGTTCCTGCCCGCAGGGCTCATGCTATTGTGAGCGAAGAGCTCAGAAGGGTCAATGATAAGGGCGGTTTCGTCGATTCTATTGACACTTCAGAAGGCGATTCGGCTAATAAGAGTTTGAAATGTGAGGAAGTTTTCATAGAGAACGCGAGTCGTTCAACCGGCAGGTAACCGGTCCAAAACTTCTGAAAGCTTTCTCACAATTACATACATATAATAAGTCCTTAGACACGCCTTCAAGACACACGAATTGTACAACAAAAGAGCCTAAATATCATTATTCGTTAAAATGTTTCCAAGAAGCTATAATTAAAAGTTCGCGTGCAAAAAATCTATAATCAATTAATCTTTCTTATGTCTATCCTCATGTGCGAACGCTATGACATTCACTATCGTCCTGACCAAAGACACTAGTCACTTCACCGACGTGGACCTCGTTTACATCATCAACGTCTTCATCCTCGATGTCGTTAGCGATTCTTCCTTTTGCGAAAGGATCGACCTTAGTGGATTTGAATTTTCTAGCAGGAACCCCCCTAGCGAAAAGCTCATTGATTTCACTGAATGTTCTCCCTGCGGTCTCCGGCAAATCAATCACCACCCATAGCAAGGTAAGAGCTGTCATACCACCCCAGTACAGACCTGTCTTAGCTCCCCAGTCCCAGTCTTCCGTGTTCAGCATGTAAGGAGTAAGAATCGCATTGACAACCGCCATCAGGTTGTAAGAGTTACGAGCAAGCACAATCGTCTGGGTTCTAAGTTCAGCAGACGGCATTTCGGCAACAATACAGTAACAAACGGAACCAATTCCCACATTAGAGAAGAAGGATAGAGCCAATAGCAGACCACCTGCACCATTACTTGCACCAGCGCTATCTGAAAAACCAAGCCCACCGATGACGAAAAGCACGAGCATTTGGAAGAACAGACCACCCGCTAGAATTTGCCATCTACCAAAGTGTCCTGAAATCACCCACGAAGTCATGGTGCCAACTAGCCCTAGCAGATAAGAAATGATGGAAAAGGTGAATGCGTTGGAAGTTGCCATACCTGCTCTTTCGAAGAAGTAGGTTGAATAACCTAACAGCGCAGAACCACTCGAATTCTGAGCAACCCAAGTGAGACAAGTAATTCTTGTCCTTCTTCCGTCAACACCTCTGAAACAATCCCAGAAGGAACCCTTCTTCTCCATCTTTGCCTTTCTTTCCTTTTCAATAGTCAATTTGATTTGTTCCAATTGCAAGTCCACATGAATTTCCTTCTCTGGACCCTTTCCACTTAGAGTTCTGTTAAGGGATTTTTTGGCTTCAACAAGCCTGTCCTTTCTGACCAGATACCAAGGTGATTCTGGAGCCAGAAAAATTCCGAGCGCTAGAGGAGCTGGCCAAATCCATTGTAAAGCAAAGGGCAGTTTGTAGCCCAATTCAGAATCAGCTAGATTAGACTCGGAATTCTTCATGATACCAGCTGAGAAAATCTGGCCCAGCAACCAACAGACGTTGGAATAGGTAGTCAAATAGTATCTCAAAGCCAATGGACAGACTTCGGAGGCGTAAGTGACAGCCAAACTCTGGAAACAACCCCATGGCATAGCCGACAGGATTTGACCCACAGCAATCATGGTCAAGCTTTTGCAATAGTACAGGATGAAAATGTATGCATTCAAGAGAGCCAAGGCTCCAATCATGGTGTACCGATTACCAAACCATTCGACCAAAAAACCTGTCAATTGCAAACCTATGATTTCCCCACAAAAGATACACATGTTCAGGCCGATTTGCCATTGCGAGGAAATCTCCCATTCACCAGTCTTACTGATGGACCCAAACTTCTTCTGGAAGACGGGCAGTGCGAACAGGGAATTCAAAAGCGCGGTATCATAACCTTCCATAACCAACGTGGTCGACACCAGGACCGACCAAGCAGCAGCCTTTGGATATGTTTTCAATGCCTGCATGAGGCTCATCTTCTTCTCCTCCTCGTTGGCCTCATGAGCATCATCTGCAGCACTGATGACACCAATAGCATGCTCATTCTCATCGGCTTGGTCAAATTGAGGTGAATCAGTTGTGAATTCCAAGTGATCCAGCTCCAAAGCTCCAGTGGTCTTCTTCTTCTCGACATCATCTAGCTCAAAATTAGAGTGATTGAGACTCAATCTGCTTGTGCTCGAGGCACCAGCGCGAACGATATCCTCGTTGCCCTGGTTCTTCTTATTCTTCCGGTTTATTATACTTGCCAAATTTTTCATTTCTAACCAGCTACAAATTATACGCTGCCAAGAACTGATGGACTTTTCAGACCACTAGGTATTCCACACACAAGACAAGTCGATGCTTTTATACAAAACACCAAGAGGGAGAAAATATCGATCAAGGCCCAATTCCTGGGTACCGTGTTCCGGCCTTTCCGCCAATTCAATAGCCCACAGTTTTCATACCAAGAATACGAGTGCATTTGAAAAAAGTCAGCTAACCAAGGAGTGCTTTCACTCAGTTATTCCGTTAGCTTGACCTCGCGTTCTGCCTACGCTTCAGCGGAGATAATAAGAACTTCGCGAACGAGTCGTACCGTCAATCCCAGTAGTTAAGCGTATGTGCAGCCACGTATTATGATAGCCTTCGAAAGAATTTCTGTTTTGAGTCGACTTCCCCAGACTTCCCCAGACAATTAGATCACACTTATCTGACCGCAGCGCAGATAAGAGTGCGGGGCGGGCAGATGCGAAAGAGTTTGCAATCACGTTTGTACCATTCCGAAGCAATAGTAACAGAGATCTGAAAAGCAGCCAATTCCAGATCGGGAAAGTATGGGGTTATTTGTTGGGAGGGAACTGGGGGGTAAGCATTCCACCTCGAGTTTTCACCCCACCATCTTTTGTTTTAATGACGACAGGCAGGCCTTTCTATTGTTTTATTTTGGCTGTCTCGAGAGGTTTTGCCCCTCGATTATTTCCAGAAGCGGAAACTCTTTTCTTTATGTGGGGCACAGCCCTATGCATGCCCCGCGCGGGGCATGCATCTTAAAATGGTGGGGTGTAGCATAGTTGGGTGTTATGGTGTGTATGGTAACAAGTATGCTATGACTCTGCCACGGTTATTGGAGAACCTCTCGCCAAGAATTGGGTATATAAGGCAGACGTTAGACGAGTTCATATATCTCAGTTCATTCTATCTTCTGTTAAAGATTTCGAACAGTGCAAGAACATTGAGCGCCTTTTCTCTCAAAAGAAAAGCTCATTCCTCATTGTAAACTCTCTTTAGTTACATTTAAAATGCCAGAAGTTAAAAATCATCCAGAAACACAGCCAAAGTGGTGGAAGGAAGCCACTGTGTACCAAATCTATCCTGCCAGTTTCAAAGACTCTAACAATGATGGTTGGGGTGATATGAAGGGTATTGGATCGAAATTGGAGTACTTGAAAGATTTGGGTGTGGACGCTATTTGGATCTCCCCCTTTTATGACTCTCCTCAGGATGACATGGGCTATGATATCGCGAACTATGAAAAAGTGTGGCCCACTTATGGTACCAATGATGATTGTTTCAAGGTGATCGAGAAGACACATCAGTTGGGCATGAAATTCATCACGGATTTGGTCATCAACCATTGTTCGAGCGAGCATGCATGGTTCAAGGAGTCTCGGTCTTCCAAGACTAATCCAAAGAGAGACTGGTTTTTCTGGAAGCCACCTAAGGGATTCGATGAGAACGGTAAACCAATCCCTCCTAACAACTGGAGATCTTACTTCGGTGGATCTGCGTGGACTTTTGATGAGCACACCCAGGAATTCTATCTGCGTTTGTTTGCAGAGACTCAACCAGATTTGAACTGGGAGAGTGAAGCGTGCAGAAAGGCTATTTACGAAAGCTCTATCGGTTTCTGGCTAGACCATGGTGTTGACGGTTTCAGAATCGATGTTGGTAGTTTATACTCCAAGGTTAAGGGTTTGCCAGATTCCCCTGTCACCGACCCAGACTCTCCATGGCAGAGCAGCGATTCTGGTTCCTTGCACGGTCCAAGAATCCATGAGTTCCACCAGGAGATTAATAAGTTCATTAAGGAAAGGGTTAAGGACGGTAGAGAGATCATGACGGTCGGTGAAATGCAACATGCTACTGATGAGGTTAAGAAACTATACACAAGTGCTTCCAGACATGAAATGTGTGAGTTGTTCAACTTTTCGCACACTGATCACGGTACCTCTCCTGTGTTCCGTTACAAACTTGTGGATGACTCTTTCAAAGACTGGAAATTGGCTATCGCAGAGCTTTTTACTTTTATTAATGGTACTGACAGCTGGGCGGCTGTGTATTTGGAAAACCACGATCAGCCACGTTCCATCACGAGATTCGCAGACGATTCTCCCAAGTATCGTAACATTTCCGGTAAGCTTTTGTCCGTGTTATTGACTGCTTTGACGGGCACTTTGTATGTTTACCAGGGCCAAGAAATTGGACAAATCAACTTCAAGAACTGGCCAGTGGAAAAGTACGAAGATGTCGAGATCCGTAACAATTACGCGATCATCAAGAAAGAGAAAGGTGAAAACTCAGAGCAAATGAAGGGCTTCTTGAAGGCCATTGCTCTGATTTCCAGAGATCACGCAAGAACTCCTATGCAATGGAGTCACGAGGAACCAAATGCAGGTTTCTCCGGACCCCAAGCTAAGCCATGGTTCTACTTGAACGAATCGTTCAGAGATGGTATTAACGTGGAAGATGAAACGAAGGATCCTAACTCCGTTCTAAACTTTTGGAAGAAAGCCTTGAAGTTCAGAAAAGAGCACAAAGATATTGCAGTCTACGGCTACGACTTTGAGTTCATTGACCTTGACAACGAAAAATTGTTCAGCTTCACCAAGAAATACGGTAACAAGACTCTGTTCGCTGCTTTGAACTTTAGTTCTGAGGAGATCAGCTTCAAGATTCCAAGCGACAACGGCTATAAACTGGCCTTCGGTAACTATCCACAGGAAAAGATTGACCCAGCTTCTAAGACCTTGAATGCATGGGAAGGTAGAATTTACATTCACGATGGTTCTTCCCTGTTGCAGACCGTAAAGGACAAAATCTTTATGCGCGAATGAATGATGACTTGATGATTACAATGGTAAGCGATTTATTCTATAGACTGAGAGACGTAAGATAGATACCATTTTTAATTAGCTTTTTACTTTGTTGAGATTTAATAGAGGCACATGTTGTGCTGTCTTATACTTCAACCTGTTTGTCTCGATTATTCTTAATTGATTATTCTCACCTAGGGCCGCCTTACACGAAGGAGGGCGCAACTCCGCCCAAAACACGCAGAAGCCGGTTAGTTACTTGAGTTGAAGTCAACTCCTTGCTTGTTTTTCCCATAATGGGTGTTTTAAGATCGAGTGCGGTTGCATCGCTTATTAATTCATTACTAACAGGACATTCTGAGAGTTAATTGGCAGTATAAAAAAAGACCAGACGTCCACCAACAATACACTACATCAATAAGAAGTTTGTTCTGAACGGCTTCTCAAGCTTCCGTTGTATGTTATGCTCTTAAGTGTTGCTCGGCTATCCCGCATGATGAGCATATTCCCAGACGGTACAGACAACTTGAAGGCTCTACAGTTTCAATACTAGACAGTCGTTCCCGTCTTCAAGAGATCTCCCAATAAATATGCCCAGGTCTGTCAGAGGCCCAAGCAAATACCGTGACTGGCTGCCGGCATGGCACATTAGTCCTGGGTCAATGATAGAATAAGCTATTGATTCACCTATGCTTCGACGGATTTTTTACTATTTTGTTTTTTCTTTGCACCCAGCTGGGCTCGAAATCATGCCATGATGCTTGATCTATCCTCGACAGTCCCTTTTCACCGAACGACCAATTCGGAGAGCGAATAAGTTGCTGTACGGAGAAGTGTTAGACCAGAAGAGTTGCAACTCTGCCGTAACTGGAAGGGTCCAATATCAAGAAGTCATACAAGGTTGCAAATTCAATAAAAAGTGGGTGCGTAATGGACTACCTGCAGCATTCTGATCAGGCGGGTTTAGTCAAGCGTTGAAACCCTTGACGGGGTGCAAATGGCCAAGAAAAAATAGACTAATGGTCTGGATCATATTGTTAAGATCTGCTGGAGATAGCGTATTCTCTACTTCAGTCTTTCACGTTGGGTAAGGGCTTGGCTTTGTGTTGTTACCATAGAGTCATCGTCGTGTATGCACCCGCTTTTGAGGGACCTTCCTATAGGTAAATCAGTGAAGAAAGCTCTTCAATTCAGAAGCGCAAAGAATGCAACCTTCTCTAAGAAATGAAACGGGTGTAAAAAATATCAAATAGAGACTGCCAAGCATACTTCGGGCTTAACGATAGCGATATTCGTGATCCATAATGCCAAGAGGTTTTAGACTTTTACCTGTTTTCGACCTATAAATTGGTTGCTAATATGTGCTTCTTCTGCTGATTTCTGGATTATAACTGAAATTTACCTCTAATCATAACTGGGCAGGAAATTTCAATGCTACTGGTGAGGATTTTTGTGAGTATTTTCTTACTTTTGAAGGCAGTAAGTGCCAAGAAAGGTGTTCCGGAAAAAACAGTTCTTCTAAATAAACCGGAGAAAATCATCCTTAACTCATGTTCCTCAGCGCTGAGAAAGATTGGTTGGCAATATACACTTGCAAAGGGACATTATGATCCTACATGCGAGTATACTCCTGCATTTGAATCGCTTTTGTACTGTATTTATCAAGACAATGAGGAACGGGGAAATTCTACATCAACTTTGGAAAACACTTTTGACCGGATAAGAACTTCCTGTAAGAAGGCAAATCCTCGTATCGCCAATAAAACGAACAGCGAATTTTACGAAGCCCTTTACAATGGCACTCAGTACATCCAAACTTCGTCGGCGGCAACAAAAAACATCACATATCCAATCAAGCTGGACTCAAAGAAACGTAATAGTTACTACCATGCTTATTACGGTTATTACTACAACTACGATATTGGAAACTACTTCGGGGGATACATTTGTGCCTACTTTGTTGGTGTCTTGCTAATTGCCGGAGGTTTCCGTCTTGTGAGGTATACGCCCATTCAGAAGGTTCTGTTCAAGCAAAAGATATTGAGTTATGTGAGAGGATATCTTCTTATGCCTACTCTCACGAAACAACATGCAGATCCCTTTTCTTACTTAAAGATAATCACAGGATATGTTCCTACCCGTTTTGAGACCCTGGTTGTCATTGGTTACCTTGCTATGCATACGGCCTTCATGGCTTGCAATTATAACTTCGACCCTGACAATGTGCTTTTCAAGAGCCACGCTCTTCAAGTTGCTCGTTACGTTGGGGATAGAAGTGCCTTTATCGCATTTGCTCATTTCCCACTGATCGTCTTATTTGCGGGGAGGAACAACTTTCTAGAACTCATCTCCGGGCTTCATTACACCACATTTATTGTGTTTCATAAGTGGGTCGCAAGAGTGATGTTCTTAGACGCAGCCATTCATTCCGCTGCGTACACCCATTACACCATTCTCTACAAAACCTACGACGCGGCAAAGTTTCGGACCTATTGGCGATTTGGTGTTGCCGCGACTGTTCTAGCGGCTGGCCTGCTATTTACATCATTTGCAGTCTTCAGAAGATACTTTTACGAGACTTTCCTCATCACTCATATTGTCCTTGCAGCACTTTTTTTTTACGCCTGTTGGGAGCATGTCATGGAACTTAGTGGTATTGAGTGGCTTTATGCGGCAATTGCCCTTTGGGTCGTCGATAGGCTCGTTCGAATCATAAGGCTTTGTTTCTTGGGATTCCCCAAGTGCAACCTGAAGCTGGTTGGCGCAGATCTGATTCGTGTAACTGTTCCTAAATCATCCAGCTTTTGGTGCGCTAAGCCAGGTCAGTACGTGTTTTTGTCTTTTTTGCACCCACTGTGCTTCTGGCAATCACATCCTTTCACGGTAATGGATTCATGTTCCAAGGAGAATGAGCTTGTCATAATTTTCAAGGAGAAGAAAGGTGTCACCAAGTTACTCAGGAAACACCTTGCCCGCAATAATGGCGAAGTTCTGATGCGATTGGCCATTGAGGGGCCTTACGGACATTCTTCGCCAGCCCATCGTTTTGATAACGTTTTATTGCTGACAGCCGGCACTGGTTTGCCGGGCCCAATTGCCCATGCAATCAATTTGGGTAAGACTACCGCAGAAAACGGGAGACAAAATGTTGAATTGGTTGCTGCCGTAAAGGGCCTCGATGCACTTGAAGCATACATGCCGGAATTGATGGTTTTGAGAGATTTAAATGTCAATGTCCATTTATATGATACGAAGCCCTCCTCGCCAACCAGAATAACGGTGGCTACGAATGACAAAGAGGAAGTTGCAGACAAGCAATCATCTGTCGAAGAGAGATGGGAACAAAATACTTCTCTTGATGAATCAATCCCAGGGTTAGATTTCGCTACTGTGCATAAAGGTAGACCCGATGTTGAACAACTCCTAAAAAAATTCATTCAGCATCCTGGAAGTAATGTAATCGTCAGCTGCGGTCCACCCTCTTTTGTCGATTCCGTAAGGAACAAAACTGCCAAAATGGTCGTTGAGAACCCAAATTCTATCGTCGAGTACTTTGAGGAATATCAAGTTTGGTAGAGGCAGACGATGTATATGCGGCTACTTGTCTTCATAGTTGAAATCAGGTAAAGGGACAATGATCAAAGGAAAGTACATTGAGAGAAACGTGCAGCCGTGCCACAGTCTAGCAAAAAGTCTTTCAGTATGGCCATGCAGCTTATGGAATTCGACCGTATGTCCTCCAACTGAAGTAGAGTTTTTTTTCCAATCCTTAACAAACCGTCGGTGCTCGCACAAGTATTTAAATAGTAGCAATGAAATATGATTGAAATGCTATGTTTCCTTGTATTCGCGAATACTGTCTATCTTGTTTGCCATTCGTATGAATAGGGCTAGTAGTAGTTTTTCCAGAGCCTTTATTAATCCAGTTTTATCACATGCAGGTGCGTCAAACTGGTGTTAATCAAGAATCCTCGTCAGACACATCAACTCAAGATGTCATCAATTGACCTTTTGAGGTGTCCTAAACAGGTGTGAGAGTAAAACATAACTGTAATTCTCACCGTCTGAATGTAAACACCAGAAAACAGTAAAGAATGTACACCTTGGAGATGGCCTTTAGAGGCGGTCTTATCCCTCTGGTGATCAAACAAAATTTACACCTCTAAAGCAACTTGAACACCTCCGCTGACGGTACTCAGTGGCTACAAACGCAGGTCAGTGCTACATCCAACCTTCCTGGTTGTGATTAACGTTTGAAGATCATTAGCAACAAGCCCACCGTTTAACAGACTTCCGGCAACTAATTTGAACCCTGAAATTCTGCCGACGCGGCGATGCTACCAATGAGGTATCATTTAGACTTTTAATGTTGACGAAGATGATCTTATAGCCTTCAGGGTACTGCCCGTAGTTCTTTTACCTGCATTAAGATGAGCTACAGGCGTAAAAAGAAAACTTAAGACGTTGGTGCACCTTGAAGGCATCAAAGTGTATGACAACGGCACATTTTCTAACCACGTTGGGCAGAAACTAACCAATAAAGAATTGATAGAATAATAGTTTATGAAATTCCGACAAGGCACAGCCATGCAACTCCACCTGCATAATGCCCATTCATCTCCTAGGATTGATTTATATACCCTAGAGGTTATCACTTCCTCCGTTCACTGTCATTTCTTCCAGCCTCACGTTGAAAAGAAAAAATCCTTAAACTAACAACAACCTCGAGGGTTATGCTAGGAGTCACTACAACGGGGAATTCTCATTGAAAATTTGCAGAGGTTAAACTTCGTACTAGTAAGAACAGATGGAATATATAAAAGCGTTAACTATACCTCAAGATATGATTGTGTGCATTTCCGGAAGACGGATAAGAGACTGCCAAAACAACAGAGATTAACAAAGATGTCACACTCTCACTCTCACGAATACTCATATTCTGCTGGTGATCCTTGGTGGATGCAATGGAACCCTGAAGATGTCACCATTGCGGACCCAGATGTCGATGATGCATGGAAGACTTGTGTTCTACAAGGTGTCTACTTTGGTGAAAATGAGTACAACGGTTGGTTGGGTGCTCGTATCTCTTCCATCTTTGTTATTATGATCGTGAGTTCCTTCTGTACTTTATACCCTGTTTTGGCTAAACAAATCCCGTGGTTGAAAATCAACAGATGGTTCTACATGTTTGCTCGTAACTTTGGTACTGGTGTCATTGTTGCTACTGCTTTCATTCACTTGTTGGATCCAGCTTACGCTGAAATTGGTGGTTCAAGTTGTGTCGGTTCTACTGGTAACTGGGCACTCTATGCTTGGTGTCCTGCCATTATTTTAACTACGATCATGATTACTTTCTTGACCGACTTGGCCAGCTCCTTCTACGTTGAGAAAAAGTACGGTAAGGTGCACCAACACGATTTCGATGAAATTGAGCAAACAATTGTTGGTCAGGCTGAACCAGTGCATGACTGCGAGGAAGACTGTGGTGACGGCTCTGCTACCAGGGACAAGAAATCCGTTGATACATACACTGACTCTGATGTGGATTCTTTGGAAGCCACTAAATCATTCAAGAGCGAGTTTGCCGCCTTTTTGATCATGGAATTTGGTGTTCTTTTCCACTCTGTTATGATCGGTCTTAACTTGGGTTCCGTCGGAGAAGAGTTCTCTACTTTGTACCCAGTTTTGGTTTTCCACCAGTCCTTCGAAGGTTTGGGTATCGGTGCTAGACTCTCTGCCATTGAGTTTCCACGTTCTAAGAGATGGGTTCCATACGCTTTGTGTATTGCCTACGGTTTGACTACTCCTATCTCTGTCGCTATAGGTTTGGGTGTCCGTACCACTTATAACGGTGAGTCCTGGACCGTCAACATCGTTTCTGGGGTTTTGGATGCTATTTCGGCCGGTATTTTGATTTACACTGGTCTGGTCGAAATGATGGCCAGAGATTACCTATTCAACGCTCACAGAACCAAGAGCATAAAGGTTTTGCTGTTCAGTGTCATCTCTATGATGTTTGGTGCTGGTTTGATGGCTCTATTGGGAAAATGGGCTTAATCTGAGGGAACTTTTGTGTTCCAGTATAGAATCCAGTAATTCAGGGAAATATGATGCCCATGCAGGTTGGCGCTTCAGGATAGATCTGCGGTTAATCAAAGTTGACACGACGCCTCTGAAATACGCCTGCCATATGTACACTTTAAATATCATGTAATTTTAATCGATTCTCAATATCAAGATACATGAAACTATTAGCAGCCAAAAATGAAAAGATGCAATCACAAGCCACATATAAGAGACATAGTTATCATCGGTAGTGAGAGATCATACGAGAGCATTTACAGATCAAAGCAGAGTCCATTTATCATCACCGGAATATGTAATCTGCTCTACAGCCTTCGTGGCGTCAAAACCACCATAGTGACTTCGAACAGACTACCTAACTAGAGAAATGTCGAATGCCAGTATAGGGCTCGAACTCTAAGGTACCTTGCAGTTCTTAAAGTTCTCGAACCTTTTGTTAGTAGGCCATTTATTAGTCAGTCTTCTGTAAATCTTAAGCGACCCAGCCTGCAATGCGCATTGCACGCAACCTGCAGCAGATCACCAAGAGGCTTTCCAGTGAGGTTGCAGGAAGCGCATTGACGCTTACAGAGTGGCTCTAGTTGCGGCTAGAGTTGAGTCTGGCAATCTGCATTAGGTAATGAATGAGCCATCACCAGCCGTACTCTTGCGTCATATGATCTCATGCTTGCCTTGTAACCTACCTTCATGCGATCCGCAACGTGTGCTCGCTGGGATCTCGAAGTGGCAATTTCTCAGCCTGTAAATATAAGATCAAGGTCTGGCCCTCCTCCAGAACATCAGGAAATGGCTCACTTCTTGAGGTCTCGGGAAGCAGGAGACCCGCTACTAGAGGGGAATGAAATATAAGCAAGACTAAAAGCACAATTGGCCGTGAGCCCACTCCTAACAATGATCGAGAAGATTTTCCAAATCAGCTCAGACTACGCTACCAAGACGGCTGCCGAAAGGTAGCTATTTTGTCGTCCAAGGCTGAAGAGAACAGAGCTTTAGAACAGAGACCCTTGAAGTTGCACGCGTACTTCCAACAAGCCAAATCATCATTTACTGCCTACATATCGGACAAGGAGCTGTGACCAAAAGGTTAAAAGGGGAAATGCTCAAAGCAGAAGTCAACCTCTGCCTCTGAGATTGTTTTCCGCTTCGGCATCATTTTCTGCTTCTGAGAACATCCTCTGCATGCCTCGTGAATTGCACTATCGATCGAAACTGACACCTGTATTAGCTGTCGCAAGCAGGGCAAGAAGAACGTGTACTACTTTGTACTACTACTAAGGCATGGCACCGAAAAAACTTCAGCTACGGCACCAAAAAATAAATCCCTCTACAAAGTAACTCACGAATCTTCACTAAACGCACCATACTTCAATACGTCCTAGGCGTGGTCTCATCGAATATGTCAGAAGTTTTTGTTCACTTACTAGCTGAAATCTCTACTCCATAGTCCGGCAGGTTCCGCTATTGTTTTTTACCTAGAGAGCTAGTAGTAGACCGACAGCAGGAAGAGTGGAATATTTGATACTCCGTCCGCGTGGGTTCCGGCTCCTTGCCGTCTTACTAGGGTCTCTTCGTTTGGGAGATGCATAACGCCGGTGCATTTTCCCTTCAGTTGACGGAATTACCGACTGGACATGTGAGGACATTTAACTATACGGCTGAGAAGGCATCGACTAAGAGGGCATCCCATTAAGCGATAGCGGGATGGGCCTCGAAGTGACACTTGCCGGGCCGCAGGACCAGTCTATTCCGTGCGTTCTAGCCTCTATTTCCGGCAGCTGCCGATGAGGAAGAACAAGATACCCTGTAGGGAGCCAGAGACTGTAATATTTATGGAACGCAAGGATGTGCTGGTGAATGTTCGCTGAAAACTGAACCTTGGTCAAAAAAACTCTGTTAAGACCTTGCTATAAAAGCTTTATCTTTTACAGTGCAGGGGTTGAACTGGCAGTTTCTCTTCCCTCAAAAGCCCAATTATCACAATGGCCGATATCGAAAACAACAGACCTCTACCTCATCATGCAGACTCTGATAATTTGACCAGAGTTGGCGATGCCGACACCCTGGGAAAACGTTCAGATAGACCTGGGTTTGGCAGGGGGGCGTCCAAAAAATCTGGGTATGGGTTATTTCCATACAGCCCTACTAGTCCTAGGCTTCGTGTGGGGTCGGAAACAATTAGAGGCCACTGTGTTGCAGCTTATGGTGAATTTTGTGGCACATTCATGTTCTTGTGGTGTGCATATGTCATTGCAGGGGTCGCCAACTTGGACGTCGCGCTGGTCGACCAACCAGATGGTTCTCACCCCGGGCAATTGATTATGATAGCACTAGGGTTCGGTTTCTCTGTTATGTTCTCGGTGTGGTGTTTTTCGGGTGTTTCTGGTGGTGCATTGAACCCCGCCGTTTCCCTCTGTTTGGCACTATCTAAAGCCATAAACCCTACGAGATGTTGCGTCCACTGGATTGCCCAAATTCTGGGTGGAATGGCTGCTGGAGGTGCCGCAAGTGCCATGACTCCGGGCAAGGTCAGATTTGCCAACACCCTGGGATTGGGCTGTTCCAGGAGCAGAGGCTTATTCTTGGAAATGTTCGGAACTACTATTCTGTGCTTCACTGTTTTAATGACCGCCATTGAATCTAGAGATGGATCCTTCATGGCTGCGCTGCCCATCGGGATTTCGTTATTTATCGGTCACTTGGCCTTGACTGGCTACACAGGAACAGGTGTGAATCCTGCCAGATCTTTTGGTGCCGCATTGGCAGCCCGGTCGTTTCCTACTTATCATTGGATCTACTGGATCGGCCCTCTTCTGGGTGCGTTGTTGGCTTCCGCTCTATGGCAAGCGCTACAATGGGTTAACTATCAAGATGTTGTAGCTTGTGAGAAGAAAGGTAAGGAGGACGTTGAATAATTGTCTCTGGCTATTGCTTGCGCGCCACTCGCGAGCTCAAGAACATATAATATCACCTCAATGATCGGGGCTGTTAATTTTCTATAATTTCTACACCATAAGTGTGTACTTTTAATTTTTTAGTATTATAAGTAATGTTTATTTAATGTTTAGCTCTTGGGTAGAGTGTTTTAGAAGGGGGGTGAGATGCTAGCAAACATTGTCCTGAAAACGGACAACAGGGGCACAATAAGGAGATATCCAGGAGATGAAGAGACAGGAATGCAAAGGATCCGTTTCTGGATATTGGGAGAGCATCGCAGAAAATGTCATGTTGCCTCAAAACCCACCATCAAGGAGAGTTTGATTATACGACATATTTCAACTCCAGATGCAGGAAGTCTAGAATTAGAGGGCTTCCCTACATTGTAATACTCGAATGAGTAAAAAAAGAACAATTTCTATTGATATATGCATATATGTGCTTCTAAACATCGAGTCACAACGTGTTTCTCCAGCCAGAGCAAGCCTGCTGTACTCCTGTCGAGTCATATTATAATGTAATCCGAAAGCTATTAACCCAAAGATCCGGTTCAAGCGTCAGTGTCATGCAATTCTGTGGTAGGCTTGTTATAAGATTCCAAATCACGCATGGTGGTAGTGGGCTTGTTGTAAGACTCCATGGCACTTTCCCCAGTAATAGGTTTCCTGTATGATTCGAAACTAGGTCTTCCGCATTTATCGACTCCTCTGTGCTCCCTGTCATCCTCAAATGATTGAGAAAGCTCTTGTGCGAATTTGCTTTTGTCCCTAATCTCAGGACCCTTCAAGTAGAACACATAGATGGGAATGGTACACAAGATTGCTAGGCAACCCAAAAGGGTGCTTGCCCACTGGTAGTGAAATTTACCACCAATGTTGTCATATAGTGGGTTGGCATACATGGCAGCAACACCGCTCAAAACATCACGAGCCAAACCATTACCACCTGTGGCCGAAGAAGCATAAGGACCGTAGGCAGCAACCATGTAATCGATGGTGGCCATGTAAATACTGTAATTGGCAATCCCGATCAAGGCAGCGAAAATAGCGGGAGCTATCCAAGGAGTGTAATCTGGGCCCATAGATGTCCAGCCAAAGCCAAACAATCCAATGGCCAGCCAAGGAGCAAGGTACAGTAACAGAAGTAACCTACGTTCAGGTCCTCTAGGACTGTTTGCAATTTTCTCCATATCTCTCCTTTGGTAAAAGACGTCAACGACATGGAACCCATAAGCAAAAAGATAACCGACAAGCACGGCAATAAACACTAGACCTTGACAGGTGATTGAGAAACCCCATTGTTTGAAGATTGGACCAAAAGATTGGTTGCAAATGAAAATTAAATGGTCGGCAAAACCAGACAGCAAAGAACAGAATAGAACGATTGGTTCGCAAATAAACATATGGAAAGGTCTGAGCCAAGTGGTGACTAGGTGATTCCAAGTGAGCTTCTTTCCCTCACCAGGTCCGTAAATATTGGGATCCTCTCCACTCTCACGACGACGTTTTGCTTCCTTGTCAACCAAAACTGACGATCTAGTTTCTGGAACTATGAAGAAATGCAGAATTTGAGCGACACCGTTAAAAATTAATTGAATCCAAAAGTTCCAGTGCCACGATAGATGTTCTTCCATCAAACCACCGAAAATTGGACCAACGACAGAACCACCCACTGATGCCAAAACGATGAATGCGACAGCGTATCCATGATCCATAGGGTCGAACATGTCAGCCACAATGCCCAGCGTCACAGAACCACCTGCCAGCGAGACACCCCCCAGAAATCTGGCGACCACAATGGTGCCAAAATTTGGAGCCAGCCCACCTAATATTTGCCAAATATTGGAGAAAAATAAACTCAATTGCATCACTCTCCACCTACCGTATTCTTCACTCCAAGGAGCCCATAGCTCACAGCCGAAACCATATGAAACCAGGAAAATCATCTGACTGACATTAGCTTTCGGCGTGCTAATTCCAAACTCTTTGGATATTAGCGAGATAGCATGCGGATATGCACTAGCATTAAAATTCATCGAAAGCTGAGTTATGAACACGATTGTCAGAATCAACCACTTCTTCCTCTCAGAGAATGAGTAACCGAGTTTATCATAGCACTCGTATTCATGTAGAATGCGCCGTGCTCCCTCAGGCGAGCTACCGCGAGAATCATCGAGTTCCCGCTGTTTCTCACGGTTCTGTGCATTTTCGATAAACTCTTGGTCAAGTTTGGATGACCTTTCAGACATGACGTATTATAGTGATTCTACGATTTTTTTTTGGTCTTTTGTCTATAATACTTGATAAAATTTAACGGAAAAAGAACTATGAAGGAACTCCTTGTCTTGGAGTGAATTACTGAATGCTTTAATACCAACTGATTTTTTCTATTTAATGGTGTTTCTTTCCTGTTTCTTCACAAAACTACGTAATAAGGAGAAATATCTTGAGCACACACCTTGAGCGGCGGGCCTTGGGAATCTTCGAGAATCTATTTTGTACGTGGTTTTCTAGGGCGCGAGGGGCAGACAGCGCCAAGTCTAGGTACGTCGTCTGGAATAATAGCAATAACGCAACTTGACGATCCGTCGCACCGACAACGCGGGGCAAGCGTTAAAATTCGAGCCCCACGCGGGCCTGTCTGTTTCGGGGCCCACGACGTTAGAGATCGCCTGGGTGAATCCACGAGGGACTTATAACGTGCTAACGTCAGAGATCGGTACTGTTCTCCCGTTTCTGACCAATCAGGAATTGAAAGAAGACATTTCACGAATGGTAGCCATGATCTAAAGTTCGGCCGACATCTGCGTAGTGTAAAATGTGGAGATAATGAACGAGGGACTTATTGTCGTAAAGATGGGGCATAAATGTATACAACTCTATATACAGACTGGCTTTGCTAGAAAAATAAGCCTAAACTTTGACAGTTGCCATTTTGGGTCCAAATGGTTCATAATGGATGGTATCGCTCTTATGATTCAATGTCGCGAAATGATCTACCATTGATTGCATGAATTCCAGAGAACCACAGATGTAGACGTCAGCATGCCCAGGGACATGGTCTTTCAAGAATTTATCATCTATGCGGGGGTGACTCTGGGTGTGCACAATCTCTTTCTTCGTGTTTTTCCCTCTCCTTAGTAGATGATCAACGTGCAATTTAAAAGCCTGACTTGACTCATCGAAGGAGGATTGTATCCAATAAACGGGCCTGGATGGGTTGTTGATCAACTGTTCTTCAAGCATTGCAACTAGCGGGGTGACACCCACGCCGGCAGAGATCAGAACCAATGGAATCTCGTCTTGTTGGATCAGACTTTTGTTCAATGCAAAGTCCCCAGCCGGTGCGCTCAGATACAGCTCATCACCAACAGAAACGTCCTTGTGCAGATACTCGGACACAAGCCCAATGGGTTTGTCCTTAGGATTCTCAAGCTTGACAGCAAATTTCAGTCCGTTATCGACGGTGGAGGAACAAATAGAGTAGTGACGCAAGGCATCGTACTCATTGTTATGTCTTGTCGGATGAGTTTTAACCGTAATGTATTGACCAGCGACAATATGTGTTTCAGCCAAATTAACACCGGACGATGACTGAGGAGTTACGGTGAACTCGACTATGTCAGCGCCAACGCGGTCTTTGCCCACGACCACGAAAGGCTTCCAGCCGGGCCAGGCAGCCTCTTCATACATCTTTTTTTCAACACCAATAAAGACATCGGCAATAGCGCCGTAAGCCTCCCCCCAAGCATTAATGATCTCTGGCGTAGCGGCATCACCAAGAACTTCCTTGATAGCCCTCAGCAAATTTTGACCGACTATCGGATAGTGTTCGGGCATAATTTGAAGCGCTCTGTGTTTATGACCGATCTGTTCTACATAGGGCAGTAGAACAGATAAGTCGTCAATATGTTTTGCTGCAGCAAGCACCGTAGTGGCCAAAGCGGTTGGCTGGGCACCTTTGGCCTGGTTAACTTTATTGAAGTAATTTAGCAGTTCCTTATTTTCCCGCAACATGTTGCCGTAGAAAGTTCTGGTGATTACTCCACCATGTTGTTCCAACACGGGAACAGTTTGTTTGACAATAGCCCGAGTTTGTTCAGAAAGCATATTAAATACTGAAGTGGTTTTCTCTGACGAGAAGGCAACACAAAGGAAATAACAACATCTTGACTCTAAAACCTGATGGCTTTTATGCCCCCACAAGACTGTAAGAAAGTTTCATAAAGTTTCTACAATTGTCTAAACATAACACAATTGTCGTTCAAGGCTCGAGTTGATCGAGCGCTATTCCGGCGAAATACACTATAACACATCAGTAAGATTTCTGATTCCACTTTTGGACTTTAAGAGCCTCGGATCTTAGTAATAGGTGTTGCTCTCGTTGGCTTACGAAGGTTAATAGTCAAAGTCGTTCCACAAAGGGACGCATGTTAGGTGCCAATCTTCAGTAACGAGTGCATTTTCCGATAGATCCGGATGGAGATTTGAACGAGTCTCTCGTTACGATATACTGCTCATCGCTCATCAACCAATCATAAAGAAGAACATTACTCAGTCTATAAAAAAATGATAGTTAGGGCAACGTACAGCCCTAATAAGAACCTAGACGTAGCAATAGCGCTCTGACAGTTCAGTCATGTAGCTTAACACTAACAAATCGTCTGCTCGAAGAGAGGAGAGGTGGGTCGAGTTGCCTCGAAGCCCTCTTGACCCCTCATTAACTTTGACTAGATATTGAACTTTCACTAATTTGTCTTGCCCACCAGACGCTTACTGACCGCGCTCTCGGATGACCACTCAAGGGCTACGGAGCAGGTCGAGTTGTCTTACTAAAAATTGCGATATAGCTTGCTCTACTCATTCACACATCGTGTAACTGCAACAAGAAGATACACTATTCAAGCCAAAAGAGTGCTAAATGTGTGACCCACCCATAAACTACTCGACTTCCCCTTCAGTGGAGTAGTGTTGATCAAGTATAGCAATCGATGCAAGAAGATCCTCCTTCAAACATATCCACAGACTCAAGCTACAGAAATGGTCTTACAAGGCATGATTTTCGGATGCTAATCAGTACGTGTTTCTAAAAGCGTAAATAAGGTTTCTATCATGGCATGGAAAGTGACATTGTAAGTCCGATGATGCAAGAAGCGGAACTCAGAAGGCCTTGTTCCCAGTGAAAAGAAATTGTCCAAGAATGATCGGTACTGCACGTGTATAGACACAGTAGGAGGATGCTCCAGGTTTCGAACGGCCTAATCAGCTGCAGTTTATTGGCTAATTAGTTCGGGCCCGCGTTATCTTCAGTGGTTATCACTCCAAGAGGAAAAGCATGAGATCTAGATTTTCCGGGCGAGACAGAGTGTCGTTGAGATCTGATGATTGCTGAAGCAAAAACTTTAAACCCCACTAGAAACTACCTCGACCAGGTGAAAGACGACAACAAGATCTGCCGAAAAGCTTTGCAAGTATCTTTCAATTCAGAGTGCCCGCTAATCTTGGCATAACTTTTAAGAGCTTAATCTGACTATAGTTTATCCCTTTGAAGGGATGAATTACCCATGCCTGCTGTACGTGCTGTTCGCTCGATATTCTGACGGACAGAGCAGCTGTAGTTCTCGAGGGCCTGATAATTACCAGACCCTGCTGATCGATCAATCGCCTCAAGAATTTTAAAACTGTGTAAGCTGTGGCTCGGGCGCCGAGTGATGAAAAAAACTGCAAGTTGCTTGTCTTGGCGCCAAGTACGCCAAGAAAAACGGAAGATGACCATGTAGCTAGTAGTTTAGAGTGCATCTACCGGTTATTTCCCTCTTCCAAAGTGCATTAAAGTGTCTTCGGTTGTGTAAGACGCCACTTTTGAAGCTGTCAAAGTCAGGTATATATTTAACGTGCTTGAATGTGCCAAAACTTCATTGGAATCATCCCCAAAAGAATGAGGAGCATATATTAGACAGAGGATAATGAGTGTTACGCCTATAACTCTGGCTCAGGAGCTGTTCATCGATCCGTGGAAAAGACTTAAGTATGGATTCTTGCCTGTAAGGAGGGTTGTAGATGAGGATTTGCCTACTACCGGAAGTATAAGCGAAGACAGTTCACCATTAGAGCACAAAAGTGAAGCAAAAAAAGAGGAAGTCGAAGAATCTGAGATTGAGTATAGAGATGAAGCCAACCGTCCCTGGTGGAATTACTTTAATGAGGGAGAATACAGAAGAAATAAGAAGGTCGGCAAAAAAAATCCCTGGTACTCTTGGTTCAATGGCAGTACTTCTGCGCAGGAGAAAAAGCTGATTCTTAAACTGGACATTTTATTAGCATTCTACTCCTGTATGGCCTACTGGGTCAAATACCTTGACACCGTCAACTTGAACAATGCGTACGTTTCTGGAATGAAGGAGGAATTGGGTATGAAAGGTAATGATCTGGTTCATACGCAAAATATGTTCTCCATCGGGAACATCATCTTTCAGTTGCCGTTTCTTTTCATTCTCAGCAAGGTTCCGCTAAACTATGTCCTACCTTCTCTGGATTTAGCTTGGTCACTTTTAACAGTTGGTGAAGCTTACGTCAAGACTACCAGTGGAATCAAAGCGCTGAGGTTCTTCATTGGGGCTTTTGAGGCTCCATCGTACTTGGCTTATCAATACCTGTTTGGTTGTTTTTACAAGCACGATGAAATGGTTAGGCGTTCTGCGTTCTACTACTTCGGCCAGTATATTGGTACGCTGTCATCCGGTGGAATTCAATCTTCAGTTTACGAGAGTTTGAGCGGTAGGAATGGACTTGCTGGCTGGAGATGGAATTTTATCATTGATGCCGTGATTTCGGTGGTGGTCGGACTAATTGGATTTTATGCTTTGCCTGGAGATCCATACAACTGTTACTCCATCTTTCTAACAGATGACGAGATTAGACTGGCCAGAAAACGTTTACAGGAAAACAAGACTGACGGGAACGACTTTAAGCAGAAGGCTTTGAACCTGGATGTCTGGAAGCGTGTGGTGTTCGATTGGAAAGTTTGGGTTCTTTCTATTTGGAACATTTTCTGTTGGTGTAACAGTAATGCAGGTACAGGGTGTTATATATTGTGGTTGAAGTCTCTCAAACGCTACACCATTCCTAAGGTCAATCAACTTTCCATGATTACTCCCGGGATTGGTCTTGTTTATCTGACCGTCACAGCTCTGATAGCAGATAAATTTCACTCACGCTTAAGTGCGATATTGTTCACACAGGTCTTTAATATTATCGGGAATGTCATACTAGCGGTCTGGGACGTGAAAGAGGGCGCCAAATGGTTTGCATTTATTTTGCAGTATATGGGATGGGCCATGGCACCTGTACTGTATGGCTGGATGAATGACATCTGTCGCCGTGATTCAGACGCAAGAGCTATTACTCTGGTGATTATGAATATGGCTGGTTCGGTGTTTAGTGTGTGGACAAATGTGGTCTTCTTTCCTACAACACAGGCACCCAGGTATCTCAGAGGTTACAGCTTTACAGCTGCCTGTGCCCTGGCGCTTTCCATTTGGAGTTTCCTAGTGTTGTGGCTATACAAGAGAGATGAGAAGAATCATGCAAGTGAAAATGGAATCATCGTTTACAACTCAAAGCTGGAGAGTGCTCCGGTCACAGATGGCTCAGCTTCTTCCGCAGAAGTTTCCGTCACTTTGGACACTACTGCATTGCCCGAGTCTAAACACTGAATGTATATTACTGCTTTAATTAGTATCTTTACTTCCACATAATAGTTATTTTCTTTTGAGTTTTGCTTCGAGTTAATATGCAATGCTATTAAAATAAACTTCAATTTGCTGCCAAGAGCCTTCTCATTCCTTTGATAAAATACCGAAGTTCATTGATGGGCACTCATAGCCTTGCTCGCATCGGAGCAGACGCATGGCTTCTGAGAAGGCGGAAGCCCCTTTCCAAATCATGAAATTGATCGTCTAGGTCTTCCAGACCGACTTGAAGTCTCATTGCATAACCATAATGAAACCAGGATGTCAATCTCTCTTTTGCTTTCAAACCAACTGGAATGACCAGCGACTCGTAGCCACCCCATGAATAGCCAAGTTTAAAAACTTGCATTCGTTCAAGCATTTCGTTAAATGCGGCCCGTGAGAACTCGTCCTTTAGAACAACAGTGAACACGCCTGTCGAGCCCTTGTAGTCTCTGGCCCATACTTCATGGCCTGGGCTGTCTTTGAGGGCCGGATGAAGAACCCTTTCAACTTCATCTCTCTCTGAAAGCCATTTAGCCAGCAGGAGCGCCTTGCGTTGCGCTTCCTTTACTCGGAGTTCCATGGTGCGAAGACCACGCAGAGCCAAGTGACAGTCTTCAGGCCCAGGAAGCATACCCATAGCGTCATAAGTTTGTCTCAGCGCTGGCCAGCACCTGCTGTTGGCGCTGATTAACCCAAGTAGAAGGTCTGAATGGCCCCCTACGTACTTAGTACCCGCCTCAACCGAAATGTCTACTCCATGACTATGGGCCTTAAAAAACAGTGGAGTTGCCCATGTATTATCTAAAACCGTCTTTACGTTGTGTCTTTTGGCAACCTTAACAATTGCGGGCACGTCCTGAACTTCCATAGTGAAAGAACAAGGACTCTCCAAAAAAATAAGGCTTGTACTAGGCTGAATCAGTTTTTCGATGTCCTTTCCAATCAACGGGTCGTAAAACTCGGTACGAATAGCGAATTTCTCGAGAATGCCGGTACAGAACTCTGCTGTTGGATGGTAAACACTGACGGGAAACAGAACATGATCTCCATGTTTAACCACACTCATGATTGCCAGCACAATTGCCCCTAGTCCTGTTGGAGAAAGCACAGTTCCTGCTGCCCCAGTCAGTTCGGTCCAGGATGCCTCTAAATTTGCGATAGTAGGTGAACCAGCCGTACCATACCAAAATCTGCCGCCATGGTTCTCTACACTCTTAACGCTCTTATGAATGACAGTCGAACCTCTATACAAGGGCGGATTTAAGAAACCTTCTTGCTTATGGGGATTGCGGCCAAGAATAGAAAGTACTGTTCCAGTTTCGAAACCTGTCAAATCTTTTGCCGCGTGCATCATTAATTGTCTTTATGATATCTTTAGTGTCCTGCCTGCCCTGGGCACAGAAACAACACGAACAGGAGGAAGACAAACAACGGAAACTAGTGCCCTTTAATACCTCTGCAATATGCTCATCGGCGGTGTTTGTAAATTGCATGAGCAAGCTACTAGCTTTCGATTGTACTCACTACCACCCATATTGGACTTGAAATCGGGTCGGTGTTAAATTGCAAAGCTTATAAGACCGCCATATATCAGTGCGATGAGAAAGCTTATCTTTCAAGTAAATCTTGAATTTCCCTCTGAAAAATGTCGATAAACTGCATCCATCCGTATGGCCGTCTGCCATGGAGGGCCTAATTTATCTTTCCATGAAGAGTCACACTCGGGCCGGGTTTATCGAAAACTCTTGGAATCACTGAAACTCGAACACGTATGGTATAGTGGGTGCGATTAACGCATTGAGCTAGATTTTAAATACCATTTGCCAGTTTTCTGAGCTTTCATCCCCTTAGTGCTGATTTGCAACAAAGCTTATAGTGACGAAGGTTCTAAAAGTTGATCTTTATTTGCATTCTCGGCCGATGTCCTCTCTCAGATTCGAAAAATGTTCAAGATCGTAGAACAGTCAATAAGAGATTACTCGTCAGGGTCGAGTCTGTAACATTACCTTGAACTGATAAACCTGAATCTCAATGGCTGCGTCTTTTTTCACTTCCAACAATTCACTTCTTGGCGTTCCCGTAAATGCTGTCTTCGAAGCCGTCAAGGCAACGTAGTTTTATCTGACAACTTTAAGTGAGCGATTGACGTTATTCTGAGAGGCTGGATTGAATTGAGATAGATTTCAGAACAAAAGAAGGCTGTGGTGACAATGAGTGACCCTAATGAGCTTGGAAGACATGATAGACTTCGCATTTACCTGAGGTAGCTAAGTATATGACTGACTAGATAAAGCTGAATCTTTAGGCGCCAAAGTGGCTTTTAATCGAAACGACACTGAGGAGACTGTACGACAGAAATGCAATCTGATTGTCGCTATGCAATCTTCACTTTTAAACTTTCTCCCATCTTGAGTGTAACTCAAAATATCATGCAACTAGTTATTTAACTTCTGCAAACACCTCAAGCGCATCATACAGCTGCCCAAAAGTTCCATCATGCCAGCTGGTCAACTCTTTCCACTCATATTCTGGGAGAGTCATTTGCATCAAATGTAGCCATCCGCCGACAATGAAGTCCGCATAGCTCGCTATCGAACCAAGCAAAAACGGTCCGCTAGCGTCTCTCTTAAAAAGTTTGGCCAACTCCCCCAAAGCGTCACAGAAAGACTCTTTCATCTGTTCTCGCTGCTCGCCGACCAACGTGAAGTCATCCCAACTCTTAACGCCTGCTCGCCGAACAAACTCAGCCTTGGTGATATCTGCAGTCTCCGGGTCCAAAGGCAAATGTTCTATCACGAGCTGCACATGGGCAGTAAAGAGTGTATCGACATTTATATTAAAACGAGCGTATTCAGGATAATTCTCCTCGCTAGTGTCGGAGACTGGCGGAACTAGCGACGTTTGGCCGCTGCCAAACACGTAGTCGAGCTTTTGGGCTGGAAAAAGATTTCCTGCACCAGCATCCGGATATGTGTTCTGCAAGTACACTGCAATATCGAAGGAGTCGCCAACTACCGAACTAGTAGCTGGATCATTGATGATTGGCAGAGTATGGTAGTCACTTCCGTCATTAAATCTACGGCATGGTGGTACCTTGAGGCTTTGGCGAGCTTTTGGAATATCGGGCAAGGGAACCCATGTGGTCGTGTACGGAAGGTTTTTGAAGTTAAGAGCTTGACGAGTCTTCCAAGGATTACATCCACAACAATTTTTTTCGACTGGTGGGAGCATTGCAATGTCATAGAAGACAATAGAGGTCGCCGTCGAGGTTGGCATCAGGATGAGTTATCAATGAGTGTAATGATTTTACGTCTAGATACGATATAAAACTTGTAGCATCCAGATCTCGAGCAGAATTTTATGCTATTTATTCTGATGTATCGATTCAGGGTAAATATCAGTATGAGTAGGATCTTGAACGATGCTAATAGAATAAGTCCGGCTAGAACCATGTGGAGTTTTATATATGATAATTCACGGCCTGAAGAAGCCTCATACCTGCCTTCAACGGCCTAGACTCACCGATGAGAGTCTACACAAGGAATAAATATTGAGCCCTACCGGGTGGTTGATGTTATGGACACGTAAAGTTGAAAGATGAAAGTTGAGCTGTATAGCAGCTTCCGTGCTTACTCTTGGTTCTCAGAAGATACCGATGATAAATTCAATCCATGGTTTCCGCGATAGTTTGGAAATTGCGGCTCTGTCCAGCCCCGCAAAGCGTTTTCAGGATCTTCAAGCTCGTAAACTTCGATCTGCAACGGTCTACACGTATCGATCATGCCCTTTTCGTCAACTTTGTCTTTGTCCTCGCCCCAGTCCCAATTAGAAAGGTCACCTCCTGGGCAAGCAGAGAGAGCTACTAGTAGATCTTGTTCAGCAAAACATTCAAAAAAGTCGGTCTTTCCAGAAGGACAGGCTTCCATGAAGTATTGGTCGTATTCATTGAGACCTGTGACTTGGAAAACATTAAGCACATCATGCACATCAAATTCTGTGAGGCCATAGGGTAGCACAGCCCGAGTTAAATTCGAGTGACAATGGAAATCGTTGTCTTCGCCACTGATCAGTTTGTCCACATAGGGATCGCATCTAGTTCCTAGGGTGTCGTGGACTCTGCCTCCCCATTCATCGTGTCTCCCACCTAAAGTATCGCCGATAATTGTGACTAAAGGCCTTAAATAAGGCAGATTTGACCATAGTCGATCATTGGTCGAGACATGGGCGCTATGTAGCTGCCTGGTACGTGCAGCCCAAAATCGCTCTCTAGGGTTGTGTCGATTCCAGATGTTCAGGTCACCGACCTGTGGACCCTCTGGTGTGCTCAACCTAAATATGCTTTTGGCTGGTATTTCGACTGCCAGTGCGCTTCTTGGTTGGATCCGATAAGTTTTCACTAAACGTCTCTTACTATTCGCAATCTGTTGATATAATTCTTCGTCCGCATAAAGCTTTGATCCAGGCTGGGGGAAATAAGCAGCTTTGGGTTTTCTCAATCCATAGGTCTTCTTCTCAGGGGTTTGAGAGGATATGGCACTCATTTTGTATTACCTTAATTTGAGAAATACGAATATTAATCAACTAGATATATCTGGGATCTTGTAATTGAGCGGCAGGATTGCTCATTTTCGAGCCCTTATGTATCTGGACTGTTACTAGTTATCGCCCGTGTGTTATCAGTTGTCGGATCTTATGGTCACTTTTATGCCGCCGCGCGCAGATTGGAGAAAGTCACCATGATAGTGAAGACACCATCAAGAGTAATACTCGTACATTCAAAGCTATCTCTGAGCCATTTTACGAGCTCTGCTTCCTGTCCCGTATTTAGAGAAACCGGAAATTAAGTAACACGACTTCAAATCAGAGTGTCTTAGGGAAAAGTTGCCCATTTTGTCTCACGACAATAATTCTTATTAAGAAGATATACGATAGTCTGTAAATAATTAACATTGGTACCGAGTGGCCTCTACGAATCCAAAATAAAGCACTTTAAAAAATGATGAGGTGCCAATTCTTAAAAGTGATACACTTCGAGTTTGGAGACGGTAAATCGCATTCATTTCGAAGAATACTAGATTATGTAGCTCACCTATCCAGGCTCAACTGTGTAAAGAAACCCCGCTCAAAAAAAAAGGGATCCAGATCATCAGCAGGACTTGGACTTGAGATATTGCTCAACAGTTGAGAAATATCTACAATTCCGAATGGTTCGAAAGGCTTGTCGGGTGGCATTGAGCTGCGGGCGCTCTGTTTTTCACCACATATTGTATCTTCTAAGTCAAATGAGGGAGTTTCATCTTTGTTACTATCTGCGCTCATATAGTCTAATGATCCTTTTGGTTTTATTAGTTTGATGAATTCAGTGAGCTGGTTACTGAAGCTCGCTGCGGCATGATTGTGGGCGGAGAGAGTCCACAATATCTTAAGGTTTGACTGGATTAAACCATAAAGCTCTCCTTTATCCGTGCCATGAGAAAGTTCGATATTTGGTATTGTTTGACAGTATGTCCTCAAGATCAAAATAATCGTGGCGCTGAACACAAAGTGGCAATCTAAAAAGGAACAAACGGCAAAGTTGTTGTCGTAATAGAGTTGAATCAAAACCCGACTTAAAATTTCGGCAGCTTCAGTGCAAGCCCGCACGAGGGCGTTGACAATCTTTAGTTCTCTGGCAGACGTAACCGTATAAGCATCCTTCTCCTCTATCAACACCTTTTTAAAGACAAAAAATAAAACAGGTCTCGTGGTTATGATGATTAAGAAATGGTAATTGATGTGAAGATTGTAAATTGATCTCGTCTCCCATTTCCTTATGTTGTTATAGTCCAGGCTTAATTCTTGTGGCAGTTCTTCTAGCCAGCCCTTAAGATGTTGGAGAATTTTGTGACAACTAGGCAAGAATGAAATTGCATTCTTGTTGTAGAGCTCAGCATTAATCAAAGTTGTGATTTTTGCCAGTTTTACATGCGAGGAAAAGTAGTAGTTGTTGAGAGAGACAGTCTCCAGTTGGAAAAAGGGCACTTCAATCTCAGAATCGTCAATCATTGTGGGGAGCCCCACCCTGATAGAGAGCAGCCTATCGTAAATGAAACACAGCCAGAAACTGCGATTTTGGGCGAAGGTCGTGGTTTTTTTGTGATATCCTAAAGAAAGCATGGTTCTGACCGCGATGCCTACCAATGAGTACGCAAACGAAAGTTTGTTCAGAGATAGGGAGTAAAAGGCAAGGTAAAGGTATGTCTGGATAAAGCACTCGTTGTGCGGACGATCATAATCTCTGAGTAGCGAGCCCTGCAGCATCAAACTTGCCTTGAAGTATCGTAAACCAGGAGATAGGACAGGCTCACTTGTCTGGCTAAATAGAGATCCCAGGGCCAAGTATGCATAGAAGCGCGCTACTTCGGACACATACTCAACGGCTTCAGTGTCTGTTTTGAAATTTGTGGGTGCGTATATCTTCTTCCTCATTGTATTTGTCGGATAGTTTGTTTCGATGTACAGGTAGTCGGCCCCAATTGTCTTCTCAGCCATCTTCATCAAGTCGTAAGCCTTGTCCACCGGCGGCAGTCTACTTTTGGCCTCAGACAGAAGTTCTTGAGCGTCGAAACTCGCTTCCAAATACGTCAATTTGGTCTCGGAACTGTGCGTTTGGCCTGACGACAGACCAGATGATACAAACACTTCGCATATTTTCGATAAAAAGTTGGGACACGACGAAGCCCCAAAATAATGCCTTCCGGAGCCATCACTCTTGACATCGATTCCCACAGAATCTGTTATTGGCCCGTGGTCTGGTATCGAGCTTGTCTCATCATCGCTTTCTACAAGTGGATTTTTCTCCACTATCTGTAGATCCGATCCCCCCAAAGATATATCCTTCCCAGATTGCACCACGGAATCTCTCTGCTCTAATTGCTGGATCCTAAGTTTTAATGATTTCAAATACCTGAGGGTCACTGTCACAGTTTTCGAAGAGTATCGAGGTCGGTACTCGCAGTGCTGTCCCATTTGAATTTTCAGGCAATAACTACATGGAAGTTCACCGCTGCATTTTTTCTTGCGTAGTTTGCATTGAACGCAAGCCCTCTTAGCCCGTTGTTTCTGAAATCCTGAGTGACCCTCCATGTACCCTCTCAAATCCTGTCACTTTGTAATCTCCAAGATTTTACAGCTTTATGACAAGGTACAATCGAAAGCGCTCGAGGAATTCTGCTATTTTAGCATATTAACGGGAATGTGATACCGAACGGCTACGAAAATCAGGCATCACTGTCTCGTCTACGATCTCTCTCACTTAGAATGTGTCTCGATTGAAAGGTTGTGCTGCAACATAGTGGCGCGCGATGCGGTAAAGATGCTAGATTTTCGCCGCCACAGGCTTAATGTCTTCAGCAGTCGGAATTTGGGCGGTCTCGACCACCGCACTGGTGCACTGGTATTCAAGATCCTGGTCCTCGAGTACGCTGGCATTGCCGCATCAGCATGGTTTTCTATGAGCAGGTGGGAACAAGGAAGGCTATTAACCGATTAATTTGAGATGATGAACCAACTATATAAACGGGCTGATCAAGGCTTGTTTAATGGATCTGTCTGGTCACGGAAACTAACGATCCTCAATGACTTACTACTCTGATGGACTGGAACAAGAATTGAGGAAAGGAGTGAAAAGTGAAGTGTATGAGTATGATAAAGATTCGGAACGAGGTGAAGGCAATGGAGAAAAGATTGCTGAGCATACCCTAAAGAAGGGACTCTCACCTAGACACATTCAGCTTATAGCGCTAGGAGCCATGATCGGGACTGGGCTTTTCGTGAGCACTTCATCGACGTTGGAGACCTGTGGACCCGCAGGTCTTTTCACAGGGTACTTGATTATGTCCATTGTTTTATATCCGATCATGGACTCGCTAGCAGAGATGGTTTGCTTCTTGCCGGATTCACAGTACGGGCCTGGGGGTTCTGTGTCTAGGATTGTTAAAAGATATGTCGACCCATCATTGGGGTTTGCTACTGGGTGGAACTATTATTACTGTTTTATCATTATGTTGGCGTCTGAATACACTGCGGCGTCAGGCGTTGTGACTTACTGGACTGACGCTGTGCCAAAAGGCGCATGGATAACTATCTTTATTGTGATTGTCAGCGTGCTCAATTTCGGGGCAGTGAAATGGTATGGTGAAGCGGAGTTCTGGTTCGCTATCATCAAAATCCTGACGATTGTGGGCCTTATAATATTATCTTTTATTCTGTTTTGGGGGGGAGGGCCTAACCATGACCGGTTAGGGTTTAGGTTCTGGAGAAAGCCAGGCGCTTTTGCATACCATATAACGGACGGTAACACTGGTCGTTTTCTCGACATTTGGACTGCTATCATTAAGGGATCCTTTTCTTTTGTCCTGGGCCCAGAAATGATAGCCACTACGTCCTCCGAAGCTGTTAATCCTAGAAGAACTATAGGCAAGGCATCGAAGCGATTTGTTTACAGAGTTTTTGTCTTTTACGTGCTTTCGGCTCTATCGATAAGCTGCATTGTTGCTTACAATGACAAAGCACTAGATCTAGCCTTAAAGCAGAATAAACCCGGTGCAGGTTCATCGCCATTTGTCATTGCCATTCAAAACGCCGGTATAAAAGTGCTGCCTCACATCATAAACGCCTGTATCCTTACGTCGGCCTGTTCATCTGCTAATGCCTTTCTATTTCTCTCTTCTCGATCTTTGTACTCTTTGGTTCAAGATGGTGCAGCTCCGAAGTTCTTGGGACGGATCAACAGAATGGGAGTACCATATACAGCGGTCGGTTTTAGTGTGTTTCTTGGGTGTCTGGCCTATTTGAACGTCTCTGATAGCTCAGCCAACGTGTTCGCTTGGTTCTCTAATGTGTCTACAATCTCGGGCTTTATTGGCTGGATCATGATAGGCGTGTCTTCTTTGCGGTTTCGCAAGGCAATCTTCCACCAAGATTTGCAAGACAAGCTTCCCTACAAAGCTAAGTTCCAACCATATGCAACTTACTTTTATCTCGTTTTCATCACATTGGTCTGTCTCACTAACGGGTATGCCACGTTTATTCCCAAGAATTGGAATGCTAAGGACTTTGTGGCTGCCTACATAACGTTTCCAGCTTTCGTACTCCTATGGTTCGGTCACAAAATTTATACGAGAACCTATAAAAAGTGGGCGTATAAAGTGGATGAGATAGATGTCGTGACCGGTATGGCGGAAGCCGAGCAGGAAGAGGCTGACTACAATACTCACCCTACATCAGGCAATAGGTATGAAAAATTCTTAGACTGGCTCTATTGATTCAGGCACTGTTGATAAGTACGAGGAAGAGTTACTTCTTTTACTGTATGGAATATCTATTTATTTATGGGCGGAGAGTTATTTGTTTTATTGTTCTTTATTAAAGTTTTAAAGGCCAGCTTGATCGAATCGAATATGTCTGGTGCCAAAAATTCAGAAGCATGAAGCGGCTTCTGAACATTCTGTATTCTAGTGTGAGCTTGGACTGGTCTTCCCAAATCTCAAGACGTGTGTCTTTCATGATATAATTCTAAAGTATATAAACATTTGATCAAAAATTATAGCCCGATTTTGAGCTAGTTTTCTCTTGATAGTATCTCGTCCACCTACCTTAATTCTTCAAACGGATGTAATCGGTTTGCTTAGACAGGCAACATTATACTATGAGTAGAAGCTGAACAAAATCTTGGCAATGCTGTGCAAGAGCAAACAGTAATCAGAAAATATTCTGTTGGCAACTAACTCATGATAAAATAAATCAACGGGGTAATTGGCTGAGGCAACGGTTAGGGTTTATTCGTGACCTTTATGGAGGTACAAGAGAATTCGAATGATTAGGAGGCATACGATTTCCTATATGTGACCCTAGCTCCCCAGATTACTTTTCTGATCGTAGCCTTCTCAAGTCTGTACTGTTTGTCATTCTGACCGTGCTATAGAGAGGTATAACTTCAAGGAACCGGGTGGAATAGAAACATAGGATATACTATTGTATCCAGAGCTCTTAAATAGAAAGCGGTGCAAGGTAACAAAGTTTGACTGATCCTGATAAAAAAAACAGGAAGTTGATTGTAAGACAGGGTGTGTCGACCATACAAGAGGAACAACAACTATCGGTAGAGTGAATGCCAGTGCGCTCCATTGTTGTCGTCTCTGCATTACGCGCTCAGTATCTTGGCGTAGAAAACTCGGACTTTTTGCAAAGTAATGACAAAGTAGATACTCTGGCCTATAACAGCCTTGAGCGGTTCTAAGTAGTCATTTGATAGGCTTGATACGCACTCTCGCAATTGGCTCTGTAGCCTGGTTTGTTTTCACTTCCTGGCGCGCTGTGCCGATTGGCTATTACTATCAAGTCGATCAAGTCTATTAGTCTGTTTAAGCCTTCGTTAAGTAAAGTCGGCACGAGAGATATCTAGGCGTAAGCGAACATAAAGTTCGTTAAGCCACTTATCCAATCAATTGACAACATTAGGTAAGCTCGGATAATGTCTGCATACACCATCTACACTCATGAAACCATTATTATTGGTATTCTTCTTGTTAACCTCTCCTTTAGCAAATTTTTACCCAGTCTTCAACATATTCAGGGCTGGCCTCCTGGAATGTGTATGGGCACACCTTAAAGGAACTTATTGAATCAAAGTGACTTAGTTGGGCCTATTAACGCATGATATCAACGAAACAGTCAGGCTAGCATTTGATGTTCGTGAAATTTGCTCTAGGTCCGATATCATTGTAGCCAGGACTCCATTCTAAACCTCAAATTTTTTCTAGTTACCGGTGTTAGTATAGTTATAGTTCGAATCTTAAATGATTGGGAAAAGGCTGGAGCTAGAGAAGGAACATCTTTTCTGTCCAGTCAGTGATAATGAGGACAGTGGTGTTGGCGATGGGAAAGAGAGCAAAAACACATAATATTTTTGGGTTCAAGCATGTTATGATACACTAGGCATCCCAGCCAAGATTGAAATAAAAAGCAGGAACTAATTTATACCAGGGTTGAACTTTATTTTATATGGCTGAGAGCATCGGAACAGTCACCCGTGGAAGAGCTAGTTATTTTATCAGATATCTCTTTGATGGTCTTTATCATGTACGTCTGGACAATTGCTCATGTTCTTATAACAACTATCATATTACCGACAAGATAGATAATGGAGACCACTACAGATTGCGCTGGCCCTGCTGTCAGTAAGTCTTAACTCAACTGCCATTACTCAAAAAGCAGGGTTCAAGAAGTTACGCAGATCGTATCATATCCAATGAGATCTCTTTCTGACTTGCATCTCGAATGAAGCTTGGTTCTATTAGAGCGCATCTTTATACTTAGTGATGATTAGTATTGGCTGGTAGTGCCTAGTAACAGCACTGTGTGGATTTAAATCTCAAGGTGTTCGACAGGGACTTCAACTCATGCCCAAGTACATTTGTGAGCATTTGATGGCAAGTGGTGAATCTTCAATTACGTCTGTTCTAAGTGGACCAAATGGAAGACTCGCCATTATGGGACCCGGCCCCTTCGTGCGTTAGCACGTTGTAAGTCCCTCGTGAATTCACCCAGGCGAGTTGGTCAAACGATCTATTCGAACAAAAGCTTATCTGATAACGTGTACGTGAGTGACAGCAATTTAGACAGGAGTATTATGAGATCGGAATCTATTGTTATAGTTGTAGGTGCGGGTGTCTTTGGCGTTTCGGTCGCCAATCATCTAGTAAGAGAGAATTCAGCAGATTTACGCGTCAAGTTAATCAATCCGACGGACTATGCTTATTTTTTACCTTCTGCTGTTCGATTGACAGTATCTGATGACTATGATTCTTCGATAGTACCTCTAGATAAAGTGTTGGACAAAGAAGTAGAGTTTATTAAGGACAAGGTCGCCAGCTTCACAAAAACCGAGGTTACTTTAGATTCAGAGGCTGTTCTGCCATTCGACGTCCTAATCCTTGCGACCGGCTCAAGATGGCCAGACCCAGTTGCATCTACATCCCTAATTGGGGACGACTATAAGTCTCATCTCAAAAACCAAAGAGACAAAATTAAAGAGGGCAAACACATCGTCCTCATTGGTGGAGGATATGTCAACTCGGAGATCGCTGGAGAATTAGTCTACAAGTATGGCGATGAGATCAAGAGTGGTAAGAAGAAAATCTCGATAATACATAGTTCTGACAAACTATTGCCCGGCGATGGAAAGTATGGGGCCTCTTTGAGAGATAAAGTTACGAACTATCTCGCAAACAGTGGTGTTGATCTTTATCTCAAAAGCAAAGGATCGGTTTTAAAAGAAAATAAGAACCGAATCGCTCTTCAGGGCAGCGAGGTGGACTTTCTAGATGCTGATGTGATCTTTGAGGGAATCGGTATTAGGCCAAATGTTCCTTCCAATCATATACCCGACTTTTGTGACGAGAAGGGTTTCATTCGAGTCAACAAGACTTTTCAGGCAGTGACCGTCGAAGAAGGTAGCATTTTTGCCATGGGAGACGTCACCAATTTCGAGTATCATGGCTTGCTCAAAAGAGATAACTGGGTCAATACCATGACGAGAAACGTGGTTGCGGTTCTTAATGGTGCATCGCTGGCTCAGCTCGTATCAGTCAGCACATACGAGGCAGGACCCATCCCTAGTGTAGTGTCACTTGGGCCTAATGCGGGCCATGGGCAATTCCCAGTACCTTGTATAGGTACAGTCAACATACCCTCCTTTCTCGCAGTTCAGGCTAAGTCTAAAGATCTTTTTAGAGGTAAGATGCAGTCGATGTATACTAAGTGAGGTTTTTATGCATTCACTCAATGGTTGTGCCCAGGCTTTCTTGTTCATCGGCCGAGGTTGACGTCTCTATAGGTTTTGGTAGCTTAGCGGCGATAGCGGGGAGAGCCCTGCGTGTATGCATTTGAATCTTTAAGCGCTCACGAAAGTTCTCAGGTTCTCTCGCTACATCTACTTGGCCTCGTCGCCTAGATCAGTTTAGCGGGTGCGACAGGACAAGCTACCATGAATTCTTTTAGTTTGAACTACGTGGATGGCAAAAGTGACAGCGAAAGGGCTAACTTAGATCTGACAAAAGGCCAATGATTTCATAATTTGGCCTGATTTGGGGGGGGGGGGGGTACATAGTCAGTTTGCCAATCACCTGCGAATGAAATCAATTATTACGTGATAAATCTTCTCTTCCCGAAGAGAACCAGCTCGCATTAGACTAGTCTGGCAAACCTTTCCAAAAGATCGTTGTGATATAATCGACAGGCTTAGCTAGGGTGAAGATAATGGCCTCAGTCCTAGGTCCCTCCATGCGTTTCGAACCGATATATATGGCTGCTCTTACAATTCTAACTTCCTCTCAATATGCAACGACCATCATCCAAAACCCATTGACACGCCCCTTTGTCTGCTAATGAGTTTTGGCCTGACAATTGTGTATGTTCCAGGTTGTTGATTACTGGGATATTGACCAGCCTAAGGGTTGTTGGTGTAGCCACGGACAATACCGCTCGTAATCCTCCTGCGTATTCTACGTCACGGCATGGTAAAATGGTGCCGTATGATGGATAACTAGTTATGCTTCATCATAAAGCCGCCAATAGAAGATAATAGGCTTTCCAAGAAACTTGGTGTGTCAACGAAAGCTATTGACGAAAAATCCATTTCGAACCTTTGTCAACCCATATCTCTGGTAACCCGAATAGCGTATGTTGAATAAGGAACTAAATATTGCTCGATTTGTGATGAATTGAAGATTCAATGAGTAGTGGAAAGCGTGACCATCAACTCCCAACCCCGTACGATAGACGATAAGACTGTTTGCCAGGTGATGACATGAAAGCTGCATCAAACAAGGTGTCTTTTTATTGCAGAATCTACGTAGGCAGGTCCCTCTATTGCTTCATGCTGTTGACAAAAACTCAGCGACAACTATCGAAAAATTCAAGGAAATGAGACGCCTCTCAGTACTAACCGGCAAGGAAGGATCTCATAGCTAGGTGTTTCAGGCCTTCATATCTCTCACACAATTCCCGATCCAAATAGAGGGGATAGGAGTCTGTTAAGAGTTAGGAAAAACTTATACGTCAGATGCTAAACTTCATTCAAGAATCGTCAAGTTTACCAAAGGGGTAGAGATGAAAACGCTTCAACCTTGAGGGTTTTCCGGTTGACCTGATAGCCTGACGGCGTATCTCTTCAATTCGGCTTCTCGAGGATTAATATGTCACGATAATGCGTCATGGGAGAGAGGTACATGAATACTCCAGTGACAAAAACTGTCTTTTATGCAGCATCAGCCATCAATACGCCCACAGCCAGGTTCAGCAATAACAACGTCATTTAGATAGGACATTGTCATTCCGCGCATATGGAGGGAAACAGCCGTAGAGCGACACAACAAATAAACAGACCGGCAGGCACGTTTCTTGGCATACTGCCCGTAAAGAAAGTTAAATTTTCATTGGATGAGATACAAAAAGCTAAATTCGTGAATGATATGAAACCCAACGAGAGCGATGATGGGTGGCGCAATTCAGCGACTTGGCGAAAAAAGTTATTTTGTGAATAATTATTCACTCAGGATGCAAATGCTTTTGATGACTCTGCCTTCTTGTCAATGGTGAAAATGTCCTTACTCCGGCCATCATACATCGAGGAAAAAGCTTTTTGTTCGGACACTTTTCTAGGCAGAACAATTAGCATGTCGAACTTTTTATCTTGTCGAGACCAAAAATTAATTCGAACTAGTATTACTGTAATTTGAGTCAAATCAAGGCCCCCTAAACAGAGCCAGGGAGCCTGTGTAATGTAATGAAAACTGGAAATAACCTGAGTGTAAGAAAAATGACGACAAATCTTTCCAACGATGGGCAGTGCTTACTGTTTGGGTATAAATTGGGTCGTGGATACCAACTTGTTGCAACTTTGAGTACTTCGAATGTCGAATAAACTGCTCAGACATGGAACGGATCGATGACCTGTCAATTGGAAATGAAAATAAGCTAAAAAAGCAGAGTACGAAGAGAACGATGTTCGAGGTCGCATGGTTAAGCTTTAGTAGTTTGGGAGCGATTTATGGTGATATTGGCACTTCACCTTTGTATGTGCTTAATACTGTGTTCACTGATGAGACTGTTACGCCAAAGCGTGCTATGGGCGCGATGTCTTGTGTGTTCTGGATCTTCACGTTGGTAGTTATCGTCAAGTACTGTTTGCTTGTTCTATCCCTCGGTCCTAATAATGGGGAAGGCGGTCAGGTTGCTATTTACTGTAAATTATCTCGAGTTCTCATGACAGGCCCGAAAGATGTCAAGCTACCTGGTTCCAAAGAGCGAGACGATTTCCAGCTTTTGACTCGAAGTGAGACAACAGATAGCGGGATCAGTCGGGGCACGAATTTCGACGATGAGCATTCGTTGCTGTCCAACAAGAAGTTCAGGAAGGTCTTTTCCGTTGCTACTATGTGTGCATGCTTTTTGGGCTGTTCATTGGTGATTTCTGATGGCCTTCTTACTCCTACGACATCTGTTCTTAGCGCAGTGGATGGTATAGCTGTCGCCATTCCGTCTTTCAGCGGAAAAGTGATGCCTGTGGCTGTTGGTATATTGCTTGTCCTGTTCTTCATTCAACCATTTGGGTCACAATTGATTTCGATGACCTTTTCGCCAATAATTACCTTGTGGTTTATTACCATATTTATTAAAGGTGTCATTAACATTATACCACATCCAGAGGTTTTTGGAACTTTGAATCCGAAGTATGCGATTGATTTTTTGCGGGAGCAAGGTGGTATAGACGTACTCGGGCCTTTTATGCTGTGTATCACCGGTTGCGAGGCGATGTTTGCCGATGTGGGCCACTTTTCGCCTCTTTCGGTTCAATTGACATTGGGTTGTTTTGTTTATCCATGTTTGATGCTTGAATATTTGGGCCAGACGTCGTACTTACTAGATCATCCAGAAGCAGTTGCTAATGTATTCTTTAACTCTGTTCCAGGCAGAGTTTCTGGAGCGTTGTATTGGTACGTCTTTGTTGTTTCGACTTTAGCAACCGTAATTGCGTCACAGGCCTTGATTCTTGGCTGTTTCTCGATTGTGAATCAGATGATCCAGATTGATTGTTTTCCTCGTCTAAAGGTTGTCCATAAATCTGCTAAACATCATGGTCAGATTTTCATTCCTGCCGTTAACTTTATTCTGATGGTGGCTGTGATCTGCACATGTGTTGGTTTTAAAACGTCATCTAATGTCACTGCTGCGTACGGTCTTGGAGTCTCGATGGATTTGCTGATAACAAGTAGTTTTCTGGCGGCGGCCATGATCATCAACTTTAAACTACATTTCACCGTTGCTCTCTTCTACTTTGCAACATTCGGTGCACTGGAGATGTGTTTTGTCATTGCGAACTTGAAAAAGGTTCCGCACGGTGCGTGGTTCACTTTGATGGTAACAGGTATCATGTTTTTCTCTATTTCGCTATGGCGATGGGGAGTCTCCACGAAGCACTCAGGGGAAAGGCAACGTAGGGTGCGCTTAAAGGATATGCTGTACGAATATTCTGATGTAAGTGGATCTTTTGTTCTAGGAGCGAAGAGCGCGCCAATTGGTGGCTCAAAGCCCTCTCCGTCTTTGTTTGTCAAACTTCATGACGAAACGCCTTTCGAGATAACTCGACACCAGGATATTGCGTTCATGTATACGGAGCCATCACTCCTGCTTGATTCCCCCAACAACGTTCCTGAAGAGTTTAAGGATATATTAACTAATTTCCCTTCGTTACCGAGTCTGTTTGTTTTCGTTGGTATTAAGGTAGCAACGGCGCCATATGTCGACGAAGAGGAGCGTATTCTAGTGCAACCAATGAGAGGAGTGAATGGTCTCTATCGATGCATTGTAAGATACGGTTTTATGGACACGATGGAAATTAATGGCTATGTCGTGGAGAGTATTCTCAGCAGAATACAAGATATGGATCCCGAATATTTCGAGAGTATGGTCCACTTCAGAAACCGTACTCCCCTGAGTATTTTCGGTAGGGCTCACCTTTCAGGAGCGAAAAAATATCGGATCATCAACCTAAAGCAAGACCTATTTTCTTACACTCCTATTGGCTTTGTGTTTGAATCTTTTAGGGCATTTTTCATTGAGAAGGTTTTCGCTCCTATTTACAGCATACAAGCCATACCATCTTCGATCGTTTCATATAATGATCCCCAGAATAAGCGAGTAATTTATATTGGAAACGAGGTCGAGATATAATGCGAAAGCTACTCAAGATTTGAGCATTTTTGAAGCAGTCTAGTTTAGAATCTCTGTTAGTGTGAGATAAATAACCAGCGGATAACTCATGGAATGCTTAAAATTTACTTGATATTCTGAATGTGAGAGTTCTGTTATGAGCGGTTTGTGAAGAGCTACGATGAGGTACCAAACAGAAGAAAAACAGAAATGGCATAAATGATAACGATTGGCATTGTGCAATGAATCCTGTAGTGGCTTAGGAAAATGCAGAGTATCTGTCCAGAATATCCGTGGTTGAATAGGTACTTCCACAAGAATTACATTGCGCGTAAATGTTGTGCCTGTCTCTTGTTGAATCAGACTTCTCTGAATTGAAATTTCAATTAGCTTTACCTAAAAAGCGCGATTACTTCGTCCTTTAACTTCTGACGAACCACAGCATTCTGACAGGATTTGAGACTTATGCAGTCCACAACTTTAGCAAATCCTCTCTCACTGGCTCAGGGGCTCTGGAATTGCAACAGCGCAGATGATGCTTTGCGTTAGACCAAGATCTACTACTATGATTCACGTTCTTCTCGAACTTAGCAACAGATACATTAAAAACAACTCTGACTCGCTTCACATGGAGCTTTCATGCCCCGCTGCCCAGATTGCGCAGTTTTATGGCTTCGGAATGAGTACCAGTGAAGCGCAGCATACAGCGTGCTGCGGTCATACAGACTCTCTTTCAGATGCCACAAAGCGATTAGTGTCAAGCGTCACCAAGGCAGCCGAGCAAATCGAGTACGAAACGGAAAAGCAAAGGCAGAACCGTGTATCCACCACTAAACGCAAGGCTCCTGACAACCCTGCTGTCAAGTTGATGAAAGATCGCATCTAAAAGAGAGTCCACGGCAGCGGCCACTATACGAACATCTGGAACCATTTGGGCTTTGGAAGGGTCGTGGCAGAAAACCTGGCGCTTAACGGTCTCGACTTTCACTTTTGGCCAAACGGTACATTCTGTGAAAAAGGATATTGCAACAAATGCCTGAAACCGTCGGACTTGTGTTTATGCTGTAATGTGAGTCCATCTTACGTGCAGTTTGCTTGTGATGTGCTAGCGGTCCGCAGGATGGTGCTAAATGATGAAGAGTTCAAGGAACATACTAAAGATTTCAGAGTCAAGCTCCCCGATCTTGCACACTACATCATAACATTCGATGATGAGAAACAGGCTCTTTTCCGAGCGGCTCGTAAGCATTCGAGTTGGTTTGAAGACCTGATGGAATCCGGTCTGATCGTCGCGGCTGGGCGTCTGCGCGGAACTGAATATAGTTTTGTGTTTGCCTTCTCCGGAGATCAGATCGAACACCTCTACTGTGAGCAATGGAAGTCTTTGAGAGCTAAAAAGACGAAAGTCCTCGACTTCTTGAGGCGTGAGTGCTTTGTAGTAGTTCTGTTGGGGAGATCAGAGGCCAAAGCACGCAATGCGGGCTCGATGACTCGAAAATGGTAAGCATATCGACTCAGGCGAATCGGATTCTTACCAATAGTAAATCTTGCGTTAGCCAGTATCGAACAGCCAACAAGGGAACCTTTAATTGCGGAAGCCTTGCACGCACGAGCTGAAGAGCCCTCAAATCGGTCATCACCAGGGCCAGAGGCAGTAAGAGTAGTTTCAATACGTAGAAGAATGGCATCTACCATTTAGTTGGCATGGCAAAATGTCGTAGAATGCGGTACGCGCCCTAGAGGTTCAAATATTGCGTGAAGGTTCTCAGTTTTGGCCATACCGCGGCAAACTCAAATCTTTCGGGTATGAAATTGGTACAGAGCACATTTTAAGATGCTGTTAGTACGTTCAGCTTGCCATTGACTCTCAAAGAGGTGTGTGTCTTGAGTTGTAGGCTAAACTTGATGCTCAGAATTGATGTTTTGTTGAGTGGACTATGTATTAAGTGTGAGATAGAAGGAGAAGAGAAGCGAGAAAACTAAGAATCAAGGAACAAAATAAACAAAGAGAATAATAGCCAGAACAGCTGTAAGAGAGCGATTGAAGGGCTGGAGGTGGCAAAAGATTGAGTATAATCATCAAGAGAACTGCATGATCAGTTTTAGGCCTATAGTTCGCCTCTTTACTGCGTTAAATGCGTTCAGCCATATTACGAGGTGAAGTGGCAGCCTGGATCTCCAAATGAGCCTGTGTCTATTCAATGAATGGCAGGGAGCCAGAAGATTGGATGTTACGTGTGTTGCGAACTTCAAACTAGGAAAAAGAGCGAGGAAGTGCATGTACCCCCGACGTTACTCCAAATAGGCGGAAAAGAAGACAGCTCCGAGACTACAGTGGCCTCGCAGACCATCAGCAAGACAAGATGTATGTATACAGTCACCTTCAAGACCGGTTGCTGGCTTTGAATGGTCTTAGAAGCCAAGCGGCAGCGACAAGCGATGTGTCATTTGAACTAAGCGCAAGAATAACAACAAGATCAAGTAAAACAAGAAAGGACAGCACAGCAGCCTCTGGGGTAGTATTCGAGTGACCCAGTCAGTGGATGTGTGAGGTCTCAAAGAAGGTACGCACCGCGCAGTGTGCTACAACCGAAGTAACTCGACAAGATTGGAACAAGAACAAATTGACCCGAGAGTCAATCGATCTGCATAAGCATGAAGCATGCGCGACTGAGTGTAAGCAGACTGTCCAATAGCTTACTGTCAGAGAGGTTTGTTTTATAGGCGTTCTGCCACGACGCTAATCGAAGGGAACGTCACCAGAAAGAACGACTGGATGGAAATTGAAGGGTGGGAGCGATCCCTCTACAGTTGCAGAGCCGTTGGCTAGCGATCAGCATTGTCACACACTTGAGGCCATTTGAATAAATGGTAAACCTATTCCGTTGCATGAGTGTTGAAGTTCTTTCCACCCTTCTATCCCATAGCGCTTTCAACACTAAGCGAGTCCGCGTCACAAGCACAACCAGAAACCGGCTGTAAGATATCCATTACCGTCTCCACTACCAAGCCGGAAACGCACCAGTGCTGGCTTGTCCGCCTAGCTTGGCTGAACACTTCAACGCCCTCTTTAGATGCTGTGTTGAGAGACGCGTTACGAAACGCGTCGCGTAAAGAATTGAAAATTCTCACCAGAAAATGGGAAGCACCAGAGAGACATACAAGTGGGTCTTTGGGCAGTCTGCTGGCCCTGGAACGTGAAGCAAGTGGATGCTTGTTTGTTTACGACTATCTGACCAAGTCTGTAGCCAGCGACTGAGGTTTGAGTGGAATGAAGTTGGATAGAGATTGAACTATCTAGAGTCACAATTGACAGTCTAAATGTTATAGACCACAGAATAAGAATGGGGAATAGTGGGGTACTTCAAATAGTCTACTGATCGAGGCGTAGGTCCAATGTAAGGACGGGCGAACTTGGGAGAATTGAGGAATTTGCGAAGTGCCCGTAGTCATTCACTTGTCTAGCCACGGAAAAGGGTCTGAGGAACACACTGCTGCTGCAACAAAGCAAAGATGAGATGGAGCTGTATCGGAAGGATCCGCTCAGGTACCATCACATCTGCTCTGTGCAAAGGCAGACGGCCCAAGCTTCGTGTGTGAGAGCGGCATCTTGGAGACGCTGTCCAGTTAGCAGCGAGAAACTGTAAAAGTTACAACTGCAAACAGACCAACTCAAGTCAGCTCCGAGGCAGGAAAGACCAAGACCTCGGCGTATTCGTTGACCATAAGCATGTGGGGGTGGTTTATATCACCGAGAGAAAGAGCCGACAATTGGAGAGTTTCTTTGAGATCGCTACGTCAAGGAGGAGTGAGCATTGCCATTATACCAGACTGCCTGATACTGATGTTCAAAGGGAAGCCATCCACATTTTGCCGGGCACTTGGTGGGACAGAACGTTGGGAGGACAAGCCAGTCTCGTATTACTACGTTCTGTGGGAGGGGAATGATCCAACGCAATACTCCACGCCAAGGCTCGTAAACTCAAGAGAAACAGGTCAAGGCTTAGCCATGCTTCAAACCGTTAATCCTGAAGAACAGACTCGGGCTGTAGCTACATAGTGGGCTAATGAATATGCTTTGTGATTCATAAGGTGTGTTCCAATCATGCTTCCTGTTAAGCATTGCGCGGGCTGAGGCGAGTGCGAGCTCGAGTTCTTGGCCAGGTTCGTATTGATAGTCGGGCATCTGAACATATCACCTGAAGTAAAGGGCCCCGAGAAAGAAATGGCTTCGCAGCGAAAGGAGTATGTGCATTACTGTTGAGGTCAGGAGCAGTGGCGTTGCTGCGTGACATAGATACATCCTACGTTGTCGATATGCGTAATAGTTGGTATTGAGACTCGACAACGTACAGGAAAGAAGCCAGGAGAGATAAGCTTGGTTCAACCCAAATAACAAAGCAATAGTCTGCGCCTAGTCCATAGTTGCGTAAACCCAAGGCTATCTCAGTTCGCTTGTTCCGTTACGGTGAATCGAAGGGTAGAATTACAGAAGGAATAAGTTCCAAAACGTGTGTGGTTCGAATAGAAGTTGGAATGCCGCTAGTGAGACAGATGGGAAAGGGAGTCTCTTAGAAGGCTCAAGCAGACAAGAGGGGCGCTGAGCCTGTTGCGGTGCCAAGGGCAAAAGAACAGCACCAGACAAGGCACACACAGGGCTAGTCCTAACGTGAAAGGGACTGGCGTGTGTCACACGGGCTCGAAAAGTGAGAGAGCTGTCTGCAGCGTGTCCCTCTTCATGGTTCGGCGGATTGCGCGGACAGTCTGGGAAGTTACAGCTGCCTGTTTGTTGCAGCGCCCGTTCACGGCCTTTGCCTCTGGTGACAGCTCATATGATTTTATTATTCGAAGCCTGGGAATAGTCGGGCAGTCTGACCAGGACTGAGTAGAGGCCATGTGTTGGGGCTCTGTTCGCCTCGCCCCAAGCTTGCTTTTCCTAAATAGGAAATGCAGGGTCAGTGAGCGTTGAAGCGAAAGACAGGTTCGTGGAACAAGGCAAGCATGGGACGCTGGGTGACAGCCGAGAGTGATGCGTAGGCATAGTATGAGACTGACCCACGTTTATTGAGAGAGGATGTCAAGGGGAATGCAAAGAGGTTAGCCAGGCCAGGTCGCTAGCAGCCTAGACAAACTTTCGATGCCAAACCAGCTGCAGTAGCGGTAAGTCCTGGTACAATGTGGTTGAGACTGTGATGCTCTCTATGTTTCTCGTTTTGTTTGTGCTGAAGGAGCAGGTATTCATGGTTGAGAGTGGACTATGTGTCGGTTCTCTGGGAAATTGAAGAAAGTTGGTTGGTAAACCGTGGAACAGTAAGGGTGACAGACTGGGAATAGGCATGAACGGGGATAGCAGGGCAGGTGCCAATGTACAATGCTGCAAGTTCTGAAGCACAGGGGAGTTATGCTGTGGTGAAAGTCAGTGCAGTGGATTAAGATATACCCGAAAGTAAAGAGTCGCGAAGTATCCAGGAGACAATTGAAGTAAAACAATACAGTACCAATCTCAACACGGGTTTGAACGCTTGTATCGATGAGCAAAGACCAGATCAACGATGGTTGGGAAGAGAAGAGCGTCTGTTTCAATGCTTGTGGCAAAGCAAGAGATTGAGTCTGTGACAAATTAAGAGAGAGAATAGTTCACGAATCACCGATGAAAAGGGGAGAAGCGTTTGATAAGACTGCCCAGTTGGTTGTGATGCCTGAGAGGTAGGCCAGTAGATTATTTTTCTGTAAATTCAAGTCTTGTTGATAAAAGTAAACATAAGACAAACATACCGATTCACACTAGAACAAGAACATG